>CM057454.1:972127500-972805000 GCA_016271365.2 Neoceratodus forsteri | reverse complement strand
CAGGCTGCAGGTAGTTGGAGTAGTTTGAGGACTTCCTGAGTGACACTGAACTATTTTTTATGCTTGGAGCAGTAGGTCACTCAAGAGAGAGCCTAGAGTGATTACATTCGGGGTCATTCTAAACTTAAGGTGTCAGTGGCAAAGTGGGTAGCACACTTGTCTCTGAGGGCTAGAAGATCAGAAGGTCATAAATTCTAACCCCACAACAGGTACTTGAGGTTAATACCCATAACTGACACTGCAGTGCAGTACGACGGGTGCTGCAGGTGCTGCACTGTTGAGGTGGCATCCTTCAGATGAGACATTAAAACCAAAGGTCCATTCTGCCCATCTCTGGTCACTATCTAGGTTGAAGTAAAAGATCCCATGGTACTTATCGAGGAAGAGTATGTGAATTTCATATTGAAAATAAAATGAACAAAAAATATACAAACAAATGGACTTAATCTAAAATCAAGAAAACAACATACAAATGACTGATATAGTCAGCATAAAAAGGACCTAAAGAAATATAAATGAAGGATATGCTTGTTTTTCCCTTGTAGCACTGTATTAATCAATGGTTTTCCACAAAGCATTAAAAGTGCCATGTGGAACCTTAGCAAAACCAGAGTCCACACTGAAGAAAGGGGTTACTAGCAGAGCACTGCAGGGTCGGTACTGGGGCGGTCCTTTTTAATGTCTTTAGAAGTGACGTTGCAGAGGGACTGGAAGGAAAAGTATGCCTCTTTGCAGATGGCACAAAGATCTGCAACAGGGTTGATACACAAGGGGATGGGAAGAATGAGAAGTGACTTGGCAAGGTTAGAGGAATGGTCAAAATATGGAAGCTTATATTCAATGCAAAGAAGTGCAAGTAATGCACCTGGGAAACAAAACCCAGGGAAGAGTACACAATGGAGGGGGGACTAACAACAACAAAATGGAAAGGGACCTGGGGTAGTCATATCAGATGACATAAATGTAGGCAGGCAATGTGAGAAGGCAGTGAGGAGGGTCTGGGGATACTGGGATGCATAGGGAGAGGCATCACCAGTAAAAACAGGAATTTGCATCCTTGTACAGACAGTTGGTTAGACCCCATCTAGAGTACTGTGTGCAGTTCTTGGGACACCATCTCCGCAAGCACATAGATAGGATGGTGGCAGTCCAGATGAGGGAACTAAATGGTGTAGGGTCTGCACCAGAAACCATACGCAGACAGACTAAAGAGGCTTAATATATATATACCCTCGAGGAAAGGAGGAAGAGGGAGGACATGATAGAAATTTCAAGTACCTCAAGGGAAGAGGTTCAATGGCCAGCGTGAATAGCAGTGCAGAGAGGAACACCCCTGGCCGTGGTACCTCTGAACAGCTGGAACCACTCAGAAAGTATCCCATTCATCATGACTGTGGCCCATGGTGCTCTGTATAACGCCTTCACCATTTCCACAAAGTGAGCCCCAGACCAAACTTCCGAGGGTCTTGAAAAGATAATCCCATTCTACGCAGTCAAATGGAAGAGGGCAGACATAGTGCCTTTACACAAGGGAGGTAGTAAGGCGGTGAAGGGAGCTACCGACCTGTCAGCCTCACGTCAGTGGTGGGAAGGTAATGAAGGCATTGATCAAGGAGAGGGTGGTGAATTACCTGGAGAAGAGTGGCTTGCAGGACAGCAGACAGCATGGCTTCATGAAGGGGAAGCCTTGCCAGACAAACCTAATTCAGTTCTTTGATTGGGTGACTCAGGTGATTGACAAGGGCACGGTGGATGTGGCCTATCTGGACTTCAGTAGGTTTTGACACCATCCCCATAGGAGGCTGGTGAGCAAGATGGAAAATCCTGGGGTTGGGTGGGAAAATAACAAGCTGGGTGGAGGCCTGGCTGTCAGGAAGAACTCAGAGGGTGGGGATTAATGGAGTGCACTCCAGGTCAGTGAGGGTGAAGAGTTGAGTGCCACAGGGGTCAGTTATGGGTCTGCTTCTCTTCAATATCTACATCAGTGATATTGCTGAGGGTTTGAGGAGGAGGGTGTGCCTATTAGCTGATGATGTAAAAATATGCAATAGGATGGACACCCCAGGGAGGGGAATGGAGGACATGAGGGAGGACTTAAAGACACTTGAAAATGGTCTGGGACATGGCAGCTGAAATTTATGCCAAGAAGTGCACTGTGATGCACTTGGAGAGTAGGAACAGAAGAGCAGGGTACACCCTAGGTGGGGAGGAAATTAAAGTAACAGAACAGGAGAGGGATATGGGGACCATAGTCTCCTCAAACCTTAAGGCAGGAATCCAATGTAGCAGGGCAGTGGAAAGGCCAATGGAATGTTGGCATGCATAGGCAGGGGCATTACTAGCAAAAGAGGGAGGTAATAATGTCCCTTTACGAGTCATGGTGAGGCCGCAACTGGAGTATGGGTTCAGTTCTGGAGGCCATATCTCTGCAAGGATATAAATGCATTGGAGAGGGTTCAGAGAAGGGCAACCAAGATGGTGCAGGGTATGCAGGGAAAGTCATACAGCAGATGTGTGAGGAGCTGGGTCTGTACATGCTGGAGACAAGGAGAGAAATGACTGAAACTTTTAAATATGTAAAAGGGCTCAATAAAGTGGGAGAAGAGGGTTTACTTAAGAGGAAGGAGAGGGTCAGAACTAGAGGACACAGCCTCAGACAAGGAAAAGATACAGGATCAATGTGAGAGGAGTTTCTTCAAAGAGAGGTGGTGGAGCATTGGAACAGACCACCAGACAGAGTGGTGGAGGCTAAATCGGTGGAAGAATTCAAGAGGGCATGGGACAAGCATATGGGGTTGAGTATCGGGGAGGGTGGGGCTGGCAGGGAGGGGAGTTGTAGGGGAAAAAGGGCAGACTAGATGGGCAGATATGGTCCTTTTCTGCTGTCCAGATTCTATGATTCTATGAATGCCTTTCGGTGTCCATGGAGAGCACAACTATGCACCCAGGCCAATGAGAAGAGCACTACACAATATAAAGAACCTTCCTTACATTATGATAAGAATGTCTACCTTGAATGAAACCTGTTTGGTCTGGGTGGATGAACTCCAGGAGCAGGTGGTCAAGCTGAGTAGCTAAGATCTTGGCATAAATTTTCACATCACAATTCAGCAAAGAGATTGGCGAAAAGAGGCACAATCCTGTGGCTCTTTACTAGGCTTCGGTATGACACAAATTATGGCATCACTGCAGGTCTCAGGAGTGTCCTCCCCCTGCCTCCCCGAAAACCTCCCATAAGGGCTCACTGACCAAATCAATGACTGCTTTATAGTATTCAGCAGAAGGCCACTGGTTCCGCTAGGCCTTGCCTACTTTAGGCGTCTGTATTGCAGCCCTGATCTCCTCCTGGGAGATCTCTTTTCCCAAGGCCTTTCTTTGCTGCTTTGATAGCTGGGGAGGGTAATCCTATCTAGGAAATCCTCACTTCAAGGAGTCTACATTCACATTCTCCTTATACAGGGTCTGATAAAACTGGGAAACATCTCCTTGATGCCCTTAGAGTCTCTCATTATCTGACCCTGTGAGTTCATGACCTCCAAAATTTGTGTTGCAGCTTTCAGTCCTTAATAAGATTAACCAAAAGAGGACCAGGTTTGTTGCCCCATTCATAAAATTTATGCCTAATGAGAAACCACTACCTACAGGCCTCCTCTGTTAAAAGTGAGTTAAGGGCCTCCCATGCCACAGAGAGCTGCTGCACTACAAAACCATCTCCCACATGCTGTCCTATGCTTTAGCTCCTGGATCTTATGTTGGAGCTCATATTATAGTTTTAGCTTTTCCTTTTGTATTTCACAAAATTAATTATGGCCTCTGATGTAGGCTTTTCCTGCATCCCAAAACACTTGACTAGATGGGGCAGTCTCCTATTGAGTTCCTTATATTGCTTCCACTGATCCGCCAAATAAGTTTTAAATTCTTTATGCCCTAGCAAGTACATAGGAAACTTCCATATCCGGTCCTGACATTCCCTCCCTCCAATCGAAAGTCACTGAGACCATTGCATGGTCCGAAATATGAATGGGACCATATCTAACATTGTCCATTTTGAATACCAGCATGTGTCAGTGTATATGTGATCTATGTGGGACTATGTTTTATGGAGACCGGAGAAGAAAGTGTACCTCGGGCACTAGGGTTAGCAAACCTCCAGGCATCCACGAGATTAAGGTCTACCAGACCCTCCCACCACTTCTTCATGCAGTTCCTCCTCTTCCATCATTTTCAGTACAAGTTTGTCTCATCCCCAGACTAATCCCTCAATACTGTAGACATGAAACCCCTACCCCTCCAGTATAACATGACAAATTGAACTTGTTCTCACAATCCCTGTTTATACTATACCATTTAACCTTTTAAAATTGAAGAAATGTAGCTATATTATTCACCCTATTTCCGCCTGGAAAGCAATAAACATCTCCAGGCCTGCCGAGAAGGCTTAAAATGACCTCCTCTCAAGCAGTCTAAGGTGACCACTAATTCTATTCCTCCCAATGTCCCTCTAAATGCTCAAATGAGCATGCTGCCCTTAGAACCTCCCTCCCCAGCCAATCCCCCAGGTCCCCATGCCCTCTCCCCAAACTGTTGCTTCCCTCAAAGCTCCCAAGCACCAGCAAGCCCCAAAGTTCCATGCCAGCCACCTCCATACATCCCCAACAGTCCTTCTGTTCAAACCTCTGTTAGGGGTAGGGGGTGGTGTGAGCCCTAAAATTATGCACATCGCCTCCGCCACAGCCCCCCAGCTTACTCGGTCCACAAAGGAAGCTCCATTGCCAGCTCATCTTCTATAGCACATGAGTCCCTCGATCACCACTATTCGGGCGTGGTACCTGTAGATGCCTACTTTTCTCTCTTTCTGGGCCAAGGCTCCTGTTAAAAAGATAAAGAGGACAAACACCAGTCAGTATGCAAATCTGAGGCCTCTGTATTCCAACCATGGTGGGCAAGCGATCAGAGTACGAGAACGGATGCAGCAGGCACGGGAACAACTTAGGGTGCAAACGGAGCAAGCAAGAATCTAAACCACAGTCTAATGGGCATAGTAGATCCACACAGGGGAAGTGACAGCAGCGGGGTAAAAGCCCAGTCCAGGCAGTGGTTTAGCAGGGACAAAAGTTTTCAATAGCCAGATGCAGACCAAATTAAATAAGGAGCACAGCCACCAATCCAATACTCAGCCCACTTTTAACTTCCAGGGCTTGCACAAATGTAGCAGTCTTATCCACTTCCCAGAAACTGTACATAGTGCCCTTGTGCTTAATCCATGGGATAGCTGGGTAGGTCATGTACCACTCCATCCAATCTCTTTAAGTTGGGCAATGATTTAATTGAAGGCACATTGTTTCGCAGCAGCCTGTTTGAATGGTCTTGCCCAATACAGACTCTGATCCCATCAATTTTAGCCCCAGTAATCTTCTGTAGGCAGCCAAGACCACCTGCTGATCTTGAAAGTTGTGGTAATGGACAATTATTTGATGTGAGGCTGACCCTCTGCAGGCTTAGGCTGCACTGCCCGATGAGCTTGCTCAATTTTATGTCGCCTCCCTTTGGTGCAAGGCCAAGAAGGCTTGGCAGTTGTTCAGCACAAAAGTCCAGAATATTTGGGCCTTCCTTCCTTCTGGTGAGCCCCAGAGGCATATGTTCAGTCTCCGTGGTAATTCTCTTGATAATCAAAGGTTTCTTTAAGGGCTTCAAGTTCCTTTACAAGGGCAGTCACTTGCTTGGGAAGTGGGCGAGGGTATCCTTGAACTGTGATATGTGCCTGTCGGCTTCCACAAGCTTCTCATTGTGTGTGGTCAGTTGAGATGCTATCTCTTGTAGTCACCAATCAACTTTGTCTTCAGCTGTTCTAGTTTGGATGAAAGAGCTTCCAACAGCTGATACTTGAGTTCATGCCCGAGCACTGTCATCTCGGCGCCGAGAGGAGATAGGCCCTGACGTTTCCGATTGCAAGGAGGCCGACTACTTCTTCTACTTTTAGCTCCCGACCATTGCGATTTTCCTCCTGACGGTATGATATAATCATCCATCATTGTCTGCACAGGTGATCAGAGGGTTTTAAAAGCTGTAATCAGGTGGATGGTTTGGATTGCAAGGTTTAAAAGTCACTCAAGGAGCAGAGCAACTATGAGGCACGTCTTCACTCCATGCAGTGGTCACATGACCAGTATGTTGTTTTATCCATTTCTATGTTGTTTTTATTTTGTACTAGACCAGTGTGGCAAGGAGTGAATGAGCATGCAGACAGGCACCGCATCAACTGCTAGGGGATCAGTGTGTGCTGTAAGACCAGGAGATACAGAGCCCAAACTGAAGTCTACAATTGTGGAGATTCCAGTACATTTTAAATTATTATTTATTTTTATATATATTAAAGCTAAGTCTGAAGTGTGGTTTCTATGGTAACCAAGAGAGTGTGTAAGTGAGACAGCAACCAAGTGAACTGACAGGCAGCGGAAAGCTGCGGTGCTGCTGCAGACACACATGTAGAGAACTGGAGGGATGGGGGCGTGGCCTGGCTGTGCTGAAGATGGCTGCCCTAATTCAATATCTCCCTGAGTTTACCAACTATCATCATCCATTCAACAGCTCCCAGACAATCTGCTTTTGCCAACATTTGAGATCTTACTCTACTCACATCACTGATCAGCTTGGGTACAGTATTTCTTCTGCTTTACAACTATAGAACTTGTTATCAGCAGGCATACAACTCCACTATTAAGGCCTGTAACCATGGCAAATCAATCTCTGCAAAATAGCTCGCTTAACAGAGTAGAGTCTATGTTCCAGCAGCTAATTAGTGAGATCAATGATTTAAAAATAACCTCACAACAAAACATTACCAATATGCATGTACTTGATCAAAAATCTATACTACAGAGGTTAAAGCTGCTCAAATGAAAACTCCATCAACGCACTGCAAGCCACAGTTAGGAACAGGACAGAGCTATCAGAAGCCTTCAAGACAAAATCGATGATATGGAAAACAGAAATCGATGTAACAATCTCAGATTTCTGGGATTTCCTGAAGGTTCTCAGCTCGGAGACACCAGCGCTTTCTAACGCATGTACTTCCATCCCTGCTTAAAATCCTCCTGGCCAAGATCTCACAATTGAAAGATCGCACCACACCAAGTCCGAGGCCCAGACTTGACTAGAAACCCAGGCCCATAATCGCCAGATTTCTAAACCATGCATACACTGAATTGATACTTCAAAAGACAAGACAAATGGGTACACTTACTTGGCAGGAGCACAGAATATTAATCTTTAGAGACTATTCCAAAGAATTATCTGATAAACAAAGAGCCTATAACCCAATTAAAACCATCCTTCACCAGCGTAACATTAAGTTCGCATTATGCTACCCTGCAATAATGCGCTTATTCTTGGGAGACTCAACCAGAGATTTCAGTACTCCAGATGCGCTATCAGAATTCCTTGATAAAACTCAAACAGCACTTACATCGACCTGTGATGATGTTGTAGATCCCTCCTGCATCAGTCCAGATACTACACAGCCAGGAAAACATGGTCCATCTGCAGAGAATGTTATCGAGCCACAGAAAAGCCTGTCATTATCATATCTGCCGCTGCAGCTCCTGCCCGACTCTCAGCCAAGAACAAGAAAAAAATCTTCAAACTCTCTGCATCCTAAAAATATGTGCTACTCCAGTGACACTTCCTCTACACCTCTTCTCAAATGGAACGTCATATCAGCTTTCCACCCTCTTACCCTCTCGAATAAATTCTCTATTTAAAGAAGATTTGCACTCATCTCTGTAAGATCTACGTGAGGCAGAATTGAATCCTACAAACTAAAGATCCCAAGAATGTCCGACCTGGTAGCAACTCCCCAGCTCTTCTTGGAGAACTAGTCACCATCTCTCCTTTTAAGTCTACTGAACCCCCAAAAGAAAAAGAAAGGAAAATGAAATACAAAACACTGATGCTGCCTCTATAGTACATAATTGCCACAATCATTGACAATCTCATAATGCAAATGTGGCACATCATAGCTTTATTGCTAACCCTTTTTTTCAGTCCAGCAGATTACTAGAACCCTCCCTCGTTTTAATCACATACTTTATTCCTAGTCATGCATCACAAATGCACCCAACAGGTTTGGAATATTCAAAGGGTAAATCACGATTATTATTGAGGAACTCTATTTGCTAGCAGCTAGACAATGGAGTTTTAGACCTTACAGTACTTATTAACTCTCTGTGTAATTTTATTCACATGCAATAATTAATAACTATCTTTTAAGGTCTCTCCTCAGATGATTCTGTGTAATGCCAGATATTGTCCGTTTAAATGCTGTACAGATTCGACTCTCTTTAAAGCCTCGGTGCCACCTTGTGGTAAGGCATTGTATATACAGCCAAACAGTGTTTTTTATGCTATATTTAGGGTGCTCTTTACCCTTGCTAATAATATAATTTGTCACATAAACACCAGCTTTATGTGTGGATGATGTTTTAACAAACACTTTACCATTACTTACTTAATTATCCACTATTTATCATTTATATCATTGAATTTATATGAGGCATCAACAGTATTTTCACCATATCTTACATAGTGATGCTCTGCATTTTAATTCCCCAATTTATGTATACTTCTACACTATCCTCCACCCATTACACTTCTCCTCACTTTCTCCTTTACAGATATGATAGTACCTTAAATTCACCTACTTATGCACTATTTGACCTTTTATATTTTCCCTAACTTTATGTTTGCAGGCAATATTCAAGGTTTCTGTACCTTATTATCTGAATTAAATGCCATAATCAATAATCATAGTACAAATATGCTCAAGCCTTCTTTCCTAAAATATACTTATACTTCTGTACAACCTTATAGTTAGGCTTACCAGGCCTTTTGTAGACCTGGTCACCCCACTATAAAATCACTTCCTTTTTCTTCTGAGGCAATGTTCGAGATATGTGTATCATCAACGCCTCAAGCTCATGTATAACATATATAGAACCTTGCAGCCTGAATATCCTTAACTAACATAACTATAATAAATGTCAAATGAAAATTTATACTGATCTATACATTAATCCTTCCATCCTCCATCTTATTTGAATATGCCAAATTGGTCCTACAATATGTTGATGCCTTATAAATCAACATTTCATTCAGCATTTTCCTATTTTTTTATTGACATCCTTATGTTTGTTTGAACTGCCTTCACACATAATTTAAATATTTCTGTATAAACATGTTTTTATGTGGGCAATATACAACTGGTAACCCCTATTCTGGCTCACACTATTTCAGCAATATGTTGTATTATGTTGGCATATCCTCCTTATTATTGAACTTATACATTGTAGTTCAAGCTAAATTACTTTGTCTGGAGTTTATTTCAATTTGTAATTATTTCTACAGTCTGGTATGATAATGTTCTGTTTTTTTCTTTCCCAGGGCAATGTTCGAACTACCTTAGTACTAGTCTCAATTACAATTTACTGATTATTGTTGTATGCGGTTTGTAGCTTAAGATTATAGCGTTGATTTTTCTTAAGATTTACTTACTTTTCTACCGCCTAGTGGTGTAGCGTGAGAGTCTCTGGTATACACAGACTCTTATCTCTCTACACTTCATAAAAGTTATTTTTCTAATTATCTTCCTTTTTACTGTATTACATTAGTGTTTGTTGGTTCTAATGTTTATCTACCTGACAATTCTTTCTCTATACTCTTTCCTATGAGACACAATAGATATAAATATCAAATTCCTTCAGAACCAAGCAACCTAATAGCCCTGTATACATTTGTTTGCCTTATATGACCCCTTTTGATCCTGAGACATCCTCTAAATTACATATATCAAGTCCCTCATTCTTTTTGTAACTAAAACTTATTTCTCATCATTATGAGTGACTCTAATCCTACATTCGTGGAATGTTAAGGGACTTCAATTCACCTTGTGTGCTCAAGCAATTACTTACCTACCTCAAAAACACATATTGCTTTCTTACAAGAAACTAAACTGTTATTGGAGGATGTTGACAGACTTAAAAGGGATTGGGTCGGTCAGGTATATGCATCCTCCTCTTCATCAAATAACTGTGGGTCGCTATTTTAATACATAAATCTTCAACTGGTCCCCCCAAAAATTATCACAGATTCAGACGGTAGATGGGTTATAGCCATAGTAAACTCCACCGCAGGTCCACTTATGTTACTTAATGTCTACGCCCTAACTGATTCCTGAATTTTTCCATAACCTGTCTCAACAAATTATGATTAATAATAACAATAACTCACCTATTCTTAGGTGGAGACTTTAATTTATCATTAGAGGCACATTTAGACAGAAGCAATTCTTCACATGATGCCTATCCCCGTAGTATTAATGCTCTATCAATGCTTATGAAGGATTTTGGCTCTCCGACATTTGGAGACTACACCATCCTAGACAACGAGATTATACTTTTACTCTTTACATAAATCTTATAGTCGAATTGATAATTGGTCTCTTCTTCCTCATTACTGAAAACCATTGACACAGCAATTCTTCTGATTATTATATCAGACCACTTCCTATAAGGTTACATCTACTCTGGGGCCCACACCCTTCTAAATCCCCATCTTGGCGTCTAGACCCACTTTTACTAAGGGACCCAGAATTTGCTCCTTGGATTAAAACCCAGATTCAAGATTTTCACTTAATGACACTCCTGATGTCTCTCAAAGTACCATCCGAAGCATTAAAAGCCACAATCAGAGGCAAAATTATTAGTCATGCAGCTCATAGAAAGAAATTAAGAGAACAGCAATTAGCCAATTTAGAAAAATCCTTAAAGACAAAGAAGCCCAGTATTATAAATCAAACAAACCCGACCATAATTCACAACTTCATCTGGAGATTCTTCAATTAAGAATTAAAATTAACAAACTGATATCCAGGAAAGCTGAACTTGCACTTTTAAGGCTCAAACACTGCTACTGGGAACAAGGGATAAATGTGGAAGTTGCTCTCATATCAGCTCTAGGCTCAACAGATGCAGAGACATACTGCAGGTCTAAAAGACTACTCAGACTAACCCACACAGACAACCCCTCAATCAATCGTATCATGCACTCCTTCTACCATCAACTATACTGTCATCAAAATTCCATGAAACCTAACCAAATACAACACTACTTGGAAAAATTACAGCTACCCCACCTTTCACAACATGACATGGATATGCTTGATAAACCATTTACTCCTACAAGAGATCTAGACCGCATTATCTTCCTTAAAACGTAAAGCACCCGGGAGTGATGGTTTCCTGTTGATTTCTATAAAATTCTATCTGACACTCTCTGCCCCATACAATTTAATGTTTTCCTAGAAGCAATCTTCAAAAGTAAACTTCCACACTATGACTGAAGCCATTATAACAGTTTTACCAAAAGATAAAGACCCTCTCCCTTCAAATTATAGACCGATATCACTACTTAGTACAGATGGCAAAATCTTCACCAAGCTATTAACTCTCCGTTTAGAATCTTTAATACTGAAACTCGTCCACACCTCTCAATCTGGATTTATTAAAAATAGAAATAGTTCGATCATCTTCAATCACTATTTAATTTAATTCACAAAGCAAAACCCTTAAATCTCCGCCGTCGAATCGCTATAGATTTTGAGAAAGCATTTGACTCTCTCAACTGGAACTACTTATATCATGTTTTATCGCATTTTGGTATTACTAACAACTTTTGTGCATTGATTCAATTACTGTATACTTCCCCGCTGCTCGAGTTCTCACCAATTCCACTCTACCTCCCCTTTCATTTAGCTAAGTGTACCAGACAAGGATGCCCTTGTCACCTTCCTTGTTTATACTAGCCATGGAACCTCTCTCTGCATCTCTACATCAATCTTGTACAATCAAAGGTATTCCTATTGGCAAGTCTCGTATAACCTCACTTTCGTATCCAGATGATCTACTAATTTTATTAGAAAATCTTGAAAACTCCAGGCAACCTCTAATTAAACTACTAAACAAATTCACCTCTCTGGATTAGCTCAATTTCAACAAATCTGAAACGCTACCATTGAATATTCTCTGTAAATCCTTCATGAACAACCCACTGGGCTTTCGATGGGCTCCCAAGGTATCTCCTATTTAGGTATATGGATTACCCCAACATTAGATAAACTATGGGATGCTAACCTTCCCTCTGCTAACTAGTATCAAAACTGGGTACTGAAGGAGCTGGCAGAGGTCGTTGCAGGACCTTTGGCAGACCTATTTAATGCCTCACTACATTCGGGTGTGTACCTCAGGACTGGAGGATGGCTCATGTGGTGCCCTCCACAAGAGTGGCCCCAAGGATGAACCGGGAAACTACAGACCAGTGAGCTTCACATCCATCGTGGGTAAGCTAATGGAGACTATCCTGAAGGAGAGGCTGGTGGCTCTCCTGGAGGCCAAAGGACTACAGGACAGCAGACAGCATGGCTTCATACGTGGCAGATCCTGCCAAACCAACCTGGTCGAGTTCTATGACTGGTAACTCAGGCAACTGGACAGGGGCCATGCAGTGGATGTCCTGTATCTGGACTTCAGTAAGGCATTCGACTCAGTGCCACATGGAAGGCTGGGAAGGAAGTTAGAAGGCACAGGGGTGGTGCAAAGCTGGTGAGATGGGTGAAAACTGGTTGCAGGGAAAGGCAACAGAGGGTGGTGGTGGGTGGGAGCTCTCACACCCAAGGGCAGTGACGAGCGGTGTTCCACAGGGCTCAGTGTTGGGACCAGTGTTGTTTGGGATATGCATTGCAGACATATCATGGGCCATCAAGAGCAAGATCAGTCTGTTTGCTGATGATACCAAGGTAGGTGTGGTGGTGGATGACCTAGGGGATGGCAGGGGTTGCAGGATGATCTGGCAAAGCTTGAAACCTGGTCAGACACCTGGCAACTGGGCTTTAATGCCAAAAGTGCAAGGTGCTGCATTTTGGGATGAAGAACCCAAGGAGGAGTTATCAGCTAGGGGAGTGCAGCTAGCCCAGACAGAGGAGGAGAAGGATCTCGTGTGCTCATTACAGGGTCAATGAACAACTCGGCACAATGTAGGAAGGCAGCTGCAAAGGCCAACAAAATGCTGGGTTGTATTGCAAGGTATATCCTCGAGGAGGAGGAGGTGATTCTGCCACTGTATAGGTCATTAGTTAGACCACACCTGGAGTACTGGCGCAGTACTGGCGCCTGTATCTGAAGAGGGACATTAGTTACTGGAGGGGTGCAGCGCAGAGCGACAAAGATGATCAACGGGCTGGGGACTTATCATATGAGAGGAGGTTGAAGGAGTTGAACATGTACTCACTGGAGGAGAGGAGAGACAGGGGTGGCATGATTGAAACCTTTAAATACATGAAAGGAATAAACAAGATGGGTACAGAGGGGCCGTTCAAAGTAAGGGAGGGAGGGCCACCAGGGCCATGATATGAGACTGGAGCAAGGAAGGTTCAGGAGGGAGATGAGGAGACACTTTTTACAGAGAGGGTGGTGGCTGGGTGGAATGCGTACCTGCTGAAGTGGTATGCAGTAGAACAGTGGACTGCTTCAAACGAGGATGGGACAGGACAAGGGGAGGTTAATGAGGGAAGGGTGGAAGGGAGGGCAGCTGCAGAATAAGGGTGCTAGCTGCACATTCGAGCAGACTAGATAGACTTCTAGGCCTTTATCTGCTGGCAAATTTCTTATGTTCAGAAACAATGCTTGACAGATGGCAAATGCTTAATCTCTCCTTTAAAGGGGAAATTTCCACTATTAAAATGTCAATAGCTCCTAAAATACTATACCTGTTTTCCAATATTCCTTTGATACTTCCCTCCAGTTTTCTCAGTAAAGTAGATAAATTAATTGACAATTTTATTTGGAAGGCAAAATTCCTAGATTTAGCCACAACAAACTCCGATCCCATTGGTCAAAAGACAGTTTTGGTCTTCCTTGGTTTCAAGCTTACTTATGGGCCTTTCGTACAGCTCAAACTATCAAATGGTTTAATAAACCCAACACCCAGTCACCTTTATGGGTCACAATGGAAGCATCAGCATGTCCTGGTAATGTGGCTGCCTCCTTCATTTATAATCCCTCTCTTTAATTTAAAGTCTCACCCCACCATAGCTGCATCTGCATTCTACTGGAAAATAACTCACAAACACCTTAAGTTGAACCCAAATCCTTTAGCTTATACCCCCTTTCGAAAACGCCCTATATCTCTGATAATCATCCAATTTTCTGTCATACCTGGAAAAACAGGGGTATTTTCTTTTGCAAGATATACTTGAAACTCAGGTATTAAAATTAAAATCCTATTCAGATCTACGTGTTCTATGGAACCTTCCCCATCAGGATTTTTGGAAATATCTACAGCTTTGTACGGCATGCAACTCCTACTTCACACTTTTCTCTAATATATCTATATATGATAAACATATTTCTAAATGGATTAAAACAACGACCAATTTGAACAGCACTATTTATAAAGACATTAGAGATATACTTCCTGACCAATCCATTAATGCAAGAAACAAATGGAGTAACTTGATACATTATAATATAACCAGTGCACAATGGTATACCTGTAGGTGTTGACTCTCCTACCACCAATCTTTCAGGGATAAACGCAGCTCTCTTATAAGGACAAAAATCTTACATTTGTGGTACAGAACACTGGTGGCATTACGAAAAATAACAACGAATAATAGTAACTGTTGGCGCTGCAACTCCCCAGTGGGATTTATTACACATTTTATTGTATTGTCCCCCATACAAAAACTATGGCACCATACTCACATCTTGGCAATGGTGCTTGGTCAACCCTTTGCACTGGACTCTAAACATTGCATACTTGGTATTTTAATTACTGATCCTACAAAATCTCCCGTTCACAGAACAGGTGGTTAAATATACTTTTCTCCAAGTTAAATGCATTATACTTATGCATTGGTGATCTAATATAATCCCCACCCTTTCAGATACTCTTAAACAATTATCTCAGTATGCCTCCCTTGACTGTATGACACATATCTCCTCTGACCAACTCTTGATGTATAATAAAGTTGGCAGGGCTATTTTAACTTTCTGGAATCATCTAAATCTTGTGACATCTAATGTAGGGATTCGATATATAATGTATTTCTTCCTTCCACTGAGACTCACCACAGATCTCCTATTGTTAGTCGTTTTTTTTCTTGTTTCCTTATCCTAGTCTCCCTTTCTCTTCCCTACTTTTCTATACATCTCCCCTTTCTTGTTTACTCTTTTAGATTTCCTTTCACTATTTTCAACCCTCCTACGCATGTCTTTGCAGCATTATATGAGATTATATAATATTATAATGTATAAACATGTCTACAAGCACTGTATGCTATTGAGTAGTGTTCCAGATATATAATGCTTTAAATTTACTTTTATTTCTGCTATAAATCCTCATAGTGCATTGCAGTGTAAGAGATTTATCTGTATATCTATGATAACATTAATAAAACGATTAACTACAAAAAAATGGAGGGATAACTTGCAGAAAACTGATTTACAGGAACAAAATCAAGGTACTGATGTGCAGGTTCTGTTCATTTTCAGCTGCCTGTTTATTTGGATGGTAGCAGTGGCATTGTCGATTATTGAAGTTTTGTTAGTGTGTTAAAAACATAGCGGCTGATTAAAACTTAAACGTAATACAAGAACAAGGATTTTTAAAACAGGGTACTAAGTCTTGGTTGACAGGACTAGTTTTAGCTGTGCACTAGATACTTTCAGTACATGACTATCAACAAATCAGGGGCTCAAAATCTTAAGCTCATTTTATTAATACAGGATAACATCTGCAGGTTGTTGAATATAATGTCAGCAAAGTGGGGACTGGGGATTTTCAACTGGCAGTCTCCATGGATGCTGAAAAGCATTTGATGGGGTAAATTGGCAATTTCTTAAAAAAAACATGGAAATCTTGAAATGTGGCCCTAAATATATAGATACTATTCAGGCTCTATACATGGACCCACTGGACCTGGTGAAAGTTAATGGTATCAACTGGACTATTTTTACCTTAACCAGTGGAACTCGTCAGGGTTGCCCCTGTCCCCATTGTTATTTGCTATTGTGTCAAACCCTAGCTGCAAAGGTCCATCAGGATCTGAGTATTGTGGGAATAATAGCAGGAGGGATTGAGGAGAAAATGTCTTTGTATGCAGACAACTCAATCTTTTGGAAGACCAGAGCAGTCAGTCCTGTAGCTGGTCAAGGTGTTGGGGCTGTTTAGTATCTGCTTTTCATGACTTCTCAACCTTTTAGCTTCTCCTGCATCTTCACCCCATTTCGTTTATCAGTTCTTTGTCATTTATTATTCTAAATAACATAATTAAATCTCCTCTTTCCCTTCTTTGTTCTAATGTAAATAATCCTGTCCTTTTAATCTTTCACTATATTCATATCTATTTAAATTTCCAATCATTCTAGTATATCTCCTCTGCACTCTTTCCACTCTCCTATTTCTTTCTTTGTGTATGGACTCCATAACTGGGACCCAAAATCCAAATACAGCCTAACATAAGACCTATATATTGGTACCATACATCCCACTGATTTAGTCATAAAACTACATTTTATGTTTCTCACCATGTTATTTGCTTTTTGTATGGCCACCGCTATTGTTTATTATATTTCAGTTCTTTGTCATTATTATCCCACAATCTCTTTCCTCCTCAACTTCCTTTATTTTCCCATCTAATATATACCTATTGTTTCTCCTATTCCCTTTCCTAGGTACATTACCCTAATTTCTCTATACTAAATCTCATCTTATTCATTCTAGCCCAACTTTACAATTTTTGTACATACTTTTAGCCTTTTCTGCTGCTCTATTGTTCTTACTGGTCCTCCTACCTTAATAAGATCATAAAGGGATCCATCAGTTCGCTTGGAGGAAGAAGAGACCAAGAATAGCAAGATCCATTTTACACATAGCAAGAGATAAAGGTGGTTTGGCCTTACTGGATTTGCAAAAATACTATTTAGCAGTGCAAATGATAGCCATCTGTTCTTAGGGTAAACAGCATAGGATTCTGTTGGTATGATATTGAGAATGCAGGAGCATGAGAGCACCCTTATTCATGCTGGCATTGATTCCACTTCCCCAGAATATATGAAAACAGTGTGGAACAGATGGGTTAACCATAGACTGGGCCTTCTGGGAACACGTCAGTTCTTCCCAGTTATATTGCTCCATGGCAACTTGCCCCAGACTATTAGCTCCAGTATCAAATGGCTCCCACATCAATTCATTCCCAGACAATCACTCCCACTACATATCGTACTGTACTCCAACAACAAATACAGTACAACTTCCACTCTACTATCGTCACACATTGCCTCATCCGATGGGTGAATTGCACCCACCTGGAGTTTATTTTATAATATTTATGTTGGGAGGAATAGTCCAGGAATGAGTTGATGTGGGAGCCAATTGACACTAGAGCTAATTGTCCATGGCAAGTTGTCATGGACCGGATGACTAGGATGAATTGTGACATAGCCGTGCCTTTTCAGAAGATCAGGAAGCTCACAAGGACCACACAAGGAATGGGACCACTGTCTTTAATTCATTATGACCCAGAATCCCCCACCTCCCCAGGCTTGATGCAGGGTATGCATGCTGGGAATAATCTGGTGTTACCAGGTTTACGCAGCTTTTGGAGCAGGGCCTTTATATTATTCCTTGCTAGAGCAAAAGAAAAGTTTGACAAGGTTAATAAAGAATTCTATCGATATATGAAGGGTAAGACATTGGGCCAGATTTTCCAAGGTCGGCCTGGCTACGCTGATGGCAGCTTGCGCAACTGCCTGTGTCAGAGATCTAATGCCCGATTCAGTATCAAACAGGGTCCCGGAGCCTAAGTCTCACAGCTTGCGGCATCAGTGGCAGTGCGCCAAACAGACGGCACATCCAGGACATATGTCAAAAGCTATAGGCAGTCAGGCAGCAGCTGCATCCTGGAAGGAAGCAAGGTAGTGGTTCAGTCCACCCCAAGCCCTGATCCATCCATAAGCGGAAATATGAGAATAAATAAATCCCTGGTGATCTAGTGGTCCCCCAGCTAACATGCCCAGAATGTAAAAATTGTACAAAAATAGTAATTGAATAGTGTGCAAGGTTCCCCACCCCCAGACCTATATGCCGAATATGACAACATTGCCATGGTCCATACCTGGTGATTTAGTGGCCCCAGCTACCCCAGCTCCAGCAGGCAGGTGCCCACCACCCGCACCCCATCCCTAACCCCAATCCTGTGACTGACACAGCCCTCCTTTCACCACTATGTTAAGCCGCTGAATGAACTGTCAGAGCACGTACTGTATACAGTGTACAGTATGTGCTCTGACAGTTCTATTCAGCGCCAGCCATGGTGGTGTGAGGAGGCTGTGCTAGCAACCGGATCAGGGTTTGGGATGGAGAGCAGGGTGGTGGGTACTACCTGCCAGGGCTAGGAGGGTGGAGAGGCCACTAGAACACCAGGCACAAACCATGGCAACCATGTCATATTCAGGAACATTGGGCTGGGGGTAGGGAACATTTCACACTATTCAATTGACTTTATTTTTGCACAATTCTTCATTCCAGGCATGTTGGGGCTGGGGAGTCCACAAGATCACTAGGCATTTTATTTATTCTCATATTTCCACATATGGGCGGATTGGGGCTTGGGGGTGGTGGCACAGTGGCAAGACATTGACAATCCTCCTAGAAGCGATAGCACCAAGTAGACCTGCTTTTGGCTGGTCTAATGGCACTTTAGACCTCGTCCTCTGGGAGGGTTTCTGAATGCCACATTAAGAGATATGGCAGCCAACATCGCCAAAGCCCCTAGCACCATGCCACAGCCCATTTTGTGGTGCAAGGCTTGTGCAACGACTTCTGCCAATGCGCCCTGCATCTGACACAGGCTGCTTTACTGAATAGCTCTCAGCCGCATCTTTTGATGCCAGGTGCCAGTTGCATCACACATTTTTGGTGTATGCACCTTGCGCCCTTCTCAGATCTTTGAAAATAAGGCCCATTATATTAACATACCAGGAATAGAGGAATGTCTTGTGAGGTCTTTCTCATCCAGGGAGGCCTACCTTCATGCTGTAGTAACACTGACAGGAACACAACATTATATTTCAGGTATTTATCACTTATAACAGACTGAATCAGGAGTTTCCTCAGTGCAGTCCAGGAAGCCTGGGAAAGGGAATCTGGAGAACAATACACTGACACACAGTGGGAAGGCAGATTAGGTAGAGTCAAAGATCACTTCTCCTTTGTGCCAAGAATTTTTCTGGAAGGTTTTAATTAGACATTTTAGAATGCTGACAGTCACGCAGCATTATAACCTGACCAACACAGTACATTGTTGGAGGGTGCATGGGGTCTCGGCAGTCACTGGCATGTTTTCTGTTTCTGGGACTGCACCTGGATACAACAATACTGGACTAGAATCCTAACAGCAGTTCAGCAAGTTACAAGGAATACAGATTCCGATGGCTTTTCAGAATGGGTGCCAGGCTTCTCAAAAGTGGTTAATTTGGATCAGACGTAAGAAAGGTTTTACTTATTTTGTTGGTATCCACTCTAAAAGCATTACATCACATTGCTAAACACTGACATACTTACACAAGAAAAATGGCTGGGTAGAGTAAGTAAAACACATGAGATGGAACTCATCACAGCTAAGTTAAAACCTCCAGGAGGAGAAACATGTGGAGAGATGGAAAGGGCAGACAGACAGGATTTCCAGGGGTGAGGATGGAGGGATGCCCTTGTGGCTGCAGAAGAGGAATTAGTAGAGTTGAGGGTTGCCCTTCAGGAGCTTAGCAGGCAGAAGCTAAAACTTTATTAGCATTGCAGGAACTGAGATCTGATGAAGGTCTGAAGTAGGAACATCAGGAGGGAGCTCTTCACCTTTCTGTATTTTATACAGTACCTGATGGGACTATTCCATAACCTTGGTGGCATGCAGGACCACAAGATACTAGGGAAGGTGCTGAATTTTTCTGGTCCTAGGGATGATGCACAGGTTCTGGTGATTATATGGAACAGGCAAGAAATGCTCTCTTTTATTCATTTTTTATGGAAATTATTATCACAACCCAGTTATAGTGGCTTACGTGGTTTAAGTGTTGTTCACTTTGTTTTTAAATAGATTCATCTATAGAAAACATGTAGACATTTATTATGACATTATTTGTATTAAGTGAATTTTGTATTATGTGTACAGCTGCTATATATTTTATTATTATTCTGAGTCCAGAGGCTTCTTGCAGGGCTGGTGAAAGTAGGCTACACTTATAGTCTAATGGACAAGAAAAGCCTTTTCGAAGGACACTTATTAGGCCTCTGCCTGAACATTTGCTGTTGTTTGGATTATTAATTGACCTCTGGATAATGGAGTCTATTTGAAAATGTATTGATTGTTTTGTCTGCTGAATGAATTGTTAATAATGCTGAGTTTGAAAAAGGTATTTGTTCAGGGCTGGCGTGGCATGGGAGGCAGAGGTGCTAAACACCTTATTTCGCTACACCAGTGACCTGGGTGCAGGAATGGAACAGGGTCACTAGGGGACCCGCCAGCCATAGTACCCCTCTTATCTACAACACCCTACCAGACCCCGCCAATGTCCCGACCACCCTCCCTCAGTACACCCTCAACACTTCCACTCCTGCTACCTCTTACTTCCCACTCATACCTGGTCTCTTCTCCTGTATGCCTTTCCCACCCTTCATACTCTACTCCACCCCCTTGCACACCAGCACCCGGCCCCATCTCCAATTGCAAGGAGATGCCACAATCAGTACCACGCTTGGTGTGCCTAATCACCCTCCTGTTGCTTCTATCAGGTAACAGTCGTCCAAACACTGGCCCCATGCCCAACCTTATGAATAAGCCTGTCCAGGCTCAAGGACTCACATAGCTTCTATGAATATTTGCAGCCTCCTTAAGAAAGCTGCTGCATTCCAATGCTGGGTTACTCAGCACCAACCGGACATTGTCGCTACTGTCAAAACCTAGTTATCCAACCACCCTGACTCCTTCTGCCTCCCCTCCCTGGTTACACTCTTTTCAGGGAAGATCGGTGGTAAGTGTGGGAGGTGGTTGTGCTGTCTACATGCATGTGTAACCCTTGTTACCCAGGGTTACTAGAATCCAGTAAGACCTAGTGGTAGGCAGGGAAGGCAGCTGAAACTCCAGTTAAATGGGTTTTACACTGTCTCACTCTGTTCTCAGTCTCAGCTGAGACTGAGGGATGACATCGCCAATAGAACTATCGCAGCTGCATGAGCCACATTGGAATCTGCAGCAAGGAGTTGGTTAGAACATTGGGAGGTTTTGAAGTCAGTCTTCAGTCAGTCTTCAGTGAGTGAGTGTGAAGTTGGGAGCTTGCTGAGAAAGCAGCTCAGTGAAGGCTCTAGGAGCCTCAGCCCTGACAGAGGGCTACTTTAAGTAGAAGGGTGTGTGTCTCCACCTTAAAGAGAACACAAAAGATAGCTGAAGTGGTGGAGACAGCTGTTTTCGGTCTCAGGGCCCCTCCCTTCGGGGGTAGTGAAAGGTTCCCTGCAGGTTCCCTGGGGCAACCCCTTAGTTCTGCTTGTGAAGGAAAAAGTCCTATGTGTTCCAGTGTTTATTTGGGAGAACAAGAAGATTTGTGAGTCACCTGTGGGGCACCTGCAACGTGAGGGAGAGTGTCTGCTCTTGCTAAAAGGGCCTATGTTTTTCACCCTGGGACTTGTGTGACAATGTGGGGATTGAACTACTAAATATTGGGAAGGCTAGAGTAATGGCTAAGCAAATTAAAAGTAGGTTCAAGTCCAGAGCTTGTTGGGATGCAAATGATATGTAGAGATGTGACAGTCATCTACCCAGAATCTACATTTGAAAGTTCAGTAAAGGAATTGTTCAGTTTCCAGAGAAATGGCCGGATATGGGCTGTGGAGCTGGAGGTGGTGGCCCCCATCTTTAGTGACCAGGTCCACCTCTACGGATTTCTTCTGTGGATTTCTTCTTACCTCAGACACTTGGCCAGTGATGAGGGAAGTACCCAGATGTGGGATTGTAAGGAAAATTCTCTGTAGGAGTCGAAGACTCTAGTGGTTTGGGGAGCCACAACAGGATAATTGGTTCATTCCTCAATTGGATCATGATCAACGGCGGTCATGGGGAGCTGGCCAGTGGAAAATACCCAAGTAGTGTACAAGTCGGCTGTGTACCTAAAGTTGGGCGTGCAAGTCTGGGCTGTGTGCCTGGTGGGATTAGAGCCTGAGGGCTGGAAATGGTGATAAAGTGTTCTGTTGTCTCTAATCTGCATTACCAGGAAATGTAGCCCTGGGGGGTCCGTCTATGCTTTTGTTTGTTCAGCTTGGATGTGAATAAAACCATACTGAAGAATCCCATTCCTGGTTCTGGACATTACAGTTATTGCTTCCTGTGTTCGATTTACTTGGGTGCCCCTGTGCAGAGTAGCCAAACCTAGGTCCCCTGTGCCGAGTAACCTCATCCTCCTGAACCCAGTCCCCACCAGGTACTGCTGTCAGCTTCACAGCATGCCACCTGTCATTTTGCTAAAAGGCAGGGGTGAGGGGTTACACGTGACTCCCTCCTTGGACATGCACTTCCACCACCTAAGCTTGAAAATGGGGCCCAAGCCCTCACTTTAAAAATCTCCCCAACCCTGGTAAGGGCACAGTCTTTCTCACCGTTGCCTATATTCCCTCAGAAAGCAAGACCTCACCATTCAGGTGCTTGCTGACTACCTCTCTGGCCTACCACCCAAAATGGCCCAGATAATTGTTGGTGAACTGAATATCAACTGGCTCTCTGCCACAGCCTCCCAAACCAGAGATATCTTTGCCGCCTTGACATGTCTCAGCTTGTCAACACCCCAACTAGATTCAACCCCTTTACTGCCACCAGCACCCTCCTGGACATCACCATTACCAACCACCCCCAGAGGTGCTCGATATCAATGTACTTCCCAACTCACTTAGTGACCACTCCTGGTCATATTCTCTTGGTCTGCTACCAACAGCAAACCTGCACCACAAACCACCAGCAACGTTGTTTCACTCCCAGGCGATCTGCGCCACCTTAAACTGTACATCTCACAACTGGATTGGTCCTCAATCAGGCTTGCACCGTCCATAGATGAGGCATTGGATTTTTTCACTGACTTTTTAACACTGCCTGTGACCCTATGCCCCTTCGCTAGAAATCACACCAAAAAGCAAAGCACGCCTGGGTTGCCCCTCCTTCCTTCACAAACTTAAAGTGAGACAACCTATGGCACATTGCCATGGAATCTAGCAAGCCAGCTGATAGGCAAGTGTACAATGCTGGCGCAATAAGTTACTTGGGCATTCGACAGGCCAAAGCCCAGTACTACCAATATGCTCTTTGTCTCCTGGGGGTCGTTAGAACTTTGGGAAAAATGTAAAGAGCTGAATGGGAATCCCGCCCCACCCCTCTCAACTCTCCTTTAATGGAACTGTCTGCTCTGACCCCTTTCATTGCAGACTGCCTAAACCACACTTTCTCAGACCTGAGTTCAGTCCTGCCCAGTAACTTTTTGACCCCATCCCAGTAGCGCCTCCCACTCTCCAGAGACCTCCTTTCTATCATGTACCATCTCGCTGGAGGCTAGACTCCTTCTGCAAAAGCCATTAGTAGTAACAACCCCGCACCAATCTACTGGACACTAGGCTACTTTGTCTGACATTGATGCTATCCTGGTCCCACTTACTGAGCTGCTCAACTGCCTCTCTGTGCCTGGGGCAGTTACCCAGCACATGGAAAACTGCTATCATCACTCCCATCCTAAAGAGCAGCGATCAAAGCGACCCCAAGTAACCATCGACCTATCTCCATCCTCCCCCACTCTCTAAGGCCCTTGAAAAGTAGTTGCCAACCAGCTTGTCAAATACCTGACCATGCACAATATCCTGTGCCCTGAACAGCATGGTTTTCATGTAGGTCACAGCGCCACAACCACACTACTTGAATTCTCCAACTTCCTGCACTCTGCTTTTGATGCCAGAAGAACAGTGGCAGCTCACACCAGGGCCCGCCAGGCACGCGTCTCAAAATGCTGTTCCCAGTTGGTGCCCCTTATAGTGCAGAGCTTCCCCATAGTAACAATATATCAGTGCCCTGGCTATCTGTTGTGCCCCAGCTGTGCCCTGGTAACCATTTGTGGCTAGAGCCGCTGCGGAAGAACTGCCGGTGCTGTGTTCATTGACCTCTCCAAGGCCTTTGACATGGGTTGCCATCCCTCCTGCTTGACTTCCTCAGATGCCTTGGTTTCTCCCCTGGCCTCTGTATGGTTCACCAGCCACCTTCTGCCAGAACTCAGTGTGTAAAATCAATAGCATCCTATCTGACACATGACCTGTCCGCTCTGGGGTTCCCAGGGCTCCATTTAGGCCCTCTCTCTTCAGTCTCTACCTCAACTCAATCCCAGCCTGCCCAAGTAAGATCCTCCCATGTGGATGATGCTGTGCTCTTCGCCTCTGACCCCAACCCCAACACTCTCCAGGCCACCTTCCAACAAGCTTTTGATAGAGTTCAGCATTGGTCTGCATCACAAGGCCAGACCTGAACCTAAAAAGACCAAAGTTATGCTCTTCTCATTGCCAAAGCAAAGCCAGCGGTGCCCTCTCGTGATACTGCCTAGCACGCTAAACCCCATTGAGCAGGTTTCTCCTACAAGTATCTTGGCATTACCTTTGATTCAGCACTCTCCTTCCATTCCCATATCAATGCCCTTTCTGCTGCCCCCAATGCCAGGATTGGACTGTTATACCGCCATAGGGACTGCCTACCACAAGAGGCCCTTATATTGGCAATCACCTCCTCTGTCCTGTCGCTAATCGACTATGGGCTGCCCATCTATGCTACAGCTGACAACACTGTGCTTGCAAGACTCCAGCTCTCTATAAACAAAGGCCTGCAGGCTAATGCTGGGAGTCCCTAGGCACACCCATATGTGCCTGCTGTACTCCACCACCAACTTGCTCAACCTTGAAGAAAGACCTCACTCCAAACCTGCCTTCTTGTAAAAAGACACTGCTAAGCTTCTCCCTGGGTTGCCACCTCCTGCAGCGTGCCTCCCTCTCAGTCACCAGCCACAGCACTGTCAAACTTCCCTTATTGTCCCCAGGTAAGGACCCCATGGCCCAGAGATCCTTTTGCTATCAGGCTCCCTCCTGGTTCAATTCTCTTTCAGCCAACATAGGTGACTCCACTAAACTTGGTCCTGTCAAGGTCTCCCTCAGAAGCCATCTGACAAGCACTCACTGCTGCAACTGCACATAATCCCCACCTGCCCCTTACCCTCACCCCTAGGCTGGGTTTGCCCTGTCTACTTTTACTGTATATGCCTGGGGTCTCAGGCAACATCCGCTGACTAATGTAATAAAATATCTCTGGTTGCTACCTGACGTGGTACTGTGTACCTACATTATGACTACTGTGAACTACCTATTACATGCTTTGTACCACCAGTGAATTTCTGTAACACTGGTTGCTTTTTAATCTAAGCATTATGTACTGTACTGTTTTGTTTGCTGTCATATATTGCTCTCTTGACGAGGTGCTTTTGTAAATGAGTCTTTGACTCAAAGGTCTGTAAACTGATGATCTAATAAATAAATAAATAACAGTACAATTACAAGACTGCTCTCCTCATTTAGGGAGAGTGGCTTGTTTCTCGAGGTAACCATCACCACCAAGTAGAGACTGGGTGGTGTGACTATGTGAGTATCAGGAAAGGGGACCTGAGATGTAGTATTGTGCATGCATTAGCACACACGTGTCATTGCACATGACTCAACCCAGGAAGAACCACATACAAGAAAGAAAATGGAAAAGTCTCATGGCAGCAGAATGACTGCCCAGTCGCCACAGCTTCTGCACCACCTACAGAGCTCGGGTGTGCTAGAACTGGTATTTGGGTGGAGACAGCCTCCTGCTCTAAACCCCTTATAGGGAAAATATTCATGGGAACTCCTCTCAAGGTAAGTCCTCAGATGGTCAGAGACAGGAGGAGTGACTAGATGAGAAGGAAGCCACTGTGAACACAAGGCAAAAAGTTAGAAGAAAAAAGATACTTGTTCGATCCCTGATCAAAAGCTTTCTCTTGATGCAAAACTAGAATATAGCCTCTGTCATGTCTCACTGCCCTTGCTCTACCATTCCCACAGCGTTATCACATTTTCCTGGATTACATGACCAAGAATAGACCAAGCTTTTGTGTGGGCTGTCAGATAACAATCAGACTGTGCTAATGTTTTGTTAATAATATTTGTCAAAACTTTTAAATCTGCATTCAGCAGAGAAACAGAGAATTTGTCATCAGATAAGAACCAGTTGGTCCATCTAGTCTGCCCTTTTCTCTGCCTATATTATCACCTTAGACCCTTCCAGATCTCCAACTACCTCCCACCCCATTTCCTACAAAGATTCCATTGTGCCTCCCATGCATGTTCAAAGCCCACCATCTGATTGAGATATATAGGAGGTAAGGCTCTGCCCTTCCCAGAGCTGATTGGTGGCTGGTATCTCTGTGGTGGCTGGGTCCCATGGACTGGTGCAGATCACTAGCAGTGGCAATCGGTGGGGTTGAGGAGGGTGATGGTAGCACCTCTACCTCCCAGAGGCCCAAATGTTCACTGCACTAGGAGCACCACCCTTGCAGTGGAGGAAATTAAGGTAAAGAGTTTGCAAAGTCTTGCTGTTTGTTGCTTGGTGCTTCTTTTTATTTTATTTTTATTTTATTTTATTTAGTTTTTGTTGACTGGGTAAGTGCACTAGACAAATCCTGCCTATTTTCAGGCATGACCCAGGGAAGGGAATACAGATGAATGCCAACTGACCTTGAACCAGATGAAACCATTGGTGGTATTTTTAGTGAATGAGGGAAAATTGGCTAGGACACTGGGGAAATTCCCTACTCTTTTCGATAAGTGCCATGAGATCTTTAACATCCACCTGAACTACCACCAATCCAGGCAGATGGAACCTTGGTTTAATGTCTCATCCGAAAGACAGCACCTCAGAAGTGCAGCACCCTCTCATGCTGCACTACAGTGTCAGTACTGGGATATAACCCAAGTGCCAAATGGGAACTGAACCCACAGTCCTGATCTCTCGCCTCAGAGGCGAATGTGCTACCTTCTGAGCTCATTGACACTGCTGGCAGAAAAGCATTTCGCGATATACATTTCTCAGTAAACTACCAACTGGTGAAATAAAGTGTTTTGCTGCCCCCCCACACACACACACACACATACACCCTCGGTGGGGGCTTAAGGTTGCCTCGATCAAGGGACTGGACAAAAATGAAGCTTGTTAGTGACATACAAATGGCAGTGATCAAAGGTAAGGTGATAGGCACTGTCTTTATCAAGCTCTCCAGAGCCTTAGACACCATAATTGAGTTCTGACAGACAGACTGAGTAAACTGGGTCTAATGGATACCCCACTTGATTGGTTTAAAGGGTACTTGTCAAAAGAACCAGTTGGTGAAATTTAGAGGGTTAGAACCTATTTAGGAAAAGGTTCTGCAAGACAGCAGTCCCAAACCTGGTATCCTCCTGAATGTAGATCCAGAAAATAGTGCCTTGTAAAGGTGTGGACTGTTTTCCAGGTAGCTGCTTTGCAAATCTCCTGAAGAGGGATGCCCTACAGGGGCCTCTGGGAGGTTGATTACCAGCTTTGTCAAAGCAAAATTGGATACAGGACACTATACACCAAGAAACTGTGTAACCCCACCCCCAAATGGGGACTTATCTTGTTGCCTGTTTGCCTCCTGGTTTTGCTCCAGTCCTTGGATGCCTCCTTTCTGCCTCCCGGTACCTGCCATTTCCTGATGATTTTCCCTGTCCTCACCGCCACATACCTAGTCCAAGAAATGTGTCCCCAGTTCCCTGAGTTACCCCTGTGCCTCTTTAGCCTTCTAGGGCACACTGAGCAGGATCACGAGCCTCAGATTTTGGGCAGGCTGGTGGGCTCACTTCACATGCAAAGAAAGGCGCTTTAGATTCAGACCACAACTGCGGTCAATGGGTGGCTCATCCGGTGGTCCCAGTCCCTAAATGTGCTGAGGCGGGCCGTGACTTTGTTGGGCCAGAGGAACCACTAATTTAATTAAATAAAGAGTGCACCGTGCGCTAAAGGTATGGATTCAACATCATGAATATTAATGAGCTTACATTAATATTCATGATCAGGACCATTTGGAATCAGGCAGCTGCAAGTTTTGTGGTATGCTGCTTCTGAAAGAATGTACATAATAGTGTTAGTAGGGCAGCACTCCCAGGACACTAAAGGGCCATCAGTTAAGGAGAGAATGGTCTAAATAAAATAATATGCTGGCTGCCCCAGACAGTAATCATTGGGACTCAGATAAAGCCTGCCTGCTGCCTGGGGCGCTTGATTATGGCAGCAGTGACAGGCTAAGGACTGAACAAAATGTTTAAACTGGGCAGTGATCAAAAGGGCACAGAAGGGACTAATGATCTGTGGGGCAAGCAACCTAATAAGTAATTATTCTGGCTGCACCAGGACTTTATATTTGGGACCGTGTTAAACTGCAAATGGACTGTGTGTATTAGCAGCCATTTCTCTGCAGCAACAGCCAATCGGAAAGCCAGGATTTCGGGCAAGGAGTCCGGACAGTGTCAGAGACTTTTGGACATTGCCAAGTGCTTATAGTGAAATTGCAGGACCTAATTCAGGTGCCAAAACAAGGGCCTATTGTACATTGAGTGAGGCTAATGAATATTCATTTTATGGACTGACAAGCAGTTTCACCAATCGTTGTAGGCACACAAGTAGCCTCAGTCAATAGGGAGCCTCTGAAGGACTCCATAAAAGACTGTGTTTTCCAGGCTGAGCAGTAGTTCGAGCAGGAGCCCCCACAGGGTGGGAGCTCAGGCCCTGTGCTCCAGGATGGGCCTAGCAATCCAGTGCAAGCCCCTCCACAGGGAGGGTCTTTTCTTCTGGCAAGAGAGACAAGTAGCTGCAGGCAACAGAAGTCACTAAGGAAATGCAGGTTACTGTTGCACTCAGACCAATAAACAGCAAATGCAAGTCAGGAAAGTTGCAAAATAAGTGATTTAGTAAGTGATCAGGAAGACTCATTTGGAGTTGAAGCACTGGGGAGCTGAAATAGTGAGTAACTGTGTGACCGCTGTCAGGTTCTAGAATAAATCACTTATTTTGCAACTTTCCTGAATTTCATTTTCTGCTTATTGGTCCAAGTGCAACAGTAACCTGCATTTCTGAACTGTTCTATTTGGGTCTGGCCGCTTTTAGCTGTTGCACTGACCCATGGGGATGCCGATCGCAACACTAACTTCCTGGAACTGAACTGAAGTCGCTAGCCTGGGGTTGCCAGAAATTGTCCTCCAGGGCTGGCAATGCCTTCAACATTTTGTGGAAAATGTGGGTTAACCTAAACCTTCAGCTGTGAGAGAGCTGCACGATGTTCTGCCTCAGCAGTGAGAGTGCTGATGGAACCTGAAACCTCAGAGAAAGAAAGTCATTCTGCAATTAAACTGAATGAGTAAACCTCTACTTACAAGTGCATGCTTGAGAAATCTTTAAGGCAGCAAAGCCCAGCAAGTTAAAAAGTGACTGTCAGCACCCTACATCTAACCAAGGCATAGAGGGTGAACATCTACTAAGTGACCAGAGAAGGTCCAGATTTAAAGTATTCATGTGATTGTTTTGCAGGTTTCTATAGGACTGGAAGGAGTACCCAGAGCACATGGCTCTCTGAGTTTGCCTGTGAGGTCCAGTAATTTTCCAGTTGGAGCTCAAGATGCCAGCCGATCAACAAGAGATTGAGTACAATTTAGTTGTTGGCCTGAGAGAGCTACAGAGATCAGTTTTGCCAAAATGTAGTGTCTCAAGTGTAAGAAAGTTACAGTTTCGGCTTTGCAACCAAGTGAAGTCTTCTAAAAGGGTAGAAAGCCATGCCGCAAGCTTTTGTCTAGCCTGTTGTCTGAAGTGGTGGTGAGCCTTGCCTCAAGCTCCGCCTGGTTAAAGTGTGCTAAAGAAACCAGATTTGTCTAGCATGGACTGTAAGCAGTTGGGCCACCCTAGCCTTAGGGAGGAAAGCACCCAGTCTGATGAAAGGCTGTTTTGAGAGCTAATGGGACCATGGCGGCCATGCTGGCCCATGGCTAAAGTGACTATGAGTAGAAAGTATAAATGTGCTGAATACAACATATTCAACTCAGATTAGACTTGGAAACAGCCTGGTAGTGTGCCACCTAGGGCACTGCTATTCTGTTTCCCGAGGTGTAGCCCAGATGGGGTTGAAATGTGCCGGGCCAGTCCCAGTCTGGTCTTCCAGGAAGTGATTTCAGCCCAGAAAAGGGACACTGCCAACAGGAGTTAAGGTGTAAGTTTCCACCTCAAAATCTGTAAGATCCTCAGTCAGTGTGGGTTGGCTGTTAGCTTTTCCTGCATCCTAACATCTGGAGTCAGAGCCTGTCTGCTGAAAGCACCTAGATTCTGTCTTGTATAGCTCAAACATGAGTTGCCTATGAAGACGCCTAGCTGTCAGTACACTGGGGCCAATCCCTGTTATGGAAGAGACATGTAAATAGTTCACCAGTTGTTAAGTTCTACAGTTAGAGCCAAACCTTCTGAATCAAAAAGAGGGTTAGTGTCTGCCATCACTTCAGTCAGGATTTGTTTCAAAGATAAAGGGATTTGTTTATTTCCTTTATGCCCCATCTTGCTGGCCAACAACAGCTGCACCAAATAATAGGCCTACAACTTTGAGAACTGTTTAGTACTAGGTACCCAGGTTAATAAGTAGAACTGAGGGTTCTATATGGCCCTGGAACTGGTACCAGTGTTGGTTTCTAATAACTGTCAAATTGTCCTTTGAGCGTGCACAAGACACGCTAAAACAAAGGGACCCAAAACCAGGTCTCAGTAAAAAGCTGCTTTTATTATACAAAAAGCTAAAACATACAAAAGGCGATAGTAGTACCCTCCACCAACGCTTTCACGTAGCTCTTATGCTTTTTCAAGGCAGGGCTATGAGTACAGGATATGTCCCTTTATAAGGTACATAGTTCAAGAGGCATACGCCTCAATTTCCTCAATTTCCTATACCTTCACAGCCAACCATAAACAAATAAATCCTAAGTTAAAAAGGAACTGAGATATTATATATACATATCTCACTAATCCTCATAAAATATCTAAATTTAAGACATACAGACAACCCATATGTTACAGGAACACCATAAACATGCATAATTTTACCAAAGATTCATCAACAGTGCAAATTGAATAATTCCAAATATGTATGTATATGAAGTATAAAGAAGAAGGAAAGGAAAAGACTATGGAAAAGAAAAGAAAAAGGAAAGGGGAGGGAAAGTGGGGAGAGGAAAGAAGGAAGGAGGGGAAAGGTTAGGAAAAGAAAACATCATAAGCTGCTACTACAATACATTTACAGAGGCATATAAATACATGAGCAAAGAGAGATACCATCCCTAACACTAATATTTCAAAAAGGCCTCAAACTAAAACTCACATTTAGACCCTTTGGTCCATGAGCCTTTAGCTTGTACTGCCACCTACTTTCAAGCTTTAAAAGTCTTTATCAATGTCTTCTCCACCAATGTTGAGGCTCACTTTTTCAAGCCCCTGAAATTTAAACACACGAGGCCCAGATATTCAAAAGGGAAGTGCGATGGCAAGAACAGTGCTGCGCCATAAGAACTCCACTGATACCCGCGCCGATATTCAAAAGGGAAAAGCAATGGCGGCACAAATCCCAATGTGCCAGAGCGCATCAGGCAATGCATGCAGGCACAGGTAGGGGGCATGCCAATACAAACCTGCACAGCCCGATATTCAGCCCGGGATGCAGAGCCATGCATGCACAACCCCTACCTGTGCCAGCACAAAGTTAAGCCAAAAAGAAATGAACAACTGATGGCCACCCACAGGTGAGCTGTCACATTGCAGGGTGCAATACGGCAGCTGCTACCTGTGGGTGGCCACCCGAGTTCCGCTGCACCTGGCGGCATTCCGCCATGCCCAAAACATGGGCATTTGTAAACAGACTTTGTCTCTATATGGTGGTCCAGGTGACGTTCTGCTCGACAGGACATCTGTAATCTGAAAGGACCAATATCCCTGGTGGTCTAGTGGTACCCCTCTCACTGCCCACTGAGCCCCACCACCGGTCAGATGGCGGGCGGCAGCACTACCCACCTGCGCCCCGCCATCTGCCGACTGACACTCGGTAGGGCTGCACGCCAATTGGTTCACAGCATGAGCCATGGGCATGCAGTCCATATCAGACATACATTCCAGATAAGTGAATGAATCACATATCTGGAATGTGAGAGAGATAGACGCCCATTGGCTCACGCCAGAACCATGGGCGGCAGCCCACCGAGGTGTCAGTCAGGCGGGCGCGGGTGGCAGGTGGTGGTGCTGCCGCCTGCCGCTGACCGGGGCGGGTGGGGGCCCAGTGGGCGTGGTGGGAGGGGTACCACTAAACCTCCAGGGATATTGGTCCTTTTTGGTTACAGATGCCCGCGATCGGACAGAAAACAGTCCGCTGGACCACCAGGATATTGGATCTTTGTCATATTACAGATGCCCGCGATCGGGCAGAAAGCAGTCCACTGGACCACCAGGGATATTGATCTTTGTCATAATACAGATGCCCACGATGGGGCAGAGAGGGTCCACTGGAACACCAGGGATATAGGACATCTTTTTACAGATGCCCGCTGTCGGGCAGAGTGCGTCCACTGACCACCAGGGATATTGGACGGGAGCTTTTAAACAAATGCCCGAATCGGGCTGCAGGGTATCGGTCCTCGATGGCTGCTGCTCGGCACAGCCAGGTGCAAGTCATCGGGGACTCGGGTACACCTGCATGCAATGAAGAGAGATATGCAAATGGCCCCATGTGCACCTTGCATACATTATGGCCCCATTTGCATGTCAACTTTTGAATATCGCAGTTGCTGTGCATGGCGAATGGAACTTGCGCTTAGCGCATCTCCATGCTCCACTCTGACCACTTGTGCTGGCACAGTGCCACTGCGCCATGCACACTGGGTGGCTAGGTGCGATATTCAAAGCTGCTGAGCCATGGTGCAGCTCCTTTGAATATCGCTTAGTCCACACCCCGCGCAGCTGCTGAGCTGCGCCCAAGCTTGTGCCACAGCCTGGTGCAGTTTGAATATCTGACCATGATCTATTCCTTTAGCATAACATGCACTGACAGAGCACTTGTCCTATCTCGCTTTTTCAGTGCTTCTTAAATGTTCTGCAACCCTTTGTTTGAATGAACGCTTCATCTTCCCCACAAAAGAATCTTTACAACTACATCGCCAAATATACTACATATATGTAGTTGAACAATTAATAAAGTGTCCATTTTGATAATCATTCCAGAGATTGGATGTACAAAAGATGTACCTGTATTTAGATATTTACAGTAACTACTGCTGCTGCATATAAAAGTTCTCGGTAGGGTAGACTTCACTTGTTCAGATTTCACAAAAGCTTCTTGTGACTAAGTTAACAATATTGTTTCTTCTCTTGTAAACAGTTCGTGGTGGATGCTTTGAGGCAGACACAAGTTTCAGCTCGTTGTAAGAAATGCCAGTTTTTCATTAAACTGTCTCTAATCTTATAGTTCTCTGGTGTATATTCTGTAACAAAATTAAAAACCGTATTATTTTAACTTTTGTCTGGTTTTTACTCTGTCTTTATACAAAAGTGGACATCTATCTACATTGTTCACTATGATTTTAGCTTTATTAATGCAATCAAAATTATATCCTCTATCTCAAAATTTATTGGTCAAAGTCTCAGCCTGTCCCAAGTAACCTTCTTCACTGTAGTATTCCTTTTAACCTAAGAAATTGTCTTTAGGAATACCTCTATCAAGTGCCTAGGATGGCAACTCTCAAAATGTAGTAGCACATTTTTGATGTAGTTTTCTATATAATTCTGTCACAAGACCCCACTCCCATTCTTCTTAATACTTAAATCCAGAAACTGAATTTCATCAAAATCATCTTGCTTTGTGAACCTCAAATTCACATTTGTGGATTCTAAATACAAACTGAAGTCCGAGAACTGTGATGGGGCCCCCAGACCACACAAAATGTCATCAATAAAGTGTTTACAATAGTGCAAATGTTGTCTGTAACGGTTCCAATCAGACACAACAAACTTCTTTTCTCAATCTGCCAAATAGATATGGGCATAATTCTTATAAAGAGACATATCCTATACTCATAGCCCTGCCTTGAAAAAGCGTAAGAGCTACATGAAACGTTGGTGGAGGGGTGCTACTATCACCTTTTGTATGTTTTAGCTTTTTTGTATAATAAAAGCAGCTTTTACTGAGACCTGGTTTAGGTCCCTTGTTTTGGCGGTCTTGTGCACCGCTCAATGGACAATTTGATTACATGGATTTGCAATAGCACAGACTGGTCCTGTTAGCCTTTCATCCTGTTATACTTTTCTAATAACTGTGTCAACTTTCTAATTGCAGCTAGCCAGATAGCTAGCCAGAATCTGACTACCTCAAAGACTGGTGGGTGGCCAGGCCACTGTGATTGATGCCAAAAGGTAAAATGTTAAATCATTTCTGTGATGGCATGTCAATCTAAAACTAAATCAAACCAACCTTAATTATTGTAAATAGCTTGGCCTCCATTGCATTCACCCATCTTAGCCCTTTCCCATGTAAACAAATTGTTGTTGTTGTTTTTGCGTAATCCTGCCTCGTGAGCATATTACTGGTAGAGAGTCATAATTAATCAAAAGTCCGAAATGTGGGAAATGTTTATTGGGTTATGCATAGGTGGCATCATGATAATGTGGGTGGGTATTAGATTCCCAGAGGGTTGTACCAGGTTAAATCTAGCCCATGTAAGTATACTCGTGGAGGCAGTCAGCGATTATGCTATATCTTGGGAAAGAACCCGCTTAAAGTTAACTTAGGAACCCAGGCCCTCAATCTTGTTCAGCCGGTAAGGCAGGGGTAGTGTAACCCTTCAGATGGACAGTGCCAGCATTACAATAGTCTTTCTGGCAGTTGGTTTACCCTTGCCATCCTTTCCATAAGTAACAGTTTTGTACTGTCAGACCTGACAACTTTTGTCCCATCTAGGTTGTATTTTAGTGCCCTTTTCAAATCAAGCTAATGGAGCTTTTGCTCACCTGTGCTGGAAATGTCCTGGCAACAGCACCTCTACCAGATCATTATGTCACACACTTTACAGTGCACGCTATAACCATGTAACAGGAATATTGCGGTAGGAAAGAGCGAGAGGGTAAAATCGCAAAAGGATGTATGCACAGTAGTTCACTCTCTTACTTTTCCCAGGTACAGGATAAGAATCCTTCTGGGATGAGGGACCGACGAGCAGCTGCCATGACTCAATGGGATGAGCCAGGTAGCAAGGGAGGCAGCACGTCTGTGGACTGGGTTTCATTCCTGGTCCCAGATGCATGGAATTTGTTTATTTTTCAAACTTTGTGCAAATTTAAGTTTTGACCCCTGAGTTAGTTATTTTAGTTGGGGAAGTTCAGGGACGAGCCCTGTAACGGGAGGTGGGTAAGAGCCCCACAGAATAAAGACTTATGCCACTGGCAATATATTGCACAGTATTGGCAGCACTGTGATATTGTTGCAGCATAATGTCTTGCGACATTATGGCCCCATGCCCAACAGCACAGTTAGGGTAACCAACTGATTCAGGTGAAACCCTGATACTACTTGTAACGGAGGGTGGTGGGGCAGAGCCCCCGAGAATAAAGACTTATGCCACTGGCAATATATTGCACAGTATTGGCAGCACCGTGATATTGTTGCGGCATAATGTCTTTGCGACATTATGGCCCCATGCCCAACAGCACAGTTAGGGTAACCAACTGATTCAGGTGAAACCCTGATACTACTTTAGGCAGGAATTTTCTATTTGTCCTAAGGACTACATTGTCCTTATGGAATATTATTACTAAACACAGTGTTAAAAATCTAAACTCAAATTAGCTATCTAAAGACCATTTCAAATTAATGAAGGCCAGAGACACAGCCTGGGATGCTTACTAAAAATCTAAATTGCAGTCTAACTGGGAAGCCTACAGGCACCTACAGAACAAGTGTAAGCATGAGCTTAATTTATTCAGAAGTATGTACTGTAATTCAAAGCCCAGCAAACAGCTAACCTGAGTGACCCCACTCCAAAACTGAAACTGTATTAACTTGTTAATCAGTCCTAGAACCACTGCAACCGCTGACCCTTGCAGTCAATGGTACTAAGCACAAAGATCCCAAACCAGTAGTGGACTTGTTAGTGACCATTTTTGCAATATAGAAAATTTAGATAACCTGCTGACGAGGAGAGCACCTACAGACTTACCCAAATCAAATTCAGAACCATGTCTTCCCTTTTTCTATTTAAAAATCACAGTTATGGAAGTTCAGAAACTGTTGAATCACTTAAAACAGATAAAGCTGTTGTAGTGTTGGACAAATTCCCAAAGTCCTCAAAGTAGCTGCACTGCAGATTGCACTGCCTATTGCCAAACTACATAATCTATCATTTGAGACTAAAAACTTCCTGATGGCTGGAAACTAACTTCAGTGGTACCCCTATTAAAAAGGCAAATGAATAGTCCTGGACAACTGCAGACCAATATCTATCCTCTTGATCTTAGCAAAAGTCCAAGAGAGGATTGTTCACAGTCAACTTGTCTCCTACCTAGATCAGTACAAGCTTCTCTGTGAGGAACACCATGGCTTCAGAAAAGACCACGAAACTTGTACAGCACTGCCCAGTTTCACAGACACTGCACTAACCCATATACAAAAGTTCAGTTACTGATGCTGTGTTTGGGACCTGACCAAAGCTTTTGATCTGGTAGATCATTGTCTACTCCTACAAACTTGTTGAATTGAGCCTGGGCCTCTCAACAATTCAGTGGTTCTTGAACTACTTGCAAAATATCCCAACTAGTCAAATTAGGCAAAGTTACTTCCAAGACTAATACCATATCATCACCAATGGTGTCCCACAGGATCCATTTTAGGACCTCTCTTATTCACAATTTTCATTACAGCTTACCAAGAACTTGTAAAACTGATAAAACTCTGCTTTATGTAGATGACACATTTATGTGCAAGGCAGCTGTAACCAGCCTCTCTCCTCAGCTGGCCGAGACAGGTTACCAGATAGCACTCAAAGGGTTAAGTCAGACCCAAACAGTTGTTCTCTGGGGAGTTGCCCAGATACAGGATATCTGGATGTTCATGCTTTACTGGCCTGACTTAGCTAAGAGCATGAATCTGGAAATATGAATATACATGGTTCTGCCCTTCCCCATTACTCTATAAAGGGGAGGCACATGGCGCTTGCCTGGCCAGCCAGGGTTTGGAGCCTGGGAGAGAAGTTCAGCCTCTCTGGCTGGGACTGGGTCTTGGGGCCAGTGGCCCCAGGGATTGTGGCACAGTGCCTGGAACTGGGTGGCACTGGTACCCTTGGCGTGGTCTGCAGAGAAGGATTCCATCAGAAGCAACTGGAGGGTGGAGGCCCCAGGATTCACCTTGAGATTTGTGGAGAAAAGGCACTTCAGGAAGAGTGATGGGTGATATCTCAAGGGAGGTCACCGAACCTTGCAGGTTCACTCCAGTAGCAGTAGAAACATAGGGGAGCAAAAGGAAAAGTCTTTGTCTGGAGCAAAACATGAGTTAACCTTGCTCAGTTTGTAAAGTTCTAGGCAGTCAAATTAAACCCCTGACAGGTAGCCAAATGAATGGGCATCATGTAAGAGGGTCCTGTCAAGGGTTGGGGTTAGTAAGTTCTCAAGAATGGGTCCAGACATGAAACATAGAACCACAGAATTTGAAGGCAGATAAGGACCACTTGGCCCATCCAATCTGCCTGTTTCTCCCTGCCTACACTACTACATAGACCAAACCTAATCTACAGCTCTTTCCCCGCCCACCTTCCTTTCCACTATGAGTCAAGGGAGCATGGTTTTTGGCCACTGGGACTATCAGTGTAGTGTCAAGGAGGCACACATGGCCAGACCAACCATGCTTTAAGCACTCAGAAGTGATATCATAATGCTGACACTGACACAAGTGCACGGCACAGCTTGCCTCTCAGGAAAGTGCTTGCCTTATGTGAGATCGATCAACTTCACAAATGGTCTTGCAGTGTCAGGGCTCCAGGGTCCCGAAGGAGGCTAGATTACTGGAAGGTTGAGAGAGAGACCCAGTCACTATATAAATATAATTGTGCCTCTTAGTTCAAGGGTAGTTTCTAGAAACAAATGTAGATGTGAGGTGGGCAAATAGGCCCACAAGTAGCTGGGTACCTTCAGACAGTGTGTAATAGCAGCAGCAAAGTAGTAGGCACACTAGTAGTGAGGAAAGATACCTGAAACTTGAGGAATACAGTGAAGTAGAGTAAAAGAAGAAATGAATGGGAATGCCCAGAGAACGGTGTATCATCTGGCAGCTAAGTACTAAAATACCACAGTACCTGATCCCAGCTCCAGTAATGACAATCTAGTTTGTGTGTTGTCTCTTGTTTATGTTGCCCTGGGTATGGTGTTATGGTGCCCCTGATCCCCATTGCCTATGACCCAAGATGGCAAGGTGACTGGTGCAGTACTGGTGGTTATGGTGTAATCATATAGCTCTAGACACAGGAGGGTGACCTGGCCCTTACACATGGGGGCTAGTCTGCTGGGATTTGGGGATATGGAATTAGGATGCACTATGCCCTGGCTCCTAAGACCTCCTGCACCTTTTGCAGTTTATTTGGTGCAAATCAGTACAGAAACTATCAAGTTATGGGCCTCAAATGTTTTGTTGGCTTTAAAAATTTTATTTTCTGAAGTTCATTTTGCCAGCTGATCATCTGCGCATGTATTTTTGGAACAGAATTACTCATGAACATATAAACTGAATCTGAATAGTGTTGAGTGACTGGAGTGTGTATTCTGGAAGTCTGCTCTGTTATGCAAATGGACACGGCTAGACGAGGACCTGCACATTGGTCCTGTGTGTGAGAAACAGCTCACACATTGGAGATGCAGCATGACTATCTCAGCAGCGATACAGCAATGAAGGAGGAAGGCTCCAGCGGATTAGTGAAAGTAGTAAAACAAAGCAGCAAGATGACTGAACAACAGCATATGTCCTGACCTTCCGACTGACCCCTGAGGACAGCAAGGAACCACATAATCTGTGGCTGCAGCGACTGTGCCCAAGGAGTCATTTGCCGCTTTGTCCATGTCTCACCCTCACTGCCACTTGCTCAGAAGAAGAAAGCCCACCTGGGGACCCCTGCCCACTTTTGCTGGACTCCTTCCTCAAATTCACCCTCTGAGATTCAAACCGGTACCTTTTGAAGTTAAAAGGAAGACAGAGTAGGGACACAGACTGAACAACAGTAAAAGTAACTTGCAAGTAATTGCGTCGAGCCTCTGTGGTATGTGTCGGTGCAAACTGTGTCTATTAAACTATATTCAACATTTGCAACAAAAGAAAACAAAGAAGGGCAGTATGTCAGGTGGACAGGACCAACATATAAAGACATGAGGTCTGGTTGGCAGCATGGGTGAGTGGTTGTGCCATTAATATATAACTGCCCTCCGCACAGAAAGGGAGGGAAAGGTCCTAGAATGCTTTCTGAAAAAGACCACAGGCCTTGAGGGGGTCGCTAGCCAGTGCATCACACTCAGGGTACTGTGACCATTGTTTTGGTCACACATGCAAAGTGTGGACAGTAAAAGTGATATTTGTTATGAATATGTCATAATGAGAGCAAATATCACTGCTGCACCTTGTCTCGGAGGAGTGCATAAGCAATGGACACTTGGGAATTATGACCAGAACAAAGCAGCCACTCACTTTACAGAGTATATGGACCTTGTCATAATAATTGAACAGTCTGAAAATTATTGATCTCAGATAAAGCAACAAGATGAATGAACAACAGTATACGTACTGACCCTTCCGACCGACCCTGAGGACAGCAAGGAACCACATCAGCTGAGGCCGCAGTGATTGTGTCCAAGTAGTCATTGGTCCCTCTGTCCATGTCAGAAATCTGGACTAGGACTCACTCAATCAGCATATGCTGGGACTGGGACTGAAAGTCACAGGAGAGGACTGTGCTGTTAAGACCTACATGGAGACTGGTAGGTCTGAAAGGTACCTGATCGGCATAAGTACTGGAAAAAGTGTGACATCATCTGAAACACACAGAGAGGTGATCACTGGTAGGGTGAAAGAGAGAGAGAAGAGAGAGAGAGAAAAAGAGAGCGAAAGAGAGAGAGAGAGAGAGAGAGAGACAGCGCGAGCAGGTATGTCAATAAATGGTAAAATTCAGAAATTCAAACTAGAAACTGGGATAATAGTAAACGCTATGCCAGAACACATCTATAAAAGTAATTCAGCTAAAAAGAAGTAAAGATAAAGGTTAAAATAACACCATATGGAGGTGGCAAGTTATGAATAGTAGGAAAATGTATACTACACTGCAGGGCTGCCCCAGACCATTAAAATGACACAGATTTTTCAAAATATACTTTTGTCACAGCACCTCCACCAAGCTGCTGTGTTTTTATGAGAAAATTAGTAAAACCCTTGATAACAAAAAACATGCAATATCATCTTTTGGACATTGGTAAGGCCTTTGATTTAGTGCCTAATTGGGCCATTATTAAAAAAATTAAAAGGGCTGAAATAGATCAAAGACTAATTAGATGTACAGCAAACTATGTATGCAACAGAACCCAGAGAGTGGTTATAAAGCAATAAGGCATGACAGAGGGTGTGTTATGGTAGGATAATTAGCCCACCTCGGGTGGGTTGAAGCACAAAGGCAAAGCTGAGTGCTTCCACCACCAAGAAGTGGCATTAGCCCACCATAATGCACCCTGGAGTGTTTTTTGTGATTATGAAAGGGTCTTTATTAGTAAGTTGGGTGTATTTTAAACATATTTTTGTTGAGCTACTGTCAGCTGGGCTGTTGTGCTGGGATAACTGCCCAGCTGAATGGACCTCTTGGCCAATCAGAGCCAGCATTCTTTCTATCCATTTCATAATAACAGATATAAATCATGTAGCGGTAGAGTGCCCAGCAGAGTGCCCCAGGGCTCTGTCTTGGGCCTGCCAATATTTCAAATTTTCATTGCTGGTCCAACAAAAATTAACTTGCTGGTCAACCAAGTATCCAGATAGTTCAAAACGTGGGGACCATTGCCACTACAGAACAATGTTATACAATTCAAACATACCTGGACCACACATCAGATTTGGGGAAAAATGGAAATGAGATTTAACCTAAAAAGGTAAAGTGATTCACCTTGGGGCACAAAACCCACACCAAGAATACAAGTTATATGGTAACACCTTGCTGACAACCTCACAGGAAAGGGACCTGGGAGTGATTATAACTGGCAAAATGGAAAACACAAGCTAGTGTAACAAAGCCATCTCCAAAGTAAATAGGATTATTTGGTCCATAAAAAGAAACATCAAGGTGCACAATAAATACGTCATCTTCCCACTCTATAGGGCTTATGTCAGACTCCATTTGACTACACTTCCCTTTTGGTGTCCCCATAGACTGAAAGACATAGGGCAAACACAGAGGACCCAGTTCACAAACGCTCTGGGAATGCCACAGCCTCAGGTGCGGCTAACATATGGCACACAGGCTTGATCGATTCTCAATCCTTGCACCAGTTAATGCAAGTTACACCAGCTTTTTCTGGTCTAACCTGAGGCAATCTTGGGTACCTTTTGGGGATTGTGTGCAAGCTGATGTAAATCGAAAGATCACAAATGCACCCAATCTTCTTGAATCAGGTGCATTTTGCAGTGAAGTGTTTGGCACAGCTGAGAACAGGTTTGACATAGGGCTTGATGCATCGCTGCTCGTGAATCAGGCCCAGAAAATCCAAAGGAGAATTATTAAGTTTGCATATCAGGTGTGAAAGACAAAACCTAACCAGAAGGAGTCTTGTACCTAAACCTAATGCTGTTTGAAAAGTGGGGGACCTCCTGATAATGTATGACATCATAAGTGACCCTTACCTACTCTTTTCAACTAAACCTTGATTTCAAACAAATTCACATCAGACCCAGAGGACGTCCATTACAAATCACAGGAAAAGATTTAGCACAGCAAAGAGAAATATTTTTTCACAAAGATTCCTAAATCCTGGAGCTCTCTACCCTTGAAATAATTATTAGCAAAATAAAATAGGAGTTCAAAACAGACTAGACAACTAAGTTTTAATGGAGGGATTTAGGTTCTTTGGTTAGGAGGAGCACATACAGGCTAACACCTCTAACGCTCGTCCATAGCTTTAGCATGAACCTTAATATAAACCAGGCATTGCCCCAGGATGGTCTAATTTAAAGTTAGTGCACCGACTATGATCATTTAGAGTGTGCAGGGTGGGTACTTACATATGCCTGCGTGCAATCTTGCTGGATTGTCATTACATGAAAGGGGAACATGCAAGTGAATTTCCTGTAGCTTGATGTGAAAGCAGAACAATGTTAGGACTGGACACATGCCTGCAAAAGTTAAAAGTTGTATAGAGGTGTACAGTGTAGATATTGAGTAGAAAAACTACAAAAATCAGAAGCACTACTAGAGCCCCATGCAGACGTGTTTAAGGGTTTAGGTTGTGTACTTGGCACACACAGACTCAAACTATGTGAAAATGCAACTCCTTAATTTATTTACCTAGGAAAATACCAGTGACACTGAGAGTGATTAAAAAAGAAGCTTAGTGAAATAGAAAAATCAGGGGCCCAATATTCAAAGCTTTGCCTGGTGGGCAAGTGATTGCCCACTGTTTGCCCAGGGTTGCTCACTGCACATTATTCAAAGGAGTCCGGAGCTCACACTAAATGGGATGCAGTATGTGTGCAAGGATCTGTGTGCAAAGGGAGGGGTGGGGACATGAATATGGGTGCAGCTCAATATTCAGCCCATTAGCACTGCACAAAAGAAATAGTGCCGAGCACTTTGTACAACACAAGTACCACTGAAAAGACTGACTTACTCCAGGCATCCCTCACAGACAGTGGAGACTCTGCAGCCAAAGGAGCGCTGCAGCCAACAACCACATTGGTGAGGGAGCACACCTGCTCCCTGGTCTAGTGGCACCCCCCACCCACTGAAATCCATCCCCTAGCAGCATAAGCTTTCCCTGGTTCTAAGGGCACCCCTCACCCTCAATCCCGTCCATGTTAAGTAGACATCTTTTCCTAGTTTCCAGTGGTACTCCACCCTCCAATCCCTGTCCCCATCAAGGAGTAATCATTTTATGGTGCGAGCACCCTGCTCTCTAATCCCTGGTCCCATAGAAAACATAACAGTCCCTGGTGCCCAGTGGCTCCCTGTCCCTCATTCCCGGCCTGTCTTATATTAAGTATTTCCTGGTATCTAGTGGCACCCCCCAACCTCTGATCACTGTCCCCATAACACTGTAATATTCCCTGGTGACTAGCAGCACCTCCACCACCTACCCCTGTCCTCATGCAAGCATAAGCACTCCCTGGCATCTACACCCCACCCCTGCACTGCTGGCACTGGGTAATCACCTCTCACTCCCTTTACCATGTTAAATGGTGCTGCAGATACAATATAGCAACCAGCACATCCCTCTTCTCACCACCTCAGTCAGCTGCCATATGGACTGACAGGGTGCATGCATCTTCTATACTATAAAGGAAATGTGTACTGTCTAAGAGTATGCACATTCCCTTTACAATACAGAGGATGCATGCTCCTTCAGTCCATACAATGGCCGCTAAGGTAGGGAGAGGAGGCTGTGCCCTAACTGTATTGGATCCACGGCACCGGATGACACTGGTAAGGGGTTGGCAAGGTGGGTTGCTTGGTGTCAGCAGTGTGGGGAGCTGCTAGATGCCAGGGATTTCTTATGTTTATACGAGGACAGGGACTGGTAGGCGGGGAGTGCCACTAGACACCAGTGAATTTTACAGTTTTATGGACAGTGCATGAAGATTGGGGTGCCACTAGACACTAGAGAATGTTTAATATAATGCAGAGACGGAATCAGAGTGTGGGTGTGCCACTGGAAACAAGGGAATATTTCATATAATACTGCACTGGTGGTCGTGGGGCCGGGGGTGCCACTGAACACCAGGGAATGGGTTTTATTTCACAGGAATGGGTGATCAGAGTGGGATTTTAGTCACAGGGGTGCAAACCTGCCATCACTTACTATGCAGATGAGCACATAATGGGCATGCATATGGCCCTTAGCACCCTTGCATGCCCAATAGGCTCATTTGCACGTTGTTGGCTGAATGTAGCACCAGGGCTCCCAGCGCTACCAGGACTGGGGCTCAACAGTTCCCTGCACTTTGTATGGGCTGCATACAGCCCAGATCCATGTCAGGGCAGCACTACTCAACTTTACACTGCCCTAATATGGCCCTATATTCAGTTGGATAGTGCTGGGGTGCTATCTGACTAAATATCGCCTCAGAGTGGTGGGCAAGGGCAAGCAGAGTGCAAACCTTTGTGGTCCACTTTTGCCCATTTTCTAATATCAGGCCCCAGGTGTTATAGACTGGACTTGTGAACCTACAGATTGGGTAAACTCTCTCGTGACACTTGAACAAGTCAATGGAGATCTAAGAGTGTGTTTAGACCCTAGTGACTTAAAGATCAATTGCCCTCTTGTTTTACTATACACTAACCATTTTTGTTGTTTTCAAATCTTCATGGCACATAGAGAAGGGATACAATGCCTGTTTCTAATCAAATTTTGTTTAACACATTATGTTTTAATAAATACTGTGCGTATTCTGTTTCTGTCATGGCTGTGCTCTCTGTCTCTGTAACCTCTAACCTCGCACCTGCAATGATGCGAATCTTATTCGAACAGCCAATGGGCAGCCTGCCTTTACATTCCCAATGCACAGTAAAATCAGGCAGTTGAGATGTCTTCAGATGAGGATGATTTTGACTCTGATGCTATACAGGTATGTTTACCTGTCAATCCATTTCCTTCAGAGCCCCTGGCTACTGTTAGGAGATGTTCCTTTCCTGGTGACAGCAGCACTGAAAATGAGTGTGATTGAGACAGCAGCCTAGATGTGATAGTGTCACAGCCAGTTTATGAATGGTTACTGCATTTATATGCAAATATTTACATTTTCTGCCTTATGTTCTCATTTCACTTCGTGTTACCTATATGCAGATTTTACCCACTGTATTATATGAACACCTACTGACAATAACATTTGTATCTGCTCCTTCACCCATAACCTCCTTCAGTTCATAAGCATCTGCATTGTTCCACACTCAGAAATGGGTGAAATTGCACTTACATTTGCATGTTCCACCCCAGAACCACCCTAGCAATGTACCTTCACATACCAGCAGAGTACAACTCCTGTCCCCTCCACTGACGCATCCATGCACCATGTTGTACACAACTGCATATACCAACACATACTATGTGCCACCCTTACATATCCATGCACCATATGTCACACAAGTGAATAGCTGAACATCCACCTACATACAGCAAAGTACAGCCACAGAGATCTGATTTATCCCCACCACCACCACCACCACCACATGGACTCCATATGGAATACAACTGGAAAGGTGAACAGCCACATACCCATAGTATTGCACATTTCAATATATCTCCATGTTCCAACACCCCCCACTAATGTCTGCAACATAATGCACGCAAAGTGTTTCAAGAAACACATCAGTCTCTGACACCACCTCCTTACACATCCATGCAGCCATCATCAGCAACTGAATAGTCCAACATCCACTGACCAACAGTACAGTACTGTCACATATATATATATATATATATATATATCCTATTCCACCCATCTGTGATACATATGTAACCTACATACATGAACAACACATAGGTCGGGCGCAGCACCTCCACATGTAACAATATCTGCACAATAGTGCAGCCAGATTCAGGCATGAACACAAAGATGTCGCTTTGCCCACTGTGTGTCCATCCCTCCACCATTAGGTACACAACCACATACAGCAACACATATGTCTCTGTCCCAACTTTTCTACCCATGCTTGCACCATCTGGCACAAAACTTTATTTTAGAAAACTCACCAACCTACGCTAGTGACTCAGTAACACATGCCTCACTGGTACTCTGCCCCTGCCCGACTCACCTATTTCTGAACACTAAGACACTTAACTGGATGGTTAAACAACCACATACCCACAGTATAGTACATTCACATTTTATTTATTTCAAATGTTTTACCAGGAGAGACATACTGAGCCGTAAACAACTTGTTTCCAGAAGTATCCTGGGGAGAGAGGAGAGAGAAATACATATCCATACAGCGTAAAATATTTATAGAGAATGTACACTCATATTAAGGCACACTTTCATATAATATATCATAAATTAAACATTGAGTAATATACATTGAATGTACAAGAGCATATACATAGGAATTATTTACAGAAAATGCATCAACTCATGTAAGTAACATTTGCCTACAAGAATAGGGGATGAACCAGGTTAGTGCAAGTTGCTAAGGGTAGTCTAGCAAAGGGTGAAGAGTAGAGAGGGGGAGGATGGAGAAGGTAGATCATAGGAAGGAGACAAGGGAGGTTAAGAATTAGGGTGGGTAGGTAGAGGAGTCAGAGGAATGGGGAGGAGGAGGGAGGGAGATATGTAGTATGAGAGTCAGGGGTGTGGGGAGAGAAGTGAGGTGGAGAGTCAGGAAGAGGAAGGTATTGGGACAATAACGATGTGGGAGTCAGGGTAGTTATAGGAGGGAGCGAGAATCATGTATAAGACTGGAGAAGGAGCGGATGTAGGTAGCAGAACTAATAGGGGCAGGAAGGGAGTTCAGGAGTTTGGAAAGGTGGAAAGAGAAAATAGCTTGACGAGCCAGGTCCACCTGGATGGAAGAATTAGAGATCGGAAGTTAGAGCTACAGAGAGAGTAGGAGGGGTCTGAAGGGGGGACAGAAGAGACATGAGGTAGGGGAGGGAGCCAGCCAATACTTAGCAATAAGGGAGGAGAAATGAACAAATGCCTGGCTTCAAGGAGGGAAAGAGGAGAGAGGTGTAGAGGTGGCAGTGGTGGATCTGGGGTGGGGGCAATCCAGGGCAAACCTACAGAAGGAGAAGAAGAATGGATCCAGTCTGGCCAGGTAGACTTGGGAGCACTAGCATAGATAGTGGCACCATAGTCAATGAGGGGAAGAATCATTCTCTGCACAATGGCTATGCAGGCTGGCAGAGGGATGCACCATTGGTTCCTATATGCACCAAGTTTAGGGTGAAACTTTTGTGTAAGTAGTCCACATGAGCAGAGAAGTCTAGGTGACTGTCGAGCCAAACTGCTAGGTACTTGAAAGTTGTGATGTTTTCAAGGCTAGTCCCATCCAGAGTGTGGAAGGAGGGCAGGGCTGGCAGTTTAGAGAGTTTTGTCTAGTACCAAAAGTCATAGAGACAGTTTTTTTCACATTTAAGGAAAGCTGATTTGACCGGAACCAGTGCTGGATATTGCTAAAAGCCAGTTGGAGTCCGCTTGTCAGGTCTGATACAGAGAAGCCTGAGACAAATATGACGTTGTCACCAGCATACATGTGTATGGATGTAGATGTACATACAGAGGGGAAGGAATTTAGAAGATGGAGAAGAGGATGGGTCCAAGCACTGAGGCTTGGGAGACACCAGTGTGGATGGGGGGGACAAGGAGTTGCCAATTTTGACAGCTTGAGTTCTGCACATGATGAGGTAGGAATGGAACCAATCTATGGCTGCAGAGAGCCCAGCAAAGAGAGCTGGTCTAGGAAGGAGGGGATGGGCTACAGTGTTGAAGGCTTTAGCCAGATCGATGAAGATAGCAGAGGTAACCAGGCCCTGGTCCATACCTGTCAGGATGGCATCAGTGAGCCTGAGGAGGGAGGTAGATGTGAGGAGATTATGAAAACCAGACTGGAAAGGGTGAGGAAGGAAGAGGAGTCAAGAAATGTGGAGAATTGAGAGAGTACCACATGCTCTAGGAGTTTAGCAAGGGTAGGGAGACGAGAAATAGGGCAGTAGTTGCCCAGAGCTGAGGGGGTCACCACCCTTAGGGAGGGAAATGACAGTGGCTGATTTCCAAGAAGAGGGAACTGAACCCAGAGAGAAAGAGAGTTTGAGGAGGAGAGCAATAGGGTGGCAAATAGCAGAGACAGAAAGGTACAAGAACTTTGGGTCCAGACCATCTGAGTAGTGCCCTTATAGGATTTAGAGCAAGTAGGGCTTTAAGGGCTTCAGCAGGTGAAACAGTGAAGAAAGAGAAGGAGGAGGTAGAGGGTGATGAGAGGGAGCAGAGAGGAGGGAGAAGGAGGGAGGAAGGGAGGGAGGAGAGGAGGGGAGGCACAGGTGGTAAAGAAGTTGTTAAATTCAGCAGCAACAGCACAGGGTTCAGAGATAGTGGCCCCACTCACCTTAAGGGAAGGGGCAGACTGGTGGGAGGGAGAAAAGGAGTGGATGACCTTCCAAAACTTGGATGGGTGGTTAATGTTGTTTTGGAAGGTGGAAGTAAAATAATCACCCTTGCCGTGTTTAGTTGCCCTGATGCAGGCATTGCGTGAAAGTTCGATATCTGTGGTAATCAGCAGGGGACCCAGAAGATTTGTGAACCTTCCAAGCCTGATTGCGTGCCTGCAAGCAGACTAGTAGCTCAGTAGAGATCCAGGGAGGTCAGAACCTTGGGCCCTGGTTTTCTTAAGAGGCGTGACGATCCCAAATGGACATAAAGAGTGTTGAGAAGTTTAACGAGAGTCCATGGAGCTGACAGTGGATATAGGTGACCCGTCTGTAGCTACTAGATCCTTGTGAAGTGAGAAGAGGTCCAAGGACTGGAAAGAGCAAATCTGGATGAATTTGGGTGGGCTTTGGGACGGTGAACCTTGCAAACGTAGTACACCATATGGTGATCACTGAGGGCATCCGGAGGGTGCCCATGCAGTGATTCTATGGGGTGTGAGGTGAGGCCCAATCCAGAAGAGTGTGGTTTAAAGTTTCAAGATTCAAGCAAGTAGGATCAGAGATTAGTTGGGAGAGGTTATGGATTTGATGTTATCACAGAGTTTGGTATTAGAAGGAGAGCCAATTTTTATTAATGTCCTCATATGTCTCTGTGTGCCCAGAACCCACTCGCCAAACCACTTTTCTTTTCTTTTTTTTTTTTATTCTGCTTAGTCTTCAGTTTTCAGTCATGGATGTACACCATATCTGGACATAGTCCCATTGCTCAGCATCCCACTGCAGGTGGTCAGGCTGTGTGCACCATGGTTTAACCCTCCCCCACGATGGGGCTTCATCAGAGAAGAAATCATTATTTAGCTGTAGTCCTGCAAAGTCTTAGGCTATGGCATCTTTCTGGGGAGACAGAAGAGGCTTCATGTAGTGCAGATCATGGAGGTTTTCTTCTTTACTTTTCCTGTGGAGACCCTGATGTGCAATAATGTCAGCGTGAGACCATGCATGTGTCACAAATGCTCTGCAGATGTCTGCTGTTTTATACTCCTCTACATCGCTGTCCCGGACTAAACCTAATACCATATTTATAAAATATCATTTATGTATCTAAATGCAGTTTTCATCAACAGTATAAACTTGGTCCTCATATACTGTTATAATAGGGTCATATTTTCAATGCTTCAAGTGCACGTTCTGTATGTCGACCCAAGCCAACAAATGAATAATCTCTGAGTTGTCATTCATATGTCCCTACTTGTATCAGGACTAATCAACATGAAAACATTAACTGCATCACGGAGCATCCTAGATTCCGTAGCTTATGCTTGGATGAATATGTCCTGGAAGAGAAACATAGAAGTGACGGCAGAAGGGACCGCAGGGTCCATCTAGTCTGCCCAAGAACCTACCTGCTACTATTCCTCCCCTCCTTTTTGTTTTCTCCGTATACAATTATGTCTATTGCATGCGTTCTGAACTCACTTACTATGTGATAGACCTTCGGCACCATGTATTTCTGCTTAAAGTTGAACCAGCTTAATATTCTGTGGTTATTTGTATATAAAGCCCATGATGCTTTGCATTATGGGGGTATGTGTGATTTTCATTTCTTTGAAACTTGGCTTCCCGGCCAATGCCCTTTGGGGTCACCCATGCCTCAGTGATTGTGCACTTAGGTTCTTTGTCTTTTAGCTTGTTTTGCTTTTATTGGGCTAACACAACATAACCCAGATAGATCAACTTAGGGTAGCTGGTTCATTCTATTGAGGTGTCATATAGATGAGGCACACTGATGAGTCCTGGTAAGACAAAGCACATGTCTGTGTCTTCTGTTGGCACTTTTGCAGACTGTGTGAGAGGCCTTTCAGCACCATGCATTTCTGCTTAAAGTTGAATCGGCATAATAGTCTGTGGTGATTTGTATATAATGCCTATGATGCCTTGCATTATGAGGGTATGTGTGATTTTGCATTTCTTTGAAACTTGGCTTCCCGCCAGTGCCCTTTGGGGTGGGGTAATTCCATTCCTCAGTGCTTGTGCACTGAGATTCTTTGTCTTTTAAATATTATTATAGGCCACATCCCATTTAACAAGGCTAGTTTTTGTGGTGAGGGTAAAGATTGTCAGTCTATAGTTGAGAGAGGAAGGAATAAACCTTTAGCAAGGGCATACCCTCAAATATTTAAAAGTCTTAATCATGTTGCCCCTCCCTCCTCTGTTACAGGGTGTACATGCTGAGTTCCCTCAACCTGTCCTCGAATGCCATATGGTGCAGTCCCTGAATTATGTTCTCGCCCTTCTCTGCACCATCTCGATTATGTCTATGTCACTTTGAGGTGTGTCCCTAGCACTGTATGCAGTACTCCAACTGTGGGCACACAAGTGCCTGTAGAGTGGTAACACCACCTCCCTCTATGTACCATGATTACCCTCCCGATGCAGCCCAGCATACCACTTGCCTTTAGTGCCATCTTTTCACAGTTTACTCACTTTCAAGTCTTCTGATATAATTACCACTAGGTCCCTCTCCTGGCTGGTGGAGGCTAGTTTCTCTCCTCCCAGGTAGTAATCCTCTTTGGATTGTTTCTGCCTAAGTGCACAACTTTGCACTTTTTGGAGATGAATTTCAGCTGCCATGTTTCCGACCACTCCTCCAGTTTCTTCAAATCTGAGCTATGTTCCTCACACCCTCAGGAAGTCCACTCTGTTGCAAATCTTGGTGGCATCAGCAAATAGACACACTTTACCTTCCAGCCCATTTGCAATGTCTGCTATGAACACTTTGAAGAGCAGGGTACCCAGTACAGAACCCTGTGGTATCCCGCTGGTCACCCTCTCTCAGCTGAAAATGCCCCATTTACCTGAACCCTCTGTTCTTCCTCTCAGCCAGCTACTTACTCACTCAACCACCTCCCTGCCCACCCCATTTGGTCCAGCTTCCTTACCAGCCTTCTGTCTGGAACAACAGAGTCGAAGGCTTTGCTGATAGAAGACATCTACCGCCACTCCTGATCTACTATCCATGTAACCCAGTCAAAGAAGTCAACCAGGTTAGATAGCCATGAACCCATGCTGTTTTGGGTCTTGCTGTTCACTGGATTACAGATATGTTGTGATTCTCTGTTTGAGTAGTGTTTCCATCAACTTCTCCACCACCAATGTGAAGCTTACTGGACAGTAACTGCCAGCCTCATCCCTGCTCCCTCCTTGTGAAGTGGGACCACCGATGCCCTTTTCCAGTCCTCTGGCACAGTCCCACTCTCTAGTGATTTGGTGAATAGTTCTGCTAGGGTGCTACTAGTACACTCCCCAGCTCACTGAGGACTCTAGGGTGAATCCCATCCAGTCCCATGGCCTTGTCCACCTTTAGTTTATTTGAAGCTTCAAGGCGTGAGCCTCTGTGAAGGGGCTTGTGTCAACCCTCGATCCCTGGGTGTTTCTGCTATGCAGGCTTGGCCCATCCCCTGCGTTCTGTTTGGTGAAAACAGAACAGAAATACTGGTTTAAGACTTCTGCTTTCTGCAATCTTTTTCCTACCAGTTTCCCTCCAGTATCTGCTAGTCTAACTATGCCCCTTGGTTTCCTCTTTTCCCATATGTACCTAAACAAGCATTTGTCAATGCCGAACGTTAACGCAGGTATTTGCAGTGGTGTTTGGCATGTATGGTGCTACCCTAATGCCCTGTGCGATTGCTGGTATTTGCACAATAAATTGTCAGCATGACCTTTGTTACCCTCAGTCAGCGCTACAGGCGGAAACACGCTTTGGGCAGGATGTGAAAATGACAGCTGTACTGCTCATAAGAAAGTGTGGTAAAATGCCAGTGTTGAAAATCTGGAGTGGAAATATTGAGAATTGCAAACCCACGAATGCACGTGGAACTGTGCAACGACGTCAGAAAAACAGTCATTTTAGGAATTTTTCACCAAATTTTCAACATTGCCATTTTAAAACCTCTGCTAATGAACAGTGTCACTGTGATTTTCTTACTGTGTCCCATACATTGATTTCACACACCGACTGCGCCATTGTGCACTACATGGGGAAGACATTTTGGGCAGGATGTGAAAAATGACAGCTGTTACTGCTCATAAGGAGGTGTGGTAAAATGGCAATGTTGAAAATCTGGAGTGCAAATATTGAAAAGTGCTTAAAGCGATACAAGCGTCGTGGAACTTCACATACGCACTGCAAAACAGTCATTTTTAGGAATTGTTTTACCAAATTTTCAACATAGCCATTTTAAGACCTGTGCTCATGAACAGTGTCACTGTGATTTCTTAATGTGTTCCATACATTGATTTTGCACACCGACTGCGCCATTGTGCGCTACATGAGTGGAAACACGTTTTGGGTGAGATGTGAAAAATGACAGCTGTACAACTCATAAGAAAGTGTGATAAAATGGCAATGTTGAAATCTGGAGTGAAAATATTGAAAATTTGCGAACTTACGAGCCTGCGTGGGAACTGCATAGCATGCGCTCGATAAAACCAGTCATTTTAGGAATTTTTGCACCAATTTTTAACATGGGGTTTTGGGACCCCTTCTCATGAATGATGTCACTGTCATGGCGTTATTCAAGGCCGAAGGTGATTTCCACAGGGTGACTCGCAGTGCCTGCAAAATCACCTCGGCCCGAATAACGCCATGACAGTGACATCATTCATGAGAAGGAGTCCCAAAACCCATGTTGAAAATTTGGCAAAAATTCCAAAATGACTGAGATATGCAATAAAGTTGAAACCCCCATCTAGCCCATTATACAGCTTACCGCATTTCCTCAGTTGCGGTCGGCTTTGAAGAGTGCAGACGTGTTCCCGGTCCACGAAGATCATTGCGCCGAGTCCGGAGGTAAGTATGGGGTGAGGGGGTGTGGGAGGCTGGGTGCGCAGTGGGTGGGTGTGGGTTGTGGGAGGGGCTAGAAGGCTCACCGTGGGACCGTTTTATTTACAGGTTAAAAAAAAAAAACGGCGTGGGACGTTTGCCACACTGGGGTGGGCTCCCAGCGTGGCAGAAGATGCGTAGGGGAGGAGGCTGACAGGGATTGGGCACCCGTCGGCAAAACAACAGCGAACGTTTGCCATGCTGGGGTGGGCTCCCAGCCTGGCAGCAGGATGGCTTTGGGGCCGTGGAGCAGGCGAGTTGGGCACCCCATCGGCAAACAACGTTTGCTGCCACACTAGGAGTGCTCCAGCTGTACGAAGCTTTGGGGGCGGCGTGTCGCCGCAGGGGGGCGGGCTGACGCAAGGGGATTGTGGACGGCGGCCAGTATGGCAGCGTTGCTTTCCTTGAAGCAGAGGAACACCACTGTCATATTGAGCTCCTGCACCCATTGGTGCAGGACCACCACGCCAGCTCAAGGGGCAGTGTATTGATGGGAGAGGCACACCTCCAAGTGTGCTACTTTCTCCCAAAACGTTCCTTGTGCATGCACACAAGCAAGCGTAAAAGGCTTTATCTCCCTCCTTTACCCCCTGCACAATCTTCATTTCAGTCAGGGATTTAGCCTTCCTTATTGCCTTACCAGCTTCCCTCTGTGCTACCTTATAGGTTTCTTATCTGTATCTTTGATTGACACCCGAAGTTTGAGTATGCCTTCTTTTTCTCCCTTATTATTGCAGCCATCTCCTGGAGAACCAGAGGGATTTCCTTTACTTATTTGCCTGCTCACCCTTCTGATGCACTGTTCAGTTACCTCTGGAATAGCTCCTTTGAGATATTCCAATATTTCATCTACTTCTTTCTCTTCCCTGTATCTAAGACTCTCTGCAAGGCTATCTCTCATCTTCTGAAAGTCTGCTTTTCTGAAATCTAAAACCCTGATCTTGGAATGACTAATGTCTTCACAAGTGTTTACTTTATTTATTTATTTATTTATTTAGCTTTTGTTGACTGGGTAAGTGCACTAGACAAATCCTGCCTATTTTCATGCACGACCGGGAGGGGGATACAGATGAATGCCAACTGACCTTGAACCAGATTAAGCTGTTGGTGGTATTTTTAGTGAATGAGGGAAATTTGGCCAGGACACCGGGAAATTCCTCACTCTTTCGGATAAGTGCCATGGGATCTTTAACATCCACCTGAACTACCACCAATCCAGGCAGATGGGACCTCGGTTTAACGCCTCATCCAAAAGACAGCACCTCAGAAGTGCAGCACCTTCTCATGCTGCACTAGAGTGTCAGTACTGGGATATTAACCCAAGTGCCAGATGTGGAACTGAACCCACAGCCCTCTGATCTCCCGGCCTCAGAGGCGAGGTGTGCTACCTACTGAGCCACAGACACTGACTTTAAATGCCACCATGCAGTGGTCATTGTTTCCTAAGTGGCACCCCACCTTTACCTCCTTTACCCTGTCGCTGTTAGCTAAAACCCAGTCCAGGACAGTTTCACCTCTGGTGGGAGCTTCCACAAGCTGCCTCAGCCCTGTACCCTGCAAGGCCATTACCAAGTCTCTTCCTCTTGATAAGATGCTGTACATGATTTCCAGTTTATGTCTGGTAAGTAAAATCCCCCACTATTACTGTCTTGCCTTTTCTGTCATTTTGTGGAATGTCTCCATCATTTCCTTGTCCTCAATATCCCTTGCAATGGGGGCCTGTAGATGATGCCTATCCTAATGGCTGCCCCTGATCCTGTCTCAGGAGTTACCCATAGTGCTTCTGACTCACCTGGGATCCCCTGAATCTCTGTAGCCTTGATTTCGTCCTGGATATATAATGCTCCCACCCCTTTCCTACTACTTCCTGTCCCTTTTGTACAGGTGGTAGCCCTGGATAGCCATGTCCAACCATGGTTCTCTGTGAACCAGGTTCCCATCACAGCAACTAAATTGAGTTTGGCTCCTACCATAATGGCCATGAGGTCAGGAATTTTGTTCACCAGGCTTCTGGCATTTATTGCCATTGTTTCCATGTTCTACACCCACTCTTAGCACAGGTGGTTTCCTTTGTTTTGCCACCTCATTTTAGTACCTTTAATGGATCTCTTTTGGTCTGCATCTGTGGTTTTGGATGAAAGATTCATGGGGCTCTTTCAGTCTGCACCAGTGGTTTTGATAAAAGTTTTGTTGGAAAGGTTTCCACCCCGCTTGTACCCTGCTGAACTCCTTGGATCTGTACCTGTGGTTTTGGATGAAATATTTTGTTGAAGAATTTTGCTGCAGGTACTGACAAGAGAGTTCTCCTTAATTGTATGGTATTATCATGCTTTGGAGCAGTTACTCATCGTTTACTTCTGTCAGGGGTGTAGTGACCTTCTTACCCTTCACCTTGGTAAGTGTCATCACCACCTCCCGAGTCTTCTGTTTAAATGGACTGTGTACACGTTAAATTTTGGACCAAGTGCCCTCACACCTTCCTTTGTTAGGTGGAGGCCATCGCATCAAAGAAACCTTCCCAGACGGACTGCCAGTTGCCGATGAGAGTAGTCATTTTCCTGGCACCATTCCCTCAGCCATAAGTTTAACTCATGTACGTCCTCCTCTCTGACCTTCTTGGTGCTTCCACCCATCCCAGACTGGAAGCTCCTCCGAGAATGCCAGTGTGGATGAAAGAGGAATATTCTGTTAGCAAGTTGCACAATGTGTTCCTTTGTCTCCATAACTAATTGATTGGACAAGTCATTTGTCCCTAGGTGAATGACTATGTGTTTTGTTCTATTCTCCTTCACAATTTGCTTGATGCGTTTTGTGTCCTTTTTGCAGATGCGCCTGGGAGACACGTGACAATGACCCTGGTACTGTTGTTTGAATTTATGTGAGAGTCCACCCTCAGATCATGGAATCTCCCATAATGATAACTTTCCTTTTGTACCTGTTGCCATTGTTTTATTTATCATTTTCAATCATGCTTGGCTCTGTGAGCCATTCCCTTGAAGCACCACAATGTCCAGTGACTGGTTCCATTACCAGTGGTACGTATCCGTTTGTTTATTATAAGCATGTTGTTTTGGATGTTCATTTTTAGTTCTTCCACATGGCCTCACCTCCACCTCCTGACCACCTGCCAGCTCTCCCATTCTGGATCCTGCCTAGGACCGTGCTGACATTTGTGTGCCACTGGGTCAGAAGCGAATGAGCGGGTACCTGTAACTTTGCAGTTCAACCTTGAGTTTATGTATTGTGTCCATGCTTCCTTCAGCTGGGCCCTAAGGTCATCTATATCCCAGCATGCCAGACTTTGACCCAGGCCACGGAAGAGCCTCCTGCCAATAGGGGCCCCACATTGTCCACAAGTGACAATCTCCATTGCTACTAGAATATTTTAAGTTGGAGAGGTTGGAGCAGATCCACTTGGGTGACTTCTAGAGAGAAAAGACTATTTATCCTCCTGGGCGTGGTTTAGAGCAGCTGTTTTAAGGAAAATATAGATGCAAAGCTAGAAAGGTTGGACCAAAACAAATATTTTGTTTCTTTTTTTACCTTAATTATGTGGAGACTCCCAGCCAAGCAATGTGTGGACAAAACCAAGCATCCTAGATTCTGTAGCTTATGCCACTGCACGAGCATCCTAGATTCCATAGCTTATGATTGGATGAATAAGTCCTAGAAGAGGCATTGAATGAGTTTATATATGTTGATGGTCCTTTGGTAAAGATAAAACAACTGAGCAGTAAGTACATACATTATCAGTCATGTCTTCAGTTTAGTAGTCCATATTCACAACCTGGGTAAAGTGCTTCTCATTCATGGAAATGGCAGGAACACAGGCAATGCATGTCTCAGATGTATCTTTGTCAGTTTAATGCAACATAAGCAAGTGTGCCATATTTTACAATATATTGTTCAATGCTGACATGTATGCTGTAACAGTGTCATGGAGGACTGAGGCACTAGGCGGCACACATGCTGCCGATCTGGCTACCCATGTTCCAGAAGCGGATCTTGGTTGATGTGTCATGTGAGGGAGAGAGAGATTGATCTTAGGGACAGGTCTCTTTTCATGGGAAGTTGGTGCTATGGCACCCAGTGCATTCTTGCCCCTAAGCGGCGGCTGGTCAAAGCACCTAGGGAGCATTATGTACATGTCAGGGTAGTGGCGTCTGTTAATGGCCTTCATACAGGAGCATCACATGATACCATCTTTGTTTGCATTGCATACCGTTCCACTAGGGCTATAAAAATTAAGGGAAAAATGGTGGTTCCTGTTCCTGCTTGTAGTCCCAGCCAGTTGCAGGCACCGCACCTATTCAGCATCCATGCCACGGCTCAGGATATGCAACAGAAAGCCCTGGGTAAAGACTGGGTGACTGTGCTGCATTGGATGGTGGCATTATGCTGTCCCAAGGACTGCTAGTTGGTCAAGGAATTAACTGCCAAAAATAATGACGTACTGATTCTGTCTTTCACCAGCATTGCACATATGGTGTCATTGTTTACTGATGAACTTTTGTTTTTTAACTCTCAGTTTATGCCCCATGGTCTCTATCCCGTTCTCTTGGGTACCTCAAGGCTTACTCAGGTCACAATGTCTTCCGCCAGCCCATCCACAGAGCCCTGATTGGCCCCCAGTGGTGTCGGGGCAGGTGATGCACCACCAAACATCTCCCCTTCCCCAAAATTCACAGGTTTGTAAGGTAGCCAGTATGACAAACATACTAACATACTATTTGCCAACAGATTAGGCCTTACAGTCTATCGAGTCTGCTCAAACCTCAAATCCCTAGTTGGGTGCCGAGGCCCCCTTGTGTTCCAGAAACCCCTATCATCCATTCCCACCCCCTGGGCCAGGCCATCATCTGATACATCCACTTTCTGTGTCTGTCCCACCCTCTCTTGAAGCCTCCACACTGTGGATCTCTGAACCAGTTCGCCAGGCAGTGCATTCCAAGGGTCCACCACCCTCTCAGTGAAAAATCTCCTCCTTCCCCTCACCCTTCCACCTTCCAACTTCAAACCATGCCCCTGGTGATACCTCCCTGCTTTAGTCTAAAGATCCCTCCATGTTTACCCTATTTATTCCCTTGAGGTACTTGAAGACCTCAACCATGTCCCCCTGTCTCTCCTCTCCTCCAATGAAAACAGGCAGAGCTCTCAAGTTTGTCCTCATACATCAAATCCCTAGTCCTCGTATCATCTTAGTTGCCCTCCTCTGTACTCTCCAGGAGCTGTATGTCCCTCTTCAAGTGTGGTCTCCAGTACTGTACACAGTAGTCACTGTGTGTGGTCTAACCAGTCCATTGTACAGCTGCAGAATCACTTCCTTGCTCCTAGAGGTGATCCCCTTACAATGCATCCCAACATCCTGTTTGCCTTGCTAGCTGCTCTCCTGCACTGCTCAGAGTTATTCATACATGCATCCACCATGACCCCTAGGTCTTTTTCCCTGTTGAGACCTCCAGCCTCCCTCCCAGGGTGTATCTGTGTTTAGGGTTTCCCGCCCAAATGCAACACCTTGCACTTGGTGATATTGAAATTTATTTCCATGTGTGAGCCCAGCTTCCAGGGTGTCCAGGTCCCTTGCAGGGCCAACCTCCCTCTTCTCCTCAACTACTGCTCCCATCTTGGAGTCATCAGCGAAGAGACTCATTTCACACCCTATACCCTCCCTGATGTCCAATATGTATGCATTAAACAGGATTGGACCCAGCACCAAGCCCCGGTGCCCACTACCAACCTCTCTAGGGTTTGAGAGCCCCCACATACCACTACTCTCTGGGTGTGTCCAGCTAGCCAGTTTTCAATCCATCTGACCATCAAAGGGCCTACTCCTAACCCCATCAGTTTCTCCACCAGACCATTGTGTGGGACAAAGTCAAATGCCTTGCTGAAGTCCAAGAATAATACATCCACAGGCTTTCCCCTGTCCAGTTCTGATGCTACCCATTCGTAGAACTCCACAAGATTGGTTTAACATGATCTACCTGGCACAAACCCATGTTGCCAACTATCCAGACCTCCCCACCTCCTCCAAGTACACCCCCAATCGTTCCTTTAGTATACCCTCCATTAATTTTCCCACCACCGAGGTCAAACTGATGGGTCTATAGTTACCTGGTACTTCCTTGACCCGCCTTTATGGATTGGCACCACATGTGCCTCTCACCAATCCTGGTACCTCCCTGTCTCAAGTGACCTGTTGAAGAGCTCTGCCAGGGTGCAGCCAGTAGCGTCTGCCAATTCCCATAGTACTGGGCGTGGATGAATGCCATCTGGCCCAGGAGATCTGTCTTTCTTTAGGCCTTGAGGGCTAACCACACCCTTTTGCAGAGATAGCATCATCTGTCCCTCCACCTTACTGGCCTTTTATCCTTATCCAGATGTGACACCCCTGGGGTACCTCTCCTCTCCTCTCTCTTGCTCCATTTCGGGTTGCTCCTGATCCCACTCACTGCTGCTTCTATCCCATTGTGCCTTGCTTGTAGATATCCCATCCCCTCCTAGTGAACACAGAGGCAAAGTACTGCGTTAAATACCTCTGCCTGGTCCCTCGCCTCTTCCACCCACCTCCTTCTGATCTCAATCTGCTGAGATGGCTTTAGTTTTCCTCCGCCCCAATGTAATCGAAGAACCCCTTTCCCCCTCCATGTATCACCTGTGTCAGTCATTGCTCTTTACTGACTTTGCCCCTCACCATCCGGTGACTTTTCTAGATGCAAGATGGTACATTTCCTTATCCCTATCCCTCTTGCCATTTTATATTTTGTAGGTCTCTTCTTTTCTCTGACTGCTACCTGTACCTCACTGGACCACCAGCATGGTTTATGTGACCTTGCTCCCTTCGCTTCAACTTGCGCAGATCCTGACTGTCTCATGAAGTCCCCGTTTATGACCTCCCATCTCCTTTCCACACTTGTCATTGATGTAATCCCTTCAAGTGATCCTTGAGAATATTTCCCATGCCCACAAAGTCTGCCCCCTGAAGTCCACTGCCAGTGTTCTAGATCTCCCCCATGCTTATTTGAAACCAGACAGTATTGTGGTCATTCCCAGTCAGGGGTCCTCTACAACCAGGTCCCTACCAGATCCCCATCTGTCAGAACCACGTCCAGGACATGCTCCTCCCTTGTGGGCTCCATCACGTGTTAAGAACACATCCTGGAAGCTGTCCAGCAGCCTCTGCTCCTTGGCCACCTTAGAGGACATGGTTCCCCAGTTTGTACCTGGCATATTAGGTCCCCATCAACACCACTCCTTCCTCTTTGGTCCACACTGGGCAATGATGTTGTCCAGCAAACCATCCTCTAGAACTTCACTCATTCCGGGGGCCTATATACTACACCCAGCTTGACCTTATCTCCTGCTGGGGATCGTAATGACCCATAAGGCCTCCAAACGCCATGAAGGCCCCAATGTACTAGGGTCCCATGGCCTCAGGAGCCATGGCAGATCCATTTTTCTAGTTTCAGCTCAGAGGATGCCAGCACACATGGCTCAAGTGTATTGATGCATGCTATGGGGTGTGTGTATGCAGCCAGCTGTCATCCACAGCCTAATCTTCATGCCCTGCTGTGCTGCCACCCATGGTCTCCTAGGAGGAAGCATTGAGGCATAGGCAGTTACCCACCCTCCTGGGAGAAGGAAAGCATCTCCTGGGATGCTTGATCCTCCCACCCGCAACCCTGATGACCCATGCTCACTTCAAAACCCAGATCACAGACATTTCGAGAGTTAGCATTACTGCTGCACCAGTGGGTCAGTCCCATTACTAATTAACTTTATCAATGCTGAGTTGACATAAGGCATCATATCACTTTAATTTTCTTGGAGTGTTTTTCTCTTTCAGACTGTATCATCATCTTGCATACTGCAAATTTACTTTTGGGTACTTAAGGGCCTCAGTAGAAGAAACTGTTACAGATTACCATCAAGTATTGTAAACACTATACACTGTTGATTTCCATCAGAGGAGTACAAAGGTTTCCAGCACTATGGATACTAAAGTTAAAAATAACATTTGATATTAACAAGCAATTTAATAAAATGTAAAACACATGTATTGGAAGATGACATATTGCATATCGTGTTTGTTATTGGTTCCAGTAAATAAAAAGTTACCATATAACGCATTTGTTTAAAAATGTGCTGCCTGTTACTATTGTCGTTTGTAACTTTTACAATAAATATAAACTGTGTTGACTATATACATTGCATGCTACACCACGAAAATAGAAAAAAATATTTCATCCAGTCGCATTCACAGTGTGTTCACAATTGATTCACCCTTCCTCGTAACATACAAACATTAGTCTTGATTTGTCCCTGGGGTCAACATTTTGATGTATGGTTAACAATATTGTATATTGCTTGGTGTAGCATGAGTTTTATGGCTATATGGATGTGTATGGTTTTATGCCACTCACAAGTTCATCCATCCATACCCTTCTTCATATTTCCTCCACTATCCAAAATTCAAAAACAAGTTTATTACACAAGATTTTTAATGGAGCACTATGTACATTTTAAGATAACCTTTATAGTGGTTTCCATTAAAACAAAATCTGGCCAGAGCTGATAGGGATGCAGTTAAGGAATTTGGGGTAAAATATTGAAAATGTGTTTTAATATTTTTTATCAAATCTTCAACATAGCCTTGTTATGACCCTGCCTCATGAAGAAGGGGCAGAAAATGTTCAGCTCCTGGCCTAAAGGCGATTTTGTACAGGGACTGTAAATAAACTTTCAGGACACAAAACACATTTGGGGCAGGAGTTGAAAATGACAGCTGTCATATTCATGAGGTGCTTTTAAAGAAATGGATATGTTGAAAATTTGGGTAAAATATTGAATATTACCAAAGTTATGAGCCTGCATTTGCAAAATTCAACATAGCCTCATAACTTTTTATATTATATATATTTTACACCAAATTTTCAGCATTGCCTTCTTATGACTCCACCTCATGAACAAGGGCAGAGAACATTTTCAACTCCTGCTCAAAACAGGATTTCACGTAGGACCATGAAATCACCTTTGGGGTGTAAAAACATTTTGACCTGGTTTGGAAAAATGACAGCTGTCACATTCATGAGATGCTGTAAAGATATGGCTATGTTGTAAATTTTGGGTAAAATATTGAAAATTATCAAAGTTTGTGCCTGCATTTGTAAAATTCAATGTAGGCTCATACAGTAACTTTATTGTTTTTTTATTTTTACACCACATTTTCAACATAGCCTTTGTATGACCTCACCTCATGAACAAGGTTAGAGAAAATTTGAATTCCTCTCCAAAAGGTGATTTCATGCAGAGACTGCAAAATTACCTTCGGGATGTAAAACAACATTTTGGCCAGGATTTGAAAAATGACAACTGTCACATTCATGAGGTGCTGTAAAGATATGGCTATGTTGTAAATCGGTAAAAGTTACCAAAGTTACAAATCTGTGTTCACAAAATTCAACATAGGTTCATAACTGTCACAAACCCACTCAGCAGGCTCTACTCCCACAATGCCAACCTCTGAGCGCAGTCTTGTGAACAATTTACAGAAACAGGGTAACCCTCCTGTCTGTATTGTGAGTTCGGATCAACCTTGGTCTCAAGTCTTGGAGGATTCAAACTGTGAACCTCTTGTTAGCGTACCAATGTACAGGCTCTGATAATTCTGTCTCGGGGCCAGATATCTTTGCCTATGGGCACCTAACCAGGTGTACAGAAATGAACCTTAAAACTGTAATTAAAGACCTCAGATTAAAATGCTTATCTTTCCAGTTTGGTGTCACCATTCAAGCTTATGCCTAGTGTCAGCTATAACCATAACACTTTTCTTGTAAAGGAAAGAGATCAAAGACAGACCAAGTAAGCTCCAAAAGAAGTTTTACTAAAATAGATAAAAATACTGTATGTAAAACATAAAATACAGAACTATTATATCACAAGACATACAAATCTATTAAAAGAACAAGGTTTTAAACAGTCAGTTCCTACTACAGTATTTAGATCTCTCTCTCTCTCTCTCTAAATACCTGCTTAAAGTGATCCAAAGATGTTTCTTTGTCAGAGTCTAGATAGAAGTGTCTCTGAAGGAAAACAGAATATTGTCTAAAAGCTGGCTTTGCCAACCTCTTTGCATGATGTCACCTAGCTCCTCCCTGTCAGAATATATATAAAAAATATCTATACAAAACAGGATGTCTTTTCAAAGTATTCAATTCTGTAATCCTCAACACAATTAATTTCTTTTCAAATGACATTTCTTTGATCTCATGAGCATCTTCTCCTTCCCAGGACATCAAGGCATCTTTATGATTTTGCATCAGTGTACTAAACCTGGTTTCCCATGAAACGTTATAAAAGGGATACTGATTTCCTTTAGCAGTTAAAGCTATAATTAACTTAAAAACAGGAGATTTCTGATTAATGCCTTCCAGGTAACACCTTATATCTAAAACCTGCTTGTGTGTGTGTGTGTGTGTGTATGTGTGTGTGTGTGATCTCACATGCTGTTTCAGCATTTCTCATGGGAGACAGTCCATACACATTTTTATATTACACAAAATGATCATCCAGCACTCAGAACTGGCTGGCCACATCACAATAACTTTATTGTTTTTTACATTTTACACCAAATGTTCAACATAGCCTTTCATGTGACACCACCTCTTGAACAAGGTTAGAGAAAATTCTCAGTTCCTTCCTGCAAAATCACCTTTTGGTACATGTTTGCCTACTGTCAGAGCAATGTTCATGAGGTGGGGTCCCAAAAGGAATGTTGTAAATGGGCCAAAATATGCAAAATGCCTAAGTTATGCCACTAAGTTTAAAACCTTATTGAAATACATTGAACTGCATACCTATTTCTTCAGTTCATGAACTGGCTTTGAAGAGTGAAGACATATCTACAGTCCAGAGAGGATTATGATGTTGGACTCTCAATCAGTAAGTAAGGGCTTGGGGGAGGGTGGGAGGTGGATGCTGAGTGAGAGGATTAGATGGAGGAGTCTAAAAGCCACAAAATACACTGATGGACAGTTTTTTTTTACAGGTATAAGAAAATCACTGTCGAGGATCCCTGATCGTGAGACTGGGGGATTGGGCACCTTAGTTTCACTGTTATGTTTCTGGTGGGGTGGGAGGAGGTTACTGAGAGGGAGGTTCAGGTGGGGGGAGAAAAATACAAGGAGAAAAAGGTCATGGCAGAAGACGATCCTGACACTGGAGATTGGATGCCATGTGTCATTGTTATGTTTCTGGGGGTGTGCTGAGAGGGAGGTTCAGGTGGGGGGAAAAATACAAGGAGAAAAGGTCATGGCAGAAGACGATTCTGACGCTGGAGGATTGGGTACCTATGTGTCATTGTTATGTTTCTGGGGGTGTGCTGAGAGGAGGATCAGGTGAGGGGATATGCATAATTAAGAAAAAATCGGCAGTCATGGTGGAACATGGCACACTCCACCATGTCCAGAGTTGGCATCCGTCTCTACTGTGCATGCACTAGTGGTTGCGCATATGCAGTACAGTTTGGTGGCCATCTTGGACACGGCAAAGTGTGCCGTGGTTCCACTATGACCACCAGTAAAAAAATAGTGCCAGCGGCTACCAAAGGAGACAACAAGTGGAGTGCTTCACGGATGTGGAGGCTTACTGTGTTGCAACCACAACATGCTGTTCAGTCAGAAGAAATGCTGGGTCCTTTTCTGCCAGCAAGAGGTCTGCATATCTGAACCTACTGCAGCCCTAAAAATCGATATCCCTTACCTGCATTTCAGCTCCTCTGTGTTATGTAATAAATTTTCAGTGCAGTCACATGGGGTAGGAAGGTATATTAATTTTGCACACCATGGGCTGTCTGTATGATCCTTTCCACTTTTAGATTCTTCTTATCCTGCCACTCACTATAACAGTAAGTTATGTCTTTATAGTGAGTGTGAGGCTGTGCGATCCATTCATTTGTACCGAGTGTGATTTTGTATGCTAATAGAGCTGATGAGAGCAGTCTTACAGTTGTAAGAGTTGTGTCACACATATTCTTATAGTAAGGGAACCATGAATCAAAAAGTGATTTGTTCTGATATTTAGAATGTAGCTGATACCACTTTACAGCCATAACAGTGGTTTCAGTGCCAGTATTAATATATTATTGATCGTGACTGAGAGTCACAGAGCTGAAGGATCATGCACCTATCACCTAGGTGGCAAATTTAGATCTCTCCTTCCTTGGTGGTCTGCATTGAAAAATTGTGAAATACAACCATGTGTCCCCCCAACGAGGTAAAAGAATTCCATGTTTTTTTCTTGAAAGCCTATAGAAAGGCATAGAAAGGTGCTTTTCAACTTTTGATATGACATATAGATGATAAATATGTTTATCAAAAGGATGTGAACAATGTTTATTCATTTTTAAGTGTTTCTTCAAAGACTAGATTTTTCGCTTTATGTCATGACATGTTTTGAACATAAATCTGTATACTTACATAATCCCTTAAAGAAGATTATTCAGTCATTTTCTATACTGCAGTATCATACTGAATGACAATTACCATTCTCAACTTGTTTTCAGTATAATAAAAATCCTTTGGTTATATGATATGTTATTGTCATATTCATCTGTGTTAAAATATTTTGTTTATTTATTTATTTATTTCTTTATTTCAAATGTTTTACCCGAAAGATACTGAGCTGGTAACAGCTCATGTCCAGATGCATCCTGGGGAAAGGGAAAAGGGAAAAGATAACAGACATAAAATACAGAATATAAAAATACATAGAATGGAATCAGTATAACAAAATAAATAGGACAATTATGCCTAAGAATAAATTGACAAAAATAAGATACCAAGCAATAAACTGTGGAACTGAACAAAAGAACAATTAAATAGTTATTAACTTAATGAAATAAACACTGGGGACTGACTGATACTTAGAAGTGGGAGGAGCTGAGAAATAGAGAATTAGGTAAGTTGCAGGTAAGAAGTAAACCCAATATCAGAAGTAACTGCAAGAGTGAGTAAAGAACTCTCAGAAAGAGTTTTAAGAGCAGGAAAGGAAGGAGCAGAGTGAATAGAGGGAGCGAACCCAGAGTTTATGAAAATGAAATAAGAAGGCAGCCTGGCCAGCAGTATAGTTCACTTAAAGGAGAGCAAAACAGTGAGAGAAGCATTACAAAGAGATTAGGAAGACAAAGGGGCGTGGGGAGGAGAGTGGTTAGATATGAGGGGAGAGAGCCAAATCAAGATTTGGAGATAAGGGAACACAGTGCGTGAAGCGCCTGGCATCCAGAGAGAGGGAGGGAAAGGAAGAATACAAGGTACAGTGATGAGTACATATGGTTTAACATGGGCAAAGCAACAGGAGGAAAGAGAGGATCCAATCTAGTTAAAGTAGACTTTGAAGCAACACTATAAACAATGTCTCCATAGTCAAAAATGGGTAAAATCACCTTCATGAGGATTTCTCTGCAAGCCGGAAGTGGAATGCTTCTTTCAGTTTTGTAAAAGCACCCAAAGTTTGGTATGAAGCTGCTTGTGAATAGCATCCACATGAACAGAGAAATATAAATGACGATCTAACCATACTCTGAGGTACTTGAAGGAAGAGATATATTCAATAATTGCATCATCAAGGGCATGAAAGGAAGAAAGTGGAAGAACTCCAGTAAGTCTCTGCCTGGTGCCAAAAGTCATAGAGACTGTTTTCTTGGCATTGAGGGATAACTGATTAACTCAGAACCAATGCTGGATGTTGTGAAAGTCCAGTTGGAGTTGGATCATGACATCAGGGCAGAAGATCCAGAGGAAAAAGAACCATATCATCTGCATACATTTGTGTTGACACAGAGGAATAGGCCTTGGGAGGTCATTTAGAAAATAAAGAAAAGAACTGGGCCTAAGAGAGACCCTTGGGGATGCCTGAGCTGATAGGGAGTGGGAGGAGAGGTGTCTCCAATATGGACAGCTTGAGACCTGCCTCAAGGTAGAAGTGGAACCACTCAGCTGAAAAAAAACTGAGTGCCCACCTGCCTTAAGCTTGTCCAGGAGAATGTGATGGGCTACAGTGTCAAAAGCTTTGGCTAAATTAATGAAAGTAGCTGAGGTGACAAGGCCTGATCCATACCATAGGGATAGCATCAGTGAGTTAGAGGAGAGGTGGTAGTGGAATGAGACTTCCTAAAGCCAGACTGGATAGGAGTAAAGAAGGAGTCTGAGTCTAGAAAATGGGAGATCTAGGAAAAACAAGGGGTTTCTGGAGCCTAGCTAAAGTGGGAAGGAGCGAGATAGGTCAGAAGTTCCTAGGGGAAGAGAGATCCCAACTTTGGGAAGGGAATGAAAGTAGCCAGCTTCCAAGAGTCTGGGACACAGAATCAGAAGAAAGAAAGTTAATTCAATAGACAATGGAGGGGCAGTAGTATAAGCAGAGATATAGTTGTCTTGAGTCAAGACCACCACGACTCCCACCCTTGTGAGGATTAAGAGCCAAAAGGGCCTAAAGAGCAACAGTAGGAGTAACAGAAGAAAAGAAAAAAGGAAAGCGGGGCAGAGGGAGAGTTTGAGGGATAGAGTGAGAGGAAGAGAATAACTAAGTAAGTAAACAATGTTTATTTATATGACACCCAATCCCAGGGCTCTGGGCACCTTACAAAGATATATTGAGCAAACAGGGTTAAACAGACAGATGTACAGGGTATAAAATGAACAATAAATTAATAACTACAATAGTAATAAATAAGTCATAATTAAAATCAGCATACATTTTCAGAATATGCTTCTAAAAGATGAGTTTTCAGACCCTCTTAAATGTCTGCACCGACAGTGCCTCCTCAGAGATCTGGACAGCGAGTTCCAGAGGATTGGGTTGGCCACCTCAAATGAGCGGTCAGCTGAGGTTTTCAGCCTGGCCCTCAGAACCACTAGGAGGCGTTCAGTGATGGAACAGAGGAAGCATACTGAGATGGCAGAAGTAAGGAGGTTGGAATGATAGCCAGGCCAGAGCCATAAAGGACCTTATAGGTGAGCAAGCCCATCTTGAAGATTTGGCTCTTGGCTCTACCATTCTGGAGCTGTCTCTTTTTTGATACAAGAACTGCTTTTTTGCCTACTTTTCCATTTGCAAATTATGCTGCAAAGCCACTAGAGGAAACAACTCTTGAGGTGGCATTTCTTCCCACTGCTCTCCCTAAGCACTTCTCGTCCTGGGTCCTTCTTCCTAAAGCAAATTACTACACCCTAGCAAACCATAGCCAGTCACCTTTGCTGTGCCATAGAGACCACCACAATTATGGGTATCGGAGTGCCCCTTATTACTGACACTGGGCCACTGCCCTTATCACCACTTGCTGGGCACCCATTGTCACACGGACCACCCAGGCTTCTACTGATTGCTCTTACTATCCTACTTCTTGACCCCTTAGCCCTCCCCTTAAGGATCTTCTTCCCACACCTCCCAACCCCACGAACCATCACCGACAGCCACCCACACTGCCACTACCTCTCATGCATCCCCCATCCCTCCCACATATCTCCCTGCAGTCATGTGCCACCATCAACCTCCATGCCGGATCACATTCCTATCTTTTCCAACCCTTATCACCCTGGCCATCCTTGTACTACTCACACTATAACTAGCGGCAGCTATCCTTGACAATAAGGCAATGATCTTTTGCTCTCCTCAGAGTCTTTGCCATACTCCTACTAATTTCAGGAAATGTTCATCCTAACCCAGGCCCCATCTCACCCAACCCTAGCCTATCGCACCACGGGCTTAGAATAGCTGCAATGAACATTTGTAGCTTAAACAAAAGACAGCAGGTCTCCATTGCCAGATACTGAAACATCAGCCAGATGTGCTAGCACTGACAGAAACCTGGCTCTCCAGAAAACACCTGACTCTTTGGTTGCCCTCCTGGCTTCACCCTTCACAGAGCTGACAGAATGCCAAACGTGGTGGGGGGTGTGCTGTATGTCCGTGACTCCATGATATGCCATGTCCGTCTAATCCCTCCATTAGACCATGGTGCTCAAGCCTTATCATTAAAACTTACTCCAGACCCCTGCAATTTTACTGTCACATACATCCCCAAGAAACCAAGCTCCTGCTATACAATCCCTTGCTAACTACGCCCGCGCCCGCCCCCAAAATGGAACACATCATAGTTGGAGACTTTAATGTGAACTAGCTTGCCAGTTCAGCTTCCCATGATAAGGACACCTTAGCTGCACTGACCTGACCCAGCTTATCAGCCAACCTACCAGGGTGAACCCCACTAACGGCTCTAGCACCCTGATCGACCTTCTCCTCACCAACCGTCCCAACAGAATCTCTGACCTGGTGGTCCTTCCAGACTCCCTATGCTATCACTCACCCATCCTCTTTTCCTGGTCGTATCTTCAGCAGAAACCCAAACCAAACTATATTGTCTGGTGTCGCCTCCAACCCGGAGGCCTCACAAAACTAAGAAATACTTAACTCAATGGGACTGGTCCTCCATCTCTCGGCCCCTACTATAGATGAAGCCCTTGATTATTTCACCTGTTCTTTAATAAAGCATGTGACATCTACACCCCACTAGCAAAAGTGCAATCCAAAAACATAATGCCCCTGAGTCACGCCTGCACTGCTCCAACAGCTAAAGCACAGAGATGATCTCTGGCATAAAGCAGTCACATCCGCACGCAGGAGGACAGGCAAGCTCTATAAAGCGGCTCGGAACAGATGCACTTGGGCCATTAAACAGGCCAAATCAGGCTACTACAAATGACCCTTGCCTCCTCCTGGGGAATCCTCAGTTGTTCTGGGACAATATCAAGGAACTCAATGGCAAATCCTGGCCCCCGCTCCACACTAACTGTCAACAATGTTCCTACCACGAGCCACTGGCCATTGCCAACTGCCTCAACTCATTATTCTCTGACCCTAGTGCAGTACTCCCAAATAACTTCACTGACCCCACTCCTGCAACCCCGCCCCTAACACCCAGCATCCCCCTTCCATCTCAGGGTGATCTCTACAAATGAGGCAAGGTCTTTTCTCATTAAAGCACTCAGTGGCTCTTGCTATTGCAAAGATTCTTTTGACATGAGAATCCTACCTCTAGTACTGATTCAATCCTCTCCCCACTGACTGACCTCATTAACCACTCCCTAAATCTGGGCAGTTCCCTCAGCCTGGAAGACTGCCACAGTCACCCCTAATACTGAAGAGTGGTGAAAGCACCTCCCCAATAACTACCGTCCCATATCCATTCTCTCACCACTCTCAAAAGCCCTCAAAATATTATAGCCATCCAACTCACTGAGTACCTGCTTGCTCATAACCTACTTTGCAAGGAGCAGCATGGCTTCAGAGTACAACCACGGCTCACTGAGTTCTCTAATTTTATTCAGTCTGCCCTGATAGAAAACACCTAGCCGGAGTTTCATCGACCTGTCAAAGGCCTTTGATAGAGTCTCCACCCTTACTCTTAAGCACATTCTGCCACATAGGTTATCCCAAGGACCCATCTCCTAGTTTACCAGTTACCTCACAGCTAGATCACAATGTGTCAAAATAAACAACACCTCTCAACCACCTTGCCAGTCCACTCTGGAGTTCCTCAGTGCTCCATCCTCGGCCCTCTATTATTCAGCATCTACCTAAACACCTTGCCCAGTTCCTGCTCTGGTAACCTACTACTCTATGCAGAAAATGTGGTTCTTTTTGCCTCGCACCCAGATTCCATAGTATTGCAGTCCTCCTCCAACACGATTTAACTAGATTGAAAACTGGTTCATAGACCAAAATCCTGCGGTCAATGTAAAAAGACAAGACCATGCTCTTGCCCACCGACAGAATAAGGCCAAGAATGCGCAGCTAACAATCCTCTCCCACTTCTCTCCTCCTCTAGAACAGGTCCATACATATAAATACTTGGGCCTTACATTTGATTCCAGCCTCTTTCCATTCACACATTGACACTCTATCATTGGCCATAAATGTCCATTATAGGCCTATTGTATTGGCACATGGATTGCCTACCTCTAGAAGCCCTTAATCTGCTGTCACCTCCTCAGTCCTCTCCCTAGTTAATTATGGGCTCACTATCTACTTGGTTGCTGACCACACAGCCCTTAAAAAACTCTAGCTTGCCATAAACAAAGCATGCAGACTCCTCTCCAGGGCACACAAGCATACCCATACCTGCACTCTATATGCCCTGACAAATCTCTTCACCCTGGATGAAAGGCTATTTTATCAAACATGTCCTCACAAAGAAAATACACCTGGGGCTTACCCACTTGGGGGTTTCTGCCTCTCCTATCCTCCCACACCTCAGTGAACACCCGACTGCCAACTGACAGGTATGATCCATCCCGAGGTTAGAACCTCCTTAGCCCAAAGGTCATTCCCACACAGGGCCCCAGCCTGGTACAACAAACTCCCTCTGATGTCTCCTCCATCTCCAAATTAGGACCTTTCAAGTCAGCCCTCAAAGAGCACATTCTCACTTCATGGCGCCAATGTACCAGCTAGTGCTAGTTCATCTATCCATCATCTTATGGGACCACCCGCCACTGAGCTCCTACCGATAGGGCTACCAAACATTATCTATTAACAATGCCTCCTTTGCTGCACTCACAAGATATCTGTCTAATTCTCTACTGTGCTGTAAATATCTAACCTGTTACTTCCTCCTCTATCAGCGAACTTATTGTTATAAAATAATAATAATAATAAAACTTTATTTTTATGGTGCCTTTCAAGTACCAAGGCGCCCTACAAATTTAAAATCAAACATTAACAAACATAAATCACATAAAATCAACGGTATCATCATACCATCAGTCAGTCAGTCATGGAATGCCTGGTGCCACAAAAATGTTTTAAAGCCTGCTTAAATCCTCCACAGTTGTGCAGTCCCATAACCAACGGGTAGAGAATTCCAAAGGGTAGGGTCCGATGCATAAATGCTCTGGCCCCGGAAGATTTCAAACACACCCTTGGAATCTCTAGCAAACTCTCGCCGGCTGAACTGAGGGATCACCCAGGACAGTAAGGGTCCAGAAGTTCTTTCAGGTAATCCGCCCAACTGCGGTAGGGCTTTAAAAGTCAGAAGACCGACCTAAAGGTAATCCGCCACTGTACTGGCAGCCAGTGCAGTCCGCATAGGACCAGCGAAATGTGACAGGACCGAGATGATCCCATCAAAAGCCGGGCCACAGCATTCTGCACCAGCTGCAGGTGGCGGATCTCCACCCCAGGAAGCCCTAGGTAGAGGGAGTTGCAATGATCTAAGCACGAGAATGCAAAGATGTGGACCAGAGTAGAAAGATCACGGTGGAACCAGATGCTTAATCCTGGTGATATTTCTTAGATGATAAAAGGAGAATTTGACAACAGCTGACACCTGGGAATGCAGGATCAGCCCTTCATCAAAATTACCCCAGGTTTCACACTGTTCAGAGGTCGGGAGTGATGAGCCGCCAAGAAAAAGTCCAGAGAGCAAACCAACCCCCAACCTCCCTATCCGTGACCTGGGTCCAAAACCAGTATCTCAGTCTTTTCGAGTTCAACTTCAACCAGTTGGAATCCATCCACTCCTGGATTTCTGCAAGACAGCTATTAAAGACCAAGAGAACTCCATCCTGATTAGGTGCAAAGAAAGACAGAGCTGGATATCATCAGCATAGCAGTGAAACCTCAGCCTATACCTTTTACAATGTCTCCGAGGCAGCATATACACTGCAAACAACATGAGGGACAATACTAAACCCTGGGGTACCCACACTCCAGGGAGACTGGGTCTGAGGAAAAAATCTAGACACCACTCTTCATGTTTTCCCATGAGGAATGATGTATACCACCTGAAGACTGTACCCAACAGTTCACAGATGTACCTCAGGTGATCCAGCATTACCTCATGGTCCACAGTGTCAAACACTGAAGAGAGATCCAGAAGGACCAAGATGGAACTGCTCTTCTGATCTCTCTCCATTAGAGATCATTGAGCACCCGAACCACTGCTGTCTCGGTACTATGTCTCTTTCGAAAACCAGACTGGAGGGTTCATAGATGTCATGGATGGTCAAATGGTCCTTCAACTGTGCAGCCACTACTTTTCAATCACCTTCCCTAAAAGGGAAGGTTAGAGATTGGTCTGTAGTTTGCATGGCAGTCTGGGTCCAAAGTAGCTTTCTTTAAGAGGGATGTCACCACCGTCTTTTTCAGGGAGCTAGGAAACTAATCAAATTCCAAGGAGCACCAGACTATCTGCGTAGGACTGGACCAATGGAATCAATACAACCCAAAATTAGGAAGTTGGTCCTGATCCAAACTACAGCATGTAGGGCATACGCTCTGGATGATCCACATGACATCCATGAACTCCAGTCGGTCAAAGGTACTAAGAGGCCAAGAAGCAGTGGCCTCAGCTGATCCAAAGCAACGCCTATAGAGTGTGCAGATTGGAATGCCGCCTGATGTCAGCCATCTTAGTTGCAAAAATCGAGCAAGTTCATCACACTCAATTTGTTAAGGCTTTTCGAACTTGTAGATAGGCTGGGTTGCACAGTCTGTCCACAGTTCAAACAGCTGAGTTGGTCGATTCTGAGTAGCCAGAATCTCCCCGGACAGGAACTCTGCCTTCTTATGGGTGATTGCAGATTGATAGGCTTGATAATGGTTCATCAATCTAAGGTGGTCAGCATCAAAGTGGATTTCCACCAGCAACGCCTAGCCTTTGTCCTAGTCGCCGATCTCCCCAAAGTCCCATCAAGCCATGGGGCCAAGGGGTGAAGGGGAGAGGATGAACTCGACTGAGTAACGTGATCCAGAACCACTGAAATGGACGAATTATAGGCCATCACGAGGGTCTCTGGATCATTGCTTGCCACCTTGTAAACTGTAAAATACAGCTCTCAGTAACATGTTCAATGCAATGTATAGCTAATCTTGATTCTGTAATATTGTATAACTAAAAACCTTTAACCTTTAGCTGCCATTCTATGCCTATATGTATTAAGTGTTTATGTTTGTTTTTCTGATGCGGAGCCTTGTAAATGAATCCCTGACTCAAAGGTTGTAATCCTAAAGTCTGTTAAATAAATAAATAAAATAAGATGATTGTCCACCTGACAGACAGCCAATGCAAACCCTGCAGGACTGAGGTCACATGGCAAGACTTAGGCAGGCCCATCAACAACCTGGCCTGTGTGTTCTGCACTAGCTGCAGTCAGCTGAGGTTCCTCCACTGACCCTGAAGTACAGAGCATTACAGTAGTCTAGTCTGGATGTCACAAAGGCATGCATCAATGAGAGCAGGTCTTCTGATGGAATTAGGGGTTTAATCGGGTGACATTCCTTAAGTGGTAAAGCCACTTTGGACAACAGATGACACCTGAGCATCAAGTGTCAGCCTGCCATGAAGGACAATGCCCAGATTTCTCACCCTAGACAGTGCCATAAACAGGGTGGATCCCAGGACCAACCCTGTTACTGTCCCAGAGACACCCCATCACCCCACAATGGGGCTCAATCACCAATACCTCTGACTTGTCAGGAGTCAGCCTCAGCAAATTAGGAGGACATCCAGTCCTGGATCTCGGCCAGGCACTTATTCAGCACTCAACAGTGCTGTTCATTCCAGGGCAAACAACATGTACAGCTGGGTGTCATCTGCATAACAGTGAAAACCCAGACTGTAACGTCTAATAGGCTCTCCCAGGGACAGCATGCACACCTTGAATAACATCAGCGATAGGCTCGAGCTCTGAGAACTCCTCATGACAAGGGCTTGGCGAGGAGGAAAAATTCACCGTCACCATTGCCTCCTGTCCGAGACATAGGATTCAAACCAGGTGATGACAGATCCAGCGAGTCCACATTATACTTTGGATCCCCTTAGAGAGCTAAGGGGATCCAAAAGTACGGAGTGGTCCACGGTGTCAAATGCTGATGAGAGATCGAGGAGAATGGGAATTGACCGGTCTCTCTATCCCTCACCCTGAGAAGGTCATTTTGCAACTGAACCAATGCTGTCTCAGTGCTATGCCTAGCCCTAAATCTGGACTGGAATGACTCATAGATGTCAAAGGCCGTGAGGTGTACCTTGAGCTGCAGTGCTACCACTTTCTCAACAACCTTCCCTATAAATGTGAAGTTGGAGATAGGTCTATAATTTGCCAGGACGTTAGGGTCTAACAATGGTTTCTTCAAGAGGGGCTTCACCAGTGCCTGCTTCATGGCATTGGAGAAGAATACCTCTGAGAGAGAGCACCAGACTATCCTGGCAAACACTGGACCAATAGCCCCAGCGCATCCCACTAGGAGATGCATCAGACCAGTTCACAAAGGTGGACCACAGCTTCAAAATCACCTCAACAACCTCAGCCACTTCCACTGGCTGAAACCCTCCCAGACAATAGGAGTGCCCTCATTCCTACCACGGCCCCTACTACGGGCTGATTTTGCCCACTTTGAAGATCCTGGACCAAACAGAGGACACCCTGTCAGAGAAGAACAGAACAAATTCTTTGAATAATGCAGTTGAAAATGACCTTTTCAGCTATAGACAGACTGGATGAAGTAGTCTGTCCACAGTCCAAAAGAGCTGAACTGGTCTGTTCCTCCCTGAAGCAATCTCCTGACAGGAACTCTGCCTTCTTATGACTGAAGAAGAGAGAAAGAAGTGGAAGAAGGAGGAGAGGAGTGAACGGGCACAAGAAGTGAAGAAGGAATTGAAAGAAGAGGCAACTGCAGCGGATCAGATATCATGTTGCCCATCTGGAAAAAAGGTGGAGGAGACTGAGTCAGAGGAGAGAAAAGTAAATGAATAACCTTTCAGAACTTAGAGGGTTATAAATGTTGTTGGGAGCATGGATGTAAAGTATTTGGACTTCACAAGCCTAGTAGCTCTGGTACAAGCATTGCAAAGGACCAAGTAATTAGTAAGGTCAGAAGTAGAGACAGAGGACATATAAGACCTCCAGGCAAAGTCACACACACCATGACAAGCCAGTAACTCAGATGAGATCAAAGGGAGGTGTGAATGTTGGACCCTCGGTTGTTCTAAATGGAGTATGATGATCCCAGACAGACAGACAGACATAAATTTAGAAGAGAAAAATTTGAGAGCATCATTCACATTACCAGCTGTAGAAATAGGGGACCAGTCAGTAGCTTAGCAGATTAGCATGAAGGTGTGACAAGTCCAGCAACCAGAAAGACTGGACCTGAACGACGTTAGGAGAGCTTTTGACAGTGAATTCTGCACACACAGTAGACCATACTGTGGTCACTGAGGGCATCAGGAGAATGTTAGCATCACAATGCGATGGGGATGGTAGGATAGAATGCAGTCCAAGAGGGAATGATTTTGAGATTTGAAATTATAGTGAGTAGGGACAGAGATCAGCTCAGTTAAAAGAAGGGACTTCATATTAAAAGGAAAATTTATGAAGAGGGGAGAGCCAAGTAACTCACCAGAGGAAGACTGGAAGGAGACGGAGGTGAGTAACTCAGATACTGAAGGTGGGGACATACCAGGGCAGAATAGACACCAGCAATAAATACAGGTGAAGGAAGGGAGAATTTGGTGGTTGTTTTCTTCTTTTGCAATTTGATTGTATTGCAGGTTTATTTCAAGAGGCATTGTCCTGAAATGTACTTACTTTGTTAGACATAGCTTCATCTGTACTGTGTTTTATTCCATGGAGTTCACTTTTCCCAGGTCACATCTGAAATGAGCTGATCTCATCATAGTGTCCTGAAGACCAGACACCGCTTGGATGCAGGACTTTCTTTGGACTATTCTGGATCAAGAAATTTTCAGCTGGCCTGATTATCTTTATGAGACACTGTGTCCATGACGGAGACCAGAGGAAAGCAGGCTGCCAGAGTGGTATGGGTCTATGGACTCTGTCGACTATGTTTACAACTGTGGTGGTATCTGGCCTCTTGGATTTGGCCAGTGGTGGTGGTTTGAAGTGGCCGAACTGAGGGTCTGTCGGGCCGTTTTGTTTTGGTGGAGAACTGAGTGCCAAAAAGGATCCAAGGTAGTGAAAGTGATGAACTGGGCAGGCCAGGCCAACTTGTCCTGAGGTGGGTGCTAAGTACAGCAATCCCCCATTGGGGGATCAGGTGGTGCCGACTGGAGGGTCGGCTTTCTCTCAGATCATCCTGAGGTCACCGGGGCTGCCTGGCTAGGTCGGTGTGCTCCGGTGGCTTTAATTGGGGTGGGTTTGTTTGTGCTAGTGCCTGCTTTGGGGTGGGCTCAGCCTAGGCTTGCAAAAGGAAATTGTACCTTAGGTTGGATCTAATTTTCCTCAGACATTCGATCTGGCTTTGAAGTTCCATTCACTAGAGCCATCTTTGAAGACCATCTGGATTACCAAGCTGAGGACTGGTTGTGGAATCATTTACTTGATATTGCAAGTATATGAATTAAACTGGTACTATACAACTATAGGACTATTTAAGGAGGCAGTGAGAGGGCCTCTTTTGGTTTATTATTCCACCTAATAGTTGAAAATGTGGCAGTGAAAGGGCTGCATTGTATGGACAGATATCACTGGTGAGGGAGCGGTGAGAGCTCCTCCTTTTCACTGTGAACATTTTGGGACCTTTAGTGAGCTCCCTTTGCACAGTTAAGAAGGATTACACATTGTGATCATACTGGAACATTGCTTGTATACGGGACAGTAAACTTCTGACAGACTCTGTCTGTTTGATTGTTTAGTGCACTATTGCTGTTTTGTTCTTTGTTTTATGTTATTATCTGAGTTGATTTAGGCAGCATTTTAGTTGTAATATTTTGGGGTTAGTATTTTTGTTTTTGTTTTTGTAGTGGAGATCTAGAAGTGTGTAAAGGTGCATGTATGTGAGTGAGTGGGTGTGTGATTTTATAATTATTTGGTTGTTGTTGTATTTATTTCTTTTGAATTTATTGTGTTTGTGGGTTGTGTATTTTGGGCCAGGGATTACGTAGCCAGGAGGGATGTGTCTGGGAAGGTATGAGAGCCTTGGGAGGGCTAGGATAGTGTATGGGGCATCCCAGCTGTTGATCTTTGGCCTTTTCAGCCTCCCAGTGTCTGTTACTACAGCAAGGCGCTGCAGGGAAGTTGGAATAGGGAGGAAACATAGAAACATAGAATTTGACGGCAGATAAGGACGCTTGGCCCACCCAGTCTGTCCATTTCCCTACCTACTGGATAAGCTGCAGATCCTAGTTAACCAGCAGCCCACTTCTTCCTACCCCACCCCCAGAATTGCCTTATGACTATCCCATGCATGCTTGAATTCCGCCACTGATTTTGACTCCACAACCTCCTCCGGAAGGCGTCCATGCATCCACAACCCTCTCTGTGAAAAAATACTTCCTTAAATTACCTCTGAGCTGCCCCCTATCTTCAAATTGTGCCCTCTTGTTCTTACACACCTCTTTTTTGAAAGATGCTACCCTCTTGGACTTTGTTGATTCCCTTGAGGTACTTGAAAGTTTCTATCATGTCCCCTCTCCTCCTTTCCTCGAGGCTATACATATTAAGCTCCTTAAGTCTCTCTTCATATGTCTTCTGGTGCAGACCCTGCACCATTTTAGTTGCCCTCCTCTGGACAGCTTCCATCCTATCTATGTCTTTGCAGAGATTGGGTCTCCAGAACTGCACACAGTACTCAGATGGGGTCTCACCAGCTGTCTGTACAGAGGGATAATGGCTTCCTATTTTCTACTGGTGATGCCTCTCCCTATGCATCCCAGTTTCCCCAGCCCTCCTTGCTGCCCTCTCACATTGCTTGCCCACCTTTAGGTAATCTGATATGACTACCCCAGGTCCCTTTCCATTTTTGTCGTTGTTAGTATCTCACCCCCATTGTGTACTCTTCCCCTGGGTTTTGTTTCCCAGGTGCATTACCTTGCACTTTAGCATTGAATCTAAGCTGCCATACATTTGACCATTCCTCTAACCTTGCCAAGTCCCTTCTCATCCTTTCCACCCCACCCTGTGCATCAACTCTGTTGCAGATCTTAGTGTCATCTGCAAAGAGACATACTTTTCCTTCCAGTCCTTCTGCAATGTCGCTTATAAAGACATTGAAGAGGACCGGTCCTAATACTGAGCCCTGCGGTACCCCACTAGTAACCCTCCTTTCTTCTGAGTGACTCCATTTACTATTATTCTCTGTGTCCTATTCTCCAGCCAATTCTTTACCCAGGCTGTCATCTTGGGACCCACTCCCAGGCTGGCTAACTTGTATATTAATCTTTTGTGTGGGACTGTGTCAAATGCCTTGCTAAAGTCTAGGTAGGCCATGTCCACAGCCCCTCCCTGATCTACTACTTTGGTCACCCAGTCAAAGAAATTATCAGATTCGTCTGGCATGACCTTCCCGCTGTGAATCCATGCTGCCTAGGGTCCTGTGCCCTCTGGCCTCTAGATACTCGACAATTCTTTCCTTTAGAAGTGATTCCATAATTTTCCCTATCACTGAGGTTAAACTAACAGGTCTGTAGTTTCCTGCTTCTGCCTTGCTCCCGCTTTTGTGAAGGGAATCACATCTGCCCTCCTCCAATCCTCGGGTACCACCCTTTCTCCCATAATTTGTTAAAAGGGTAGTCAGTGGTGTCACTAGTTCTACCCTTAGTTCTTTTAGAATTCTGGGATGAATCCCATCAGGCCCCATTGCTTTGTCCACCTTCAGTTTTAAGAGTTCTTTCAGAACCCTTTCTTCTGAAAATGGGCTGGTATCAACTTCTGTATCCAGAGTGTTACTACTGTTTGTTTTATGTACCTCCCTCTTCATTTGTAAATACTGAGCAAAAATATTTGTTTAGTATCTCTGCCTTTCACAGTCTCCCTCTGCCCACCCTCCCTCCCTTTATTACGCCTCACCATCCTTCCCTTGGTCTTCCTTTGCTCCCTGATGTACCTATAAAGGTTTTATCCCCTTCTTAACTGAGTTGGAAGCGATGACTCGAGCGGGGTTGGTAGCCCCATGCACCGCGCGGGTGGTAGGATCGAGGTAGTGGGGTACAGAAGATGCCCTGGGATTAGACAGGTCCTAGGGAGAGGCCAGACATGTTTAGTTCCCATCACCAGGGTTCCCACCAGACTGAGTGGGCAGGTAACCAGAGGGCTGCACCGTCCACCAATCCCTGAGAACGGTGCTGTGCAATGCTAGATCGGTCAGAAACAAGACTGCAATTATAGCAGCATAATTTCTGTACAGAGAGATTGCGCTGGGAGGAACCAACCAACTGTGCTCTTTCAGACTGTGGACAGGCTTTTCATCCTTCCTGTTTACAGCCAAGGTAGCCTTTCAAACGCATTGTGCAAGGAGTTTGCTCAGTTCTTCTCAGACAGGGTGTCTGCCATCAGGCAGGGATTCCACCAGCGGTCAGAGTTTGGCTGACAGTGGTCACCTTGGATGACCAGAGAGCACTGGTTGGGGTGAGTTTAGACTGGTGGAGGTGGCTGAGGTCAATGAGATTGCTTCAAGCTTCTGCACACCTTTGTGAACTGGACCCAGTGCCATCTTGTTTCTTAATGGGATAGGTTGACTCCGTTGGCCTGGTGTTTGCCTTGATTGTCTGGTGTTCCTTGTCAGAGGGGTCTTTCCTGATGTCTTGAAAGAGGCATTGGTGAGACCACTTCTGAAAAAACATTGTTGACCTTTGACGTCAAGGCAAATTACATCCATCTCCAATCTTCCATTTTTGGGTAAGATTGTAGAGAAGGTGGTGGCACTTCAGCTTGAGGAGCATCTTGTGGCCCTTGATCTATACGAGCTGCTCCAGTCTGGGTTTTGTGCAAGGCATGGCACAGAAACTGCCTTAGTTCAGGTGCATAATGACCTCCATAGGGCTAGAGATCGAGGAGGACAATTCTTGTTCTCCTCGATCTCTCTTCAACATTTGACACGGTTGACCATCGAGTGTTACTGGACCACATAAGGGAATGCTGCAGACTCACTAGCACTGTTATCTGTTGGTTTGAGTCTTTTCTATATAACAGGAGGCAGAGAGTAGTGATGGGGAATTTCTCCTCCTCCTCCTCTGGTCTCCTGTCATGTGGGTTCCCCAGGGTTCGGTCTTGTCGCTGATGTTGTTTGCTGTGTATATGCTGCCCTGGGAGAGCTCATTAGGAAGTAAAGTCTGGGATTCATTGCTATGCTGATGATACCCAGTTGTATCTTTCCTTTGCCCCTGGAACATCTTGCACAGTGGAAGTGCTTAACAGCTGCCTCGCTGAGATCAGCGACTGGATGGCCTCCAGCTGGTTGCGACTAAACCCCGGTAAGACGGAGGTACTGGTGGTGAAATCGAACAGAGGGCGTGATAGGTTGGCCTCTGGTGCAGCGGCAGGGCTTTTTCTTGGCTCTATATCATTGAAGACTTCCTCTAGGGTGCGTGATCTGGGCGTTATTCTTGACAGTGGATTGACACTTGAGTTTCAGGTGGTGTCCATTGTCCGCACTAGTTTTTATTATCTGGGGAATATCGCCAGGATAAAGACCCTAGTTCTGCCACTGGACATCCCCACCTTGGTGCATGCCTTGTGACATCCAGGCTTGACCACTGTAATGTGCTCTATCTCGGGGTTTCTGGGGGTACCCTGCATCGACTGCAGCTGGTGCAGAATGCAGCAGCTAGGCTGTTGACAGGGCAGCATAAAGTATTGTCACATCACTCAGTGCTGCGCCAACTGCACTGGCTGCCAGTTAGGTGGACGGTCCCCTTAAGGTGGGTTTGCTCACCTTTAAGGCCCTACATGGCCTGGGCCCTGTTGGCTGAAGGACCTTGTTACACCTGTTGTCTCAGTCCGCTTCCTCCGCTTCTCCTCTAGAGGCCTCCTTGCAGTCCCAGGACAAGGTTAAAAACAGCAGGTGACAGAGCATTCAGTGTCACTGCCCTGTCCTATGGAATTTGCTTTCTCCAGCTTTTAGGGAGGCCTTTCTGTTGAGGTATTCAAGCCTTCGCCTCAAGGCCTTCCTGTATAATCAGGCCTTCCCAGACTGCATTTTATAGCTCTCTACTTGGTCTCAGAATTTTAGGTTTAAATTAATCCTTGACTATTCTGAGTCTAGTTGCTGCTGCTGTGGGTAGTATTTATAAAATCTTGTTTTAATTATTGGAATACTGTATTTTATGTTTATATTATGTTGTTTATGTGTTTATGATTTGTATAATGAAAATTTTAATATGTTCATCGCCCAGAGCCTCCGGGATGGCGTTTTCATAAATTAAATTTGCGTTGCCTTTGCCTTAAGAAGAAGAATCTCAAGACAGAGGGAATAGAGATGGTGAGCACAGGCTCAAACTGAATGTTTAAGGAAAGGTAGATGGCCACACCACCACCCCTCTTTGCCTGATCCTGTCAAATAAGAGTGAAGCCTGGGATGGCATCAGAGGAATCAGGAACCTCAACGGAGTTTGACTCCCAGATCACCAATACATCAGGCTTAAGGTTAACTGTAAGTGACTGTAACAGGTCAATTTTAGGGAGAAGGCTACGGATATTGACATTGGCCACTCAAACCCTTATGGAATAGAAAAATAGGAAGGGCCAGAGTTGAGCTCAATGTCACCTGCAACTAAAAGCAGCAAGGAGACAATGGGGTTTAGAGAACATAAGAGAAGCTTATTTAAAATATGAATAATAATTATACTTATAAATATATAATATAATTGATAATTATACAATATGACTTTTAACATTTGTTTTCATTCATGCAAAGGAGCGATAACAACTCAATACAACCAAAATGTTTTGAAGACAAAATAAACGTAATCCTGCTGGATTCTATGAATAGCAGTAAACTGAAAGTCTCAATGTTTGTGCTGTGACAGTTTGTATGAGCTATGTATTATTTATCGTCTAAACAATATTTGAACATATAGTGGTGAAGTTCAGGAAGAGTTTAGGAAACTGGGAGGGGTCTCAAGCAAGTAGCTACTCTGTCACTTTCAGAAGTACTACCTGTGAGAGGCAAGGGAGAGCATAGGAGTGCATGCATCAGGAACTTTAACTCATGGTTGAAGAACTGGTGCTGTGAGGAAGGTTTGGATTCATTGGTGACTGGGGACCCACCTGGAGGGATGGAGGTTTGTTCAAGCCTGGCCTGCATCCATCCTGGAGAATCAACACTCAATGATAAGTTTAAATGCTACATTGACAAGCATTTAAACTAGCAAAGGGGTGGCAGGCCAGCAAGGAGGGTATTCATTTGCTCACCCCCCACAAGCTAGCAGTGGAACCAATGAACCAGAGGAGTGGCTACTCTCAAAGCAGTGTGCAAAAGATTGAGGTTAGTGCCCAAGAGGTGGATAAGCAGAAAAGGGCAAAATTCAGCAGAAGGGCAGACAGCAAGGAGAGACCAGGGATAAATGACAACCAAGGATGGGGCTGGAGCAGAACTGTGAAACAGTCTAGGGAGGTCAAATCATGGAAAGCCATGTGTGCAAATGCCAGGAGCCTTAGCAACAAGATGGAAGATCTGGAGGCTGTCATGGTGCAGTCAGACTGGACATTGTGGCCATCACTGAAACCTGGTGTAATGATAACCACGACTGGGAGATGGCCATACCTGGCTACAACATATTCAGAAGAGACAGAGCAGGCAGGAAGGGAGGAGGTGGCACTGTATGTGAAAATGACATAAGGGCCACAGAGATCCAGGAGGAACAAAATGGGGAGAGATACTGTGGGTTAAGCTGGAAAGGAAAATGGGGACAGCCATCCGCACAGGTGTGGTCTATAGACCACCAGCACAGGAGGAAGAAACAGATAGGGAGTTGATGCTAGCCATCCAAAGGATGGCAGCAACAAGGGTGAGGTAGTACTGGTTGGAGACTTCAATATTCCAGACGTGGACTGGAGCATCCCAGCAGCAGCATCAACTAAGAGCAGATTTATCCTGGACTCCTTCAGGGTGCCTTCCTCAAGCAACTGGTCATGGAACCAACTCGGCAGAAGGCAATACTGGACCTTGTGCTCACAAACAGGGACAGTGTGATGGGGTAACAGTGGGGAGCACCTGGGAAACAGTGACCACCAGTCATTGTGGTTTGAAATCACAGAAAGAGCAGAACCAAACCACACAAAAACACGTATCCTGGATTTTAGGGGGAGACTTTGGGAAAATGGGAGATACTTTAAAGAGGCATTAAGGGAATGGGACAGGAATCAGGGTTGAGGAACAGTGGGCAGTATTTAAAATGGGGATTACAAGAACAACAGAATTATGCATTAAGCAGGTTAGCAAGAGGAAAAGGAAGAGGACCATTATGGTTTTCCAAACAGGTAGCAAAGAAAGTGAAAGCCAAAAGATTGCATTCAGGCAATACAAAAGACACAGGCAGAAGGGATAGGGAGAAGTACCAGGAGAAGCAAAGGGAGGCAGGGAGGTCAGTAAGGAAGCCAAAGCTCAGGCAGAAGAGCACATTGCAAAATCAGTGGGTAGAGGGGACAAAACCTTTACAGGTACATAAGTGAAAAAAGGAAGACAAAGGGAGGGATAGTGAGACTGAAGGGGAGGATGGGGGCCACGTGGAGGATGACAACAGTAAAGCTGACATATTGAACAGGTATTTCTGCTCAGTCTTTACTGAGGAAGAGGAGGGTAATGGGTCTGAAGGGGTACAAGGGGGTGAGAATGGTGCAGAAATGGACACAGTCCCTTTACACGAGAAAGGGTCCTGAAGGAACTGGAGTAATAAGAGCTGATAAAGCAATAGGGCCAGATGGAAAAACATCTGTGTCCTTAAAGAACTAAGAGAGGTGGTGGCTGAACCTCTGGCTATCCTGTTTAGCCGATCACTGGAAACAGGGAGGTACCCAAAGACTGAAGGACAGCAGATGTAGTCCCCTTATACAAAAGTGGGAACAAAGAGAAGCAGGAACTACAGACCAGTCAGCCCTCACCTCGGTAGTGGGGAAGATCATGGAAGCACTACTAAAGGAGAGATTGGTAGAACATTTGGTTGTCAATGGACTACAGGACCCAAGGCAGCATGGTTTCACCAGGGGAGGTCATGTCAGACCAACCTCGTTGAATTTTTGACTGGGTGACTAGGGAGGTGGATCAGGGGAGGGCGGTGGACATGGCCTATCTGGACTTCAGCAAAGCCTTTGACACTGTGCCACATAGAAGACTATTACACAAACTGGGGAATATGGGTGTGGGCAGGACAGTAGTGTGGTGGGTAGGTAACTGGCTGGGTGGCAGGACACAGAGGGTGGTGGTAAATGGCTGTCACTCCACAGAGGAAGAGTGACCAGTGGGGTACCACAGGGATCAGTGCTGGGACTGGTCCTATTCAACATCTTCATCAGTGACATTACGCAGGACCTAGAAGGCAGAATTTCACTGTTCGCTGATGACACAAAGCTCTGTAACAGAGTAGACACACCAGAGGGTGTAGACAGAATGAGAAGCGACCTGCAGAAACTTGAAGAATGGTCAGGGTTTGGCAGTTGAAATTCAATGCAAAGAAGTGCAAGATAATGCATATGGGGCACAAAACCCTGGCACAATATATCAGTTGGGGGTGAGGTTATAGCATGCACCAAGCAGGAAAGGGATCTTGGGGTTATCATCTCTGATGACCTCAAAGGTAGGAAACAGTGTGACAAGGCAGCAGGTAAAGCAAATGGGGATGCTGGGATGTATAGGCAGGGGCATCACCAGCAGGAAAAGGGGAGGTCATAATTCCGCTATACAAGACACTAGTGAGGCCCCACCTGGAGTACAGTGTACAGTTCTGGAGACCATACCTACGTAAGGACATAGACAGGGTAGAGAAGGTTCAGAGGAGGGCAACAAAGATGGTGCATGGATTGCATCACAAGTCCTATGAAGACAGGTTGAAGGAACTGAACATGTACTCCCTGGAGGAGAGGAGGGTTGGGGGGATATGATAGAGACATACAAGTATCTTACAGGGAGGAACAGGGTGCAGGAAAACACTATTTTTAAGCGAAAAGATGTTCCAGGACTAGAGGGCATGGGCTGAAGTTGGAGGGAGGACGATTCAGAGGAAACATGAGAAAGAATTTCTTCACAGAACGGGTGGTGGACAAGTGGAACACCCCTGCCAGAGGAAGTGGTGGGGCTGAAACAATCACGGGATTTAAGAATGCATGGGATAGACATAAAGAATTCTGGAGGTCGGTAAGGGTAACAGACTTCTAGGAAAACAAACTAAACTTACAAGCTCAAATGGGCAGACTGGTGGGCCATAGGCCCTTATCTGCCGACACTGTCTATGTATCTATGTATCTATGTATAGAAAAATCACTATTGTTTACTTTTATAATATCATTAACTGTTGTCATGCTCGCTCATTGCCGTCAGTTGCCACCTTTCTGGTATTATTCTGTGATAGTAAAACTGCTAAAGAGTGCGCTGTGTTAACACATAATGGTGACATACAAGACACTGGGCCCAATATTAAAACAGTCTTTAGAGCAACACAAGTTGCACTACTCCAGTGCTGTAGAAAATTCCGGGAGCATCAGGACCCTACAACAGATTTTATAAAGTGGGGATTCCTGTGCCAAAGACCCAGGAGTTGCCATCACCACCACAGGCTTGTGCCAAACATGTGGTGCACCTGGGAGGTTAGATGTAGGGATCTGACCCCCGATGCAACAGGAGAGGGTCCGCGAGGGGAGGGGGGTGGATGGTGATTGGTGCTGTTTATAACAAATGCACCAGCAACTATTTTAAAATGATTCTGACACTGATACTGTGTCTGTACCTGCCAGTGAGTGTGATTATTTTTGGTGAGAGGCAAGTGGTTTGTTTATCAGAAGAAGGTATTTAATAATGATTAAAGTGCCACCTGAATGGAGGAGTGGCACACAGACTTGTCACGGTCATGGGTATTACTGAATTATTTTAAAGCAGCGGCTGCTTCTGGATGGAGCATTTATTATAAGCCAGACTGTGTGCTGTGATTCTCTCCCAGTACCCTCTACAAGGCAACTGGTAATGTTGTTTATAAAAATGCACAGGCCACTGCTTTAAAATGATTATAGCAATCACGGTATTTATTAATTTTTGTTGACCAGGATGGTGGAGGGCTAGGTAATTTTGACTATTTTTCACCTTGTTTCGGATGTGGGTATAGATGCACTGCAAGCTGACATATTGACTTAGGATAAGCTGCTGGTAGCAGGTATTTTTGTGAATGATGCCATGCATGTGCCAACACAGCATGTGATGAAACACACAAACTGAAAAGAGAGAAAGCAAGAATGGGATCTACTTTAACTGGGATTTGAATGATACCCAGAATAATGTCTCAGTTTTTGGTGCAGTATTAACCTAACCAGTGCTTAGTATTTGAAACACAGACTATTCTGGAAACAAACTGTGATGTTAGAGCTAACTGGCTATCGCCTCAGAAAATCTGACTTTTTTATTGTTTATACTGTATTGGTTGTCCCTGGTTATTTCTCCTCTTCAATTCCCCATGCTCTGCCCTGAGGGCTCATCCAGGCTGCACCCTTCCTATGACCGGAAGATCAGACAAGTGTCTGACTTCACAGACAATGTCAGTTGACCAGTGGCATTTTCAGTTTGGCTGGCAGGGGTGCCCAATGTAGGATGCTGCGTCACCAGAGAGAGATGGTGTGATGCCACACTTCCACCCCTGTGTTTTGGAAGAGACAGAGCAGAGTGCCCCAAGTTCAAGACACAACCCCATTTTGCTATGAAGGTATGTTTTTCATTGAGTGGCAGGTGGTGCAATAGAGGATACTTTAGTCAACTGTGTCTGTAAATCTGAACTCCAATTGCTTTTGGGGGCATTAAAATATTCTTTATTGAGAATTATTTTCATATTTAAAGTATGTGTATTTATTTAACTATAGCAACAAAAGTATTTTCACTTTTATCTAGTGCCCATTGGAGAAGGCTTTGATGTAGCAGCACTGCTCTTAACCAGAGCTCCTCCCATCTCATCCTATGACTTGAGAATGAGGGATTCTCTCGCATCTAACCCACTGTGCACACATACATACATGTTGGCAACATTTATGTGTGTGCACAGTGGGCTAGACATAAGGGGACTCTCACTCTCAAGCCATAGGGATGGGTTGGGGAGCTTGTTTAAAAGCAGTGCCATTATGTCAAAGCCCTCCCAGTAGGCACTATATAAAATGAAAATACTGCTTCTTTCCTCATCACTGTGACTTTAAGATGAGTGAAAGCTCAGTGATTCCAGACACTGAAGTGGGCCCTGCAAGAAACTAAATAAAATTGTTGTTTTTTTCTAAGTAATTAGTAATGACTCTAACCAATGCATGACAAAATATGCTTCAGCCTACTCAAGATACATTAACAGCTGTTTATAAGTGTTAGGTAGAACTTACAGCACAGTTGGTTGAAAATGGCAGTGTCAAAGTGACCCAGCCTGCCATGAGAGGTGCTAATTGCCACCTACTGTATGGAATACTATCAAACCTGAAGTAAATTCTAAAGCCTGTTGTGGTGCTTCCTATAGAGATTTTAATTTATTTTGTGAATATTTTGAGGTGGGGTGTGGGTAGTTTAAATAATATAACAGCCAAGCACATTTGTTTTCAGAATTTGTTTTATTTCTACATGGATATACAAATATAGAAACATAGAAACATAGACTGTGATGGCAGATAAGGACTTGGCCCACCCAGTCTGCCCATTTCTCTACTTATTGGATAAACTGCAGATCCTAGTTAACCAACAGCCTACTTCCTCCTATCCCCACTAGAACTGCCTTATGTCTGTCCCACGCATTATTGAATTCCCACACTGTTTTTGACCCCACTACCTCCTCAGGAAGGTCATTCCATGCATCCACCACCCTCTCCATGAAAAAATACTTCCTTACATTGCCCCTGAGCCACCCTCCTATTTCTTCATATTGTGCCCCTTGTTCTTGCACATCTCTTTTCTGAAAGATACTACCCTCTTGTACTTTATTGATCCCTTGAGGTACTGTACTTTAAAGTTTCTATCATGTTTCCCCTCTCCATCCTTTCCTTGAGGGTATACATATTAAGCTCTTTTAGTCTCTTCAGATGACTTCTGGTGCATACTCTGCACCATTTTAGTTCTCCTCCTGGACTGCCTCCATCCTGCCGATGTCCTTGTGGAGATGGGGTCTCCAGAACTGCATGCAGTATTCCAGATGGGGTCTCACCAACTGTCTGTACAAGCAGGCAGCCCTCAGTAGATCCTAGGGCAGCTTACGGACTCTAGAGATTCCTAGAGGACAGTTACAAGTGCACTCCGTCCAGAGCCAGGCTCTCAGGTTTGTCTTGAAAGATTGATGGGAGGGGATGAGCAGATAGACAACAGGAGTCTATTCCAAAGGAGGGCAGAGACTGAGAAAGCTTTGTTACCATAACAGAAGATATACATGGAACTTCCAGCAGAGGAATGAAGGAAACCTTGAGGCTCCAAGAGGCCACCCTAATAGTGGGCAGAGAGGAGTAGGGGACAGCTGGTAGTTCCTGAGTGAGTTATTTACTAGGTAGCCCATGGCATAGTCAAAGTACCCTGTAGTTTGAGTCACCCTAGAGACTGGTAGAGCGTGGCAGTGGTGGGTGGAGAAAGGGCTTGAAGAAACAAAGCGACAGATGGAATTATGTGTTACAATTAGACAAGAGCATAGGGAGGACACGGAGGAGTAGATAGGGAGCAATGGTCAAGTAGAGGCAGCAGGTTTCCTGGGTGATAGCTAGCCAGGTCTCAGGACACAGATCCCAGATCCTTCTCCTCTGATGACATGGATAACTGCACTCCCTCAACAAGGTATCAAACCATTTGTTTCTGGATTTGTTCTTACAAGGACCAATACGGCAACTAAACTCATTCTGTATGTCTTCCCCAACCAGTAACTATTACTGGGATTTCTGTCCCCAAGTGCATGATTTTACATTTCTTGGTGTTGAGCGCTAGTTGCCATGTGTTCGACCAGCCCTCCAATCTTCTAAATCCTCCTGGAGTACTTACTGACTGTCCCCCATCTATCTGCACAGATCTTAGTGTCGCCTGCAAAGAGTCTGATTTTACTTTTATCCTGCCCAATATATTTTTTTTATTTATTTGTTATTCGAAAGACCTTTGAGTCAGAGACTCATTTACAAAGGTTCCAAGTCATACATACAATGTACAGGGGTGGACATTAGCATACAGAAGAAGAACAGAACATTACATAATAACAAGAAGTAACATGAGGATAAGATGCACAGGTTACATTGTTGTTACATAGTAGGCTAACAGAGACTTCTAGGTAATTTAGCACAGCCAGGTGTGAGAAGAAAGAAAAGCATCAGAGAGATTCAGAAAGTGGCTGTATTGTCATGTTTCATAAATGCAATTGATGCCAATATGTCGGCATTGGAAATGTTAAACAGCACGGTCCCAGCATCAAGCCCTGTGGGACCCCACTTGTTACAGCTCTGGGCTCATGGCTCACCCTCCACAACTACCCTCTGCTGCCTATCCTGTAAACAGTTCTTGATCCATCTAACCAGTTTTCTCCCTGGTTCCCAGTTACCAAACTTGCTGGTCAACCTTCCATGAGGAACTGAGTCAAAGGCCTGCCAGTCCATGTAAAGGACTTCCAACCGCATGGCCCTTATCCAGTGTCCACGCCAACCAATCAAAAGTCAACCAGGTTTGTCTGCCAGAATCTGCCCGAGACAAACCCATGCTGTTTGCCATCCTGGAGATCATTATCCTCCAGAAATTTCTCCAGCCTCCTTGAGTAAAGTCTCCATTAGCTGTCCTACAATGGTGGTAAGGTTCATTGATCTGTAGTTCCCTGGTTCATCCCTGGGCCCACTCTTATGGAGGGGTATCACATGCACTATCCTCCAGTCCCTGGGTACATACCCAGTATCCAGGGAGGTGTTGAACAAGTCCACCAGTGGCCCCATCAGGACTTTAGTTAACTCTCTCAGGACTCTAGGGTGAACTCTGTCCGGACCAGGCACCTTATTCACCCTCGGGGACTTAAGGCCCTCCATCACCCTACCCTCTGAAATTTCCCCATCCATAACCTCCTTCCCCAATCCTACCCCACCCTTCCCTCAGTCATGGGTCCTTCTCGCCTCCCTGGTAAATACCAAAAATAAACTCATTGAGTACTTCTATCTGCTCTGTCCCCTTTCCGCTCATCCACCACCATTCTTGATCCTAACAATCTGATCCTTGATCTTTCTTTTCCTGTATATACCTGAAGAAATCCTTTTCCCTTCTCTGATTCCCTGTTCTAGCCTCAGTTCTCTCGATGCCTTGGCTGCCCTTATTATTCTACTCACCTCCCTGGATTTCCTGACATATTTCTCCCTGTCCTCCTTGTGGTTGTATCTTTTATAGCTCCTAAAGGCAGCCCTCTTTGCCTCACCTCTCCTCAACCTCCCTGTTCATCCAGCTTGGCTTCTTGCTCTGGCTCTTTACACATGTGCTAGTGGCCTCAGCCAGGCCTGCTTGATGATTGCCCATTTTTGCTCTGTGTCTATGTGTGGGCGGATGTTAGCTATGTGCCCTTCCAGTATACTTCCCATCCTGCCAAAGTTTGCCCTTTTGAAGTCCAGAACCTTACTATTTGTTGTAGCTACCTCCTTTCCTAGACTGAGGGAGAACCACACTGCGTGGTCACTTCCCGCCAGGGTGTCCCCACTTCAGCATCTTTGGCTTGTTCATGTCCATCAGCACCAGGTGCAGAATGTTCCCCTCTAGTTGGCTCTGATACCTTCTGTGTCAGGAAGCTGTCCTGGAAGGCCCTCAAGAGGATCTGCTCCCTGGCATATGAGGTAGCCAGGATGTTCCAATCAACCCCTGGCAGGTTAATGTCCCCAACCACCACAGTGCTACCTTTGCCACTAAGCCTCTTTAACTGTTCTCCCAGCTCCCTATCATTCTTCTCCTTTTGAGTCAGAAGCCTATATACAATCTCCAATCTAACCTTTCTACCCTTTGGAGCTGTGGAGCTGCATCCATAAGGCTTCCACCCTGCCTTCCTCTTCCTCCTCCCTGTTACACATTATCCCTTCCCTTACATAGATGGCCATCCCCTTTTCTTTTCTCTGTCCCTGCAGTATAGTTTGAATCCTGGGATAGCTAAGTCCCAGTCCTGGTACTGGATTGCCCATGTTTCAGTGATGACGGCTGTGTCCACCTCCCTTTCCACCATCATTGCCTGCAATTCTGCTGTCTTGTTTCCCAGGCTCCTAGCACTCAATGATACCACCTTCCAATGTGATCCTATCCAATAAGCACCCTTCTCCTCCCCATCTCCCTCTCCTATTTAAATTCTACTCCTGCCTAGCTTTGAAGAAGGCCCAAAGGACCCCCTCCTGGTGACTGCTCACCACTTTGCTCTCCTTTCCTAGTTTAAATTGTACTTAGCTTGAATGAACTCCCCAACTTTTACTTCAGGACCTGCAATCCTTCCTTGCTAAGGCGCAACCTATCCAGCACATACAGATCCTTATTCTTCCACTTCTTGCCCCACTCCCCACCAGTCCATGCCCCATGGATCCATACCATTCCCCCAGCCATTTGTTGAAATCTGTGATTCTCTGCTTTATGGCTCTACAAGCCTCTTGAAACTGGGAGACTCTCAGAGAAAGTTACTGACCTTCCCTCTTTACTGCATAGTCTTCCCACTTCCTGAAACATTCCTGCACCACTTCTACCCTTCTCCCCACCAGGTCATTCATGCCCAGGTGCACCACAATGTGTGGTTCTCCCCTACCCTTTCCACACACCTGTTAATATACTGCCCACCTCTACTTACCTTCATGCCCAGCATACACTACATCCAAATGTTGCTTTTCCTGGTTCCCCTGCCTCCCCATCTTACACCCTAAGTACTGAGTCCCCACAATTATGACCCTCCCTCCCATATCCTTTTGCCCTCCTGCTGCATTCTACTCCTCTGCCCCCAACTCGATTCTCCCCAAATTCCATGCCTGTGTCTCCCTTGAACCTTGCTTATCTCCTATCCCTTGCCCTCCTTCTTCTCTAACACCCCTACCCGGTCTGCCTGATTCCTCCTCTTACCAATCCCTAACTGCTCTTCCTCCCTTCCTGTATCTGCTACCCTTCCTCTATCATAATATCCCCCTTGCCACTGGCTTTCTGTGACTCCTCTGATGCATGCTTTTCCCTTCCTTGCTCCCTCCTCCCCAGTACTTTTCCTTGCCTGGTCTGTCTGTTGTTTCCCCTGTCCATTCTCTACCTGCCCCACTTTCCCCCTTCCAGTAACTGCTGCTCTGCCTCCCACCTTCACTCCCCGCCTCTACTGCCCTCTGGACTACTGATCTTGCCTCCCACCTCTCTGTTATCTCTGTTGCCCTTCCTACTAGCCTCCTCCTCTACCTTCCCTGCAACTTCCCTCCTCCACCCTGCTCCCTGGCTAGCTAACACTGAGAACTTGTTCCTATACTCATTTCCTATTTTCCAAGCTACCCCAGCCTCCACTCCCTGTGACTTATGTCCCTGATCTGCCCCTGTTCCTGTATCCCCGATACTTGAACACCCTCCAGTCTTTTGCCCCTGTACTCAGCTGTTCCCAAGTGCCTGCTCCATATTCCCTCTCTCTCTGTTTACCCTTTGTTCACCTGCTGTGACATCTGGGAGCCCTGCTCAGGTCTCCTGGCACTAGTTTTTCCCCAACCCCCTTCTACTCAGCTACCTTCTCAACCATCCAAGCTCCTCTCTAAGTTGCCCCATCTGCCTATACACCATACCCCCCCTGTCCTCCCATGCAACCCCCCAAGAAGATGGCTGCCCCACAACCATTACAACTTACCACCAGTCCCACCTCCCTCCTGCTTGTCTCTCCACCAACCACCTCTCCCTATGCCCCTCCCCTGTCTTCTTACTGCCCAATCCCTAGGACCCTCCATCCTCCCTGTTCACTCCTTCAAGTATTAATGCTGCTCTGAACCCCTCTACTACAGCCAAATCAGCCCTCCCAATATCTACTCCCCTGACTTTTCTCTTCCCTCTCCAGTGTGGCCTGTGCCTGCGGTCCTCCCTGAGGATGCCCTGTAGATGCCACCTAGTCAGATGCCACACTTCTGCTTCATGGCACTTACGCTTTGGGTTCACTCACACAAGAGGTCTCTCTTGGCCCTCTGGGTAATAAATATGGAACTCTGTAGCCCAGTTTGCCTGCCCAGAGTCATGTGATCCTCAGTGTCTGCCCTTTGTGCTCTCCTCTTCTTCCTCCCTCTGTCAGCTTCCTCCCTTCTCCCCACATTCCCAAACTCAGTCTACTCACACAAAATCAAACTTTGTACATAAATTCAGTCCCTCACACCACTGTATCAGCCAGTATGTAAACAACATTTTCAGTACTTGCCCCTGAGTGTCTTCTCTGTTCCTGCTTGTTGGTAGCCTGAATATATAATGTATTATACGGACAGATCGGGGATAGGGAGGGTATAGGTGGGGGTCCACTAAACCACCAGGGAAGGATATTGCAAAAGGAGATTGAGAATGGGGGGAACCACTAGACCACCAGGGAATAGTGTATCTTTCATATACAGGGGATCAGGATGGAGTCAGGGATACATTGTACACCAGCACATAGGTGTCTCTGTGTCGGACAGGTGATTGGATGGGAGGAGGACCACTGGACATCAAAGAATACTACCATAGCCATCAGGCATGGGTGCGGGTGGGAGATGGGACCACTGGACACCAGAATGAGATATTCTAACATGGGGCCGGTGATCGTGGGGGGGACCACAGGACAGCAAGGTAAGTCTATGTCAATACCAGTCCATTTACAGAAGAAAGAGTCCTGAAAGAACTCCTTAAACTGAAGGTGGACAAAGCAAGGGCCTGATGGGATCACCCCAGAATTCTAAAAGAACTAAGGGGAGAATTAGTGGCACCACTGACTACCCTTTTTAACAAATCATGGGAGACTGAAGTGATACCTGAGGACTGCAGGAGGGTGGATATGAGTCCCCTTCACAAAGTGGGAGCAAAGCAGAGGTAGGAAACTCACAGACCTGTTAGTTTGACCTCAGTGGTGGGGAAAATAACGGAATCACTTCTGAAGGAAAGAATTGTTGAGTACCTAGAGGAGGACAGCAGGGCACAGGACCCAAGGCATCATGGATTCACAGCGGAAGGTCAATGTCAGACGAATCTAATTGATTGCTTTGACTTGGTGACCAAAGTAGTAGACCAGGGAGGGGGCTGTGGATGTGGCCTACCTAGACCTTAGCAAGGCATTTGACACAGTTCCACACAAAGATTAATAAACATTTGGAGTTGGCCAAGCCAGGAAAAGATCTGACCAACTGCTCCAAGTTATAGGCCAATTTCTCTCTTAAATCAGGATGCAAAATTTTGCTAAGGCCCTTAGTGAGCGTCTTCAGGCTATCATTTCCAGCTTGGTCCATTCTGATCACATGGGCGTCATCCCTGGTAGGCATATCCAGAACAACAGCCATCTTTTATTAAATGTTCTCTCTTTAGCCAATTCTCTTCCGGTGGGATGCTCCAAGCGGTGTTGTCCCTGGATACTGAAAAGGCATTCGATCACCTTGATTGGAATTACCTTGCTCTTACCCTGGGGAGTTTCGGCTTTGGAGACAAGTTTAGGAAATGGATCCATAATATGTACAGGAATCCCTGAGCTAGGGTCTGGATGAATGGGGTTACTTCAACACCTTTTGAAATCCAAAGAGGCACCAGGCAGGGCTGCCTCTCTCCCTTCTCTTATTTGCCTTAAGTTTAGAACCCTTAGCAGCATACATTAGACAAACAGAGGTTTTTCAAGGATTCAGGGCAAAAACAGAAGTTGAAGTGTCAATGTATGCAGATGACACTCTATATGTATCTAATCCCATTGGCTCTATTCCAAAGATATTTAAACTCCTGTCTGACTTTGGAGAATTGTCTGGCTATAAAGTAAATCAAGGGAAGTCAGAAGTACTACCGATAGGAGTGTCCTTAGAAGGCCCTTCCAGATCTGGGGCCAGGTTCAATGGTCTAAGATGGGTTTTAGATACTTGGGGGTTTGGGTCCCCAAAAATACGAAGAAATTGTATCACTCAAATTACTTGAAATTACTACATGAGGTACGGACTGATTGTAACATTTAGAAAGAGTTACAGCTCATTCTAGCAGGCAGAATAGAATGTTTTCGAATTAATATTCTACACATTTTTTTTTTTTTATATCCCTTCCACTCAAACCCCCAAGTCATTCTGGATGGAAATACAGACCACATTATCTAAATTTGATTGGTCGGGTAGGAAACCCAGGGTCAATGGAAAGTGTTGACAACCCCTAAGGTAAGGGGAGATCCGGGCCTACCTGACTTACAGAAGTATTATTGGGCAGCCCAGTTACAAGACCCAATGCCCCTAATGAAGGATTCTTCCTCACAGTAGGTGGAGATTGAATTGGCTTCATCTCCCTGCCTAACATGGGAGATATGCTCTTCCTGGATTCTCATAGGCTAACTCTGGTGGTATTTAACAATATTTTGACCAGGGTGCTTAGTCAGGTTTGGAGATAGGCATGCTCCAAATTAAATCTTCCTCTTAGCTGGGCCCTCCACGACAATTCTTAGCTGTCTGAACTTTCTATCCCTCACTTGGGACCTGGCTTTTCACTGTTGGTCAAGATCTGGCCTGCAGACACTTGGGCATTGCTACTGTGGAAATCACATGAAATCCTTCCAACAGCTGAAAGTGGAGTTTAGTCTCCACAAACAGATTTTTACTGTTATTTACAACTCAGGTATTATCTAACCACAATTAATATAAGTCAGACTTCAGAAGAGCACGATAATCCACTCCAGGAGTGCATTTCTGCTCTGTCTGCCACATGAAATCAAAAGAAACTAGTGTCCAGGCTGGTACAGTGTATATACAGGGTGGAAGAGGACCACCTACTCAAGGTTAAGGAAAACTGGAGGACAAAAGTAGGAATCTCTTTACCTGAAGGGGTGGGAAAAGTATGAGAGGCATTCACAGTACCATAGCCTCTTTATTCGGGAGAGGATTCAGATGGAAACTAGTGGTCAGGTATTTTAGACACCCAGTGGTAACCAAACACCTTGGAAAACACACATCTGATCTTTGTAGGAGGGATTGCCATGTCACAGGTACTTACTCTCATTTTTGGGGAATGTAAAGTGGTAGAGAGTTTCTGGGATACCTTACATAAAGAGGTTGAGGGAATCTTCAACTCCCCTTCCCACAAACTGCCCAATACTGGCTAATTGGATTCCCTCTGGCCTCCTTGAAATCCAGAGTTTCAAGCTACTTGTTTTACATCTTTGTAGCAGCAGCCTTAAGACTATCACTTTCTGCTGGCTCATCCCTAGAAAACCTTCCATAGAATCCTGGTACAAGATCTGTCTCAGAATCTTAGAAATGGAATATTTAACTGCTAAATTAAGGTTATCCCTTGATAAATTCAAGAGTAGGTGGTTACCATTCTTCCACTACATGGCTTCCAAAGACCAGAAAAGTATTCTGGAAATCCTGGCAGATTATGCTTGATGAATAAAATATAAACTGAGGGTTTTCTCTTTTCTCTTCCCCAGCTCAGGCTTGATAGGCTCTGACTCCCCTACCAACCCCTCTCTCCTCATTAATACACTTACCTGTCTCTCTTTCCTCTGTTCTGTTCTCTATTTTCTGTCTTCTCCCTCTCCACCACACCTTTTTTGCTTTTCCACCTTTTCTCTATTCTTCATGGCTTTTATTATTACACTTTTAAACCCACTGAAGAATCTCTGGTGTCCATTAGACTGGGAAGAATTATACCCTTTGGAGACTTTTTGTTAGGGATGATTGGACTGACATATTGGTAATACTGATTGATTAATGAAATTCACATGATGCCTTAGTGGATCTTTTGTTCTTATGTATTGTAATATTGTTTATGTCTTTCTTGTTGCAACTGTAAAACTTGAACAAACTTTTATTTAAAACTAAGATTAATAAACAAGTTAGCCAGCTTGGGAGTGGGTCCCAGGGTGGCAGCCTGAAATAAAACATTAGCTGGACAACAGGACACAGAGGGTTATAGTAAACGGAGTCCACCGATGAAAGGGGATTACTAGTGGGAACTGCACGGACCAGTCCTTTTCATGTCTTTATAAGTGACATTGTGGAGAGACTGGAAGGAAAGTGTACCTCTTTGCAGAAAACACAAAGATCTGCAACAGGGTTGATACACAAGGGGGGCAGAAAGGATGAGAAAGGACTTGGCGAGGTTGAGGAATGGTCAAAAGTGTGGCAGCTTAGATTCAATACAAAGAAGTGCAAAATAATGCACCTGGGAAAACAAAACCCAGGGGAAGAGTACACAGTGTGGGGGATAACAACAACAAAATGGAAAGAGACCAGGAGTAGTCATATCAGATGACCTAAAGGTAGGTAAGCAATGTGAGAAGGCAGTAAGGAGAGCTAGAGGATACTGGGATGCAGAGAGAGGCATCACCAGTAGAAAACAGGAAGTTGTTATCCCTCTGTACAGACATTTGGTGAGAACTCATCTGGAGTATTGTGTGCAGTTCTGGAACCCCATCTCCACAAGGACATAGATAGGATGGAGGCAGTCCAGAGGAGGGCGATTAAAATGGTGCAGGGTCTGCACCAGAAAACATACAAAGACTAAAGGAGCTTAATATGTATACCTTTGAGGAAAGGGGGGACATGATAGAAACTTTCAAGTACCTCAAGGGAACCAACAAAGTCCAAGGAGGTAGCAGCTTTCAGAAAAGAGATGTGCAAGAACAAGGGGCACAATCTGAAGATGGGGGATGTCTCAGGGGCAATGTGAGGAAGTATTCTTTCATGGTTAGGTGGTGGATGCATGGAATAGCCTTCCTGAGGAGGTCATGAGGTTAAAAACAGTAGGGAATTCAAGAATGCATGGAGCAGACATAAGGCAATTCTGGCTGAGGGTAGGAAGTAGTAGGCTGTTGGTTAACTAGGATCTGCAACTTATGTAACCAGAATGGGAAATGGGCAGACTAGGTGGACCCAGCAGTCCTTATCTGCCATCAAAGTCTATGTTTCTATGTTTATTTCAGGCTGGCAAAGGGGCAGGGAAGAACACTAACATCAGGGAAACATGTTTCTGGACAATCAGGCCAGCGATCATGGGGGGGGACCACTAGCACAAGAGAAGCTTATTTCTAGACAATTGGCCAGTGACTGTGGGGGAGGGTGCCACAGTACCTCCACCAGTCATTAGGGTTGCACATGATTAAGGCAGGTCTTGGACAGTGATATTTGCTCACAATGGGACTGCACAAAAGGCCATTGCACAGAGCAAATGCTCAGTAAATCAGACTGCAGTGATATTCGGGTGCCCTTCCTCTCATTTGCATTGCAGCCCTCTCAATACTTTGCCCCAGAGCAAACCCAGTTTGAGTGCACACACTGGGCTTCTGTGAATAGGAACTGTGCCAATCCCAGTTTGCTTGCACAAACCCCGTTTGTGCTGGGGCAAAGTTTTGTGAATCCTGGACTGCATGTCTTAACAGCACAGCACTTTTTTAAGAGTTACAAAAATGGCAATGCATGTAGAGACGGTTCTAAAATTAAATGTCATCCTACCAGGAAAAGTGTTTTTGCTTCAACCGGTATGACTTGATTTACTGGTCTCCAGCACCACGGCAAGCAACTCAACTTAAAGCTGGAGAAAAACTATATTTAAAAAACTCATTAACTAATTGGCATTCTAGATTAACTGAAAGAATATGAAAATATGTTTCTCTCTCTGTTTGAACATAAATTAAGCAATTTGTCTTTTTTTCTTTTCACAGATGCAAAACCAGAGAAGAAAAGAGAATGGCATCCTTCCAAAGCAGCTGAAAGTATCCTTCAACTGGGCCATGGAAAGCAAGCATAGCCCAGGCTTTGCCTTTTACAAAGTCTATGCCACCAATCTCAGTGTTGGCCATGGAGAATGCAATGATCTTCAAAGACACGTGGATTCAGAAGTACAAAGTGTCAGATGCACAACTGGAAGGAAAACATCTGTTTACCTCACAGCAAGCAGACACAAAAGTTGTTGAAGCGGAAGTAGTCTGTTACTCTAGTGGCTGAACATAGCCTGTCATTTACTGCTGGATATCACCTGCAAGTTCATGAAAACATATTGCACTGATGCAGAAGTAGTTAAAAATATGACCTGTGGGGCTACAAAGGGTGCCTGCATTGCTCAGGATGTTTTGAGCCAAAATACCAAGGAGATAGCAGAACCATGTCATGAATTGCCATTCTTCATATACCTGCATCAAAGCACTGACATGAGGGATGACAAACTACTTTTATTTTGGCTGGATTCTTTGACTAGAGCCTGGGAAGAAACATAGTGTAATTTTTAGATATGCCTTGGTGTGTCAGAAACAGGCCAGCGATATTTGGTTGCATTCTTTAAACACTAAGCAAATTTAATATTACAGTAAGCAACATGGCAGCATATCCTTCAGATGATGCTGCTTCTATGATTTGAAAGAAGAATTCTGTTTTGTCCCAACTAAAGCAGCTCAATCCACATATAGTTCACAAACGGCTCTTTATGTCATTTGGCAGATCTGTGCACCAAACACAGTGTAAAGCAATGGCACTGCCCAGTGACAACTTGGTATCAGACATTTACTGCCATTTTACCAGCAGTGCACAGTACCAGCAGAAACTGAAGGGAGTTGCATTGTTTGTTGACATAGAGCCACTGGAAATTATCAAACATACACCCACTTGATGGATGGCTGAGTCAGGTTACACAGGTCCAGTTGTAGTCTCTGGGTACCTGAGGCCAGCTACAGAATTAAATTTTTTCTTGGAATCAGGGGTGGTGAGATGTAACAGAACGTTGCCTTATCTTTCACGTAACATTCCAGGAATTGAAACTGAAACCTGAAACTGCTCACTTTGCTAGTGTGTGTGTGTGTGTGTCTCCCTGGCTACAAACACATACACACACATCTTGCATGCTGCGTGTACACACACACACACACACACACACACACACACACACACGTCAGGTTACATATGCTGTAGTGCTGATACAGTGGAAAATGAAACATTTAAGTACATTAATGGTCACTTGGCTACTAATGTAGAAGAGGAAGAAGAAGAAGAAGAGGAATCAGCATTTATAGTAAATAAGTGACCAGTTCACATTAATATAGGGTAACTCAAACAATGAAAACACTGTGGCTGGCATCGGTTTTAAATAATGGTTACCTATAAAACTAAAGTTTAGTTTACCTCTTCTAAGTGCAACAACTTCAAATTTGAACACTTACTATTTAAACAATTTCTTGGGAGGACTCCTATTCCCCTTTAAAGGAAAAAACAGATCCCTGGTAAAATCATGGAAATGGTCCTGCTGTCAGCCAGGCCCAACTGCAGTCTCTAGGTATCTGAGGCCAATCATAGAATTATATTTTTTCCTTGGAGTCGAGGGGTGGGGAGACCTAACAGAACTTTTCTTTATCTTCCATGTGTAACCACCCCTACAAATGGGGGATCCCAAAAGTCTTCCTCGAGCTTGCCTAAATGCTCACTGCCAGGCTGGTGTCCTGCGTTTTAGCAGTTTAAATGTGATTGCCAGAGATTGCTTGTATAGCCTCTGTGTACTGTCTCTTTAAGAGCTGCCTGGACTGCAGTCATAAGTAATCTGAGAGGGAGCTCTGTTGGAAGACGTAAGTATTTGCTGAAAATCATTTAGCGTGATAATGATTATGCAGTTTGTCTGACCTGCCTTCTTTGCAGCAAGGACTGTTTTGTTTATCTCCACTATCTTGGTCCTGGACTGAGAATTGGACCAATCAGTTCTGGTGGGACCTAAAATAGAGCCGGACTACAGGTGCTGTCTGGAGTCAAAATCTGTAGGAATTGTAGTTTTAGGATTTTGGTGCCTTTGTTGTGACTGACAGACAGATCAGCCAACCAAACCTTTTGGATTCTGGGGAAAGTCCTGGCTTTGCTGGCAGTTGAGTCAGATCTAAGTTGGGAGCTGAAGAAGCAAATAGCTTGAGACAGTCAAGCAGCTGTCTGCGTAGTTTTGCGCAGGAGAACTGTGGAAAGGCCTGGAGTTGTGGCCTGCATGTCTGCCTGCTGCCCTGAGAGGGAGAGAAGAGAATTATTTTGGACTAAATCCAAGTTTGTGAGAACCAAGTAAGCCACTGATTTTTTTACCAGGCTCATACCTGAAGAAGACCAAAGATTTTGCTGAATGCAATCAGTCTGTCAGGATTTCCAGCTGCTTTTGAATCCCGATTTGTGCAGAGACTTTACGATCGTGACGAGAGCGGTTTGCCTGTTACAGTAGAATTTCCTTACATGTAAATGTGCTGTGAGTTGTTAGTGGGTCATGATTTGGTTCCCCACTGTGTGAATTGTGTTCTACTTGCTGGAAAATGTGTCCAGCCCAAAACAGACTGTATCCAAATTTGTCTCCATTTGGCCTGGGCCTTGCCATTGGCCCAGCCATACTACCGCTGCACAGAGAAAGCCATCGACCAGAGACCTGCCTAGGGATCAGCCTCCTGCTCCATGCTTGAACAGGAATGACGCCTCAGTGAATCGTGTGGCTCTGCTTCTGCAGGCACTCCAGATCAACCACCTGCAGTTTCAATTTTCGTCCAGCCTTGGGTATTGTGAGTAATCATCAGGGTAGCTCCCTGCAACAACAGCCTAATCTAAAAGTGTGTCATCTAATTGTCTTCTTGTTTCTTTTCACAAACTGAGCCCTCCAGTTTCGGATTACAATTAGTGTGTGGTGCATGTTGTTTTTTTCATTACAGGGCCCCAACCAGCTGCAACATTCCTGGCTAGCCCACCATATTCTCCATCTGGGCACACAGAGTGTGTGACTGTTATGGACCCTAAGTGCATGCATAACTGTTTGACTGATACAGCCTTTAAGCAAATTAACTTAATTACGTCCCTCCCTTGTTTAAATCCCTTAAATAAATCAGATCTAACTCTTTGCATTTACCCTGACTGTGGTTCCAGTTTGTGCAAGGTACTGTACTGCCGTTATTTGCTACGTATAACCTTGTTTACAGGGGCTCCCCAAAGGTCGAGCCAGAGGAAAGCCCTAGTGGTAGGTGCAAACAGTGTGGGTACTTGTGTGGTGTATCAGGGTATTGTGAAAGTGATTATTGTGTATTCCAGTCACTAGTAAGGAAAGAAGGGGTTACAATGTCCCGAGAGCTGTGCCCAGGTTAGCTTGTCCACTACCAACCTGACCTCCAGGTGGAGGCACCCATTTCAGAACTCAGGCCCCTTAACCTGCTACTAGCCAAGCAGGAAGGGGTAGTAGCCTTGGGCCCTTGGGATAGCACCACCTAGGGTTACACATGTAAGCCTTAAAATGTACCACAGAGCATCTAAAACTCAGAGCTTCTGGGGCTGCTTATAACACTGACAATGGGGTGCCCAATCCCCCAGTGTTTCCACCTGAAATAAAGAAAACCCTCACTTGTAGTTTTTTTATATAAACGCTGTAAAAAGAAAAATGTCCATCAATGTCTGTTGCTGCCATGCTGTAATTGCCCCCACCCCCACAAAGCCCAGTCCATATTAGATTTCCAGCATGGGGCTCTGCACCTTACATCCAGTACAACAGTAATACCAGCTGCGAACATCCAGCATTGATAAATGCTTGTTTATGATGTGCTGTGAACTTCTCCATAAATTAAACGCACAAATGCAGAGCAGAGAAAGTCAGCTTATGAACCCGAACACTAATATAATCAAAACCATGAAGGTACATGCTAGCAGGTTATTGAACCACCTGCTGGAAGAGAATTGTAACAGTCTCTCAGTAATTCTGTTCTGGAAGATGAAAAGAATGTTCTGCCAGACAGGAAATTGGTATTGGCCCTGAGCTGAAATGTACATGTAGACAAAAAACGAGCTGACATCCTTGGCACCATAATGGAGCGATATGTTCTCAAAAGGCAAAAATTTTTATACATCAGTACTAGTACACTCTGAAACACGGCTCCTCCAGCTCCCGAAGCAAAGAGCAGCCCCTGAACAGGGTGTCTCGCTGACAGTAGCACTCAGCAGACTGCCAGCATCCCTGAAACACAGTTCCTCTGGCTTGAAGCAAGGGCAGCCCCTGAACAGGGTGCCTCGCCAACAGCAGCGCTGCAGCAATGGCTCCAAACTGTCCAACTGCCAGCATCCCTGAAATGCAGTTCCTCTAGCTCCTGAAGCAAAGGAGCAGCCCCTGAACAGGGTACCTTATCAACAACAGCTGCAGTACAGCTCTAAACTGGCAGGCTGCCAGCATCCCTGAAATGCAGTTCCTCTAGCTCCTGAAGTAAGGAGCAGCCCCTGAAAAGGGCGCCCGCCAACAGCAGCGCTTGCAGCATGGCTCCGATCCGGCTGGCTGCCAGCATCCCTGAAATGCAGTTCCTCTAGCTTCTGAAGCACGGAACAGCCCCTGAGCAGGGCGCTCATTGACAGCAGTGCTCGCAGCACGGCTCTAAACTGGCAGGCTGCCAGCATCCCTGAAATGCAGTTCCTCCAGCTCCTGAAGCAAGGAGCAGCCCCGAACAGAGTGCTCGCCATCAGGCAGCGCTTGCAGCATGGCTCTGATCCGCCAGCTGCCAGCATCCCTGAAACACAGCTCCTCTGGCTCCCAAAGCAAGGTACAGTGAGGCGGGTTTCAGAAGCCACAATTCCATTGGACCATAGCAGCTTCTGACTGATTTCAACTGGCTTCTTGGTCCAGGCCATCTACTTTCACTGCTTAGATTTACCAGCCATGCTCTGTAACCCGGGTTGGCTGTTGTGCTCCCTGCCAAAATTTTGCACCCACCCTAAATCCCCCACCCCAACCAGTTTTAAAACTCTCTGACTCCTCCCCTTATTACCCCCCATGTTACTCATTGGCTATAGCTACTCCTGAAACACTTAAAGAACGCAATCAGACTTCTCTTGAGGCGGAACTTCTCACTGCAACTTTTTTTTTATCGCTCTCCTCAGCTTAATTTCTACTATTTTCCCTCTTAAAGCTCACTGCAATTTTTTGTTGATCATTCTCTTCAACTTTATTTAACTATTTTCTCCTCTTAAAGGATCTGCTCATCACAACTTATGTTGATTGCTCTTCAACTTAACTTATTTTTTCTCTCCTCAATGGCGTCCTCCCTTACGAAGGGTCCTGTTGACAAGCCCTAGGTCCTCCTGCCATCAATTAGGATGCAGGGACCTTGATCCCAGTGCTACGCTGATGCACACAGCTCACCAGATCCCTCTGATTGTTAACTGCCTAGTAGTGTTATCCTACACCACACATCCTCCCTCTTCCTCCCTGTCTGATTTCTTCTACTTTCTGCATCACAATGTTCCCTCTCACCAAAGGACTACTCATTTGCTTGTCCTTCCTGGCACATCTGCAACCAGCAGATATGATCTCAAACACTGAATCCGTGCCACTCTCCACTTTAAGGTTATAACCACCCAGCACCCTTGACTTATTGCCCCTTTCCACATGGGTCTTTCCCTCACCTTATATTATTAACCCTGGCCCAGTGTAGTAAACCCATCCTCCTTCTGCAGTGTTACAAACAAATACACAAACTACCCTTCCTCCGCCAACCCTCTCAGTCCTGCTAGTGCCTCTTACTACTGTCACGCAATGTCGAACTACAACTGGGATCCAGTAAGAGGCAAAAATCGAACCACACAATGAGGGCCACTCCTGACCCCCTACCCTCCTGCCCTAATTGGTTTAACTCAAAGGTCTCAAATAGTGCATATGAATATACTGAGCATTAGGGGAAAATGGCAGAATTGGAATCCTAGATACTGTATTACAAACCAGACATTCTCTGCATTACCAAATCAAGTTAAAACTATCCATATTATCTCACGAGGTTGCCCTTCCTGGCTATACTGTACCTACTACAGATGGGACGGGTCCCCAGAAAGGGAGGGGGATTTAATTTATGCTAGAGATGGATTGGTAGTCAATGAATTAACTGACTTAAAGATCAGCTCAGCTGCAGAGTATGCCTTTATCACAGTCACCCTTGGCCAAGTCAAGAATGTAACAGAAGGGTGCATCTATCTACCCGAATCAGCGTCCTCCTATGCCAAATTCCTCACTAATCTGGACTCCCTCCCTAAGAAAGATACTACAATATGTGGTGACTTTGACCTGAATTGGTTTGGGACTCTTAAAACACAGTACCAAGCTGCTCTACTGGACGTTAAACTGAGCAACTCCTCGACGATCCCACAAGACTGAATATGAAGTCAGGCAAGCACACTCTCCTAGATTGGATGCTAACTAATAATCCAAATTCTATTAAGGCGATGAAATCCTCTCTGATGCACTCAGTGACCATTCTCTGACTTTTGCATCTGGAATAATAATTCTCTACACCCCAAAATCCCTAAAACTAGGGACCTAACCAACTTTGTTGCTGAAGCCTTCTGCTCAAGTCTTATGCAGCTGACTGGTCACCAATAACCTCCTTCCTGACATAAACCTAGCATTAGAATATCTTGTTAATACCTTCACCTCCATCCTTAACCACTATGCTCCCACAAACTAAGAAGATCAAAAGGCACCCACTTTCTCTGGCTCACACAGGAACTGAGGCACCTCATGTGCTCCCATGACAAAGCATGGCATGCCTTCAAAATCTCTAGACTCCACTCTGACTGGAATGCCTACCACGAGCTATGCAATATTTGTAAATCTAAGATAGGCAAAGCCAAAGGGAGCATCTCCTATCATTACAGGAACAACACCTCTCCAACCTCAAATGTTTCTGGAAGGAAATCAACGTGCTTCTAAAGGGTAATGAACGGATCTTGCCCCAATCAATGATAGCAAAAGGCCCACACTATCCTCACCCATGGAGATAGCAGCAGGGCTAAACCACTTTTATGGACCTTGATGCCTACAAAACTGACCTTCCTGTTAATTGTCCTGTACCACCAGCTAGCCGCCTCCAAATTTCCACACCCACTCTTCCACTTAAAAACTACCTCCCAAAAGAGGTCTTTAAATTGCTTAAGGGATTTAACCCTGACAGCTCACCAGGGTTTGACTCTCTACCACCCAAATTTCTTAAAATAGGTGTATCTGCACTTGCCTACCGACCTCTTGCCTAATCAATAGATCCTTCCTCACGTAAACCATCCCAGACAAATGGAAAACCACAGTTGTTGTCCCAGTACATAAAAGTGGTTCGACCAACCTTATTGAAAACTATAGACCCATAACTATCTTGTGTCCAACTGCTAAAATCCAAGAAAGAATACTTTATAATCAACTATTAACCTACCTTGAACAGACCAATGCCCTCACTAGTAACCAGCATGACTTTTGGAAATCGATGGGACAGAAACTTCTCTTGAGGGTCACCACTGATATTCCACACTACGGACCAGGGCAAAGGCACTGGTGCAGTCTTTGTCAACCTAACAAAGGCATTTGACCTAGTCAACCACTCACTTCTCATCTGTAAGCTTCACCACCTTGATGTTGACAAAACTCTCTGTCTTGGGTCTCTAACTACTTAGAGAATATGTTTAAATGTGTCCATTGGGCCAGTACCATCTCAACCTTATCTTCTTATTACCAGCGTGCCCCTAGGGATCAATCCTAGGGCCTCTTCTAGTCTCAATATTCATTAATGACCTTCCTCGGAATTGTGGAGGGGCATCAGTTCAGCTATATGCGGATGATGCCATCTTATATAGATCATCCTGTGACATCTCAAGTATTAACTCTAACCTAACAAATGACTTTCGGACTCTAGAAGCATGGTTTAAAAATAACCTACTAGTTCTGAACACAAGAAAGACTAAATCCATGTTGTGCCACCATACCTGCTTTGGCACAACCTCACAGCCTCCCGGTTATCAAAACATCCACTATTATTCAACTCATAAATGTTACCTCCTTTAAAACTCATTGTACCCAATAGCTCCATATGAAGTCCAAACCATCCATTGATTCTCCTGATACAAAATGGTCAACAGGGTATAATGAGTTAAATACCTGAGAGTAGTACTTGACAAGCATCCATCCTTCAATGAGCACATAACCTGTGTCACTAAGGGTACTAATCAGAAACCAGGCCTTCTATAGCATGCTGCTCCCTTACCTCTCAAGTAGTGCAAGAAGCACTATTGCCTCTGCCACCCTTCTGCCAGACATCTTCTATGGTGCCTGTATAATCCACCTCTAAGACTACACCTGAACAAACTCAAAATGGCCTATCACAGAATTGCTGATTTGCTATTAAGGCTCAGCTCGCGCTTCATCACTGTACATGTGGAATACTTGGGTTGGCCATCTTCATGGCCATACTTAACCTCCCAGTATATTGCACCACCTTCAAGCTAATACACCTCCCACCTTCTCCAGGTATATCTTACCTACTAACACTGAAACCCTTCCCATGAACACTCAGGTCCTCATACCTCCCGATGCTGGGTCTGCCCAAGACTCACCTAGCTGTTGGAAGAAGATCCTTCGTTCGTAGTACCAAAAGTGGAATGACCTCCACACTCACTACTGTCATGTAAGACCATTACTTCTTCAAAAGACAATATATGGAAATATTTTATAAGCCTCCTGTCTTTAATGGGAACTGTACCTAATCTTCTCTAAATTTCTTGACCTGCTTGCCTATACTGTCCTGGTGTGTATGATCAATGTCTAGGACTATAAGTCTGTACACAGCCAATTGTCTGTACTCTGCACTTATGCACTAATTGACTGTACTACAATTATATTGCATGCTTGTATCAACCTTACTGTTTGTTCACCTATGTTGCAATTGACATCTGTTATCTGTACTGTCTCCCAATGAATGGGATGGCTAGTCTAGTCCATGAATGTATGTAACTGTCCAATGATATTTGTACATAATTATCTGTATCTGTACTGTTTTCTAATGCTTGGAACATTTGGTTCCCCAGGTCACCCTGAAAAGGGACTTGACTGTCTCAGAGGGCCCACCCAGTCATCAAAATTTAAATAAATAAATAGCAAAATGAAGAAAAGTTCCCAGTAAATGACTGTCTGCTGAAGAATGTTGGAACTTTGTTGGATCCTGCATGCAAGCTTCACCTGTCATCGACCATTGTAGCAGATGTTGGTACCCGCCTTGGCTCTGCAAATCCAGGCAAGAACATAGCCAGACATTGGGTGAGTTTTCTGTGTACCAGTTGACAATGGCACCATCTTACAATCAACACAGACTCCTATTTTTCTTAAATACAGGTCCACCACTTTGGCAAGTTCTGAACTGCAGGAAATCCTGCATTCAGAAATGAATTCTGACTGTTCTTTGCCTTCTGCATTCCAACAGTGAATCAGAGTGAGCATTCAGGATGGTCCAGAAGGTGAAAACTGAACTAAGGCAATCACTGAATGTCAAAATCCTCAACTCCTTGCTTGCAATTAAAATGAATGAAGATAAAGAATGTTTTGCTGTACAGCAACTAAAGGAGGTTATAGAAACTGCAAGAAAAGCAGCTGCAATATATAACAAGGAGCATCCTGCAAAACTGGCAGCAGACTCTAATGGGCATGGAAGTGGAATATAGACACTTGAGGTGTAACATTTCTGTGGCACGAGTACTGGGGATAAGGCAATCATTTTAAACTATAATTAAACACATTCTGGTGCAATCATTTTAATACTAAACACATTTTGGTATAGTAAAATGTTTGGTAAACACTTTGGGTGCACAGTTCTTTTTTTCTTAACTAGCAAATATTGCAACTGATGAGCTTTTAAAAATGATCTACATGTTTATTTAGCTAACTAACCACAATACAGGTACAGTCATAACATCTGAGCAAAGAAATAAAGAACATTTACTTAACAGTGATTCCACACTTTATCTCTATAAATAGCTGCTAACATGGAAACGTGACCCTATGTCAGTCTGCGAACATGGAAATTTTATACTAATAAATTGTCCCTGATTTTAATCAGTTGTCCCTGATTTTCAGGGGCTCTTTCCTGAGCTGCTCATCCTGAGGTTGAGAGGTATGACCTAGCCAGATACCGAGACTGTCTGTCAAACAAAGCTTTGCAGGATGATTCATGATAATTGATGACTCAGCAATGGCATGTGTATGAACATGGATTTTGCAATAATCACATCTCGTAATTTACTGTAAACTCATACAGCAATGAATCCTGCAATGAATCCTGCTTGCTGAACAGTCTGACAATATACATTCAACACTATGAGACAAGCACAACAAAGGTGTTTGCAGCTCTAGGCTAAGGAGGAAGGCCATGAAAAACAATTAACAATAGTGGGAGAGGCTGTTGCAGTTTAAGATAGGCCGGCAGCATTGCAGCATGGTGTTTATCAGCTTCAAAGCAGAGTGGTTAGGTTTTGGCCAATGTAGCTTGTAGAGTTGTGGTTAAGAGATCTGAAGTACAAACCCAAGGCAGCTTTAGCAGAATATAAAATAAACAGATTCTATAAAACTCACTATGGCAGTTAAGTAACTTTTAAAAATTAGTATGATCAGATTAGATAAGGCTGGGAAACCACAGCAAGACCCCTATTTGTATGAAGTTCCCATCCTGCCTGAGAGGTAGTCCAATGTCTTCATTTTCAGTTGGGATGATCCCTCCTCCATATTCCCCACCCCAAGACATTAGAATGGGTGGTGTCCATAAACATGTCAGCATTATGCTGTTATCCCACCCAACTATTTCCTACCAATCAGCAGCCACACTGTCCCATTCATCACCAGGGACTGTCACATGTTGACCACGCTCAAAACCACCCAGGAGGAGTTCATTGACTAGGATGCTGCTTCCTTTCCTTCCCTTCCAGCCTTATGTCAAAGCTCTGTATCTGGGATGAGAACTTGGTACAAAATGTTACCCACTAGTGCTGTGGGTGAGCCTGTGACAAAACTTGCCTTCATAGGTTTCCCATGTAAAGTTCACACATTGCAGAGTATCTTGTTCACTATTTCATCAAATACATCTGTAGGTGCCACAGATAGGAAATATACTTATTTTTGAATGTCAATAAATTAATCAATTTTATTGATTTGAACTTTGTCACAGCCATGCAAAAGCAAAATATCATGATATACTGTACTGTATTACACTCAGTATACAAATGTTCTGTTTACAGTAAGTTACAAAATACAATAAATAATTTCGATATACATACTCTTAATTTATCAGTCTGATGTGCAACGCAAAAGCAAAGCATGGGTTAAATTGTTATTTGACCTACTGTGTGAATTTGCACAAGATCACTTGAAGAGGCATAGATCTTTGCCAAATTCAGATCTCTGTCTTCTGACACAGAGAAAAGTAGCATGCTTGGAGGCCATTCTGACTTAAAACAGACTAGGTGTGAACCACAATGGGCAAGGCAGGTCGAATAAGCCTTTGTTATGCTCTTAATTAAAAGTTAATCATGTGTTAATCACACGATTAAGGTAAGGTAAGGTTTTAATTTTCTGTAGCACCCCATCAAATGGCTCGGATCACTTCATGGAACATAATATAATTCTTTGCAAAAAAAAATGCCTAGCATAACATTTAGGGTTCAGGCTAAAGTGACAAAAAGTAGGGAAATGTGACTTTAGGGTTTCCAACCCCTAAACACCAATGCCACCCTTAAAAGCAAATTAGGGGCCGAGTCTTCCTAGGGGTTGTCAACCCTAAAGCTAACACCATTAGGTGTGCATGTTTCTGGAGTGTACAGAATGGGGTGGGTTTTAGGGTTGACAACCCTAGGGAACTCTGTCCTGATTTGCTTTAAGGGTGGCATTGGGTTTTAGAGTTGGAAACCCTAAAAGCCACATTTCCCTACTCTTGTCGCTTTAGCCTGAAACATAAATGCTGCATTAACAGTTTTTTGACAAGAATTTCTTACTTTTGAGATAGTATAATGGTATCCTTATTTTCCTGTTGGAGCACAGGGCCCATAGCCTTTCTAGTACCCCATCTCATCAACCCGCAGTGAAAATTGTCAAATCCCACCCAAACGTCATTCCACGCTGCCGCATTAAAATACATTTTGGGCAAGATTTGGAAAATGACAGGTGTCACAATCTATGAGATGGTGTAAAGAAATGGCTATGTTGATCATTTGGGGTTAAAATATTGAAAATTAAGAAGCTACGAGCTTTATAGAGAAATAAAACAGATGTGCACAACTTTGCCATTTTAGCATATTTTGACCCAAATTTTCAACATACCCTTCTTATGACCCCACCTCATGAACAAGTATACTTTAGAAACCATTATTTTAGGTGACTTTAATCTTGACTGGTATAACCTGATTTTAAAACCATTAAAAGAGCTATGTGACACATTTGGCCTCACGCAGCCAATTCCTGAATCTATGCGACCAAACCTCAAAACCCAGCTAATAGTAATCTCCTAGACCTAATACTCATTAATAAATATTACAGAAACTCCCATATCAGGGTGTTTCTTAATTACATTAACGACCACTTGACCATTGCATGTGTGAGGGCTCACTAAAACAGGTATCAGCGCCAAGTTTAACTGCACTGACTTCCTGTACAAGCTGAGCATCACAAGAAGGCAAGAGTTCTACCTCACCCCTACAGTTACTGAGTTCTGAATTCTCCTTCAAAAAGATTCTGGAAATGGTGAAAAACACACCCTTTCACAAAACACATACAAGAAAATATTTGGCCCTTGGTTTACAGAGAACTAAAACAGTTACAGGCCAGAGACAAACTTTGGAAAAGGCACAGAAGTCTAAGCTTGCAACTGACTGGACAACATTCTGGGTAGCAAGGAATTACTACACCAAACTTACAAGGTCTGCCAAAGTGGAATACTGTACTTCCAAAATGTATTAGACTCCTCCGAAACAATGCCACAAATTCTGGCAAATCCTAAAGGAAATTAAAGGCCACAACTCAGCTCCCTCCCTGCTCACCAAGATTGTCTCTCATAGAGACACCATCATACATAAACACCACATCTTAGAGGAATTAAAAACACTTTGCTACTGCAGGGCTTACATTTGATATGGCCCTAGCAAACCACTTTTATTTATTTAGCTTTTGTTTACCAGGTAAGCACACTAGACAGTCAGGTGCCTATTTTCAGGAGCGACCCAGGAGAATTCACAGGGTACAGGCAATAATAATGCAGAGTCAATGCACATGTACAGGCAAATAACAGTACAGAGTCAAGGCACATCAGTCAACAATGGACAGTTAGGTACAGGTTAAGAAATACAGAGTCAAAGTATGGCAACCTACGGAACAGACAACAAATAACATCATATGGCAGCTGGGCAGGTAGAGTGAGGTACCCAGCTAGTGTATACAAGGGGCATGGAGTAGGTACACGAGTTATGAAAAAAGGGGTATTAACGGAGTTGTACCACGAGGAAGGGGGCTTGAGAGGAAATAGTTCAATGCTGCAAACCAAGTGGGGACACTAACCCCTAACAGGGTGAAGCAGAGTAAGATCAAGTGCGATGCAGGAGCAGAATACTAGGCATCAAGCAAGACAGACCAGGGAGCTCAAGGAGAATGCAGCAGAAAACCCTGGCCCATGGTGCAGCTGCCCAGAGAGCAAGAGGCACCCCTAGCACCCCCTGTGGAGTGGGGGCATAGTGCAGGAGCAGGCGGAAGCATGCTTCAGGTGTCCCCAGAGGAAGGACCTGAATATGGCATGAGAAGAAGCTTCTTACCTGGGCAGGAGGAGGTTCCATGTTCTAGGAGCAAGGGCAGCAAGGAGCTAGTTTTGGGACCTTTAGGGCCTGGGAGTCACTTGACTTCAGTTGGTAGACAGGGGGACAGGCTTGAGCAGATCTGCCAGAGCTGGAGGGTGAGATTCTGACAATGTTGTCAATGAGGTTTCCCATGACAAAAGTTTAGTGGTTATCAGGGAGAGCCACCCAAGCCTGGAGTAGAGCTGACAGTGATGTGTGAGGCGGGAGCTGACAGGACAAAGTAACAGATGTTATTGTACACTGTGCCCCATTTGAGAGCCAGGTTTTAGAGCATTCAGGAAGGAGGGAGCCCATAGCAGAGAGTGGGAGAAGTACCTTTTGCAAGGGCAAGTCGAGCAGCAGGTGTGAGGCAACTTTGACTCTGTCAGCCAGGCCCAGCTTACAGTTAGTGGCCTTACAAGAGTTGCAAATGTGGAGGGAGAAGTCAAGTTGAGGGTCAAGGTAGCCCCAGGTACTTGCAAGAGTCAACCACCCATATGGAGAGGGCCGCCAGCTCCAGAGATCTGGAGAGGAACTGGCACACTTGTCCTGGCCAGGGAACCAAAGAACATGCCTGGGACTTTGGAGGTTGAGAACAGCTTACGTGCCTTCAGCCACTGCCCCCACCCCAGCCCTTCTCCAACTGACATCTCAAGTACCCAGCCACATTCTGAGTTTAGCTTTAACCCTATTTCATTTAAACAGGTTGAGAACCTTTTGATATCTCTGGATATCAAGAAAAGTGCTGGTGCCGATCAGCTCGATCCCTCTTCCTCAAACTGGGCCATCTTTACCTTACAGCACCCATTACTCATCTCATCAATTTATTGCTTGCACAGGGGACCCTTCCTGCACCTTGGAAAACAGCTCATATAATCCTCCTCTTCAAGTCAGGTAACCTATGCGACCTTAACAATTAACATCCTATATCACTTCTACTTATATTTTCCAAATCTCTAGATAAATTATTTATAATGCAGCTTAGGAAGCACCTGGATTCCTTCAACCTCCTCAACCTTTGCAGTCTGGCTTCAGGCCCAAACACAGTACTGTTTCCACCTTGGCAAGTCACCAGTGACTGGCAATACACTCTGGATATTAAACATCATGTTAGCACAGTCTTCCTTGACCTGAGTAAGGCCTTCGATACCATGGATCAGAGAATACCCTTCATAAACTAAAATACATCAGCTTAGACATTACTGCTCTGCATTGGTTCTCCTGTTATCTCACAGACAGACAGCAGCAAGTCAAGGTGCAAGGTGATTACTCCCCACTCAGAACTCTGCCCAGGATGTACACAGGGGTCCATACTTGGACCCTTACTATTTGCAATTATATAATAACATCAACACTAACGTTAGTAAAGCTAATGTGCATCTCTTTGCCAATGACACAGTTTTATGTGTCACCCAGTACTCCTTGATATTACCTGCACAGACCTGCAATATGATTTTAACTAGCTCCAACACAAACTCAAGTTGTTGCTAAATGCAAAAAAGCAAAGGTTATGTTTTTCTCCCAGCGCCCAAGCCATCAGCACCCTTTTCCCCACCCCATGCCCCTCTAGATAGTGACCCTCCTAGTTGAATCACTTGAGGTGGTAGACAAGTTTAAATATTTGGGTTTCTTGACTGACTGCTGGCTATCATTCACAGAAAATATCGAGGAACATGCCAAGAAGCTAAAAACAGGCTAGGCTTCTTCTTTAGAATTAAGCACCTTCTTACTTATGAAGCTAAGAAGAGGCTAGTCCTGACCACCTCTATTCCCCTCATCGTCCACACAGACTTTATAAACAGCCATTGTTCCAAATCAGCCTTTTATAAATAGGACATACTTTACCACAGAGCCCTATGGTTCATTACTAATGCCCGTTCAGAACCCACCATTGCACTCTACATGCTCCAACTTGGTTGGCCCTCACTTGCCAACAGAAGGTTAAAAATGTTTTCTATGGACCTACACAGCCATCCTGAACAGACTCCCTACACCACATATCTTTTAAGTGTACATCCTGCATCTACTCACTGAGGAGTCATTCTTACATACTATGTGATGTACCTAGGGTAGAGTCCCACTACAATGAATCTGTGATTGGCCATGTTCTTCCAGCCTTATGGAACAATCTCCAATGCTTCTTGAAACTTGATAACATCATCTGCTTAGAGGCCTTCAAAACCCTATTAAACCCTCTTACCCAGGAGAATTGTAATTGTTATTCATAACATGTATTCTGCCTCCTCCTCTACTTTATAGGACTCACTGCTCTCATTGTGATGCCTGTTTTGTGTATCGATGTCTGCATAGCACCTATATTCTTGCTTCCTTTGGTTGCAGCATTTCCTGTATTATTATCTTAACAAGTAGATATGCTTCATTGTATTCTCTATACTCATCCATTGCTCTGTATCTATTGTGTGTTCTACATTTGCTTTTTCTAGATGTATTGTGTTCTTATGCATTGTAAGTATTGCATGTATTGTAAACTGTTATGTCCATTCAGGACCACTTTGAGAATGAGCTTGCTCAATGGTGCAATTACCGTAAAATAAAAATTAATTGAACTGAAGTATTGTAAAATTTGAATCTTGCAAAAGGTGATTTATAAACTGACCACAAAATCACCTTTTCAGGCAGGATTTACAAGATGACACCAACATTGTTCAAGAGGTGGGGTATCAAAAAGGGTATGTTGAAAATGTGGTGAAAAATCTGGAAAATTACAAAGTTATGCACCAAAGTTGAAAACTCTATTAAAATACATTGATTCCCCATACAAAAAGATCTTTTTTCATGAGTCGTTATATGAAACAAGAATCTTGTTTCATATCACTAGTCACAAAACAAGATTTATAATCTTAAAAAACAACATTTAAAGGGTGTTTCTGCAGAATCTAGCTAAGGTGGTCCTGATAAGCAAGCTACATGTGTTGGTTGTTCTCCAGAATGTAATTTTTGGGGTTTAAATGTGACTTTTGATAGAAAAAGGAAAACAGAATGGTGGCAAACAAAACAATGATTTCCTCATGAAAAAGATTGTCCCATATGAAAAATATTATTTTTCATTTCATACAGTTATTTTTCAGTGCTTACTGAGCATGCTCAGAACCACAGATTCAAAATTTCAAAATTAAATGACTTTAGAACACATGCATATTTTTTCACCAAACAAGTAAAGGCATATCCATGGGCCAGCCCTTTCTACCTAGAAAATTTCAGGACAAAATTCAAAACCGTCTGGGTGCTAGCCAAGTTGAAAGAAACCCATTCAAACCAAAGGGAAATAAATTCAGAAAAATTCACTTTTTGCTCTATCTGTGTCTCGGAAACCGTACATCAGACTGGAATGAAACTTGCTACTTCAAGAGATCTTTCCATGAAACTGTGTATGCAAACCTTCATGCAAATCCATTAAACAGTTGCAAAGTTATTAAAGTGCAGATTTTGGGATTTAACATTGAAGTGCCAGAACAACCCTAAATATAGGGGTGTGACTGTGCCCTGTAATACACAATGAATACATAATTGTACCACAATATAAATAATATCAGTAAATAACATTTCTAAAACACAGCAGACATGTCTAATTCTAGCTATGCAGATTAAAAGCTAACTTAAATAAATGGGTTTCAGTTCCTTTCTGAAACTCTGCATCCAAGCTGAACTCTTCAGTTGGTAGGGATGGGAGTTCCAGAAACACAGAGCTGCCACCATGAAGACTCTCTCCCAGAAAGCTTATGACTTGGCAGATGTAACCTGCTGATTGTGTCTTATGTCCTGAAAGTCATGTTATACATAACATACTAATGTAATGTCGAGTGTAACTAATCTGTAGCACGTTGATAACTGTGCAGTTTTTGATATGTGTCAGACCTTATGTCTTGATTGTATATATGCTGTAACTATCTTGTAACAGGACAACTTTCCTACAAAGGGCATCACAGTCCTGAAGTTTTAATTACGTATCTATCTATCTATCTATCTATCTATCTAGCTATCTATCTATCTATCTTATCTAGCTATCTCTATCTATCAGATGAGCCCTTGATAAAAAAAATCATACCCTTGGAGGTGCAGAGCAGTCTGTCAGAAGCATACCTCAGGGTATAGTAATGGCTTCTTCAAAGGGATCTCACCACTTCCTTTTAAGGGCATCCAGGAAACAACCTTCTAAGAGTGAAAATTGGACAATGCCTGCGAAGTTACTCCAGGGCCTCACGGCATCCCACCAACTGCCAACACACAGCAGGTGCGGCACTTACTCAAGACCATATCAAGAACATTATCAACAGAAACTGGTTGAAAGTTCTCCCAATTCCATGGAGTGCCTTTCTGCCTTCCTACTGGACCACTGCTGACCCCTGACAGGCCACTTAAAGGGATACTCACTCTGATGGCGGGCACTCTGTCCATGAAAAATTGGCCAACCTTGTCAACATCTTCCTGAGACCACTGTCTGCCCGTTCATATTTAGGCTGCATGAATCAGCCTGTCTATAGTGCAGAACCGTTGGATCAGCCGATTCCAACCTGAGTCAATAACCTTTGACAGAAACTCTGCCTTTCTCAGGGTTACTGCCTTCTGATGGTCCCTACAATGAAACCTCAGAGTTATCCTGTCATCTCCGAATGGGGCCTCTTTCAGGAATGCTCCAACCTCTACCCTGTTGCCTTTATCCACTGGAATGCATTGTCATACCACAGCAAACTGCAGCGGAGGTCAGTGGGTGGACACAGATTAGTGCAATGGAGTCCAGTGCAGTGAAAATAGCAAATTATAGACCTCAACAGCATCCATTGAACCTTTATCACACTATGCTTCCATGCCAAGATTTGTAATATGCCTAGATGCTTATCAGGCTCCAGATTTCGCAACAGGCAATACCAGATCAGCTCCACCTGGGGAATAATATGGAGGGTCCCTGCTAGGAACTGCCCAGCAAAGTGATCTGACCATCCCATTGGATCAACTTTGGCATCATTAATGTCCACTTCCCTCAAGAAAACAAGGTCCAGGGCATGGTTGTGCTCATGAGTGGCAATGGAAATAGTCTGTCCATGTGAATCTACAGTATAAGCTGAAGGAACTGCTGAGCACATTGTGAGGATTCATCATCGACCCAAACACTGAAGTCTCCCAATACTGCAAGATTGGAGGCATTCAATGCAAAGTCCACAATGAAGTCTGCAAATTCATTTAGAAACTCCTGATCTCACCCCAGAGGTGATAACCCAGGAGTATTCACTCCACACCTGCCACATCCTTCTCAGTCACACATTCAAATGACCCCATCTCATTCATAGGGAGGCTGTCAGGTCTACACAGAATCTAAAACAAATGGATACCCCACCTCACTACATGCTACTGCCTTGGGCAGTGTATTACCGAATACCCATCAGGGATAACTGTATCCAGGACAGGCCCAGAGTCATCCCACAACCAAGTCTCAGTAAGGCACATCAGGTCCCTAGCAGAATCTGTAATCCAGCCCAAAATCATGAAGGTCTTATTCTGAAGAAACTTGGTATTATATAGCATACACCAAAGGGGAGGAGCTGTAGCAGCTAGGCCATTGGATACTTGCCCCTGATTGACAGGAGCTCTCTACAGATTGGGATGAGGCAGGAGGACCCCTCTACAGCCCTTTTAAACAGAGGGCACCTGCTCAGCTTGACACTCTCAATTTGTCCTGCTTTGACACCCACTTCCGGTCACCAAACTCACCCTTGTACCATCTCCACAGAATCCCAATATTCTGCAATAGGTATATGCACCTCAGAAACAGGAGGGTCTGGAAAAACTGGAGCTGGCAAAGCAGTCTAGAAGGATAGGAGTACAAGGGGCAACCTTACCTAGACCGTGTCACAGACTGTATGCCAATAATGCTCAGTATAAAACCCAACCCTCATCAATAGAGCCTTCTATTTCCACCCCTCTCTTACATAAACCTCCATTTCTCATTCACACCTTACTCACACTACTAAATCACAAAAGTCCTTAACCAATCATACTCCAATTACTCATATATTTAAATAATATAAAAACAAATAGTGTCCAAAAACAACCCTGGATGCACCACTACAATACTTAAAGGGTACCTAAACAAGCAGTTTTTTAAAACTGCAAACTCCAAAATCTGGCTTCATTGCAAGGTAAAGTAAAGGCTGCTGTTTACATTTATGCTAAAACTGCATATAACCCCCTGTAAATGGGGTTCCTCAAAACCTTCCTAGGGCTTGTCTAGATGCTCCTGCCTAACTGGTGTTCGGTGTAAGGCCATTAAATGCGGGCACTGTGAAGTGCTCTTAAAGCCTCAGTACTGTCTCTTTAAGAGTTGCCTGCCTGCAGGCTTTAGTGCTTAAATGGGAGAACTGGGGTTTTCTGCTCGAATCCTGCCCTGGGCTGCTGTCTGATTGCTCTGTTTCTGCAGTCGCTAAGAGTGCAGAGGGAGCCCATCTAAAGATGCAATTGTGTCCTCAAAAACATGTAGAACATTGGTACAGTAAGGTTGCAGTTTGACTAACTTGCCTTTATTGCAGCTGGGACTTTGTGCTGTGCCCTCCATTTTGGGCCCAGACTGTTTTGGGCGTCCAATACAAACCAGGGGCACTTAAAATGGTGTATATAGTGACCAATCAGAATCAGGACTCAAACTGGAGCCACCTGACCAATGGGGATACGGACTAGGGATTCTGGGAAGTGGAGTTCTGAAGAATGACACCTTGTTCATACCAATAGGGGCAGCATTAAGTGACTGGCATCTGCAGCCCACCTATGGGATCGGATGGCGCAGAGTGGTGGATCTTGTCCTAACTGCCGAGGGGCAGAGAAGTTGTGGCTGTGAGTGAGGAAGGAGCTCCGGGCTCCTGCCATTGTGTTTCATGCAGGAAGCATGTGTGTGGAAGGCCAGATTTGGGTGGCTCACTCACGGTGAGAATCAGATTAAATCCAGCTGGGTAGCAGTCAGAGGAGGCTGTGCAGAGGGCGGCTACCTACCAGGCTCACCCTGCAGAGGATTGGAGAATTTGCTGAATCGCTCGGTCCGTCAGGAAAAAGTGAAGCTGTGGTGACTCTCCGATTAGCTGTGAGTTCAGTCAGGCCCTAGGAGCAGCTGTCTGGTATGGTACCCCTCTGTTGCTTTCCATATAAATGTGTGGAGAAGTGTCTGAAGTTCAGGCTCAGCCCTCAGAGTGGTGTGAGAGTGTTTTACTTCTGGAGTTGTGAGTACTAAATCAGGGTAGCTCCCTGTTAAATGTTCCTAGCAAGGGCAAGATCTTCTGGTTACTTTGCTGACTACACTAACTGAGCCTGCTGGCTCCATCTAATCTTCAGGAATTAAATGCTCATTTGTGTCAGGGCCACAACCAGCTACTTGAGGAACTAGCCTTTAGGGCATGGGTACCCATAGACAGTAACTTATAGGTTAGGCCTGTGCACAGAGCCCTAGGTAGATAATCATATTGTAGAGGTAAGCCAATCACCCTGATTCCCCTGATCCTTGTTCTCTCCCTTAAATAAAACAGATTGCTTGTTTTACAAAAGTACACTGGCTAGTTGTGTATTAATGGTGAAATCCTGCACAGTGGATATTGTGTAACTGTACCTTACTTTGCAGGGGTCCCGGAGTGAGCTGAGTGGTTTGAGCCAGGGGTAAGTGTATATGGTAAGAACACTGTAACTGACTTGGGTGGGCCACTAGTGGGAAGAAAGGGGGTTGCAGCAACACAGAGGGCTGTGACCGAGTCAACCTCGACTGTTCTAACCCCACGACCTCTGGTGGAGGCACCGCCAATGGATCTGGACCCCTCACCCTGTTACAGTTAGGGCAGACAGGGTAGTAGCCCTCAGGATAGCACCCCTGGGGTTACAAAGTGGAGGCACCGCCGGGATCAGCATCCCTAGTGGCTGAGTGGGACCAAGTACCTGACTACAGATAAAGTGAAGGAGAAGCTGGAAGGAATATCATGGCTAAAATCAAATTGGACCCCATTAAGACAATGGTACATAAACTGATGGGTTGAGGTGAAGCTGAAGAGTTGGACTCTCAGAGAATTGTGTTACTGCTAGATGTACTTCTGCAGGGACAGCGAACATGACCTTATTTCCATAGTGGAGGGTAAGTGTTTGGGTAAGGTAGAGGTGACAGGGCGTATGGCTGACTTACTTGATCAGACTTTGCAGGTGTTACTGTTATGTAGTGTAGCCATTGACTCAAGAGGGTACCTCCAGTGATTTATCTGGAAGGTGCCCAACAAAGGTGGAGGGTCATTCACATCCGAGTGGGTCAGTCACTCCTGGGGTCTCCCCAGACTAATAGCTTCAAAGATAAACTGCTTAAATTGTTAGCCATGGAGGAGAGGACTACTCAAGAGTTACTGCAGGCTTTGAATCTTTCCAGTGATCCCACCCCAGGCTTTCCCAGTACCTCTCCTGGGCCCCCAAGAGTTCTATTTTGGCCCCACTCCCCTAGTGGTTCCTTCTATACAGCTAGATTTGTACTGTAGGCTAAAACTTTTCTGGCACAGTGCCCATTCCTGCAGGGGAGGATGATTTGGAGGCATGGATGGACTATGCCACCCCTTAGTCCAGGAGTGGCAATGCTCTGAGGGGAGAAATGAAAGAGACTGATGGAGAGCCTGTGGGTCCAGTTCTAAAGCCATTTGGTTTTGTGGGCCACTAGCCTGGAAGCTACCACAGCAGAGTATCTTTCTGCTCTAGAGGGGTGTTTGGAAGCACAGAAACTGGGGAAGACTTATTATGAAAATTCAAGTCTGCTAAGCAGTGGAGGAATGAAAAGCTTTCCACCTTTGTTACTAGGGTGGAAAGGGCTTTCAGAAGGCCTACTGAAAAGGGGATCACCGCCCCAGCCTTAAACCAGGTCAGGTTGGAACATGTTCTAAAGTCCGCTAGATTTTCCAGTGTGATACTGTTAAAACTTAAGTTACATGACCGTGAGCTGCCCACCTGAATACTGTCAGTTGATGAGGAAGATTAGAGAAGTAAAGACTGATGAGGAGGGGTGGGGAGCCTATGTAGGGGCTGTGAATCTGGCCAAACCCCTGAGTCTAGCGAACCGGTGAGACCCACCCTTCAGGGGGCCTGATGTATCCCCATAGTTACAAGGAGGGGTGGGGGTGCGTGCCATTTCCTCTGATCCCCAAGTAGAAAGTGAGTTGAGGGCCGAGATCAGAGATTACGAGAACTGGTGAGGGACTTGAAGTGAACCACTACCCACCCTGTTAGGTTTAGGGAACCAGGGTTGTCTAGCAACAAATGCCCTGGCCCAGGGAGTCCCCTCACCCCTGGATGGCCCCAGCCGATGAAGTATTCCCTCCCAATAGAGACACCGGGACCCCAAGTTCTTTTACCATTGTGGGAGGATGGACACTTCCAGACTGAGTGCCAGCTGCGGAGAATTTAAGGAAGGTCAACAGCAGACTGATCATCTGGCATCGTAGGGCCCTATGTCCGACCCCTCGGAAGGGCTTTGTGACCCAGGCCAATGCCCAAGCAACTGTCAGCGCTTTGCCCCTGAATGGTCTGATGTGGTGGGCCCTCAATGGAGGCCAGTGCGAGTAAATGGGATTCCCACCCAAGCTGTATTGGATAGTGTCTCTAGGTGACCATTATGTTTCAGGACTGGTATCAGACACATCTACCTGAGGTGCCACTACAACCCTTGGATGGTCTACATGTATGGGGGATGAGTGACAAGGCTTATCCGTATTTGGGGTATATCGGATCTGGTTGTCCTACTTCTGTGGCTGGAGTGGATGAACAGGTGGAAACCTTGGCTTTAGTCTGCCCCCCACTGGACTGTATGATGGGGTACCCTGTTGATTGAGACCAATGCTCACATGTTTGGTCGACTAGCACAGTTGTGTTCTGAAAAGCAGGTGTCAGGACTGGGCGAGCTCTTAGGATACCCGCTTTGATCCAGAAGGCCTACAAGACTCAGAGAAAAGCTAGTCAGGAGGAGCCTGAAGGCCCAGTGGGTGTTGTCTGGAGGAAGGATCCGGAGCCATTGCTATTAGCCCTAAATGCTCAGTGTGTTTTGCAAGGGAGGTCCAGTTTAAAAGGATGTCAAGAATAAACTGTTGATGCTGGATCGCCTGGGGAAGGAAATTTGCCTGGGGACTGCTGGTTAAACCCAGTATCTTGCCTGCTAGAGCACATGCTTATGCCAGGAGAGTGATGGTTCAAGTTCATAATGTGTCTGACAAAGAGATTCAAGTAAATAGAGGTTGCACCCTGGCTAGTGTGCATTGTGCAGACACTGCAGTGCTCCCCAATAGCAAGGGTTTGGGGAAGGATGACAGAGTCACGCATGAACTTGTTTGATTTGGTGACTCCCGTTGCCTGCTGAATGGAAAGTAAGGATCAGTGAGAAGCTTGCCCAAAGAGACCAGGTCTTTTCCCTCAAAGAATGGGATGTGGGATGTGTGCAGGGGCTGAACATCACATTCAATGGCATGATGAAAGGCCTTTTGAGAGGGTCTCGGCGCTTGGCCCTGCTGACATAGAGCGATGTGAGACGGCATCTGCAAGAGATGCTTGCTGCTGGTGTGATACAAGAATCCAGGAGCCTTTATACCTCCCCATTGTCGTAGTGAGAAAAGAATGGGGCTGTTCAGATGTGTGTGGATTTACCGTACCCTGAACCGGCGGACCATCCCTGACCAGCATACCATGCCACGCATACAGGATGCCCTGTACTTATCTAAGCACGGTAAGTGGTTCTCTGTGTTAGATCTCGCAGTGGGTACTATCAGATCCCAATGGCTCCAGAGGACCAAGAGAAGACTGCGTTCATTTACCCCTAGGTTTCTATGAGTTTATCGGATGTCTCAAGGGATTTCAGGTGCCCCAGCTACCTTTCAGCACCTGATAGAGCGTGCTGAGAGACATTAATTTGCTCAAGTGTTTGGTTTATTTAGATGATGTCATAGTGTTTGGCAGCTTGTTGGAAGAACATGAGCGTTGATTGTTCAAGGTCCTGGACCGCTGAAGGATTTTGGTCTTAAGTTATCCATAGACAAGTGCCAATTCTTTCAAACTTAGTGAAGTATGTGGTCCACATAGTATCCGCTGAGGGCATAGAGACTGACCCCAGTAAAGTGGAGGCTTTAACCACTTGGCTAACCCAGAAATTTGAAGGAGCTACAGTGGTTCCTGGGGTTCTGTGGGTACTACCGATGATTTATCAAAGAGCTATTCTCGGTGATCCGCCTCTGCCAAATCTCACTCAAGTGTACCCCGATCCATAAGAAATATAAGAAGATTGCACAATCTGGGACTGAAAAGACTTATTTCCACCCCAATGATGTGTCTGGTACTCGCTAGACTGCTGACTCGAGGAAGCTTTCTATGACATTATATACAGTATCAACACTCAAGCCCCAGTGCTGGCCTATGCTGACCCAGCTAAACCCTATGTTCTTCATACTGATGCCAGCCTGCAAGGATTGGGGACCATATTGTACCAAGAGCACTCAAATGGTCTGAGGCCTGTAGCTTTTGCCAGCCACAGTTTGACTCCTTCTGAAAAGAATTATCCAGTGCACAAACTAGAATTCCTGGCTCTAAAGTGGGCCATTGTTGATCAATTCCATGACTCTTTGTATGGGGCTAAGATACTGGTGAAAACTGATAATAATCCTTTGACATATGTTCAGACCACAGCCAAGCTGGATGCCACTGGTCACAGGTGGCTCTCTCGTTATCCACCTACAACCACGCTGTTGAATGCAGAGCAGGGCTCAACCATATAGATGCTGATGCTCTCTCCTGGAGGCCTGTGACCCAAGCTGAGTTAGGTCAGGTTGTCTGAACCCAACATTAGAGCACTTTGCAGAAATTTGCCAAAGAGGAACAGGTGACTCCTAATACTGTGGACTGCATGGTGGATTGCTTGGGTCCATCTGAGAACTCTGTGCCTGCTGCTTACTGCCACTTCTCTGCTTTAGACACTAGTATGCTACCTCAGTTCAATAATGATAGCCTCAGCTGGCTCAGTCTCAAGATCTATGATACAACCTGTCTTAGAAGCTGCAAGCTGGGAGAGATGTCCCAACTGCGGTCTGCTGAATTGAGAACTGCCCTGTTATACAAAGAAGGCCCAAAACTGAAGCTGAACAATAGACTGTTATATAGGGACACTGTAGACAAAGAGGCGAATAGACAAACAACAACTGGTGTTGCCCACTGCTTTTAGAGAACTGGTGTTGAGGTCCCTGCATGACCACATGGGGCGTCTTGAGACAGATCGAACTCTTGACCTGGTGCGGACCTGATTCTACTGGCCCAAAATGAGTACAGATGTAGAGCAGTATGTTAAGACCTATGGCGCTGTTTGCAAAGAAAAGCCCTGCCTCAGAGAGCTGCCCCATGGTCAATATCACTACCAGCGCCTATGGAGTTGGTCTGCATTGATTTCCCGGGCTTAGAACCTGATCTGAAAATATTAGCAACATATTGGTGGTCACTGATCATTTCACTCGATATGCCCAGGCTTTCCCTGCCAAGGATCAGAAGGCAACCACAGTGGCTAAAGTCCGTGTTGAAAATTTCTTTGTTCATTATGGGGCCCCAGTGAATCCATTCCGATCAAGGAGAGATTTTGAGAGCCGACTGATTGGAGAGATCTATCCCTGTAGGGAATGCGAAAGTCCAGAACCACCCCTACCACCTCCAGGGGACCCCAGCCTGAACGTTTCAACCGCACCTTGCTAGACATGCTAGACTGCGGCACCCTCCACCCAAAAGACAAGCCTAGATGGAGCCAACAAATTAGCACCCTGGTACATGCCTACAACTGCACAAAAGTGATGCTACTGGGTTCTCCTTCTACCACTTGATGTTTGGAAGAAGCTCGATTGCCGGTGGATGTGATTTTGGGGTCTCTCCTCATGGGGTTCGAGCCAATGATTATTTACAGTATGTGCAAAAGTTAAAGGCTCAGCTAAATCATGCGTACCAACTGGCTCAAACCATGGCTGCCAAAAGGAACCTGGACAACAAAGAGAGGTATGATAAAAGATGAAGGCACAGGAACTCCAGGAGGGATCGGGTATGCTAAGAAATCTGGGACTACATGGCAAACACAAGATTGCTGACCGATGGCACCAACTCCCTCACATTGTAGTGGGCAAACTAGATGATCTGCCTGTGTACAAAGTAAGGCCGAAAACAATTCAAAGATGTTAAAACTTTACACTGAAATCATCTGCTGCCAATTGGACAGATTTTAATAGAGACTGCGCCTCTTAATGCCCCTTCCTCTGGGTCTATAACTAGAGCTGCTGCCAAAAAGAGATTCATAGGGGTTGACTCCTCAGAACTTACACCCAGGTGCCTTCCCCTCTTCCCCTGCTGAAACTGATCCCTGTCTATGGCTGAAGACAGTGAACATGATGTGAGTATTACCCCTCTTATGAACTGAGTCAACTTTTTAAAGGCAGCCCCTAGCTCACTCTGGGGATGAAGTTGGGTTTATGGACTGTCTGAGCCCCAGCTTTGTCTTTGGAGTCCATGCTCCCAGAGGACAAAGTGGTTAGCACAAGAGTGAATAAGTGGGATCTCTGGGCCTGGCTGACTTATCTGGGCTGGCTGAGTTGTCTGACTTTTCGAAGAGGAAGTGATGTGGGAGAACCGTTAGGGACATGCCCGAGCAAGAAGAATACTTTGAGTGCCCTGATAGCATTTCCGTAGTGCCAAAAATGTCCTTGGCTGAACCAAGTAGTGTGGGTCCTGATATAGAGGGTCCTGTTCCCAAAAGTACTATGGGCCCTGTGTCCCCTTCCCTACGGAGGTTTCCCTACTAATCTAAGTGAGGCTGAAATGGAGTCAGGGCCTGTAGTAGATTTTAATGAGACCCCTAGACACACTGGCTGAGAAGTACGGCCTGTGTAAGGTTGAGTTATAAGTCTCTGGGTCAGCCTGTGGACCTGCCATTAAATGTAGTCCATAAAGGGGTGTATGTGTCCCAAGTTCCTTGCCTAAGTTAGTCTTGGGAGCGATGCCCAACTGTTAGTGTTACCCTCTGAGAATGGGTCTACTGACCCGTTAGCTCTCAGATAGCTGATAGAGAAGGCTACCCTTATCCAGGTGTCCTGGGCAAGAAGTGATGACCTGAGCTATAAAGAAAACAAGGTTGGCTGTGTGTGTAATATTGTATAAACAATCGTGAACCTGTATTACAGTATTTAATGTATGTAACCAAAGATCTGATGATCTGTCAAGGTGAATTGCTTGCCTTAAAGTAATTTAAGAGTAACTACTTGATGCAGACACCAAGTTCTTTCCAGGCCAGGAAGGTTGTAACCCCGTAAATGGGGGTTCCTAAAAGCCTTCTAGGGCTTGCCTAGGTACTCCCTGCCTAACTGGTGTTCTGCGTAGGCAGCTAAATCTGGGCATTGTGAGTGCTCTTAAAGCCTCTAGTACTGTCTCTTTAAGAGTTGCCTGCCTGCAGGCTTTAGTGGTTTAAATGGGGACTGGGGTTTTCTGCTCGAATCCCACCCTGGGCTGCTGTCTGATCACTCCATTTCTGCAGTCGCTAAGAGTGCAGAGGAGCCGATCTAAAAGATGTAATTGTGTCCTCAAAAACATGCAGAGCATTGGTAAGGTTGCAGTTTGACTAACTTGCCTTTATTGCAGCTGGGACTTTGTGCTGTGCCCTCCATTTTGGACCCGGACTGTTTTGAAGGGTCCAGTAGAAGCCAGGGGCACTTAAAATGGTGTATATAGTGACCAATCAGAATCAGGACTCAAACTGGAGCCACCTGACCAATGGGGATACGGCTGAGGATTCTGGGAAGTGGAGTTCTGAAGAATGGCACCTTGTTTGCACCAATAGGGCGCATTAAGTGACTGGCATCTGCAGCCCACCTATGGGATAGGGTGGCATCAGAGTGGTGGATCTTGCCCTAACTGCCGAGGGCAGAGACATTATGGCTGTGGCGAGGAGGGCTCCGGGCTCCTCTTGCCGTTGAGTTTCATGCAGGAAGCGTGTGTGTGGAAGGCCAGATTTGGGCGGCTCAGTCGCCGGTGAGAATCAGATTAAATCTGCTGGGTAGCGGTCAGAAGAGGCTGTGCAGGAGCGGCTACCTACCAGAGCTCACCTGTAGAGGACTGGAGAATTTGCTGAATCGTGCTCGGTCTGTCAGAAAAAGTGAAGCTGCGGTGACTCTCCAATTAGCTGTGAGTTCAGTCAGGCCCTAGGAGCAGCTGCCTGGTATGGTACCCCTCTGTTGCTTTCATATAAATGTGTGGAGAAGTGTCTGAAGTTCAGGCTCAGCCCTGCAGAGTGGTGTGAGAGTGTTTTACTTCTGGAGTTGTGAGTACTAAATCAGGGTAGCTCCCTGTTAAATGTTCCTAGCAAGGGCAAGATCTTCTGGTTACTTTGCTGACTACACTAACTGAGCCTGCTGGCTCCATCTAATCTTCATAGAATTAAATGCTCATTTGTGTCAGGGCCCCAACCAGCTGCATCTAGGAACTAGCCTTTAGGGCTTAGGTGCCCATAGACAGTAACCTATAGGTTAGGGCTGTGCACAGAGCCCTAGGTAGATAATCATATATTGTAGTGGTAAGCCATTCACCCTGATTCCCCTGGTCCTTGTTATCTCCCTTAAATAAAACAGATTGCTTGTTTTGCAAAAGTACACTGGCTTGTTTGTGTATTATTGGTGAAATACTGCACAGTGGATATTGTGTAACTGTACCTTACTTTGCAGGGGGTGCGGGAGGGAGCTGAGTGGTTTGAGCTGGGGGTAAGTGTATATGGTAAGGACACTGTAACTGACTTGGGTGAGCCACTAGTGGGAAGAAAGGGGTTGCAGCAACCCAGAGGGCTGTGACCGAGTCAACCTCGACTGTTCTAACCCCAACCTCTGGGTGGAGGCACCCATGTGGATCTGGACCCCTCACCCTGTTACAGTTAGGGCAGACAGGGTAGTAGCCCTCAGGATAGCACCCTGAGTTACATGCATTTATGTAAATATCATAAATGCAGTTTCATAACTTTGAAAAATGTAAACATCAGCCTTCCACTTTCAAAAACAGCCTTGCTTACTCCCTAAAATGGCTGCCAAGTGTGTTAAGTGATGAGTCATGATGACATCATTGGAGGCAGAGGCAGGGACCCACATGGCTCCCTATAGTGCTAACTAGTTCTTCTTTCCCACTTTGTTTTAAATTGTATCACCAGAATGATCAACACCATTTGTTAACACGTGGATTATATTGATCAGTACACATGTTAAGCAACGGTTTTGTTCATTTTGCTTACTTTAACTTGTTGAAAATGTTTTGTAATCCAGCTGACTTTCTCTTTGGCAAACTGCAGTACAGTAAGTACAACACTTCAAATACCTGATGAGCTAGTGGTTATGTGATGCCCTGATATTTGTGCGAGGTACTGGTCTGGTCCAATTCAAAGTTCATGCTTTCTTGGTAGTCCACAAATAAGCATCTCTTATAGTGCTTTTCCACATAAACCCCCTGCACCTTGCCTGCCTTCTGTTGAACTCCCACCATCCATACTCTGTCCTTAGTAGTGCCTGGGACCGCATATGAGCTAGGTCTCATGAAGGAATTATCACACCTCAGATTGTAATCTTGTACCTCAGAGATTTGTACACCTATACCAATACGCCTCATCAGCTGGCACTGTTAAAAATGCCTCCCAAATCACTCTCCAGTCCACTTTCTCAATGTCTGACTTCTGTTCCCACAGTAAACATTGAGTGGATCACCACCCTTGTGCACTGTGAAGGAAGTAGGTACAGTCCCTGTTGTGCTTTTCCTGCCTCACTAATGAACAACTGGGTCTTCCTGAAGGGCCAAGCAATAAGCATCAGGATACATCATAAAACTGCTGTTCATACCCTCATAAGGGCTGCACTTACTGTGGATAACAATATTATTTGCAGGAGAGGCATACTAATGCCTTGGCGAATCCACCGACTTCAGTGTCAGTCTACTCCTTTACCTGTGATCTGCAAAACCCTGTAGGACAGTTCCCAGCAATTTTCTCCAGTACTTTCTGTGCCCTACTCCACAATGTGAGTTGGCTGGCTACCACCCTTCTGAATCTTGAAGGAGCTATACATAGCTCTCGATACTGTCCTAACAAATGTCAACATCCCCTCCCACCCGAGGGTAATCTCCTACACTGAACTCAAGTAACAGTTTAGGTGCAGTCCTGCCACCCTGAGTATTTGTTGTCACTGGCTGCTCTCATCCATAGTCAGGTAGTGTTCATGGTGCTGGAAGCCCCGTCTCAGATCCACAATGATCTGCTCAACGTCCCCCTTCCTGTCTTCCCCTAACCTGAATAAGCTGTACCCTGCCGGAATGGCCTTTTCAATCCCTCTCTGGCATTCATTCCTCTCACCTGCTCCCCACCAAACACTGGTGAGCTCACTACCCTTCTGCATCATGAATCGGTTAGCACAAATCTCCCATGTTATTTTACATATTAATAATAAGCGTGATCTTCTGGTAAGCCAGGCTGATAGCAGCAGGGCACAAGGGGTAAAATAGGCTTTCCTACCCATATAAGATCTAAACCACCTATGAATATGCACTATTAAATCAGAGCATAATGATCGCACACCCATCATTTAATAGTGCCTAATCAAAGGTAGCTTACATCTTTAAGGATAGGAAAGCCCATCATTCCTTGTTCTCTACTGCTATCAGCCTGACTTACTGGAAAGATTTGTTCATTTTGATATGTCAAAAACCCGAGGACTGTACTACGGCATTCATGATGCAGAAGGGTGATGAGCTCACCAGTTGTTGGTGTGGGAAAAAGGAGTGAAGAATGAATACCAGAGGGAATTAGAAGGCCACTCCGCAAGGTACTGCTATATTCAGGGAAGGGGGAAGACAGAAGTGGAGAAATATGAGCAGATCACTGTGAGACATAAGATGCGGGGCTGTCAGCACCATGATCACACCTGGACCCCATTGTCCTAGCCAACATTTCTCTTTCAGTAAAGCCAGTTCATGCAATTGTTCAGGGCTATGTATGGCATTAATGTGTGAAATGGCTGCCACTACATGTTCAGTCACTTCACTATCAGTCTAGCATTGCTTATAAAGCACATTGGGATACAGTGTGTATGAAAAGCACTGTATAAATGCTGATTCTTCTTAATATTTCCCATGGAAAAGAAGACAAGACAATCGTATTTTGATTTCTGAAAAGTATGAACTCTGGCATTGGACTACACAAGAACCTTGCTACAAACAAATGGATCTAGGGGTGGTGAAGGTGCAGCTGCACCAAGCCCCCCATTGTAACTTGCTTGTTTGCTGCTGCTGCATTTCACTTTGTTGAAGAAGTTTGATTTATTGATTGTACAAATGTTTACATTCAAAACTATGGATTACATTTGTAGGTTCTGTCAAAATGTACTAAAAAGAATAATAGCAGATAATATAAAGGTTTAATACAAATGTTAAAAGTGCATATCAAGTATGCACACCACCCCATCACCCCCATTATAACATCCTGGATCTACTGGAACCACTGGACCACCAGGTTATTTAAGATTTCTACTGCATTGTGTTTTCAAAAGAGAATGAGGTTGGATTAAAACACAATGTCAGCATGTTAAAGTAAACAAAATGAACAGAACCATAGCTTAACATATGTATTGATCAAAATAATACACATGGTTTTGACCATTTTAGTGAAACAATTCTAAACAAAGGGAAAAAAGAACTAGTTAGCACTATAAAGAGCCATATAGCTCTCTGACTCTAGCTCAATGATGTCATCACTTAACAGATTTGGTGACCATTTTGAAAGCAGATAAGGCAGTTTTTAGAAATTGGAAGGCTGATTTTACATTTTCAAATGCTTTGGAACCGCATTTAGATAAATTATATAAATGTAGTTTTCCGATTAATGGATACAGCAGTCTTTCCTTTAGTCCCCTATGAAGTCAGATTTTTGAATAGTTTGTTGTCAAAATGTTGTTTAGGTATCCTTTAAATAAATACAATGCAGTGAAAGTCCATGGGAAAAAAGTCCAAACAGTCATATTGGACCCCATCATCATCCACTCAGGAGGAAAATGCAAATCTCAGAATACCACTTTTTCTGCATTACAGGACAGCCTCAACACTGCACATTCAAACCAAGGTAATCCACCACTGTAACTTCCCAATCTTCTCCCACCAGGCCCAGAAGCCACAGTCCAGCTAAGGAAACACAGCACCTGGCGGCTAGTGGGGACAGGGTGATCTCTTATAGCACTCTCAATCTCCAACTCCAGTCACCAGTACTCAGCACTAGGCCTGAATAGCCTTGGAGCCCCACTCCCACAATTGCGGACTCCCATGTAAGGGTCCTGTTCTGAGGCAAGCTCTCTCACCTCCACTACAGATCGATAAAGCTGACTCCTGTTTAGCCAAAGAGGAGACAGTACTTTACTCCCTTCCTCTTTTCAACCTCCGAGTAACAGCTGCCCGATAGTTAAGGTGTCAGCATGTGGCTCAGTTAGTAGCACATCTGCTTCTGGATCAGAAGGTTGTGGAGTTCTCATCCCACATCAGGATTGGATTTGCACCTAAAATGCTGGCATCTGAGTGCAGTATTAGGGGTGCTGTACTTCTGGGTGTGCCATCCTTCGGATGAGACATTAAACTGAGGTCCCTTCTACCCATCCTCGTGCTGTCCTGGTGGGTGTCCAGGTGGAAGTAAAGAACCCATGGCACTCTTCGCAAAAGTAGGGGACATTCCCAGTGTCCTGGCCAACATTCCCTTCCCATAAACTGGTTCATGCAATTGTCCAGGCTGTGTGTAGGTGTTGATGTGCAATATGGCTGCCACTACACATTCAGTCACTTCACTACCATGCTAGCATTGCTTGTAAAACATTTTGGGATACACTGTGTATGAAAAGCTCTATATAAATACTGATTCTTCTTCTTCTTCTTCTTCTAGTTCAGTTTGAGTTCTGTGGCAGAGTCAAGCCGCATGAAGCAGTCAGAGACCTCAGGAAGGCAGACTTTGTAAAGTTGGGGAGTATGTCTTGGGAAAGCTCTATCAGGGAAAAATGATAAGGGAGATGAGAAACAGTGGGACCACCTAAGAGGAACCATAGTGGAAGCAACAAACCTTTGCGTTAGGCAAATAAAGAAAGGCAAGAGGAAAAGAAACCACTATGGTTCTCAAAGGAAGTGGCCAGGAAGGTAAGAAAAAGTTGGCTTTCAGGAAGTACAAAGAAACACAGAAGGAGGAGGACAGGGTAGTGTATCTAGATAAGCAGGGGAGGCAGGAAGGCAGTCATGAGTGCAAAGGTGCAAATGGAGAAAATATAGCCTAGTGGTAAAAAAAGGACAATACTTTTATAGGTACCTTAGTGAAAGGAGAAAGACAAGGGTGGAATTGTAAGGCTTAAGGGGAAGAAGAGGAGTGTGCAGAAAGGGACCTGGAAAAGCAACAGTCCTCAACAAATATTTTCTATCGGTATTCACAGAAGAGGGGGAAGGTGAGGGACCACAATTAAGTGACATGAGCAATAAGGGAGGAGGTGGACACCAGTCCATTTACAGAGGAGAGGGTTCTAAAGGAACCCATAAAACTGAAAGTGGACAAGACAATGGGACCAGACAGGATGCATCCTAGAATATTAAAGGAGCTTTGGAGGGTGCTGGCAGCACTACTGTCAGCATTGTTCAATGAATCGCAGAAACAGGAGTGGTTCCAGAGGACTAGAGGAGAGCAGATGTAGTCCCTCTACACAAAAGTGAGAGCAGGAGAGGCTGGAAACCATAGACCAGTCCACCTGAATTCGGTGTTGGAAAAATAGTGGAATCATATCACTGCTAAAAGAAAGGATTGTGGAAGATCTTGAACTTATACCTTATATTGCCTTATCTTTTCATATTTAATAAACTTTATTAAACACAGCAATACAAAGAATAATAAGTCACAGAAAACATCTAGACTCAAACATAATGGTGATGTTTAAATGAAACAAAGATAACACCAGATAGTGTGCATTACTATTTTGTACACACATCCACCCCTCCTCCTGACAATCCCCAGAACAGTGTGCTTTTATATAATGTAATACAACAACCCCCATCCCACCCACCACCATCAGGGAAGCAAGGTAACTCAACCAAAAGAGAAAAGCTGGGCTGGGAGCCTGACTAAACACATTAATGTAATAAGAATTTGTAAAACATAACTAGTAAGTAAATACACATAGCATCAGAGAACCTGTAGGGGTTCCCAGACATGGCTAAAATAAGATAATCTGCCAGCCATGCTGGCAATAAGGTGCTCAGCCTGTAAGGCACATAGTGTCTCTTTATACCACTCTTAAAATTGTGATATGCAATGGTCTAACCAGTGCCAAGAATAACCTTCCTCGCACACGCTGAGATCAAGGCCAGATGTGGTCTCTGGTTACCTGTCAAGGTATTAGGTAATCCCCAGGATACATACAGCAGGAGAAAAAGCATCAGATAGCCCAAATAAGGGGTTCAAGCGTGTGAATCACATTCCAAAAGGGACCACTCTCTCGCAGGACAGCAGAATATGGAGTAGGGTGCCCGGTTCTTTGGCACATCTGGAACAGAGGTTTACAGATAGTTTACCCATGCTATGCAGTTTAACTGGAGTATAATATAGGTTGTGAATAATTCTAAATTGCATAAAATGGTATCTGTCCACTTAATGAACATATAAAGATGCTTCCAAATAATGGGCCAATATATTGCCTTATCTTATTCACGCCACTCCACAAACCTGTGCTCTTTAAGCATACAGTGCCTTGCTGTATCACCTGTTGGCCAATCTGCCTTTTCAGTGCATTTGATCTCCCGCTGGAATTCCCTTCCTCTTGTCATCTGTTACTCCCTCTCCACTTTTAGAAACACAGAAACATAGAACTGTCAGCAGAAAATCACTGCTCGACCCACCTAGTCTGCCCAAAGAGTCCCTGCTTATTGTTCCTCAGTAAACCATAACTGGGCCACAGGGTCCCTCTGCCTTCCTGTTTTTGTATTATTGTGCCCATATGTCTATCCACACATATTTGAAGCCCGCCACTGTTCTAGCCTCCACTACTCTGACTGACAGTTTACTCCATGCTTCATCATCCTATCCATGAAGAAGCATTCCCTCACATCCCTCCTGAACCTGCCCCATTCCAACTTTGTTGCATGCCCTCTAGTCCTAGCGTGCATCCTCACTTGGGAGAGGATCTCCTGCACTTTGTTTACTCTTGTGAGGTACTTTAAGGTCTTGATCATGTCACCCTTGCTCTTATGTCTTCCAGAGTGCACATGCTGAGGTTTGCCAGCCTCTCCTCATAAGGTCTCCCTGCAACCACTGCACCATCTCAGTTGCAATTTTCTGGACTGCCTTCACCCTGTCAATGTCCTTCCAGAGGTGTGGCCTGCAGAACTGTACACAGTACTCCAGGAGGGGTCTTACCAGGAGCAGCCAGTGGCAGCACAACCTCCCTCCTCCTGCTAGTGATGCCCTCCCATACAACCCAGCATCCTACTAGCCCTTCCCACAGCCTTGTCATATTTTGCTGTCACCTTGAGATCCTCCAATAAAATGACACTTATGTCCCTTTCTTGTCTAGTGACTGCCAACAACTCCTCCACTCCATCACCAATATTATACTTGGCTTTGGAGTTCCTATGCCCTATATGCATGATTCTGCATTTCTTGGCAATAAATCCTGCTGCCATGTCCTTGACCGCTCCTCCAGTTTCCCCAGATCCCTTCAAATTGTCTCTACTCCCTCCTGGGTGTCTACCTTTCTTCAGATTCTAGTATAATCAGCAAATAGGCAGACCTTCCCCTCTAGTTCCTTTTCAGTGTCCCCTATGAGGACAGTAGTCCCAACACCAAAACTGCTGTATCCCACTGTCCCTCCATTGCTGGAGTGTATGCCATTTACCACTACTCTCTTCCTCCGTTCTTTGAGCAGTTGCATATCCATTTTACAATTTTCCCCACACCCATTTTGTTCAGTGTCCAGAGCAACCTCCTCTGTGGCACTCTGTTGAAAGCCTTGCTGTAATCCAGATAGCCTACGTCCACCACCCTTCCTCAATCTATCTCCTTCAACATCCTGCTAAAATTCCATCAGATTTGTTTGGCATGACCTTCCCTGGTGAAGTGTAGTCACTGGATTCCAGGTATTTAACCAGTCTTTCCTTTAGTAGGGGCTACATTAGTTTCCAAACCACCAAAGTTAGCTGACAGGCCTGCAGTTGCTAGATTCCTCCTTGCTGCCACTCTTGTGCAGCAGGACCATATCAGCCCTTCTCCAGTTCTTCCAAACCACTCCTGATTCCAGCCAGCTGTTAAACAAGGCTGTCAGTGGGACAGCTAGCATTTCCTGAGCTCCCTCAATACCTGGGGTGCACCCCATCCAGTCCACACACCTATCTACTTTCAAGGCAGGAAGCCTTTTCATTGCCCTCTCTTATAACAGGGACTTGTGTCCATTCCCTGTCCTCAATTTTTACTGCTAGCTGGTAGGCCATCCCTCCACCCTCACTGAAAACTGAGCAAAAGTACCTGTTCAACATGTCTGCTTTTTCCTTGTCTTTCTCTGCACAGTCTTACCCTTCAACCTTCTAATCTTCATTATCCCTCCTCTTGCTTTTCTTTCCTTTCTACATACTGGCAAAAGTCTTATCCCTTTATTCACTTCCCTGCTATCCTTTCCTCTGCCTGTGCCTTGGCCCTACTTACTGCCCTTCCAGATTCTTTCTTAAGCAGTCTCTCATTTCTTAAGCAGCCTCTCATTGCTCACTAGGAGACAGTACAGTGCTGTGGTTTAGGGCTCTGAGATGCAAACCTGGAGACCTGAGGTCACACCTGGAAGCAAGCTTCAACTTAGTGTGCCTTTCCTGGTTAAACGGTTTCCCCTTTCCCCTAATTCCCCAGTCTGCCCCTAACATGTAATTTAGTCTACCTCTCACCTAGAAAATGTACAATGATGTTAAATACCTGGGTTCCACAGATTTATATTTATATCCCTATCATGTTTTAGGGGCTTGCTGTTGTTGTCTCACACCCCTCTATCACACCTAGAAGTGACCCTCAGCTCAGTGTGCTTTCCCAGTTACCAGTTTCTAAATACAATCAACTACTCTGCTAAAACAAAACCCTCTCAACATGAAAGAAAATAATTAAATGTTTTTCCATTTATAGTCCCCACCGCATAACTTACTAGAGGTGTGAAATACACCAGTTTTGTATTTGGCGATATTTAATGCATACTTTGTGGAGTATTCAGGTATTTTGCAGTACTCTTATTCAGGAATTCAGGATAAATTCATAAAATTAAATATAAAAGGCTATGGATGGCAAAAAAACAACTTAACATGAATATTTTGTCCTGAGTCACAATGCTATGCTGTGGTACAGCATGTAGCCTTTTGACCCATGGCGGTGCCCTTGCCATTCTGTCTTAAACTTCAAGTGAGGAGTGGCCTGGTTTATGATATTGAGTGGTGAAGCATCTCCTTTGCACAGTGGCAACCCACATTTGTGCTGTCCCCTGCCCCAGGAGCACAGGTTAACAGGGAAGGTTATAAATAACCATTGAACGAGTTCCACTTTAGGGGACTGCACTCATGCAGTAATTCCTGGTCAGAGGGCATCAAAGTGAATGTGCCATTGAGGTGTATGTGACAGCCCACATCCACCACGGACAGTGGTATATACCCTCGTGAGGGCTAGAATTTCTTTTTCAAAAGTGGTGTACCACACGGATTACCAGTTCCCAGATTTGGTATTCCATCCCAGAAAGTGGTATGTCACCCTTTTTGTATACTGCTAAAAATGTCACCAACCATCAGTATACTCTTGTTTGACTAAATAAATGGTAATAAAAGGCAAAAACAAGTTCTAAAAATTCTCCATTCATTTCTTTTTCTGTATTTTTTATTTTCTCTTTACCTTGTAGGTATAGTGTTGAACTTCCACTTTATTCTGTGCATATACAGAAAGAGTGATGCACAGAATGAAAAATATAGCACAGCCAGGCATTACATGCATTTTTCAAAGTGCTTTTGCAGCACTGACTGACTGAAATCTCATCACGGTGATTTCACAAGCAGCGAAAAACAGAAAGTCTGTCTGAAATCCATGGCAGACTAGAGTGGACACTTACACTGCAATTTAACCCAAAAAATGCAGCCTAAAACCCTGGACAGTCATTTTGCTTTCAGTGATGACTGTGAGCTTATGTACAATGAAATGTTCAAACAGCAATTGACATTCATTGATGACTGAGTATCTTTTGTCTTCTTTTTGTCTACCCCATCAAGATGAGTCACTCGAAAAAATGAATCTGACCAGTGTAAACAGAAGCTTTTAAATCAGTTAATCCAACATGATTTGTTACAGCACCGTGACAGTATATGATAGTTTTATTACTGTGACATGACCTGTTGGCCAGATTTTACAAATTTAAAACTCCCGCTCCTAAACTCGTGATAGAGTTTTGTAATTTTTATGTGAAATCCAATTTGTCCAGAATGTTACTGTGCCGTTCCCGATATATGATATTTTGCTGTGTAGGTGGTCCATAAGCCACATCTCATGTTGGTGCGACGGGCTCCATGGTTATTTTATTGTAGGAGTCAGGGCTGCTAAGAAGGGAAGACAAATTATGATAACTAAAAGATACTCAGTTCACATACCCAAATCTGGACTACTTGGTGCTCAGCTGCCTCCTCAGATAAATTCCAGGCACATTTAATTGTAAGATAAAATAGTACCTGATTTGTGCATTATTTTCAGCTCCTGCCTCACCGACTTGTACTTGACTGATGGACTGTACTAGGACTGGCTATCTGCTGCTGCTCGACAAGTTAGCATTAGTGTACTCACGAGCCATGTCTGTTATAACAAAACTGAAATTAGTAGAACAAGGACTGAGAGAGCTCACAGAATGAGATTTGACAAATTAGACTGTACTGATCAACCTACCCGTGACTTGTAAATCTGGCACTGTGACCAGGCAAAATTATTTTGCCACCAAAACCTGGAGTGACACTAGTGGAATGCAAATTTAGCAATATTAACTGTTTTGTAGGAAAATGAAGACAGTCCAAGCAGGACTCAACAGTTGGGTGGCAAAGAAAGGCCAAACTTTAAATGTGGAGGACATGATCACAACAGATTCATGTCATCATCACAAGAGTACTCAGTGATGCAAGAATCCCCTCTCCCACAGTTAACAATTTCCTGCGAACTAATAGTACTAGGGCACAACACTGACATGGAAGTACATTCAAGTACTTCATCAGATATAACATGAGAATCATCATCAGACAAAGGTTTTCAGAATAAGTTTCAGATATGAAAGATTCATCTAAATCTTTTTTTTTGTGCCCCTCCTCCTTCCAGATTTTCTGCCCGATCACGGATCCCCCGTGCGGCATCCCCCTCTTGAGCCGTGCTCCCAGTACCCCCTAGCTGCCCCAGAAAGTGGGCCGTGGCACCCTCGGCCCTTAGGGTGCCACGAGCGACCATAATAGGCTGGGAGCCGTGCTCATTGGGGAGCCATTGCAGCCCGGGAGGGACGGGCATCATAGAGGCGCCGAGGTGAGCAGAGATTTTCCTTTTTAAGGGCGGGAGCATGCAATGACGCCAACATCTGCCCCGCCCCCATCTGACGCCAGATCCCGAGTGCTTGGGGTTCTCCGGTCTCCACCAGGAGTCCACCATGCACCCGGCGTTCACCACACCTCCCCAGATAAGGAGAGCAGTCGGGGCGCTCGATCCTTCTCCCTGGCAGCCCTCCGGCGACCAAGTCCGCTCAACCCAGGTCACCGCGCCGTATAGCGAAATTAACCGCTGCGCGGCGGGCCGCCCAGATTCATCTAAATCTACATCTGACTCTGAGATGTCTGCCTCTTCTTCCTCCTGCTCATTGCTTTGCTTTTTGTTCCATGGACCATATGGCTGCAAAGAAGGCCTTTTCTGTCTACCACTTTTAACCACTACTCAACGACTGGAACTGGATCAAATTCCTGTTCACATGGTGTATGTAATGAGATCCTTATCAAGTCTATGAGACTGTCCTTTCCTAATGAACCTAGCCAATCTGATTTTATTCTTTTCATTAGGCTAAACCACGTTCACAACAAACAGCTGTACTTACTGGTAGAGTAAAATTAAGATCACTAGTCCCAAAATGTTGTGGCATTTGTCTTGGCAAGCCTGATGAATATCTGTCCACTTTGCTTCTACAGCATTGGCGTACCTTTGGGGAACAAACATGTAATACCCTAACCTGATCTGCAGCCTAACGGTATTGAGAATTTGCTGATTGTTAGTGGTAAAAGAACAAAATCACCTTCTCTTTATGTGATTTTTAGTTTGGTCCACTCTGCTACACACATGTCTGGATCTATGTTCTATTCTGTGAGTCCTGGTCTGAACTCCTCTACTACACCAGCTACTGCATCCTCACATAATCTGAAACAAATTGGAAAAACTGTCTCACCTCCACCTCACTAAGCTAAAATGATTCTTCCAGTGCCACCCAGTCAGAGTTATGTTCCCATCCAACACACTTGTCAAGTCCACATGGCTTGTTGGCCACTGTTTAAAGTTCACAATGTGGTTCATGGCCACCATAATGGAGTCCAGCTGGTGCATATCTTCATACTGTTTGTGACATTTAGGATCATGGCTGTCAGTAGTGTCTCTGTCAGCGGAAAACTGGGCCCTTAGTCAACAGTTAGGGTGTGTCCATGGAATCAGATCCTCCACGGCATCCAGATTTCACAAGTGCTTCCAGGTCTAGAAAACAAAAGCAAAAGGAAAAACACAGACTTATCCCTGGCCTGACCTAACTTGTCCTGACAGAGATTAAGTTTTTTTCTGGCTAGGGTGGAGAGAAAATATTACAGTCTAGCTAAAACCAATCTGGAAAAAAAAAATGCCTTGTTTTCAGGTTTACAAGGCAATCCTTCAGGTCCTGAAGTGATTCAAACACCTCTCCCACTGAAGTATCATTTGCTTGAACAAGCAGACTGACTTTGTGAACTCTTCCAGGATGTCTGCCATCAGGCGAATGTAGCATAGCCATCTCCAGGTCTGCATGGTCTTCAGGTGGTCCTTGGCATTCGCTGCTTGGCCCCTTGGGATCCGCTAAGTTGTATCTGAGAAGACAAAAATGATACAAGTTGTTGCTTTAGTAGTTTGAATTTTAAAACAAATCTAGACTGGAGTCTGGGACAGTACATACCTGGAAGTGCAGCAGATCCGGGGTAGTCTGTGATGAGCATTTTCAGTGCTGTTAATGTGTGTTGTGCCCATCTGGTTCCTCCACTCTGGTTGGAATAAGGCATCTTGCTCCCACTGCCTAACATGACTCTCTCAGATTTTTATAGTTTAGAGGTGAAAAATTATAAAACAGATAAATCCCAACAGTAATAGGTCTATTTTTTATGATATGTGATGTTTTTAGACATCCTTCAGGCTAACTCCAGCCTATATGCATTGGACTGGATTGTGACTAGATGAGGATGATCTTTTTAGTAGTCGGCCACCCCTTCCACTGGTCATCACTGCTGCCCCATCGGTGGTAAGCCCTACCAATTTGTTTCTACTCTGCTGACTGTCTGTGACAGCATGGCCTGATCGATGCATGCCGTGATTGATGCTGCATCAGCTTTGTGTGGATTTTCCAGGGACACCAAAAACATCTGGCATCCCTTGTTTACTGTTCTTATATAAATTATTTCCTGTTCTTTTATACTAGAATCTGTAGCACCATCTATCATTACGGACATGAAGTCGCATTCTTCCTACATCCATCAGCTTCTTACGTTCCACCTCAGCGATATTACTAATGAACATGAGGCATGATTTGTCATTGTGATAGGTTTCCAATATCAGCCCTTTACATTTGTCAAGGTCACACATCCACTGGAAGTCTATATATGGCCTAGTGTTTGGCCAAGACATATGCATTTGAATTAAGATCTGCACGATGTACCACATTGGAACTGAGCATTTTGATTGCTCTGTCAGCGGCAGATGCCTGCTGGGATTCGCCACAAATCTGGCATCAGCGAGGGTGCTCTTAGACTTGGCATGTTATTGTAAAGACTGCTCAGTGAAATTATTGCAGCCCCTTCATAATATGCTGATGTTGTGTCTACTATGTCTGGGAATTTCCTACATGCTTTACAAAACATTACGTTTTTCTCAGGGTCAAGCTCAACCCAAGTGTACTTTGATATCCAATGTTCTTGAAAAGTACACACTCTTACTTTTTCATAAGCAGCATCTCTCCTTTTTCTAAGGGCCTCCTTCCTGCTGCTATGGTCTTAGGGTTCTTTACTCCATTCCAAAACACCACATCTTGGCAGTTCTGACAATTTCTTATAATTTGCCAGGAAAGAAGCACACCCTGACCAAACAATCAAGGGCCAGTAGATGCAGAACTAACTTGGATAAATCCACCCCATGACACCCAGAAAGAATGGGTCCCCGCAGCAATCAAGATAATTTTCTATGCAAGGTGAATGTCAAGCAGACTCATGATCAAAATTAATTTTTAGCCGGGGGCCTTGTTAAACTGTTTTTGCTGTGTTGTAGATTCAACCACAGAGGGAGTGAGTGTCAAGGTTTTGTTATTTGTCCTCAATTCCAGGTAAGAACATTTATTCTTGGCGGTTGCAAATTTGTTAACTGCCCAGAATCTATTTTTTCCCACAGGGTGAAGTCTGCCCAGAAAAGAAAATGAGCTACACAAAATAAAGCTGTTTCAATGAAATGTTACAGCCTAATGTGTTTTTTCAATAAATAATTTAAAAGAAATGTCTGGTGTCTTTTTGGTGGATACCAAAACAAGGGAAAACATCAGCCTTTTGTCTCACCAAATCAGGGAGATTAGGGCATGATTGCTCGATATTTTGTGGCACAGTGCCCCTCCCTGAGTGAAACTGGGCAATTAATCTGTCTCTGGGCTGGAACATATGTCCTGAGTACTGTAAGGCAAAATTGGTTTTCCTTGTCCGTGCCAGGAATCTGTGCCCAAAAAGGCTAAATGTTGTTTTTTCGGGCTTGTTGTTGCCTTTGTTTTTTTTCTGGCAGTGTTCTCCCTGTAAAGTTTTCCCTTGTTGGCCTTTTTCATTTCATTTCTCCTTTTTTGAAAACTGGTTAGTCTGAAAACACAGCAAATGGCACATTTGCCCTTCGTTATTCCAGACCCCCACCGATGTTTCCTAAGCTCACCAACGCTCATTCAGTTGCAGAAAATCTGAGTCTCCCAACATATACACCCTCCTCCCAATATCCTGACTATACTGTTCGTTCCCTGCACCCTTCTATTTCAGTCTGCCCCTCCAATTTACCAGACCATTCGAACAGCAGTGATGTCCGAGAGAGGAGCCGGAGCAAGACAGTCCTGTCAGCGTGGTTACCACCCGGGAGTAAGGAAGCAAGTGCGCAATGGCTCAGCCCAAGACTGAAATCTCGCCAGTGAACACAAGATTTCAATCGTTCTTGGAATATGCAGACAAAATGTAGCATTCTGGGTGGCTGGAGCATCTTAGAAGGCACCAAACAGTCTCCGGAGCCAAATGGGAGCAAGAAAAAAAACACACATGCGGGCAAAGCAGGAGCAAATAATAATGGCGACTGGCTTGAACTCGCTCCTTAAAGCGGTATACACTGCGGTTTACCAGGGGCAGAATCTGGTGTTCCGTGCTAGTTTTTTAGTGTGCAAGAAATACCATTTCAATGGGAATTTGAACCCTACTGCATTATAATAAAGGAAAAGTTATGTACACTGAATGTAGGTTTCATTTCAACCCACTGTTTCGCACTTTGACATTCTTCCCTCCCCAGGATCCTACCATGATTCAGGTAAATTAAAAGACACACCCTTCTTCCAACCAATTTAGCCTCCCAAATTCTCCCTTCTATCCCAACCCTAAACCTCCCCACATTATCAGAACATTATTTTTGTGATCACCTATCCCACAATCAGTTTAGAATCCCAACTTACACCCACCACCACAGAACCAGTGTTATTAGATCAATACCAAGGTCTGATACTAATCCAACTTACATCATCCCACTAGTAATTATAGTACCCAACTCACCTCTCAGATGTGGTGACTAATATGCAAACTGAAGGAGCCATGTACAGTACTTTCCTCACGGGATAAAGTGACACACCTTGTCATGTAAAAAGTAAAACATTTGTCGGCACTCATAAGTACAAAGTTTAAAAATGCAGCACACACTGTGCCTGGCTTCTCCAGTTTGCATATTTGTATCTATACCTGTCAGTACCCCCACCACTAGGGCTACTACATCCTCCAGTTCCACCACATATATCAGAAGGGTGCTACCCAGCATCTCTATGTGGTTTATTAGAGGATGTGGTGACAGTGACAGCTTGTACTGTACACTACTATGTACACATGTAAGTGTGCACTGCTTAGTTTTCTGTGGTGCAGTATGGGGAGTATCAGCAGAGGCAGTTACTTTGCACTTTGCAATATGAGCTCCTAGAGAACTTTGAGTCAACCTTCTCATCCTCTGCTGAGTAGGTAATATGCCCCATCTCAATTTTTTCTGAGGGACATAGACACAGATGATTCATAGGTTCATAGGTAGTTACCAGTTCATTAGAAAATGGGCTTGGAAAATAAATGAATCTCATTGGCCAAAGCGCTAAGTAGAGATTCATTTATTTGCCAATAAAATCCTGCTAAAGAAAACAAATTAATTAGGGTGCCCTATGCTTAGGTTATCCATAGGCACCCAATTTTCCGTCTCAACAGCCACCATTTGTTTTCATTTGCTAAGCGTAACCCTAAAATAGCAGATGGGTCTATCTTCCCTTTATGTTATAACAGCAAGATCCCTCTCCAAAGGCCCCCCCAAAAAGAATCACCAAACAACTGTCACACTGGAGAAAAAAATGCAGCTAAACTGTAACTGCCTTTATCGACAAAGAGACAGAGCAGTAGCTCCAGTACTGTTAGTGTATATGAGAGCACTAGTATTTTCTTTGTTTTCTGTACAGGACAGACGTCCATCTGTGGTATGGGAAATTAAGAAAATACCGTCCTCTCATGCACGTTACTCATATCACAGCTACTGCTCTCTCTCTCTCTCTCTCTCTCTCTCTCTCTCCGTCAATAAAGGCACTTTTCAGCAGGAAACTCATACAACAGTAAAAGACAAATACCGAAAATACACTTTTTTATTTATTTAAAGACAACACCCATACTCTAGGCTTTTATGGTACTACAGTCTCACGGACACCCACCTTTCAGCCTTCCCTCCTCTGACCATACCGCCATACTTCCTTCGCATCACTCAACAGCCCACTTCCTAATGGTTCTCAGAGACAAAGAGACACAAGGTCCTCCAACAGTAACTCCACACTTCATGCATCAGCCCCACTCCATAACATTGTTTGGAAAAGAGAGATACTTTTAAAAGAAAGTTACCACTCCACAAGGCTCTTTCAGTAAAGCAAGTGCATACACTACCCCACAACCACAGTAACTGCATTCAACCGCTTTTTTTTTTGGTAAACTACAGACTCTCCACAAGGACAAAAGTTCTTAGCTTCCTGAAAAAGACACATAATTCATATACAAACATAGGAACTATTTTGTTAGAAAACTTATTTTAAAGTAATTTTTTATTAACAATTTTTATTAAAGTTCTTTTTTAATGGTGCCCATTTTCTAAGTGCAATAATACCTCCAGGGTGGGCAGTATTGGGAAATACGGACCTTCCAGGGGCTATAAGGCCCACTACCTGTGATGCCAGGCTTCATTACACCCTGGGTGGTCCGTATTTCTCAATACCATCCACCCTGTTGGGTATTATTGCTTACATAGGCAATGGCCTTTTAAGGAAGTTGTGACTAGAATCCTAGTGGTGATACATAAATTTTCTGTTACCCATATGACTATCTATTCTTTTTAAATATACTTACAGTATATTATCACTATGTGTTGTGGAAGTGTATTCTATATTGTAACAATTCTTTGTGTGAACCAACCACTTCTTTTCTCAGTTTTGTTCTTTTCCCTATTAGCTTCATATTATTAGTTCTTGTTGTTTTATTAGTATTATGTTTAAGTAAACTGATTGTCCCCATTGTAGCTGGATCTTTCATAGCTTTGTATGTCAGGCAAAGGTCCCTCTGAGTCTTCTATATTCTAAAGAGTAGATTCCTAGTTCTATTAATCGCTCCTTGTAACTTATATTCTGCATGTTTCCAATTTTGTTAGTTGCCTTTCTCTGGACTTTTTCAATTTGCCTTTTCCTATTTATGGAATTGGGTGAACGGATGACAAAACAGGACTCCAAATGGGGTCTAACCAGACTGGAATATAAAGGAATGATTACTTTGGGCCTCTACTTTTTATGTTATTGAGAATGCATCCAAGTATTCAATGGCATTTTTGACAGTAGCTTGAGTATGCATGTTAAATGTTAAGTCATCTGATACTAAGACTCCTAGGCCTTTTCATACCATGCCATTCATCATTACTTTCTTTAGATGAAAGCGGAGAAAATAACCACTGATATTGTCTGCTTGTGTCCCAAACAGGGTGACAAGGGGTAATAAGGAACTAGTTGTGATGGTAGTGGTGAGGGTACTGGAAACAACAGGTGGAACTGTGGTAGTGATGGTGACAACAGTAACACTACCAGCAGTGGCAGAGACAATGGTAACAGAAGGTGCTTTCAGTAAGGTATGTGGCAGTGGCAGGCATACAGCCTGCAGTGATGACAATGGTACTTTCAGGTGTAGTCACACTCAGAACAGTAGTGGTAGTGGCATTGGCAGCAGGAAGCAAAGAGGGTGGATCTGCAAAGCCTTGATGGGGGCTTGGCAATAATATTGCTAGTGTTACTTGCACAGGAAATAAAATTTGGCATACTAAAAGTAGACAGTAGTGTAACAGACTTAGATGGAGTGAAAGGCTCACGTATGTTACAAACATGCAAAGAGCATTGCTCTTGATCCATACTCTGCTCCTCCTTATTTCAAGGCACAGGACTAGACCAAGCATTTTCTTCCTGACATTTGTTGTGCAATTAAACTTGCTTCAGCTGGGATACATAAGAAGCATACAGCAAGAAAGCACAGGAAAGTCTGATGATATACCACTAAACAGTCAGACGATGTGGTAGCACAAGTAAAGTTAGGCTTGAGCAGTGTCCAGTGTGAAACCCCAATCTTTGCACCTCTATTACTTTGGTGACATTCAACAGAATTGCACAAACTATGGCATCAGTGGCCCCAAGTGGCATGTTCAAGATGTGGAAAGTTTCATGATGGCCACTTAACCAAATTCCAAGATCCACAAATGTCAAAACTACATAAAAGCACTATTTTGGGCCTCTTTTGCTGTCAACTACAGTCAAGACAGCATGGAACTTTGTTCTGAAACTTTAGGGCTGAAGATGCTTATGCTAAGAGTTTGCTTCTTCAAGGTTTTGTGAAAAATATTAATCAGTTCCAGAGTTATAAGGTTTTGAAATTTGCCTTTGAGTATGCTCAGTAGGGTTTTAAGATAACTTCGATATGACCCAAAAAATCTTCTTTGCAAATGTTTTAGGTTGTGATTGTACTGTATTTTTGGGTCACTAGACAAAATGTGTAATTTGTGACAGACGCCATTTTTTTCTTCTGGGAAAAATGTGAAACTACTTAAAGACGAGTTATTTATAAAGCACATGACTTTGCTAAACAGGTCCTGTTAAGCTCAGTTCTGGTGTTTTGTTTAAAAAGGCCAGAAGTACCTTTCCTTGACTAAGTTCCTTGGCTATCAGCTTAGCAAGATGGCCGATTCTTGTGATGTGAGCCTCAAATTTTGGGTCGCACATTTAAGAGCAAACAAAGAATTTTAGTTCACACCAAAATGTAAAAATTATTTGGTCACACAAACATATGACCCAAGAATTCCATTTTTCATGGGCACAAAATTTTCAGTCACACTTAAGTGTACCAGCTAGGAATTTGTGCCTCACCAAAATTCTATTTTTTTTGAAAGATTACTTCCTTGGTTGCTCATTTAAGTACAGCCTAAGAATTTTTCATGCACATCAAAAACACTTGTTTCTGTCAGATTACTTCTTTGGTCACACATTTAACTGCAACCCAAGAATTTTCTGTGCAAACTAAAAACACTTTTGGTTTGGGTGGAGATATAAATACGCGACTGAAGAAGTCTTTAGTTGCAATATGCAACCCAACAATTTTTCATGCAAAGTTTGCAAACTGTAAATATAGTTTTAGGGCCAGACAAAGATTTTGATATGCAGGTGAAGAATCTTTTGGTTACATTTTAAGTGCATCCCAAGACTTTTTCATGTGAACTCACAATTCTTGTTTTTGGCCAGTATGAAAATTTTATGTGCTACTGTGGCATAAATGTATATTAAGGTTTTAATACAGTGAATTGGCAAACAGGTTGAAGTGCTCCAAAAAATACCAAGGGGTCAGCTAGATCAAATTCTATAATTTTGTACAAGTGCCAAACCATCCTCTGTTTATCTCAGTGTTTAAAATGTGGGTAATTTGGGTAACAAACTTTATCTGTTCCTGGGGTCTACTGGCAGACTGCCACCCTGTGATAGTGAAACTGAGGACCCATTTGTAGAGCAGTGAAACAGGTGAATGAGGCAAACTGTGCTGTAGAACTACCCAAAAGGATCCACAAACACAGGATTTATCATGTCAGCATGATGAAACCTTATCAGGACAGGACAGAGGTTGTCATGATGGCTTGCAGCCAGGCAAATGAGGGTGGGAGAGCCACTAATAGACCTATTAAAGTAGTGGGAAGATATCAGTGCCACTCTTTCAGAGAAGCTGATGCCTGCAGATATGGCACAGATGAAGAGGTTGCTGCACTCCGTCAACACCCTGTTCTCAGCAAACCATGGGTACATCCTCTTGCAGAACATTGAGTGAACACAGGGACTCAGGCACTGCTGAATCCACATGCCTATAGAATTTCTGAGAGTGTGAAATACCACATGCAGGAGAAGATAAAGAGATGCTGAACCTCCAGGTTATCCAGGAATCCAGTAGTCATTGGTCTTCTCCTGTTGTTCTTATCTCAAAAAGGAAGGGATGACAAGTTTTGTATGGTTTACCAGAAGCTTACTGCTGTCACAGTGTCTGATGCATATCCCATGCTGTGGACAGAGAAGATACTGGAAAAGTTAGGGGAGCAAAGTACATAACAACTATAGACTTTACCTGCAGGTGCCTTGGACTTCTGAAGTGAGGAATGGCCAGCATTTATCACTCTGTTTGGCCTGCATGAATTTCTGGTCATGCCTTTCAGAATTAAAAAGGCACTGTTACAAACACACTCCACAGGTCAGGCCCTCTGCTCCCACAGTGCCAACCTCAGAGCACAATAATGTGAACAGGTAATAGACAGGGTAACCCTTCTGTCTGCTTTTGAATCTGAATCACCTTTAGCCTCAAGTTCTGGGGATTCATACTGTGAACCTTATGCTAGCATACCCAAATGTACTGGCTCAGATAATACTCTCTTCGGGGATGCAATATATCTTTGCCTAAGGGCACCTAATCAGGTATCCAAAATGAACCCTTAAAGCTCTGTAAGAGACCATAGGTATATTCTTATCTTTTTACCAAGCTTAGTGACACCATCAAGCCCTTGAACAGTTGTCAGACTTAAAATACAGGCACTTCACATGTAAAAATGATGCAAGAGACTCAGGCAGAATCTTAAAGAATATGTTTACTAAAATGGATAAAACAGTAGGATTACATACAGAAGAAATATCAAAGAGCATCACAATCACATAAAAGAAAAACAAGGAAAACTACAGAACAAACTCCTACCACAATACATTTAGATCTTTTCTATCTAATGTATTACCTCTGTAAGTGCAGTTAAATTAGACATCTTTGTTTCTTAAGAGCCCAAAAGATATGACCATACATTTCAGACACAAGTATCAGTTTAAACTCTGTGTCTCCACACCCTTCTGTGAGTCATCTAGCTCCTCCTTTTGAATATAAAATTACAAACATTATTTCCTACCAGATGGTATTTTAAATAATGTGACCATCAGCAAAAACCCATTTCCCAAATTACGCCTTTGATCAACCAGTTCCCAGTCCATCACCCAGGCATGAGATAGCCAATAGGAATCAGCTAAATGACATCCTTTCCTGATGTAATAAAATTTGTATTTAAGTTCTAACTTCAAAAACAGTAGCAGATGATGAGGGCCATAAACTGTCTCTAGAAGTATGTTCCAATTAACTGTTTTCCTTCTGGAATGCTTAATTACATCCCGGTTTTCAGCTACTGACACTTAAAGTTGCACGCCAAATTCCTCACACGCTGAAATGTCATACAACAGTCCATGTATTTATAATGCCAGTATCATATAATAATCATAACCAGCTGGCCAAGCATCACAATCTTCCCAACTAGACTGAATGTGGGGCTCTATGCCCTGCATGGGATGAGCTACCTAAGTCAGTTCACTCCTCATATAGACGCGACAAGCCATCTGCTTCTGATTGGTTGCTCCAGCCCTATGTAAGATCATTATGTCATACCTTGCAAGGCAAGACTCCATCTTACTAGTCTACCATTAGTTTTTCCCATTTGTGTCAGCCAAACCAGGGGTTGTGGTCAGTATATTCCTCAAAATGCTGCCCATCTAAATATGGCTCTAACTTTGGTGCCCACACTATGGCAAGACACTCTTTTCCACAGTAGATTATGCCTGCTCCTGGGAAGTAACTTTTACTCAGTTACACTATGGGGTGATCTTTCCCTTGGTTGAATGTCTGACTCAGTACTGCCCCAATACCCATGTCTAAGGCATCAGTCTGGACTATAAAGGGTAAGCTATAGTCAGGACTTGTCAATACAGGAGCACTGCATAGTGCCTCCTTCAGTCTAGTAAAGGCTTTTTCACAGGCTGGTTCCCAGGTAATTTTCTTAGGCATCTTTTTCTTTACTAGGTCAGATAAGGGAGCAGCCAGGCACTGTAATTGGGTACAAATTTCCTATAGTACCCTGCCGTCCCTAGAAAACCCTGACCTGCTTCTGCATTTCTGGTCTGGGCCATGCCTTGATTATCTCTATTTTTACTTGGTTAAGACGGAGCTGTCCCTGGCCTACCACATGCCTGAGGTATGCCACTTCAACCATGGCCACCTGGCACTTCTCAGCTTTGACAGTGAGCCTGCCAGTATCCTGCCCAGCACTTCCCTAGGTGGGACAGGTGTTCCACCCAGCTGGCACTAAAGATGGCAATGTCATCCAGGTATGCCATGGCATACCCTCAGCACCATTTAACACCTGGTTCATCAACTTCTGGAAAGTGGCCTGGGCATTCTTCATTCTGCAAGGCATTACTTTAAATTCAAATAAGCCTATTGGAGTGATGAAGGCAGACCTTATCCCTAGCTCTGTCAGTTAACTCTACCTGCCAGTACCCCTTTGTCAGGTCAATGGTCATAAGGTAGGTCACCCCTCCCAACTTGTCCACAGTTCATCCATCCAGGGCCTCGGTGGGTGTCTGACTTCATGACTGCATTCAGTCCATGACAGTCAACACAGAAATGAGTACAGCCACCTGGCTTGGGCACAAGGACTACGGGTGAGGCCCAAGGCTGTGGGATCTCTGAATTACCACTAAATCCAGCATTTCCTCCACCTCCCACCTAATGTCCTTTTGGACAGTCTCTGACACCCGATATGCTGTCCACTGTATGGGTGTCTGTGTCCCTGTCTCCACAACATGCATCACTAAGGGGTTAGTCCAGGCTTGGCGCAAACAGTTGGGCAAATTCTGCTAAACCTCCCTTACTTCTTGGATCTTGCCTGTGGCCAGCTAGGGTGACAATTTATCTGCCTCCACAGAGGACACCCACTTGCTTTCTTCCAGCAAGTCCAGAAAGAGTTCTCCTTCATCTGTCAACTCCCCAGGACTACACACTGCAAACACCATGTCAGCCCTACTACTATATGGCTTCATCATGTTGACATGGTACATTCTTTCTGTATGTCTTCTCTCAGGTAACTCTATGATATAGTTCACATCATTTACCTTTCTGACTACTTTGTACAGTCCTGCCCACTCAGCCTGCAGCTTATCCTTCTCCTTCTGGACTGGGATAAGGACCATGACTTCCTGACCCACTGTGTACAAGCAAGCTCTGGCCTGTGGTTGTACCACACTTTTTGTTTCTGTTGGGCAGCTGCCAGGTTGCTCTGGGCTGTCCACATAAGCTGCTTCAGCCTTTCCCTAAACCTAAGGACGTAATCCACTATGGAAGTTCCCTGGGTGGTGTGCTTTCCTTCCCAGTCCTCCTGGATCAAGTCTAGGGCCCATGTACCATGGCGTCCATATAAGAGATCAAGGGGAAACCCTGTTGACTCTTGGGGCACCTTCCTGTGTGTGAACAACAGGTGGGAAGGTATTTCTCCCAGTCCCTCCCATGCTGTTCAGCAAACACTTGGAGCATTGACTTCAGGGTACCATTAAAGCTTTCCACAAGCCCATTAGCATGTGGGTGATAAGGTGTCATGCACCTCTGCACCACCACACACTCTTCTCCCACAAACATTTCATCAGGTCTGACATGAAGGAACCCCTCATCAGTGATAACCTCCAGTGGAAACCCAACATGGGAGAAAATCCCAAGTAAGACATCTGCCACTTTGTCTGTCCTCAGTGAGGATCGGGCTGTCACAACCCCACTCAGCATGTCAGCCCTCTACTCCCAAAGTGTCAACCTCTGAGCGTAGTATTGTGAACAGTTAACAGAAACAGGGTAACCCTCCTGTCTGTTTGTAGAGTTCAAATCAACCTTGGTCTCAGTTCTGGAGGAATTCAAACTGTGAACCTCTTGCTTGTGTACCTAATGTACAGGCTCAGATAATTCTGCTCTTGGGGACAAATATCTGTTGCCTATGGGTACCTAACCAGGCATACAAAATGAACCCTTAAAAATGCTAATAAAGACCTCAGATTACTCTTACCTTTTCCCAGTTGGTATTACCATATAAGCTCATGCACAGTGTTGCCACGCCTTAACCATCCACGCATCACAGGCAAAAACAGAAGGACTTGAAGACACAAATAGTCTATTAAAAATGAGATATCTACTTAAAATTGATAAGAATGTAAAGTGTAAATGCAGAACCATATCTCACAAAACATTCAAATCAACAGAGCTCATTTTTTTACATTAAGAGAGATGTAAGCTGCTCTGTGTATTGAAATTTACAAAGGCAGCTGTACCTGAAAGTGTTGTCTGAACCCCCATTTTGAGGAGAAGGACTAAGGGCAGGCATTACGGTGCTTTGAGCTATGTATTTAGCATGCTCTTGTGTTGATTAGACTGCCTTTTAAAGGCAGTCTATATACATTGCCCCAAACATTACAGGAGGTATTAGGTGAGTGAGCATCACCTCGGCAATGAGGTGACATCACAGAGAGGTGCACTATAACTGGCATGGCTCCAGCAAGCTGGTTTAGCAACAGAGCTCATTTTGTTACATTAAGAGAGACGCAGCTGCTCTGTGTGGTAAACTTTACAAAGGCAGTTGTGCCTGAAAGCGTTGTCTGGAATCCCCCATTTTCAAGGGAGAAGGACTAAGGGCAGGCATTACAGTGCTTGATGTGCATTTTAGCACAGTCTTAGGTTGATTAGACTGCCTTTTAAAGGCAGTCTATATACATTGCCCCAAATGTTACAGGAGGTATTAGGTGTGCTAGCATCACCTAGGCAATAAGGTGATGTCACAGAGAGGTGCACTATAACTGGCACAGCTCCAGCGAGTGGAGTCGAGCACGAGTGGAGGTGATGCAGGCAGGGTTGGCAGTGTCTGGCGGTGTCAGACAGGGAAGAAGTGCAGGGGATACTGATGAGTATCCTCAGGTAAAGACACCAATTGAATATCGGTACCAAAGTGAATCTACCAAAAGTTTACGAGTTGTCTGCCATCCCCTTTAGGAGCACTTAATAGTATAAAGTTCTTAGCACTTTAGGCTTAACTAGAGACATGTACTAGATTTAGGTGAAACAGATAAATTAATACAGGAGATACATTAAAATATATTAATAGTGTAAACAAAGAGTGGACTATAGAAATGAAGTGTATTTTGCTGTATGTATAGCCTAGATCCCTCAGTGTTTACATCTGGTAAAATATATGTATAAAGTGTAGGGATAATGATGAATTAGAACAAATAGTAACTGAGTTTCACACAAGATTGAGTGAACTAGAAAAGTCAACTAGACATATCTCATGGAATTCAAGCATGTGATATAACTAACGATAATATTGCTACCAGAGGAATTGAGTCATCAAAATTCAAAAGAAGAAAAGCTAAATCCTCCAAACAGAAAAAAAGTATAACAAAAAAGGATTAGAGAGGAGGAATCTCATACTGTAACAGATGAAGACTGGTTTCAAATTCAAAGTTCCAAAGTAACCAAAAGAAGGAAAAAGAGTAATACAAGCATTTTTAATATATCCCTATAGAATAGTTTTGATCCATTATCAGAAATTAGTGACAGTATTCCTGATATTGAAGAGGAACCAAATATAGTTTAATCGATGCAGTATAATAACTGTGATACTTTGATATCATTGGAAACAGTACAAGATAGCAAAACTGAAGAAACCCAGAATTTAATTTCTCATACAGAGTTTAATAAAGAGTCCCGTCATGGAGATATAGGGACATGCTAGCACACAGTCAACTGGAAACAAACAAATATTTGTTCTAGGTGATTCTTAGTAAATGGGCTGGATAGAATTATATGCAACAAAGGTAAAGCTTCAAGAACCATGTCATGCTTTCGAGGAGCAAGAATTAATGACATAAACCGAATGTTAAGGATATTTAAAACAAGACGATTGAATTCCCTTGTGATAATTCATGCTGGAGCTAATAATATATTCACACAAAATGAGCAACAAATCAAACAGGAACTTGTGGATATTACAAACAGACTTGCAGATTTGGGTGTGATTTGCATTTTCAGAATTATTACCAATACCAAGAGCCACTTATGAACAGACTAGGAAATTACAAAGAATAAATAGTTGGTGCGTGCATGGACCCTTAAGCAAGGGATAGGGATATATTCCATTGGGAAAAGTTTTGCATTAAAACAACTACTATTGCAAAGATGGGTTACATCTTAACAACAAGGGCAAATCTGTACTTGGGACTCAAATGCAAAAATACATAACAGATCATTTAAACTGTTAAAGGGAGGGAAACAAAATATAGTGCATAAGTATGTCAATACTAAACAATTGATGGATACGTCAAATGATTTAAATAATCAAAAAAGGATATAACAATACAATTGATTAATGCACGAAGCCTGCATAATAAAATGGAAGAGTTAGGACAGATATTAAATGACAACCAAGTTGATGTGTGCTGTGTGTGAAACATGGTTTACCATCAATGACTGGAATACTGATATTCGTGGATATACTAAATTTAGTAAGAGCAGGAAAAAAAAAGGTGGGGTATAGCCTTATATATTAACAAGAGTATAAAATCTGAAATTAAAATTTATAGGATGATAATACCAAGGCATTGTGGGTAGATTTGTACTTAAATAACAAAAAAATAACTATAGCACTGGTATATAGATCTCTAGCTTGATTCCAATAGCAACTCAGCACTTTGATGCAATTGAAAGCACAGAGGTTTCAAATGACTATATTCTAATGGGTGATCTTAATTTTCTATACATTGATTGGAATAAATTAGAAGCAAGAGGTATTATGGAAAAAGATTTATGGAGTACACACTTCAGAATAATCTTGAACAACTAGTCTTGAAACCAACAAGGAATGTCATGTACTTGACATTATCTTAACGAATATTAGTGATATTATATCAAAACCAGAAATCCTACCACCTTTGTTGGATAGTGATCATAATATAGTACAATTTAAAATAAACATAATGGTAGAAGGTAAAGTCAAGGGAAATAAAGATTAAAGATTTTAATAAGGCAGATTACAACAGTATAAGAAACTATCTAAGAACATGGAACTGGGAATTGGAATTAAAGGAAAAACAAATCTGCAGGAACAATGGCATTTAATCAGCTTCAAATGTATACACTGTATCAATACATGAGTACTGTGGAGGATTAACTATGGTAAAAATCAAAAAGAATTCAGTTATGGTGGACAAATGAAATTAATAAAACCATCAAAACAAGAAAAGGGCATATCGAAAATATAAGACATCTCTAAATATAATACATTGGTCAAAATACAAATCTTAATAAAAACAAAACAGCTAATCAGAGAAAAACAACAATTAGAACTTAGATTAGCAACAAATACTGAACAAAAATAAAAAAAAATGCTTCTATAATTATCGGATCTTTAAGAAGTCACAAAAATGTGGGACCTTTAAAAATACAGGAATCGGTAGTTGCCAATGAATTGAAATGGCAAATGAGTTTAACTCCTATTTTGGGAGTGTATTTACTCCAAAAGAACACACTGAATTTAATCAGTTAAATAATAAAGAAAAACAAAACTGTCACTGTAATGAAGTAGCAGATATCGTAAGAAGTTTAAAGGAAGATGGAATAGCTCCTAAATTTCTTAAGAATCTGTTAAAAGAACTTGCAGGCCCCTTAACTGAACTATACAATACATCAATTAATAGTGGAACCACAGTAAAGGAGTGGAGGGTGCAAACATTGTTCCAATACATAAAAAGGCAGCAAACAACTTGTAGAAAACTATAGACCTATCAGCCTGACATCAGTGATTGGTAAAATGTTAGAGAGAATAATCCAAAATAGAATGATTGATCACATGCATAAAGTTGGAATATATGATATCTCACAGCACGGGTTCACACCTGGTAGATCATGCTTGACCAATCTGATCAGCTTTTTTGAACCGGTTAGAGAAGCCCTTGATGGTGGCTTCCCAGTGAACATAATCTATTTGGATTACACAAAGGCATTTGACACAGTATCACATAAAATTTGTTACAAAATTTCTGTAGATTAAAATTTAATGATAATCTTGTTAGCTGGATCAGTTCATGGTTAAATGAGAGAGTACAGAGAGTGGTGATCAGGGGCAAGAGTCCAGCTGAGTTCCGTGACCAGTGGAGTCTCACAGGGGTTTGTCTTTGGTCCACTAATATTTAATATTCTCATATCTTTAATGAGTGTGTTAGATGGTGTTTGGATAGGAAAATATGCAGATGATTGCAAAATCGCAAGTATAGTTAACAAGGTAGAATCAATAGCTAATTTTCAGAAATGTATAGATAAAATCTGTAAATGGGCAGATGACAATATGTTGACATTTAATGAGTTAAAATGTAAGGTGATGCACTTCAGAAGTAATAATCAGATGGCAACAAATAATATGAAGAGAAGAATAATTAAATCGAAGACAGAGGAAAGGGATCTTGGTATAACTATTACCAATGATCTAAAATTTGATACCCATACTAAAAGAACAGTCAAAAGATGCTACTCTATATTAGGATGCATACATCAGCATATCAAGAGTAGAAGGGCAGAGGTCTTGATGCCATTGTATAAGAGTCTGGTGAGGCCACATATAGAATTCTGTGCTCCATTCTGCTACCAAAACTATAGGATCATTAAGGATGATGGAAAAGGTCCAAAGAAGAGCAACCAAAAGGTTAATTACTTAAACATCTCCCTTATGAGCAGAGATTAATATCATTGAATCTATATTCTCAACAATACAGACTGTTAAGAGGTGATTGCATATACCTATACAATGTCTTAAATAATAGTGACACACTTGAAAATAGTTAAAAATGTAAAATGTAAATACAGAACCATATATCACAAAACATACAAATCACTTAAAAGAATAAGGTTTTAAAAAGTGCAGATTCCTACCACTAATACATTCAGACTTGTCTGTTCTAAGGTATTCTTATCTCACAGTGCTGTAGATGTTTCTTTTCAGAATCCAAGCATTTGTGTGTAAATGGAAAACAGAATACTGTTTAAAAACTGGCTTTGCTAACCTCTTTGCATGAAGTCACCTAGCTCCTCCCTGTCAGAATATAAAAAATCATACCAACAGGATGTCTTTTTCAGAAGGTAAATTAAAAATTTCTGTGGCCTCAGCAAAACTCTCTTTTTTTTCAAATAACTTCTTTGATCTTATGAGCAGCTTCCCCTTCCAGGACATCACAGTACTTGGTATGTCTCTCTGCCAGATCTCAAGGAGGTGCAACATGCTTTGTATCACTGTGTGAATTTTAACTGTGTTTCCTCTGAATGTTATAAAAGTTTATGATCTATCTTGGCAGTTGCAAGCTGCAATTAGTCACATCAACAGGAGATCCTAAATTTTAAGTCTCTTCTAGCCTGTAATTATCTCTTGGCCTTCCAGGTAACACCTAATAGCTAAAACCTGGGAGGTGGGGTTGTCATTCCACAGAATGTCAGCATCTCTCATGAGAGATATTCAATAACACATTTTATATTTTTATATTACAAAAACATAGATTAATCAGAACCAGCTGTCTGAGTGTCATAGAGCAACTGCCTCTGGATACTGGGTGGCATAATCCACTACAGTTAGGATGAACCTCTTCCTGGAGGCCGAGGAGTGTTTAAAGGCCCCTGTCCATTCCCACCTCTCCTCTGGAATGGCTCCTCCACTATGGGCAATGGAATTAGGGTGGCTTGAGTTTTTACCCATCTTCCCTATTTCTTGGCACCAGTGACAAGATCTGCAATACTGTCACCTGCTGGGTGAAGTTGGACTAATAGAAATTCCAACTGCTGCATAGTGCACATGGTTCCCAGATGACCAGATAATGGAATATCGTGTGCAATCTTGACCAACTGCTCATGATTCCCTGGGAATGACAAGCTGCCTGCCTATTACCCCTACCTCTGTCTTGAGAATGTGTAAGGAGTTTGCAGCTACTCAGAAAAGTGACCCTAATCTAGAGAAGCTGAGGGCTTGGGCAGACTCTGATGGAGCACAGGGACATGACAGAAAACATAAAGTTTATTGGGAAAATGAACTGATGTATACTCAGTATGTAAAACAGAGGGAGGAGTGATAGACAGGCAGCTTGTCATTTCCAGGGGTACCGTGAGTATTTGCTCAAGATTGCACATGATATACCCTTGTCTGGCCATCTGGGAATCATTGGTCTAGAATTTCTATTGGCCCAACGTCACCCAGCAGGTGAAGGAGTATTGCAGGTCTTGTCACTAGTGCCAAGAAATAGGAAAGGCAGGAAAACCCAAACCACCCTAATTCCATTTCCCATAGTGGAGGAGCCATTCCAGAGGGTGGGAATGGATATTGTGGGACCTTCATCTACCCAGCTCCTCTGGGAAGAGGTTCATCCTGACTGAGGTGGGTTATGCCACCTGGTATCCAAGAGGCAGTTGCTCTATCCTTGCTGAGGAAAGACAAAGTGGCAGATGCCTTACTTGGGATTTCTCCCATTTTGGGTTTCACAGGAGGTTATCACTGATTGAGGGGTTCCTTCATGTCAGACCTGATGAAATGTTTGTGGAGAAATGTGGGTGGTGCAGAGGCGCACGACGTCTTATCACCCACAAGCCAATGGACTTGTGGAAAGATTTAACGGCACCCTGAAGTAATGCTCCAAGTGTTTGCTGAATAGCATGGGAGGGACTGGGAGAAATACCTTCCCGCCTGTTGTTTGTATACAGGGAGGTGCCCCAAGAGTCAACAGGGTTTTCCCCTTCAAGCTCTTACATGGACACCGGGCACATGGGCCCCTAGGCTTCATCCGGGAGGACTGGAAAGGCAAGCACACCACCCAGGGAACTCCCACAATGGATTATGTCCTTAGGTTTAGGAAAGGCTGAAGGAGCATATGGGAGCCCAGAGCAGCCTGGTAGCTGCCCCATAGAAACAAAAGTGTGGTACGACTGCAGAGCCAGAGCTCACTCATACACAGTGGGTCAGGAAGTCATGGTCCTTATTCTGGTCTGGAAAGACAAGCTGCAGGCTGAGTGGGCAGGACCATACAAAGTAGTCAGAAAGGTAATTTACATGAACTATATCATAGAGTTACCTGACAGAAGACATACAGAAAGGATGTACCATGTCAACATGATGAAGCCATATGCTAATAGGGCTGACATGGTGTTTGCATGTGTAGTTCTGGGAGGGGCCGGATGAAGGCCCTTTCTGGACTTGTTGGAAGAAACCAAGTGGGAGTCCTCTGTAGAGTCAGTTAAATTGTCACCCCAGCTGGCCCCGAAAAGATCCAGGAAGTAAGGGAGGTTTTAGCAGATTTTGCCCCACTGTTTAGCTCCAAGCCTTAGTGATACACAATGTAGAGACAGGGACACAGACACCCATATAGCAGACAGCATATCAGGTGTCAGAGGCTATCCAAAAGGACATTAGGAGGAAGGTGGAGGAAATGCTGGATTTAGGGGTAATCCAGAGATCCCACAGCCCTGGGCCTCACCCATAGTCCTTGTGCCCAAGCCAGATGGCTCTACTCATTTTGTGTGGACTATCATGGACTGAATGCAGTCACAAAGTCAGCATCCCACCCGATGTCACAGACAGATGAACCCCTGGACAAGTTGAGAGGGGTGACATACTTATGACTATTGACCTGACAAAGGGGTACTGGTAGGTAGAGTTAACTGACAGAGCTAGGAGAGGTCGTCCTCATCACTCTGATAGGCTTATTTGAATTTACAGTAATGCCTTCGAATGAAGAATGCCCGCCACTTTCCAACATTTGGTGAACCAGGTGTTAAATGGTGCTGAGGAGTATGCCGTGGTGTACCTGGAGGACACTGCCATCTTTAGTGCCAGCTGAGAGGAACACCTGTCCCACCTTAGGGAAGTGCTGGGCAGGATACAGAGGGCTGGGCTCACTGTCAAAGCTGAGATGTGCCAGATGGCCATGGCTGAAGTGGCATACCTCAGGCATGTGGTAGGCCTGGGACAGCTACATCCTAACCAAGTAAAATAGAGGTGCTCAAGGCAAGGCCCAGACCAGAAATACAGATGCAGGTCAGCAGTCTTCTAGGGACAGCAGGGTACTATAGAAAATCTGTGCTCAGTTACAGTGCCCTGGCTGCTCCCTATCTAACCTGGCAAAGAAAAGGATGCCTAAGAAAATTACCTGGGAACCAGCCTGTGAAAATCCTTTACCACACTGAAGGAGGCACTGTGCAGTACTCATGTATTGACAAGTCCTAACTATAGCAGACCCTTTATAGTCCAGACTGACGCCTCAGACGTGAGTATTGGGGCAGTACTGAGTTAAACATCCAACCAAGGGAAAGATCACCAGTAGTGTACCTGAGTAAAAAGTTACTTCCCTGGGAGCAGGCATACTCTACTGTGGAAAAGAGTGTCTTGACATAGTATGGGCCCTAAAGAAGTTAGAGCCATACTTATATAGGCAGCATTTTGAGGTACATACTGACCACAACCCCTGGTTTGGCTGACACAAATGGGAAAACTAATGGTAGACTATTAAGATGGAGTCTTGCCTTGCAAGGGTATGACATGACAATCTTACATAGGGCTGGAGCAACCAAACAGAGCACAGATGGCTTTGTCGGTCTATATGAGGAGGAACTGACTTAGGAAGCTCATCCCATGCCGGGAAAGAGCCCGTGATGCTTGGCCAGCTGGTTATGATTAGTGCATGATATTGGTATTATAAAGAAATGGTCAGTGTATGAAATGTCAGTCTGTGAGAGATTTGGGCCTTTGAATTACAAGGTCAGCAGCTGAAACCACAGGATATAATTAAAACTGACCAGGGGACCAGTTAATTAACTATCTTCCTTCCAGTAGGCATTTTATTACCTTTTATGACATACTTAGGCTTTTGAAGTGGAAACAAAATCTAAAGTTTATGATGTCAGGAAAGAAAGGGTAATTTTGCTGTTTCTATCCAGTGTAACACCTAAATGACAAATGCTGGGATTGCTAAATTCAAATGAAAAATAGTAAATTAAGGAGTTATATATAGGAAATGTATTTTTCTTCTGATGTCACATTATTTAAAATACCTCCTGGTAGGAAATCATATTTGTAATTTTATATTCTAAAAGGAGGCGCTAGATGACTCATCAAGTGGGTGTGGAAATAGAGTTGAAAATGTATCAGTGTATCTGAACTGGAATATATCTTGATGAGCTCTGAAGAAACAAAGATCTCTCTAATTTAAAGGCACTTATAGAGGTAACACATTAGATAGGAAAGATCAAATGTATTGTGGTAGGAGTTTGCTGTAGTTTCTTTTTTTCTTTTATGTGATTGTGATGCTCTTTGATATTTGTTCTGTATTTTATCTTACTGATTTGTATCCATTTTAGTAAGCATTTTCTTTAAGATACTGCCTGCATCTGCTCAGTCATGTTTTGCATGTTATTGCTGAACGATATTAAGTCTAACAGCTGATGGTGTTACTAAGCTTGGTAAAAGTAAGAATACACCTAAGGTCTCTTATGGAGTTTTAAGGGTTCATTCTGGATACCTAGTTAGGTGTTCTTAGGCTAAATATATATTGCATCCCCCAAGAGAATATTATCTGGGCCTGTACATTTGGGTACACTAGCATAAGGTTCACAGTTTGAATCGCCCCAGATCTTGAGACTAAAGGTGATTTGGACCCAAAAGCAGACAAGAGGGTTACCCTGTTACCTGTTCATGCTATTGCGCCTGAGGTTGGCACTGTGGGAGCAGAGGGCCTGAACTGTGGAATGCATTTGTGACACTCTGTACCACTGGATGAGGTCAGACAGGAGATGGAGACCAGCCTTCTGGGCCCTAGTGACTGTAGGCTCTAAGTCACTTACTAACACAAAGAAACCATCACAGTTACCCACTCACCAACAACACCTATTCTGAAAGCCATTTTGTGAGTCTTGAATATGCTTGTTATATTAAGCTTACAAATTCCTGTGATTTACAGTTGTTTTGTGTATGTGAGAGAAATATGTTTTGTGAAGAAGGCTCAAAATTAATTTGCTTGAAATTAATGTTAAGGAAATATGTATATTCAGATCTAAAATTCAATATGTATTGCCACTTGGCACAAACCTCAAGCACTTTGATTGCAGTGTGGTCCTTTATTTTCAATAACATAGAGTGTGTACACTACAGTTGTGTTGATGGGAGCTGGTGAGGCACAGACATAGTGTTCAGACTGTGCAAAATGGCACTGCCAAGTTTGACTATGGCACACTCCCATATTAATTAAAGCAGACTTGGATTCCCAAATACGGGATTGAAGAGTTTGGGCAAAGTGATTTTTAAATTCAGACGTGAACATTTTCTTAAACGTTCAGCAGTGCTGCTCAGCTGAATGCAGTACTTGATGTTTGCTTTGTTTATTTATTTAGTTTTTTTGTTTACCAGGTAGGTGCACTAGACAAAAACATTACCTATTTTCAGGCACAGCCCAGGAGAGTTACATACTGTACAGAGGAAGTAGGAGTCACTGGAAAGTTTAATACCTTTTATTGGATAAACAATTGTCTTTTACAGAGATGAAATTATACACAAGCTTTTGGGGCCTCACATGTCCCTTTTTCAGGTGAAGTAGCAAATTCAGGAGACAATATATTGCACGGTATTATGCAAGGATAGCAAACTTGGGTAACATAACAGTCATTTCAGCAGTGCAGGGAGAGAGTAGTTACAGACAAAGGAAACAGCAATAAAGTAGAACAATACATTACATACTGTATGTTAGTGCATAGTTAGCAAAACTTGAAAAACTATATCTGTCATTACCACAGTGCAAGACCCCGATGACAAACCAGAGAGATTATACAACTGCACTGTAGAACATGACAGACCAATAATGAAAAGTGCATTAACATTTGGGATAGATATGCTAAGGGATTAGGGTACATGTGCAGCGTCAGAGCCCAAAAGGGAGGCCCTGAGCTCATTTTTAAATACCTGATGCGAGTTTGAGAGCCTGGCAGCTGATGGCAGGGTGTTCCAAAGCTTGGGGACAAATGCAGCGAAGGTTTGCTCACCAATTTTGTAGTACATTTAGGTATGCTATGAGAGACATTTCTGCTGACCTCAGCAGGTAGGTCTAAGTAGCTTGATTTAACAGACAGGCCAGGATTCCAGTGTACCAGTCCTAATGATATTATCTATCGTACATCCAGCTGTGTATATATGATAGGAGGTTGAAGAGAGCCTGCCCAGACTTAAGAAAAGTATACAGCGGTGTGTCCATCTGGGGACCAACAGAACAAAGTGGCAGATGTTGTTCTAGCATGTGTCCTATTTCTGTAGTGTCCCTTTGTTGGCATCATGGTATGCCGTTATGCCATAGGTAAGGCTTGGCCTAAGAACCCCCGAGCAACATCTAGTTTAGCTGCTGTGTTCAGAGAAGACTGGATTTTATAAGCCAGCCCCAGCTTCAGATTTACAGCTTTGCATGTAGCAACTATGTGCAGGTTAAAATCCAGTGAGGGATCAAGTGTTATTTCCAGATAACTGGTGGAGTCAACTACTTCCAGCAGAGTGCCATCAAGGCCTGGAATTGACAGTGTGGATGCATTTGCTTTAATCTGAGGTGCTGATCCAAATAGCATGGCAACTGTTTCCTTGGCATTCAGTAGCAGTTTGTTGTGTGTTAGCCAAGTATGTAGACAAATAAAATCCATTTTAGTATAGAATTTATAGTGGTTATGTTCTACATACACAATAGTGGAGGAGGACCCATACATCCTTGGCATCCTGTTTACAAACAGGGAGAAGAGCAGTGGACATAGGATGGATTCCTGAGGTAGCCCGACTCTGGTGTGTGAGAGATCTGATTTGGATTTATCTTTTGCATGAATCACCTTCATCCCTAAAGGTAGCTGTCAAACCAGGAAGTAGAGTCTTGTGAGAAACCAAATGTAGCCAGATTTGATAGTTGTAGGGTGGTCCACCAGGTCAAATGCTTTTGTTATGTCAACAAAGACTGCTCCTGTGTATAGCCCTTATCCATGGTCATTTCTATGCCGTTTGTAAAATTGAGGAGAGCCATGGTTGTGCTGTGATTCTTTCTGAATCCATGTTGCGCTAGTGAGATTAAGGGTTCATTTTGGATACCTAGTTAGGTGTCCTTAGGTGAAAGATATATTGCATCCCCCAAAGAGAATATTATCTGAGCCTGTACATTTGGGTACGCTAGCATAAGGTTCACAGTTTGAACCCCCTAGATCTTGAGACTAAGTAAGTTATTCCACAGTATGTATTCCATAACCTGAGTGGCCATGACATTTTATTAGTAGCTTATTCAGAACAGATAATATGACAATATTTTGTTATATTTTACTGTTGGGTATTTAAGTTTTAAATGGTACCATTGTGTTTGAGAACTTATATGTTTACAGTTTGCCTGTTGGTTTCAAAACAGCTGTTTGGGGTTGAGGTGGAGAAACTGCATGGCATCTTTTCTTTGCACTTTTTATTGCTAATAATATTTTACAAGTCTCTATGGAATGGTTAAAGGAAACCCAAATGCTCAGATATTGCAATTTGCATGTGCTCCATATCAGGTGACTCCATTTCTGTAGCTGTTGAGGGTATGTATAAAGATTGTTTTACTTCTATTAATGGTAGACCCTTGAATAACCCTCAAACTATCCTGGGTGCCAGAGTTGGCTACCCCACCTTCACACAGAGTCAGCATTTACAGACACTGGTGAAGCTTTTGTGCTCATTAACAGTGCTGGCAGCAGGTGGCATGTGCTGAAGACATCAGTGAGCAATCCTGGTCATAGCATTTAAAAAGAAGAAGCTATGAATGACAGAGGAAAGAAGAAAGAGAGTGATTTTGAGTAACTAATTGAAAAGTAGGATCGCGAGGCAGAGTGCAAGTCTCATGTTCATAAATACATTTAGAGTAGAGTCATAACTAACCAGGTGAAATCTAACCTCTTTGTTTTATTTTCATTTCGATACAGGTAATAATGTTACCAAAACATTCCTTGTTAAGATAAAATGCAAAGCCACTTACATGTCTTCCAGTGCATGTTGGCTTTTTAGTTGAAGAAAGGAAGGGGTTTAAAATTCATAGCAAGCAGCCAAGATAAACACAATTTAAGCAGAAAAAATATACAGTATTACACTAAGTGTCACTCCCGTACTTCTCCACAGCTGTGACAAGGGTCCCATGGATCAACATCAAAATGAATTACATTACAGAAACAGAAATACAGAGATGTTTAAATGGCCTATTGAATTGATCTTGTTTACGTGTCTAAACTAAAACAAGTGTGAGTTGCCAATTATGTAGTTTATCCTTTTCCAATTTTAAGACTTACTTTTGTTCTTCCTTCCAGCTAGTGACTCAGTGAATCAGTGTCAGTGGCTCAGTAGGTAGCACACTTGCCTCTGAGGCCGGAGATCAGAAGGCTGTGGGTTCAGTTCCCACATCTGGCACTTGGGTTAATATCCCAGTACTGACACTGTAGTGCAGCATGAGAGGGCGCTGCACTTTGAGGTGCCGTCTTCAGATGAGACATTAAACCGAGGTCCCATCTGCCTGGATTGGTGGTAGTTCAGGTAGATGTTAAAGATCCCATGGCACTTATCGAAAAGAGTAGGGGAATGTTTTATTTAGAATAACAAAATCAAAACAACAGAATACAAAACAGTGGTATCACATTCCAAAAGAAAATGCAAGTTATAATCAAATCAAATAAGTATTGCAGACATACAGATTCAAACAGGTTGTTAAGTATAGAAATGAAACTAAAATCAGACAGGCAAAACTAAAAGAAAACTTCCCCATTAACAAGTAGGGAATGTTAATATGGAAAACTATAAACAAAACTTCAAGACCAAGAAAACAAAAATACAGATACAGTAAAATATCATACAAATCATGAAGAAATAAATGAAAGCAATAATAACATATGCGAAAATAAACAGAGAAAATGACATAGACCTTGTTGTTCCTATTCCACTATAAAAGGAAAGAAAGAACAAGAGTCAAAAGCATAATCGAAAGGAGCTCCAAACCCACCAAAAAGGATATAAAATCAACCAGTATCCAACACTGTATCGCCTTCCATTTCCTGTGAAAATGTTGAGACGATAAAGAACGGGAATCTTTGTTCCAAATTTCCAAAAGCCAATCATGAATTCTCCAAAACAATTGGTTAGGTGAAATAAATAAAGCTCGAGGGACCGAAGTGCATCGAACCTGCCAAACATGGTATTTTATACCCCAAAATCAATCTAACAGTATTAGCATTAAAGGAGTCCCAATCCGAGGATAAAACTCCAAAAATAAACAATTAGGTCCTATACTCAGAAAATGAAAATGAGCCTATTTAACAGAAAATCAACTAAAATTGCAAAATATACGGACAGTCAAAAACAAATGCAACATAGTTTCAAATTGATTTGTGCAAGTAAGCGTTCTTGGACAGTACCTCTCTTCTATACATTTGTGTTTCAAATTATCCTTAACATTTAATTTTCCATGCACAGTAAGCCATGTGACATCCCACATATAATTGGGAATGCTAGTAGAGGTAAGCATGGAAGAAACCTGTAACAAGTCTGAATCTAACAAATCCCGAAACACAAATTGTTCTAAAAATATTGATCTAGTAAAGAATAGAACATGCTTTTTCGAGAAAATTGAGTAATAGATGTATAAGATATGTTCCATTTTTATTTTTCTGAAACAGGAATGAAAATAAACAGGCAATTGAGCAATAGACTTTTGTTTGTGGATGAGACCACCCATCCAACCACTGCGAAATATGATCTAAAAAGCCATAAAGTCCATATTTTGGGATTACACAAGAGGAGAAATATTTTATATAAAAATATACTAAAGAAAAATAAATGGGATTGATCATATTTAATCCACCCATCTTAATTGGATGATATAAAATATTCCTCTTTATGGAGTTCAAACGACTACCCCAGATTATCCAAAAAAAGACCATAAAGTGTTGTTTCTTTAGAAATCGTAAAGCATAAACTGCACTTACATGTAAAAATAAACCAATAAGAAAAGTATTGATCATATATATTCTTTTCTTTTAGACATGTTCCATTTATTCCAAAGGGTTATTTTCCAATTAGCAGCTTGAATAAGTTTGTCCTAATTGTATGTGGCTGTATCCATCCCACAAAAAATAAATACCCAAAATCTTACAAACCTGAGTAGTAATGGGAATCCCCATAATTACAGAATGTGATGAGGAATGATTACCAAAAACAACACTTACTTTTGATGTTAAAGAAGCCTCAGTTCCCTTCTTGTAAGCTGTAGTCAATGCTTCCGAGCAGCACAGGAAGGAATATCTGCCAAAAAACATAAATCATCCGATAAGCCACAACTGTGATTTCCTGATCATCAGAGCCCAAAGAGGACCTCTAATAACATCCATACCTGAGATGGCAGAAAGCAATGGTTCTAAGGATAAAATGTGAAGAATAGGGCTTAGTGGACACCCTGACGTACACCCTTGCCACATTTTCGCTTAGTGCCAAACCAGCCATTGACATCACGGAATAATTTCAGCCTAGAAAATAATACTGTTTTAACAAGTGAATAAAACTAGGTGGAAAACTCATTGCTAACATACATTTCCAAAGATAAAGGTGAGACACATTATCAAAAGCTTTCGCTTGGTCTAAAGTAACGCAAATACTGGCAAGTTCATCCCTATTACCCCTTCAATGATTACCCGGATAAGAATCAAGGCATCTGTAATAGTACGACCAGGCACCGAGCAAAATTACGTGGGAGAAATGACATCTGCTAAAAGACATGAAATTCAGAAACTCAAAATTTTAGTAAGAATTTTACAATCGAATTCAAAGCTGCATTGGACACCAATTATGTAGATCACCTTTATTTCCAGTTTTATGAAGAAAGATCAAAAGTCCTTCATTCATACTAGGAGGAAAATTACCATGAGAGAGACAATCATTGAACATAGTAACCAAGCGATGATCCAAAATTGAACCAATTAAGCTATAAATTTCATTGAGAAGGCCATCCTTACCAGGGTTTTATTTTTCGAAGGTTTTGAATAACTGCACGGAGTTCTATTAATGAAATAGGGGTCAAAGGATATCAAAAATGTGTCAGGGATCCGTCTCAAAGAACTGTATGTCAACCATTCAGCTATTGAGTGTTGTGTAATGTTCAAATCCTTTGCAAACAATGATTGAACATGAGCATCAATAATCTGAAAAGATCCTGTCAGTAGTAACTGATACCATCAGAGTTCAACAGACTATGCACATCCTTCTTATTCAGAGGACATATTAATGTCATAAGGATTAGTATAAGCTGAAGAACCCTGGGTACCAAATTGTTGTTCCTCTCAAGTTGCTTTTGTTTAGAATTGTGCAACTTTGCCAATTCAACTTTTACCGTATTCAAGGTTTGAAAATCTACAGGTAAACCTATATTAATTTGAGAATAAAAATGGTCAGTAAATTTTGGAGAGCTCTGTGATAGGATTTACGGAAGCACCCAATATGTGACCAACTTCAAGAAAATATTCCTTAAAAATAAGTTTAGAATCTTCCCACCAATCCTGTTGGGAGTCATATAAAAAATACAGATTTATGTGCTTCAAAACATCCAGAAAACCTTCCCTGACCGCTGGAATATCCAAAAGAGATAAATTCAACTTCCAGTACCCTGGGCCTTTAGAAGTTTGTTGATAATTGAAGAGAGAAAACTTAGAAGGCAATGATCAGATGTAGCAACCAAAGTAACTCGTGGGTGAAAACTTGAAGGAGGAAGAGACAAACCAATAATCTATTCTTGATTTTCTATGTCCTTGTAAATATGTGAAGGAAGGAATATCCTCAAAACATCACATAGTCCTGCTACCTTTAATAAGTTGTTCAGACAATTCGTGTCACAATAAGTTTTAGACGTGACAGATTTGGCCAGTCTGTGAAATATTGAAATCACCACCAAATAAAATATTTCTGCTAGAAAATAAATGGGCAAAGGAGGTGTAATAGCTGAATTTATCCCATTTAGTTTGTGGAGCATAAATGTTAATTAGTCTAAAGGATGGAATTAATAGTGACATCTAACAACAATACCCTTCCAGGAGAAATATGTAGTACATCTGTAACTTTAATGGTATTAGATGTAAAACAGATTCCAATTCCTGAACATAAGTCAGTGCCCTGGACCAATAACAAGGACCCCATCCCCACAAATCCATAGCAACAGAGAAATCTTGAATTGTATACAACCTGGTATCCTGAAAAATATAATATTGTGACGTAAACAAAATAAAGCAAAAGTGACCCGCTTTTGTACAAGGACCTAAGACTATTAGCATTGAGACTAGCCAAAGAAATGTCAAGAGAAGATTGAGAAGTAAGTTAGAGTGAGAGTGCAGTTTCCTATTACTTTTTACGTTAACCCAATACGATTTGTTTTTTGATTTTACATTTTGCCCCTCACCTCGATCTAAAACAGTTTCTTGGTCAGAGGCCATGTCTACTTGTGAGGAATTTTGAGAGGTCGTATCAGAGTCACAGTCCTCAGTATCCATAGAGGCCAAAATTCCAAATTTATTTGATACAGACTCTGGGGCTGGAGACTGAGCCCAATCCAGCACTGAACGTTGTTCCACGTCCGCTTGAACAGGGGACAGGAAAACCGTATCTACAACTACCGTTTTATCCAAAGAGGACACTCTAAAGGGGCTACCATAACCATAAGGGGTAGGTCAGCAGAACGGAGGATTCAGGATGAACAGCAGGTGGAGGGGAGTATGTTTTGGAGGGTGAGAAAGAGCTATAGGTGGGGTAGTCGCCAGAGCAGCAGAATATGATTTCAGTTTTTGGGAGGTAGTAGACCCAACCCCATCTAAAAGAGTCCTGGCTGCTTTGAAAATGAGTAAATCTTGCATAGCATAATCAGAGTCCTCAGTATTATGGGCCACCCATGGACAATCTGGAAAGAAATGCCCCATCTCATCACAAAGTTACATTTCACCGAGTTTTCACACTGATAGCTGGAATGGCCACCCTCTCCACACTGAAAAAAAATTTTTTCACAAGGCGTGCTAATATGTCTTGAGAGCCACATTTATAACATTGTTTAGGTTGACCAGGATAAAACATAGATACATACATAGATACATAGACAGTGTCGGGCAAATAAGGGCCTATGGCCCACCCAGTCTGCCCATTTAAGTCTGTAAGTTCAGTTTATTTTTCCAAGAAGTCTGTTGCCCTCACCCTGACCTCCAGAATTCCTTTATGTCTATCCCATGCATTCTTAAATCCCGTGATTGTTTCAGCCCCCACCACTTCCTCTGGCAGGGTGTTCCACTTGTCCACCACCTGTTCTGTGAAGAAATTCTTCCTCATGTTTCCTCTGAATCGTCCTCCTCCAACTTCATCCCATGCCCTCTAGTCCTGGAACATCTTTTCGCTTAAAAATAGTGCATTCCTGCACCCTGTTCCTCCCTGTAAGATACTTGTATGTCTCTATCATATCCCCTCTCTCCTCCTCTCTTCCAGGGAGTACATGTTCAGTGCCTTCAACCTGTCCTCATAGGACTTGTGATGCAATCCATGCATCATCTTTGTTGCCCTCCTCTGAACCTTCTCTACCCTGTCTATGTCCTTACGTAGGTAAGGTCTCCAGAACTGCACAGTGTACTCCAGGTGCGGCCTCACTAGTGTCTTGTCTAGTGGAATTATGACCTCCCTTTTCCTACTGGTGATGCCCCTGCCTATGCATTCCAGCATCCTATTTGCTTTACCTGCTGCCTTGTCACACTGTTTCCTGCCTTGAGGTCATCAGAGATGATAACCCCAAGATCCCTTTCCTGCTTGGTGCATGCTATATCCTCACCCCCAACTGATATATTGTGCCAGGTTTTTGTGCCCCATATGCATTATCTTGCACTTCCTTGCATTGAATTTCAACTGCCAAACCCCTGACCATTCTTCAAGTTTCTGCAGGTCCCTTCTCATTCTGTCTACACCCTCTGGTGTGTCTGCTCTGTTACAGAGCTTTGTGTCATCAGCGAACAGTGAAATTCTGCCTTCTAGGTCCTCGCGAATGTCACTGATGAAGATATTGAATAGTACCGGTCCCAGCACTGATCCCTGTGGTACCCATTGGTCACTTTTCCTCTGTGGAGTGACAGCCATTTACCACCACCCTCTGTGTCCTGCTGCCCAGCCAGTTACCTACCCACCGCACTACTGTCCTGCCCATACCCATATTCCCCAGTTTGTGCAATAGTCTTCTATGTGGCACAGTGTCAAAGGCCTTGCTGAAGTCCAGATAGGCCATGTCCACTGCTCTCCCTGATCCACCTCCTAGTCACCCAGTCAAAACTTCAATGAGGTTGGTCTGACATGACCTTCCCCTGGTGAAACCATGCTGCCTTGGGTCCTGTAGTCCATTGACAACCAGATGTTCCACTAATCTCCTTCAGTAGTGCTTCCATGATTTTCCCACTACTGAGGTGAGGCTGACTGGTCTGTAGTCTCCCTTCCTCTTTGTTCCCATTTTGTATAAGGGGACTACATCTGTATCCTCCAGTCTTTGGGTACCTCCCTGTTTCTAGTGATCGGCTAAACAGGATAGCAAGAGGTTCAGCCACCACCTCTTAGTTCTTTAAGGACCCTGGGTGCACCCATCTGGCCCCATTGCTTTATCAACTCTTATTACTTCCAGTTCCTTCAGGACCCTTTCTCGTAAAGGGACTTGTGTCCATTTCTGCACCATTCTCACCCTTGTACTCCATTCAGACCCATTATCCTCCTCTTCCTCAGTAAAGACTGAGCAGAAATACCTGTTCAATATGTCAGCTTTACTGCTGTCATCCTCCACACAGCCCCCATCCCCCTTCAGTCTCACTATCCCTCCCTTTGCCTTTCTTTTTCACTTATGTACCTGTAAAAGGTTTTGTCCCTCTACCCACTGATTTTGCAATGTGTTCTTCTGCCTGAGCTTTGCTTCCCTACTGACCTCCCTGCCTCCCTTTGCTTCTCTGGTACTTCTCCTATCCCTTCTGCCTGTGTCTTTTGTATTTCCTGAATGCAATCTGTTTGGCTTTCACTTTCTTTGCTACCTCTTTGGAAACCATAATGGTCTCTCTTCCTTTTCCTCTTGCTAACCTGCTTAATACATAATTCTGTTGTTCTTGTAATCCACATTTTAAATACTTCCCACTGTTCCTCAACCCCTGATTCCTGCCCCATTCCCTTAATGCCACTTTCAAGTATCTCCCATTTTCCCAAAGTTTGCCCCCTAAAATCCAAGATACGTGTTTTGTGTGGTTTGGTTCTGCTCTTTCTATGATTTCAAACCACAGTGACTGGTGGTCACTGTTCCCAGGTGCTCTCCCACTCTTACCCCCATCACACTGTCCCTGTTTGTGAGCGTAAGGTCCAGTATTGCCTTCTGCCGAGTTGGTTCCATGACCAGCTGCTTGAGGAAGGCACCCTGAAGGAGTCCAGGATAAATCTGCTCCTAGTTGATGCTGCTGGGATGCTCCAGTCCACGTCTGGAATATTGAAGTCTCCAACCAGTACTACTCACTTTGTCTGCCATCCTCTGGATGGCTAGCATCAGCTCCCTATCTGTTTCTTACTCCTGGGCTGGTGGTCTATAGACCACACCTGTGTGGATGGCTGGCCCCATTTTCCTTTCCAGCTTAACCCACAGTATCTCTCCCCATTTTGTTTCTCCTGGATCTCTGTGGCCCTTATGTCATTTTTCACATACAGTGCCACCTCCTCCCTTCCTGCCTGCCCTGTCTCTTCTGAATATGTTGTAGCCCGATATGGCCAACTCCCAGTCGTGGTTATCATTACACCAGGTTTCAGTGATGGCCACAATGTCCAGGTCTGACTGCACCATGACAGCCTCCAGATCTTCCATCTTGTTGCTAAGGCTCCTGGCATTTGCACATGGCTTTCCATGATTTGACCTCCCTAGACTGTTTTGCTGTTCTACTCCAGCCCCTTCCTTGGTTGTCCTTATCCCTGGTTCACCTTGCTGTCTGACCTTCTGCTGAATTTTGCCCCTATTCTGCCTATCCACCTCCTGGGTGCTAATCTTCATCTTTTGCACACTGCTTTGTAGAGACAGCAACTCCTCTGGTTCACTGGTTCCACTGCTAGCTGTGGGGGTGAGCAATGGGTGCCCTCCTTGCTGGCCTGCCACCCCTTTGCTAGTTTAAATGCTTGTCAATGTAGCATTTAAACTTATCATTGAGTGCTTGGATTCCTCTCCAGGATGGATGCAGGCCGTCAGGCTTGAACAAACCTCCATCCTCTCCAGGTGGGTCCCCAGTCACCAATGAATCCAAACCCTTCCTCACAGCACCAGTTCTTCAACCATGAGTTAAAATTTCTGGTGTATGCACCCCTATGCTCTCCCTTGCCTCTCACAGGTAGTACTTGAGAAAGTGACAGAAGTAGCTACTTGCTTGAGACCCTCCCCAATTTCCTAAACTCTTCCTGAACTTCCTTTGCTCCCCATTTGCCAGGTCATTAGTACCTAGGTGGATAATGACATCCAGCTCACCCTCCGCCTTGCCTTCCCAGTGATCCCCAGGATCTTCCTTCCATCCTCCATGCTGTGGCACCTGGTAAGCACCTCACCTCCTGTCCTCCCTCCTGTGTTCCTAGCTGGATCCCTCTTATGATGGAGTCCCCACCAGGATTTGCTTCCTTCTCCTCTGGGGTCCACTGCTCTCCCGCTGAGGTCACCTCCTTGGCTAACCTCCACATCCTTTCCTTCCATTTCTGGGTACCTCTATTTGGTTGTCCCTGTCTGGCAGTGTGGTATATGAGTTCTGGTGAGTGGAAGGGATCTGGGATGTGCTCTGCCTGACTGCTCTAACCCTCCCTGAGCCCACTGTCATCCAAGTACTCCTCGTTCTCTGCATCCTTTGAGGCAGCTGCATTGGACTGAGTGGTCTCTGGATAGGGGTGATGGTACCTGACCCAGTTTACTTCCACCTGAGTCTGGCTACCTCATCCCACAGTCCAGAGAGATGCATGCAGATGGGGCAGCACCTCAGTGTCCAGAATATCTGCCTGAACATGGCTGCTCCACAGCCACTGCATTGCACCACTCCCACATCATACTGCAATTATACTGCTATTCCACTACTTGTCTGCTACTGAAGCTCTCCTAGTTCCCTTTTATTAATTTACTGTCCTAAAAATCCTGCCACTGTTCCTCTATAATATTTGAAAATACATACACTTCTATCTCACCTCTTTATCCTTACCATCAAAAGGTAACTACAATCACAATAACTACCTTCTACTAATACAGATTCTATCACAGAATCAGAGCACAATGCAAAAACATCTGCTACTTAGCAACAACAAACAGGTGACAACATACCAAGTTGATGTAGCTTTTTAAAATAGAAAAAAAAATGTAATTGTTTAAACTAATACAAATCAGCAGTTCAAAAGCACCTTGAACTACAAGAAAGAACACAGTACCACACCTCTGCCACAATAACTAAACAGTTCTAAAACATTGGAGAAAGAAGAGAAAATCAGAGACTGAGCAAAAGATACAATGTACTATAAAGTATTAGGCAATAGGTATACTCAGCTGTTTAACAAAGAAAATAAAGTACCTACCAAAACAGCCAGGATACCCACAAATGACACTTAGGTTCTCAATATCAGACACCACCAAAGGCACATACAGAAAGGAACAAAATCCTTTATCTCGGCCTACAAAAACAATTAGGAGATGAAACATATTGATCATGAACACAATAGAGTTTAATTTTAAATCTCCATCCCCATTCCAAAACCCTTCCCCATCCAGAATGGGGTCAGGCGTGCTTGAACCTCACATCTCTTTTTAACCAATAAAGAATGTCAATCAAATTCACTCCTCATTACGAAACAAAACAATAATTACTCTGAAAGGTTGTTTTGTCAATGGAACCACCTAAAAGGGGACCATAAAGGATTAGTTTTAAAGATGCATATCTTAACAAAAAGTTTCTAAATTCACTGAAGTCCTGAAACTAATATCAAATGAATGTTCTCCTGGGGCATGAATAAGGGCATAAATATCAGCAGGCGAAAGCCCAGGGATTGTTTGATCAATACTCTGCCCACATAAAGAGATCTGGAATTTCAGCCATTCCTCCCAAATAACGCAGTCAAATAACGTTTTTTAGCTTGTTCCACAGGTTTCACAAATAGATCAGCAGAATTAGTTTTAGTAGGGTCTGGCAAAGGAGTCAGAGAAATAACCGGAGTGTCTATAGCAATGTCTACAGTGTCGGAATCAGGTGAAACAGGAACAGTATTACCTGGAGCAACAGTCGAAGGTGCAGTAGCTGCCATGGAGTCTAAAGTCTGGTTACCTCAAGAATGACATTGACACTAGCCGCGGTCAACAGAATGGGCCAATATATCCGCCTGTGATTCGGATCAACTACCCAGGAACCATCTTCAAGTGCTTCCATCCAGATTTGGAAAGCGAGATTCAGCAGACCAGGGTTCTTCCAGCATTCAATCAACCGAATCGTCAGTAGGATAGTAGCCAAGCCAGACACTGGCACAGAAGAAACTATGTCATCAGTGGAACCAGGACCCAGTTTGAAAGTTTGGCTAACAACATCGGAGAAACTCCAAATAAGCTGCCTTTCTTCTTTTCCAGTAATTCAGCTCTTGCAGATGTAAGAGCCAGCTCCGTTGCAATAACTGACCTTTTAAAACATCTCTTTGCAGTACCATCCTGTTACCTGTACCATCTTGGCAGAAGACACCAGGAGAAAGGACTGCTGTGTGACTGAACTTCTCTGCTGGGACTAAAGTAGAAGAACTTTGTATTTGACCTTTAATTTAGGGTAAAAACTAACATGCAAAAAAAAAGTGTGTGTTTGGTTAACTGAACTGAATGGGTATCTGAAGAGTTATCTAGGTGTAAATCTCAGGTGACTAAAAGGACTTAACTGCTGTGAGGTCTAAATTACTTGTAGAAAGATCTGGTAAGTAGGGGGGTGGCTTAGCTAGAAGGAAGCTACATTTAAAGACTGCCTTAGAAAGTTTCTGCTAATAGCTTGGCAGAAGACACCAGGAGAAAGGACTGCTGTGTGACTGAACTTCTGCTGGGTCTAAAGTAGAAGAACTTTTGTATTTGACCTTTAATTTAGGTAGTAAAAACCTAACATACAAAAAAAAGTGTGTGTTTGGGTTAACTGAACTGAATGGGTATCTGAAGAGTTATCTAGGTGTAAATCTCAGGTGACTGAAAGGACTTAACTGCTGTGAGGTTTAAATTACTTGTAGAAAGATCTGGTAAGTAGGGGAGTGGCTTAGCTAGAAGGAAGCTACATTTAAAGACTGCCTTAGAAAGTTTCTGCTAATAGCTTGGCAGAAGACACCGGAGAAAGATCTGCTGTGTGACTGAACTTCTCTGCTGGGACTATATTGCCCTCCTTCCCTCCCTCCACCCCCCACCCAAAGCTAGTTCTATTTTTATAGGCACAGAATTTGACTGACAACAGGAACTTCCTGTTTAGGGGCAGGAAGTGAGTGATCACAGAACCACCAAGGACCCACCATCCTAGAAGGGCAAGAGTAGCTCTCCGACCCTCTAGCTGCTGGAGGTCTGCCTCCGAGCAAGTAAGTGGTCTACTGCAAAATATAGGATATTCTTGTCTCAGAACAGGACAATCAGGAGCTTAAAGGCACACAGGCAGAAAGTAAGAGAGAGAGAGAAAAACAGAGGAAAGAGTAAGGATTGCAAACAGTGAAGGGGCCAGAAGTAAGACATGATTGGAGTGGTGCAGTGCAGTGGCTGTGGGCAGCAGTCTTCTTGGAGATGTTCTGGAGGATGCGGTGTTGTCTCATCTGCAGGCACCTCTCTGGGCTGAGGGAGGAGGTTGTCATCTCCAGGCTGAGTTGGCCAGGATTTGTGGACCTCTTCTTCCATCCAGGGACCACCAGTGCCACTGCCGTGCCTCAGAGGTTGCCAAGAAAGAGGAACGGTTGGACCACAGTGGGCTCAGGAGGGTGAGGGTGGTGATCAGGAGGTGCATCCTCCCATTGTACCTCTCCACAATTCCTATGCCATTCTGGCAAAGTGTGGTTCCTCTATGGAGGCACCCACAGTGGAGACCAAGGAGGATGCTGGGAACCTCCACAAAGGAGACCCACAGGAGGGTGGCAGGGGACCCTGCAGGGGAAGGAAACAACTCCTGGTGGGGACTCATTGTTAGGAAGGTAGAACTGGGGAGGGAGAGGAGGTAAGGTGCCTGCCTGGCACCATGGCTTGTAGGGACAGGAAGCGAATCCTCAGGATTGCGTGAGCAGCTGCACAGGGAGGGAGCTGGATGTCATTGTCCACCTAGGGACAAATGACCTGGCTAAGAAAGGATTAGAGAAGTGCAGGAAGAGTTTGTGGAATTGGGAGGGCCTTAGTCAAGTAGCACACACGGTAACCTTCTCGGAGGTGCTACCCATCTATGGCATAGGAGAAGCTAGGGTGTTCCACCATGGGATTCAATCAGTGGTTGAAAACTGGTGTGGCACTCAGGGATTTGGCTTCATTGGGGACTGGGGTCCACCTGGAGTGATGCAAGCCTATACTGGCATGGTGGGCTGCATCTGTCAGGAGGGAACCAGGATCCTAGGTGATAGGTTTAAATGCTTCATTGGCAAGCTTTTAAACTAGCCAAGGGAGGCACTGGAAAGGAGCAGGAAAATCCTAGCCCCCCAAATAATCACGGTAGTAAGTGCGCAAACACCAACATAGAGGTGTCGATAGGAGATGGGCAGGGTAAATGGAGAAAGTGACAAAGGCAAGAAGGACAGGGATGGGGCAAAGGGAGTAAGGCCATCAGGAAATGGAGGGTAATGAGTACCAATGCCGTAGTCTGGGCAACAAGCTCCTGAGCTGATGCCTTAATGGAAGAGGGATGCCTGGATATCGTAGCAGTCACAGAAACATGGTACACAGAGAACCATGACTGGGATGTTAACATACCGGGGTACATAACCTACAGGAGAGACAGGCAGGGAGAAGAGGGGAGGAGTAGCTCTCATGTAAAGGAAGGACAAAAGCAACTGAACAAAAGAGTAAACAGGGAGGAGAGGAGGCACTGTGGGTCACCTTGGAGACTGAAAAGGGCACTACAATCTGCACAGGGGTTGTGTACAGACCCCATGTCAGGGGAAGGAAATGGACAAGGATATGATAGAAGGCATTCTTAGAATGGCAGAGAAAGGGAGATACTGTTGATGGAGACCTGAATATGCCAGATGTTAACTGAGCACATTTGCTGCAGCCACATCCAAGAGCAGGGCCATTCTTGATGCCCTACAGGTGGCAGGCATTAGACAGCTAGTTTCGAACCCACTCGTGAGGGAGCAATCTTAGACCTCATACTCCAAACGGGGCAGTGAGAGGATCTCAGATCTAGAAGTGGTTGCCATCTGGGGACAAGTGACCATCAAACAGTGTGGTTCACGTTAAACTCAGCTACAGAGTCAAGCCCTACAAAAGTGAGGGTACTGGACTTTAGGAGGGCTGACTTTGGCAAGATGGGAGAGTGCCTCAGAAAAGCACTAGCAAACAGGCTAGAAGGAGGTGTGAGCAACAATGGGGAATTGTCAAACTGCCATCACAGAGGCAACAAGTCTTTGTGTGAAGCAAATGAACAAATCAAAACAAAAGAAAAAGCCACTATGGTTCTCAAAAGAGGTGGCTGTGAAAGTCAGGAAGAAAAAGATAGCATTCCTGAAGTATAAGGAAACACAGAAGGAGCAGGACAGAGAGCTGTACCAGTTAAGGCAGAAGGAAGCAGGGAGGGAAGTCAGAATAGCAAAGGCCCAAACTGAGGAAAAGATAGCCAACTCAGTTAAAGTCAAAGTCGAAATCAACTTTATTTAAAAAGATGCCCAATCCCAAAGGCTCTGGGCGCCGATACAAAAACCTTTACAGTTTATCATACTGTATACATTCAAATAAAATCCCAAACATATAACTTAGACCCCAAAAGCCTGCACAAATAAAAGGTCTTTAGACCATCTTAAAAGCCTCTACAGTGGGGGCCTCTCACTCAAACGGCAACGAGTTCCAGAGAGCTGGAGCAGCAACTCCAAAGGAGCGATCCCCTGCTGATTTCAACCTAGATCTCGAACTGTGAGGAGGCCACCACCAGAGGAGCGAAGATCCCGGACAGAGGTGGACAGTACCAGTAGATCAGTAAGGTAACCAGGGCCCTGTCCATGTAGGGTCTTAGGTGAGAAACCCCACCTGAACAAAACTTCCACCTGACAGGCAGCCAGTGCAAATCAGTTAATACGAGTTATATGACAAAACTTACTTTGTCCGGGTCAAAAGCCTGGCAGCAGCGTTTTGCACCAGCTGCAGTCTGCGAAGAGAGTTCCAGAGACCCCAGATAGAGCGATTACAGTAGTCAAGTCTCGAAGTGACCAAGGCATGTACCAAAGTAGGGAGGTCCAGAGTCGGAACAAGCGGCTTAATCCTGGCGATATTCCTAAGATGAAAAAACAGGAACGCACTACGGAGGATATTTGAGCCTCCATGGACAAGCTCCTGTCAAAGATCACACCAAGATTACGCACCCTTGGGGATGCCATCAAGACGCAGCTCCTAGCTTAATGCCAGTCGCTGAATCAGAGGCCATCCCATCACGAGCTCTGTTCGACTCCACCACCAGTACCTCAGTCTTATTAGGTTAAGTCACAGCCAGCTGGAAGACATCCAGTCATTTATCTCAGCCAGACAGATATTCATCACATCCACTGCATTTGATGTTCCTGTGCAAAGGATAGGTATAGCTGAGTATCATCAGCATAGCAATGAAAACTCAAACCATACCTCCTAATGATCTCCTAGGGCAGCATGTACACTGCAAACAACATTGGGGCCAATACGAACCCTGAGGGACTCCACATGAAAGGAGGCAGGTCGTAGATGAGAAATTACCCATCACAACCCGCTGCCTCCTGTTGGTAAGAAATGACTCAAACCATTTGATGACAATACCAGTGAGTCCACACAACTCCCTCAGGCGGAAAAGCAACACACAATGGTCCACAGTGTCAAATGCTGAGGAGAGATCAAGGAGGACAAGAATTGTCTTTTCCCCGATCTCTAGCCCTAAGGAGATCATTTTGCACCGAACTAATGCAGTTTCAGTGCTATGCCTGGCCCGAAAAGCTGAATGGAAGGGATCGTACAACTCATGGGTCATGAGATGCTCTCCCAACTGAAGTGATACCACCTTCTCAACAACCTTTCCCAAAATGGAAGATTGGAGACAGGACGATAATTTGCCTAATCTCCGGGTCCAGAGAAGCTTTAAAAGGGGTCTCACCAGAGCCTCCTTCAAGGCATCCGGAAAGACACCCTGACTCAAGGAGCACCGGACAATCAGAGCAAACATCGGGTCAACAGTGTCAACGCACCTCATCAAGAAGCGTTGGCACAGGGTCCAGTTCACAGAAGGTATACCTCAAATTGGCCGCAAATCTCAATGACCTCACGAACTTCCACTGGCTTAAACTCCCCAGTCAGAATGAGTGCTCTTTGAACACGACTGACGACCACTGACAGCAATGATATTACTGGCTGAGGAAACCTCCCACCGGATGTCAGACACCCTGTCTGAGAAAACCGAGCAAATTCCTCACAATCCTCATTCGAGGAAACTCTCCGGCTGAAGACAGGAAGGGTGGAGAAGTCTGTCAACAGTCCGGAAGAGTGAGGCTGGTCGGCTTCTCCCAGCAGCAATCTCCGGGACAAAAATAATGTCTTCTTTTGGTTAATTGCCTCCTGATATGCGTGATAATGCACACAGGACCAGTTTGTCAGCCCCCAGATGGGATTTCCTCCAGCAACGCTCAAATCTCCACCCATTCTTCATTTCCCTGAGATCACGATCATACCAAGGCAATCTCAGGTATGAAGTTCTGGGGTCGACACGGACAGGTGCGAGGGAGTCAATGGCATCAGATAGCACCTCATTATAGGCAGCTACCCCATGTCAATGGCTCCAGCCAGTTAAGAAGGGGATAAAACCTTTATAGGTACATCAGCGAAAGGAAAGACAAAGGGAGGGATAGTGAGGCTGAATAGAATGAACAGTGGGTGGCAGAGGGGACAGTGAAAAGCAGGAATACTGAACGTATATTTCTGCTCAGTATTCACAAAAGAGGAGGGAAGTGCCTAATCCAATTAACAGAAGCACTTTGATAGGGGGTCAATCCCAGTCCTTTCACAGAAGAAAGGGTTCTGCAAGAACTCCTAAAACTGAAGGTGGACAAAGCAATGGGTCCTGATGGAATTCACCCCAGAATTCTAAAAGAATTAAGGGAGGAACTAGTGAAACCACTGGCTACTCTTTTAATAAATCATGGGAGGATGGTGTGGTACCCGAGGACTGGAGGAAGGCGGATGTGATTCCCCTCACAAAAGTGTGTCCAAGACAGAGGCAGGAAACTACAGACCTGTCAGTCTGACCTCTGTGGTAGGGAAAGTGATGAGTCACTTCTGAAGGAAAGAATAGTCGAGTACCAGAGGCCAGTGGAGCACAAGACCCAAGGCAGCATGGGTTCACAGCGGAAGGTCATGTCAGATGAATCTAATAGATTTCTTTGACTGGGTGACCAAAGTAGTAGACCAGGAGGGCTGTGGACATGGCCTACCTAGACTTTTAGCAAGTCATTTGACACAGTCCCACACAAAGATTAATAGTCAAATTAACCAGCCTGGGAGTGGGACCCAGGGTGGTAGCCTGGGTAAAACATTGGCTGGACAACAGGACACAGAAGGTAATTGTAAATGGAGTCCATTCTGAAGAAAGGAGGGTTACTAGTGGGCACCGCAGGGTTCAGTATTGGTCCAGTCCTTTTAATGTCTTCATCAGTGACATTGCAGAGGGACTGGAAGGAAAAGTATGTCTTTTGCAGATGACACAAAAATCTGCAACAGGGTTGATACACAAGGAGGCGTGGAAAGGATAAAAGGGACTTGGCAAGGTTGGAGGAATGGTCAGAAGTATGGCAGCTAGGATTCAATGCAAAGAAGTGCAAAATAATGCACCTGGGAAATAAGAACCCAGAGGAAGAATACACAATGGGTGGGGAGGTAGTAACAACAACACAAAAGAGAAGGGACCTGGGGTAATCATATCAGATGACCTTAAGGTTAGCAAGCAATGTGAGAAGGCAGTAGGAGGTTGGGGGTATACTGGGATGTATAGGAGAGGCATCAGCAGCAGAAAACAGGAAGTTGTTATCCTCTGTACAGACAGTTGGTGAGACCCCATCTGGAATACTGTGTCCAGTTCTGGAGACCCCATCTCCGCAAGGACATAGACAGGATAGAGGCAGTCCAGAGGAGGGCAACTAAAATGGTGCAGGGTCTGCAAGAGAAGCCGTATGAGGAGAGACTAAAGGAGCTTAATATGTATACCCTTGAGGAAAGAAGGAGAGGGGGACATGATAGAAACTTTTAAGTACCTCAGTGGAATCAACAAAGTCCAAGAGGGTAGCACTTTTCAGAAAAAAGAGACTTGCAAGAACAAGGGGACACAATTTAAAAGATAGAAGGAGGGCAGTTCAGGGGCAATGTGAGGAAGTATTATTTCACAGAGAGGGTAGTGGATGCATGGAACAGCCTTCCTGAGGAGGTTGTGGGGTCTAAAACTGTGGGAGAATTCAAGAATGCATGGGACAGACATAAGGCAATTCTTGTGGGGGTAGGAAGAAATAGGCTGTTGGTTAACTAGATCCAGGCCCATCCTGTAGGTAGGGAAATGGGCAGACTAGATGGGCCTAGTGGTCCTTATCTGCCATCAAAGTCTATGTTTCTATGTTCTATGTCTATGTCTTCAATACCGCCTTCCACTTTGTCCAAATTGTCTGGGGTTTCAACCGTACATACATTGGAAACTGGGAAGCAGCAGAACATTGTGTGAAGTAACAACTTCCACCTTTCTGACATCCATTGTGCGACCATCCTCCTCCATCACCGACAGCAAACTGTCCTCCTCCATAGGCGCCATGTATGGGACAGCCCCCTCCAAGAGTAGAGGAATTTCTGGTGTCCTGGCCAAATTTGCCTCATTCTTTAAAATACCACAAACAGTTTCATCTGGTTCAAGGTCAGTTGGCATTCATCTGTATCCCCCCACCCACCCACCTCTGGTCGTGCCTGAAAATAGGCAGGATTTGTCTAGTGCACTTGCCCGGTCAACAAAACTAACTAAATAAATAAATAAAATAAATAGTGAGGAAAGATAGAATGAGGGTTGTGGAGGACATCAATTTCACAGGCAAGAGAGCATACCAAATGTGTACACTGAAAATGGCATAGGTTAAGAGCTTGAGCTATGCAGCAGCAGGCACTAGGGACAAGTTCAGTAAACAACCTGTAATACAACTTTTTTTAAATATACTTTCTATTGCCTGAATTCTCTTACCATATAAGCTCAAAAGTTTAAAATTAGCCTGCTTGCTATCCTCAAAGAATGGCCACCAGCCTCATTTCCATAAATGCTGTTCTGCTGACTGATGATGGTGTAGTGAGATGAGTAATTGTATGGATCCTGACTTCCTACTATCTGTAAGTCTGCACAGACACAGACCTAGAGTTAGTAGGAAGTTATGCTCCATCACAAATTACTCATCTCACTACACATATCTGCTACACTCACCATACATGCAAAGATTTGATTGACAAATAATTGTTGTGACAGTGACAATGTATGGTGCAGAGTTTCACTGTTTGAGTGATTGGGTGATTGAGTAAAAAATATGGCAGTTCAATTGTTTTGTTTTGTTTTGTTTTTAATTTCAAGCCAAGGCATAATGATTTTGTTCTGTCCAGTGGTTAGTACTGACAAAGTGCAAAGTCATTTGTTATCTAACTGCATCAAATGCCTCCATATAGTTGGAGGAGTAGGTTGTTACTACCATGGCCAGCAAAGGAAGAATACCCCACCCACATGGGAAAAGATGGTGGGAGGAGCTAAGGTATATTGGCGGGTGCCCTCAGTAGCACCAAGTGAGAGGAAGTACTGGAGAAAGTGGGATGTAAGCTGTGGTTAGAAGCCAAGGCAACATCCAGTCCCAGGTGCCTGCATCAGAGTGGTGCCTTGGGTGCTGGCAGGCATTAGTTTGGCTGCCTGCAGCATGAGTGCTGACCATGGGAAGTGGCAGGCATCACCAGCAGGGCACTGAATGCCAGGGACTCTAGTGTGTTTACAGGGTGGGCACTCTGTGTCTCACCAGGGGCAGGTTGGAAGACTCAGGCCAGGGGCACAGGGGAATTATGTTGCTTGCTCCATTTGGAGGGATGGATGCTGCACAGCCACTGCCTGAGGGTGGCATGAAGTCAGGGACACCTTGTGGCTGTGAGGGTGTCTGAAACATCAAGAAATCTTGGGCATCCATAACAATTCCAACCTCTCTACTCACTGGATAAGGTTTAAGGGACTTGACCATAGCATAGGAGTACAGGGACCCCAGGAGGGTGTAAGAACCATAGGAGGTATCCCTTCAATGGACATTTCCCCAGTGACTTTCAGGCCTGAGAGTGGGTTCCTCCAAAGAAAGATTATCATACACATCCTGGGAAGAGAGCAACATGGAGGTAGAGTGCAGATGCTATAGAATAACCTGGAGACTGGGGAAGCAGGTACTGCTGAGAGACAGTAGCTATAAGGTAGGGGACTATATTATTGGGAAAGATGGGGAGGAGGGAGACATCAAACAAGAGGAGAACACACAGCTTGTCTATAAGAACTTCTCTCTGGGGATGCATCACAGGAGCCTCAAGAGCACTCTGAGGCATGGTGTGCTTGGTGTCAGCTACATTGTAGCAGTCAAGCAACATGAAGGAAATCTGGCACACAGTGAGGAAAAGTCAGCCCAGCACTGCTCCTCTGAGGAATTAGTTCACCTTGCTGCAAGGATGCCTAGCCAGCAATATCAGTTGAGTGTTGCCATGGTGAAATGCCGTGGGAAGCAGTGCCCATAAATGAAATGGAAAAGGCAGGATTTACAAAGAGTGGAGAGGAGTCCTCAGGAATGCTTTGCCCAAGGAGGTTGGCCATACTAGCTGAGTTTGTTGGTGCCTACCAACTAGTAAAGGACAGAAAGGATTCAGGAGATTAGGCTAGAGGGAATCAATGGAAATGCTGCTAAAGGCGATTTTGGAATTATCATGATGCACTGTATATGAACTGCTGAGTCAGGGTCACTGGACCAGAAGTGCAAATATACAATTACACAATGGCAAGAAAAATCCTGTCCTCTGAATGGTCAGTGGCCACCTTGTACAGTGATGTTATCCCAGCCCAACATCACTGTATCAAGGTCCAACAACACATGACCTTTTCACATTTGCACTCATAAAGCATATTACTGCCCATCACATCACAAACGGTGCCCTCCCACAAAAAATGCTTCTACTGTTTCATTCCACTGTTCCTTCTTCAGCTTCAAAGCCCCGCGCTTCAGTAACAGAGAGAGGAATTTAAAATGAAAGTGCACATCAGTACTGCCTCGCTCTTCCCTGCTTGTCAAGGCCTGTATTGTTTTCACTTTGGTGTCAGTGCTGTCCCATTCTTGCCCGCTCATCAATGCCTGGGTCGAGCTCCACTTCAGCTACTTCTATTCTGTTAAAAACAAAAATGAAGCCATCACTGTGACCAGCACACTTTGCTTAGCCCTGCTCAGAGCATGTACTTTTTAGAAGCACACACCCCATTTACCAATCGCCAACTATCCAGTTTAGAGAAAGAGAAAGAGGGGGCAATGGGAACACAGGAGAGGAGAAAAAATGGCTTCCTGGTAGAGAGACAAGGGGAGGAAGACAACGGAACACAATGAGAGTGACAAAACACTTAAAATTGCAGAACTACCTACTGGTGAAGCAGCAGCTTCGACCTTTTTAAAAAAATGTGTACTTATGCATAGAAAAATAAGCAGAAAATATATTTTAAAGTGTATTTTTTAACTTTATGTATGTGTATATACATATATATAATTTTAACTTTAATAACACTTCACAACTGTTTGACTGATTTGCATGAAATTCTGCTTGGGCTTTCGGGAGCCAAAGATCTCTTGATGTGGCAAGTTTCATTCTGCTCGATGTGCAGGTGCAGAGATACAGTGTCAAAAAATGTGAAAATTACTACTTTTTGTCAATTCATCACACCACTGCGCAAACAAGGCTTGAGGGTTTTGTTCTGAAATTTTAGGGTATACAGGTCTTGGATCACACATGTGCCTTTTAAAGGATGGGTGAAAAAAATTAATCCATTCAAGAGGTATTAATTTCAAAGTTTCCTATTACTTCATATGGGAAAATTTAGAAGTGAGGTCTGAATAGGATTCCTGGTAGCTAAAAGAATTTTGATCACACTTTGTGCTTTAATAACTTTGCAGCTGTTCTTGCAACTTGCATGAAGTTTGGCATGCACCATCAGTGACTAGAGATCTCTTGATGTGGCAAGTTTTGTTCCAGTTTGATATACAAGTATGGTGTTATGGAGTCCCAAAATATGTAAATCACTGGGGTTTTTTGTCAAATTCTATCTTCACTTCTGTGTTAAACTGAATATTTAGTGCTTTAATAACTTTTCAACCATTTAGGTGACTTGTATGGAATTCAGAATGCCCATCAGGGACCAAGGATCTCTTGATGTGGCAAGTTGCGTTCAGTTGGATGTGAGGATGTGGAGATATGGAGTTCCAAAATGTGTAAATCATTTTTGTTAAATTCTTTCTTCACTTCCATGTTAAACTGAACATTTTGTGCTTCAATAACTTTGCAACCATTCATACGATTTGCATGACATTTGGCAAGCACACCATTAGGGAGCCAAGGATCTCTTGATGTGGCAAGTTTTGTTTCAGTTAAATGTTGCAGGTGTGGAGATATGGAATCTCAAAAATGAGTAAATTACCATTTTTATCAAATTCTTTGTCACTGCATTGTGCGAAAATGGTGTTGAATTTTGGTCTGAAATATTTATAGTAGTAGAGCATTTTTCTATATAGAATTCATCCTTTTCAAAATGCTGATGTACCACAATTCAAAGGTCATGGAATGTGACTATACCTTCTGTGGTAAAACAACATTCTAGAACCTCTAGAGACTGTACAAGCCAGTTTCATTGTGAAAGAGAAAAATAAAATGCACACATTTCACATAATACTATACACTATAAAAATACAGAATGAGCAACTTTATGTATAATCAGTGTGTTCTGCCACCTCTGGGTTCTGATTCCACAGACCGCTCAAGCTTTACTCTTGATGTCAGAGAGAATCAGAACCCATCTGTGGCAGAACACATTGGTTGTGCATAGTTTCCCATCTAGTATGCTCTATAGGGTATATAGGTATTGTGTCACAGTTGGTGCCTTTTCAAGGTTTGGTGAAAAATATTAATCCATTCCAAAGTCATTAAAATTTAAAGTTTCCATTATTTCCTAAGGGAAAAGTCAGATGTCAGGCTCAAAACTGGATTCTTGATCACAATGTGCTTTAATAACTTCCCAGCCATTCATGCGATTTGCAGGAAATTTAGCAAGCACCATCAGGGACCAAGGATCTTTTGATGTGGCAAGTTTTGCTCTGGTTGGATGTGTGGGCGCAGAGATATGGAGTCTTACAAAATATTAAATTACAGTTTTGCCAAATTTTTGTCACCGTGTTGTGCAAAAATGGTGTGAATTTTGGTCTGAAATGTTTACAGTATATAGATCTTGGGTCAAGTGATGCCTTTTGAAAGTTTGGTGAAACAATTTTAATCTGTTCCAAAGTTATTAAATTTAAAATGTTCCATTATTTCCTATTGGAATAGTTAGATGTGAGGCTTGAAACAGGATTCTTAATTATGAAACAAGGATTCTTAATCGGGATTTGCACTTCAATAATGTCACAACCATTCAAGTGAGTTGCATGAAATGTAGCACGCACCGTCAGACGAAAGATCTCTTGATGTAACAAGTTTCATTCCAGTTAAATGTGCAGGTGTAGTAGATATGGAGTCTCAAAGAATGTTTAAATTATCATTTTTGTCAAATTCTTTGTTACCATACTGCAAAAAATGGTGTGGAATTTTGGTCTGAAATTGTTTGGGTATATAGGTTTTGCACCACAGTGCTGCCTTTTGAAGGTTTAGTGAAAAAATATTAATCTGTTCCAAAGTTATTACATTTCAAAGTTACCCATTTTTCCTATGGGAAAATTAAGATGTGAGGCTCGAAAAGGATTTTTGATCATGAAACAGGATTCTTGATTGCAAAACAGAAATCTTTTTAACCTAGTAAATTTTATTAAAATATTTTCATTTACATACAGACATACATAACAGAAAAGAAAGAACACAATGTTTGAGGTTGCATGGTTATATATGGTAATCCTCAACATCTGTCAGAGAGACCATTTAAGGTATATTTATATGGTAGATTCCTCTATGACATATGGTGACTGACTGAGTCAATCAGTGTGTATGCAGGACCTCTTCATTTGATTTGAGCTATGGGAGATTGTCCCAGACACCTACCCACACCAATGTGCATGAGATGCAAACAAGGTGAAGGAACACTAAAACATATACTCTGGGACTGCTGCAAAGAGAAACCCTGTGGGAAGACATCAAAACCCACCTGGACCCCATTCTGGGCCTGGATTCCACATTCACCCCCAAATCTGTCTATTAGGCCTTAACATAGACCAGGTTGCAGGCGTTAGGAAAAACTACATCTCACTGATAGCCACCGTCACAAAGAAAACAATCCTGAAACACTGGATGGTTGAAACAGAACCAACTTACCCAGAGTGGCACACTGCTATCCTATAGGCACTAAGGACAGAAATGACAATTTGCTCGATAGCAAAATGGGATTCTTGATCACGAAACAGATTTTTGATCACAATTTGTGAAAAAGAAATATTTTTCATTTATTCATTACAAATCGGTTTACAACCTTTGAGTCAGAGATTCATTTACAAAGACACCCTCATCCCAGGGGCAGACATCAAGACTGTTATTACAGTGCAGATTAAAACAGAGGATAACATTACAGGTGCAGTAAAAGGAACATTTAACATAGATACACTTAGGTTACATGATGTAGTAGTTTGTATGTTACTTAGGTTGCATAATATTACAAAATTGTGAGTTGCACTCATGGATATAGTAGGTCCTCAGATGAGACAGCGGGTTACATCCCTGTTTGGACCTAGTAGGAAAGAGTGGGCCTGGGGAGGAGAGGCTGTCCATATGGATATTAAAAATATGGTTCTGAAGGGCTGCTTTGAAGGAACCAATTTTGGCAAGTTGGAGATGCAGCTAGGGAGGGAGTTGAACCAGGTGGGGCTCAGTAGAGGAAGGATCTCTGGGCAAGAGAGGTCTTGGTTCTGGGCACCTTGAAAGTGGCCTTAACAGAGCTATGGGTGATGACGGATGATGATGACTGCTGTAGGGAGGTGGAGACCCGGGGAGAGTCCTAGCAGTGATTTCTTAGTGAAAAGGCAGGTCTGATAAAGCAGTCATTCCTCAAAGTTGAGCAGACTGGTGGTAGTATAGAGAAGGCAGGTGTGAGTTTAGCTGGGGCACCAGTCAGGAGCCTACAAGCCTTACTGACGGAGAGCTGGATTTTGGAGAGGGCAGTGTTGTCAGCTGCGGCATAGATGGGCAAGCCATAGTCCACGAGGAACAAGGCGGAAGGAGGTGATGGCCAGCCTGAGGAAACCTGAGGCAGGCAGTCCCTGTGCCTGTATAGCAGGCCAATCCAAGTTAATGGCAGCTGACAGGGCATTAATGTGGGTGTGGAAGGAGAGGGCAGTATCGAATGTGTTGCCTAGGTACTTGTATGTGGTTATTTGTTCCAGCGGCAGAGTGCTGGGGATAATCAAGAGGGGGTATTTTTAGTTTTATTTTGGTGGTGGGAGAAGAGCATTGATTTGGTTTTCTTTAGGTTAATGACCAGATTGCAGTCATGAACCACCTTTCGACTTAGTTGGAAGCTTGCCAGAGGGATAATTGGAAGGAGGTGGGATTGGGATGTGAGGCAATGAGGACTGCATCATCAGTGTAGAGGAGAATTTTACTGGTATATGAGCTGGGAGGGTGTTGAGGTAGAGACTAAAAGTATTGGACCCAGGATGGAGCCCTGAGGGACCCCGGAGCGAACAGGAAGAGTGCTGGAGAGGGAGCATGAATCTTGACATGCTGGGATCTAGCAGAGAGGTAGCTAGAAAACCAGGAAATGGGACCACCAGAGAAGCCAAGTTGGTGGAGAGAGTGAGTAGAAGGGATGACAGACAGTGTCAAAGGCCTTAGAGAGGTCAAGGAACACTGCTCCTGCAAAGCAGCCAGAGTCGAGAGCAGCATGCAGGTGTTGGAAGAATTCCAGGACAGTCATGGTTGTACTGTGTCATGGGCGTAAACCATGCTGCTCTGGGCACATAATGTAGATACTTGGTTAGGTATTCAGAGAACTGGATCAACACCACTTTTTCAAGAGCTTTAGAGAGTGGGGGAGGATGGAGATAGGGCCGGTAATTGTTGGGGTAGCGCGTCCCCACTCTTATGTATGGATGTGATTTCAGCAGTTTTCCAAGCACTTTGAACTGACCCAGGCATACAGGCTGGTTTGGAAGGTCAGTCAGGGGGACTAGGACTTCATCCAAGACCATACAGAGGATCCGAGTAGAGGGGTCACTGCTGGGGTTATTGCTGCATAAGGCTTTTTAGCTGGTGTGGCCTGGCTTCTTGGGGATAGGATGCGCAGGTAGAATGGTGGGCAGTGCAGGACTGGAGGGAGAGAGGTGGGGATTGGGTCAAAGAAGCTGCTGGGGAGGACCGAGCATAGGTCAGAGAAGGCAGTGTTAAGGCAATCGGCTATAAGGAGTGGATTTGTGGTGGGGTGCCATTGATGGAGAGCTGAGATGGTGGGGGCAGGACTTCCCATTTAGCTCTTTCATATTATCCCAGAAGGACCGGCTGAACTCTAAGTGGAAGTGAGGGTGGTCTGGTAGTGCTCTGCCTTGGCCCGCCTAATGGCCCAATTGTAAATGTTATATAGCTGTTTCCTTGTCACCTCGTTGCAAAGAAATGGTGTGGAATTTAGGACTGAAATTTTCAGGGTAGAAAGAGCTTGCTCCTCAGATGTGCCCTTCACTGGTTTTGTGAAAATATTTTACTTTGGCTTGAGTTCTGCGGATTTGAATTTTGATTGATTTCCCATAGGATAACATTGTACTGGGAGGTTTACACAGCAGCTTCTTTGTCACTATGGTGTTAAGAAACGGTTTGCAATTTTGCTCTGAAATTTTCAGGGTACTGAGGGCTTGCCTCACAGTTGTACCTTTTGCTGGTTTGATGAAAATTTCTTAATTTGCTCTGGAGTTCTGTGGCTTTACATTTTGTTTAATTTCCCACAGGATAATATTGTAATGTACAGTAAGTTGTAAACATGTGTTTCTTTGTCACTCCATTAGTTCTGGAAGTCACCATACTGACCACATGTCTAAAGGAGCTGTTGTGCAGATGTTCCACACTGTTTCACCATGGTACTGTGGTAATAACCACCAGGATGATCGACCCATGCCTGCAGGCTGGATAGGAATCCTATTACTGTGCTCTGCAAGGGTCTGTATGCAAACATTGGTGGCAACCATATAAAATTATGCACAGTAGTTTGTGAGGCAAACTACTGTATATGAAACATGCTGAGACCACCTGACTCATATTACTTGTGTAGTGAGTTTAACTCAAAGCCATTTCCACTGAAGCCCTGCAACAAACAGAACACTCACCTTGCATCAAAATGAGGACCACAAGCAGATCAATTCTTCCCAGCACCAGCGTAGGCCACTCAGGCACAGTTTAATTATAAAATGTCAAACCACATGGTTTCCTTAAATAGAGACACTGTTTGCTCCAGGAATAACTAACAGCATAGTGCCGAGTTACATGCATGAGGTGACTGAAATGCTGTTGATGCCCACTATTCACTCCTCTGGTTCAATTTTAGCTTTTTCACTGATCTTTAAGGGAAATATTATATTATGTCTGTTAGCACAATATTCCAGTGAGAACACACTTCCTGAAAATAAAAGGATGTCTCATCATTACCTCTAATGAAATCAAGGCTTTATTGTCACAGCAACAGCTTCTGCTCCTTTCACAAGTAATGAATATGTATATATACATATATATATATATATATATACACACACATATATACATAAACATACATATATATATGTTTATATGTGTGTATTCTCATTTCTTTTTCTAAGCAATTATACAACATGTACCATTGTTGCCACTGTTCATAAGCCCCTGGGCCCTTTGAAGATCTGGGTGCCTGGTGCTCTTCCTAAATAAGACTAACCTGGTGTGAAAAATTAAAATAATATATATGGGTGGCACTTTTGTTATCATCAGTAAGAATTATGAACAGCCCTTTTCTGTGGACTGTAATTGTGTTTCCTAATATACTGCACTTAGTACTAATGTCCCCAGTTTTGGATCTGCCGTGCAGCTACAAATGCAGGTGTGCAGGCCCCTCAGGTTCTGTGCCAAGAGAAGAATCTGGCTGGCTGTAAACATGCAAGGCCCTCAGGACCCTGCAGTTCCATGTAGCTACAGATGCAAAGAATTTGTAGGGCTGTCTGGGGGCTGTGGATTGCATGGCCCTTGGGTGGCTACAGATACAGATATGCATGGCCAAGAGGTGAGAGCTGCTTTTGCATCAGGAATGGCTGAAGCAGTCACAGCCTATAATAAGGCTATGATCTCAGTGCTGGACTCTATCACACCAGTCAATATATGACCTAGGTTCTCTCTCTAGAGATGTATATGGTTTCATGGGGCTCTCATACTATAGGTTGGAGGTTGGAGTGTCTTTGGCTGAAGTCTGGATCATCGTAGGACAGACTGGCTTTGAAAACTCACTACAGTGAGTATCAAAGGGCTATCTCCGATATGAAGGCAGAGTTCTTGTCCAAGAAGATAGCTACAGGAAGGGAAGACATGTTCAACTCTTTAGCAGCAACACCAGCCGGACCCATACTCACAGTCCTAATGGGTGCTAACCCGACAGGAAAAATATCAATAAAACACACAAAAGGTTAGCACTCTGCCAAATAACAAATAAACACACCAGAAAGGGGCTGAAGTGGAACAAGGAACCTGCTACACTGTACCCAGTGCTTTGTGTCCTCTCGGACACTTCATCTCTCTCTTTCTTTTTTATGTTACACGCTCCTGTACTCATGAGATGGCGTTACTGTTCATGGCTTGCAAAGTATTTGGGGATTCATTGTGCATAAAAGGCATTAAATAAAACCAGATTTCATTCCTTTTTGTTCTGTGTATACCACAAGGGTCTTCGAAATAGTGCCCTAGGCTTTCAATACATATAAACAAGAGCAAATCCTGATTGCTTGTGTGGCCTGGTTAAAAGAGAATAATATTTTAAAAGGTGAAAAAGTATTGTAGTGCTGCATGTTTCTTGATTGTCTTCAGTAATCAATTAAAGGCAATCAGACTCTGTCCTTACCAATGAATGAGTGAAATAGATTTTTGGACATATTGATGAATAATAATTAACTAATAGTGAATATAAAAATGTGTGTCGAAGTAGACATGTTACAAAGTTTTAATTTGCCAATGAACTGGCGTGAATTGGAATTCACACTTGAAGCTTCGCACATTTCCTGGTAAATGCATCAACTTCACCAGTGACTTAAAACAAACTCTAAAACTGCATCAAATCCACATACCCCCTGTGGTGGTGTAATTCCAGCCCCTCCACCTCCCAAACACTTTTAAATCACATTACACCCCATCCCCTGCTAGCACCCCTTGCCTGGCAAACTTATGTAAAAGTCAGCAAGTCCAGTCTGACCTGAGCATAGAAACACAGACTGACAGCAGATAAGGATCGCTTGGCCCACCTAGTCTGCCCATTCCCTACCTATTGGATAAGCTGCAGATCCTAGTTAACCAACAGCCTACTTCTTCCTAACCTCCACCAGAATTGCCTTATGTCTGTCTCCATGCATTCTTGAGTTCCCCACTGTTTTGATCCCCAACCTCCTCAGGAAGACCGTAGCATGCATCCACCACCCTCTCCATGATAAAATACTTCCTCCGTTGCCTCTGAGCCACCCCTCCCGCTATCTTCAAATTGTGCCCCTTGTTCTTGCACATCTTTTCTGAAAGATGCTACTCTCTTGGACTTTGTTTATTCCTTGAGGTACTGTACTTGAAAGTTTCTATCATGTTCCCCTCTCCCTCCTTTCCTTAAGGGTATACATATTAAGCTCCTTTAGTCTCTCTTCATATGGCTTCTGGTGCAGACCCTGCACCATTCTAGTGCCCTCCTCTGGACTGCCACCATCCTATCTATGTCCTTGTGGAATGGGGTCCCCAGAACTGCATGCAGTACTCCATATGGGTCTCACCAACTGTCTCTATAGAGGATAACAACTTCCTGTTTTCTGCTGGTGATGCCTTTCCTATACATCCCAGTATCCCCTCAGCCCTTCTTACTGCCTTCTCACATTGCTTGCTTACCTTTAGGTAATCTAAAATGACTAACCCCAGGTCCCTTTCCATTTTGTTGTTAGTACCTCACCCCCATTGTACTCTTCCCCTGGGGTTTTTTCCAGGTGCATTACTTTGCACTTCTTTGCATTGAATCTAAGTTGCCATATGTGTGACCATTCCTCCAACCTTGCCAAGTCACCCCCTTGTGTATCAACCCTGTTGCAGATCTTTGTGTCATCTGCAAGAGGAATACTTTTCCTTCCAGTCCCTCTGCAATGTCACTTATAAAGACATTAAAGGACCGGTCCCAGTACTGAACCCTGCTGTACCCTAATAGTAACCCCCTTTCTTCAGAGTGGACCCTCTGTGTCCTGCTGTCCAGACAATTTTTACCAGGCTACCACCCTGGATCCCACTCCCAGGCTGGCTAACTAGTATATTAATCTTTTGTGTGGGACTGTGTCAAATGCCTTGCTAAAGTCTAGGTAGGCCATGTCCACAGCCGTCCATGGTCTACTACTTGATCACCCAGTCAAAGAAATTTATTAGATTCATCTGACATGACCTTCCCCTGTGAATCCATGTCACCTTGGGTCCTGTGCCCGCTGGAATCTAGGTACTCAACAATTCTTTCCTTTAGAAGTGATTCCATCCTTTTCCCTACCATTGAGGTCAAACAAACAGGTTTGTTGTTTTCTGCCTTTGCTTTGCTCCCACCTTTGTGAAGAGAATCACATCCACCCTCCTCCAGTCCTCAGGTACCACACCATCCTCCCATGATTTGCTAAAAGAGTAGTCAATGGTGTCACTAGTTCTCCCCTTAGTTCTTTTAGAATTCTGGGGTGAATCACGACAGGTCCATTGTTTTGTCCACCTTCAGTTTTAGGAGTTCTTTTAGAACCATTTCTTCTGTGAATTAACTAGTATCGACCCCCTATCCAGAGTGCTTCTATTTATTGGATTAGATACCTCCCCTTCCTCTTCTTTTGTGAATACTGAGCAGAAGTATTCGTTCAGTATCCCTGCTTTCTCACTGTTACCCTCTGCCCAAATTCTCTCCCTTTATTAAGCCTCAGTATCCCTCCCTTGGTCTTTCTTTGCTCCCTAATGCACCTATAAAGGTTTTATTCCCCTTCTTAACAGAGTTGGCAATCTTTTCCTCAGTCTGGGCCTTAGCTATTCTTACTGCCTTCCTGCCTCCTTCTGCTTTAACTGGTACAGTTCTCTGTCCTACTCATTCTGTGTTTCCTTATACTTCCTGAATGCTGTCTTTGTCTGTAACCTTCCTGCCACCTCTTTTGAGAACCATAGTGTTTTTGCCTTCATTTGGTTTATTTGCTTCACATAAAGGCTTGTTGCCTCTGTGATGGCAGTTTTGATGTTTCTCCATTGTTTTCCACCCCTCCTTCTTGCCAGTTTGCTAGTGCTTTTCTGAGGCATTCTCTCATTTTGCCAAAGTCAGCCCTCCTAAGTCCAACACACTTGCTTTTGTATGGCTTGACTCTACAGCTGTGTTTATCTTGAACCACACTGTTTGTGGTCGCTTGTTCCCGGATGGCTACCACTTCTAAATCTGAGATCCTCTCTCCATCCCCATTTGAGAGTATCATGTCTAAGATTGCTCCTTCCAGTGGGTTCCAACACTAGCTGTCTGAGGCATGCCCCTGTAGGGCATCAAAATGACCCTGCTCTTTGATGTGGCTGCAGTAAGGTGCTCCAGTTAACATCTGGCATATTCAGGTCCCCCATCAACAATATCTCTCTTTTTCTGCCATTCTAAGGATTCCTTCTATCATTTCCTTGTCCATTGCCTTCCCCTGAGATGGGATCTGTAAACAACCCCTGTGCATATTCTGGTGCCATTACCTGTCTCCAGGGTGACCCACAGTGCCTCTTCCCTCCCTGTTTACCTTCAGTTCTGTTGTTTTGATTCCTTCCTTATGTGCGAGCTACTCCTCCACCTCTCCCTCCTGTCCCTCCTGTAGATTGTGTACCCTGGTATGTTGACATCCCAGTCATGGTTCTCTATGTACCATGTTTCTATGACTGCCATGATATCCAGGCATCCCTCTTCCATCAAGGCCACTAGTTCAGGGAGCTTGTTACACAGACTATGGGCATTGGTACTCATCGGCCTCCATTTTAGATGGCTTTACCTTTTTGGTCCATCCCTGTCCTTACTGTCTTTTCCTTTTCCTGGATTTACCCGTCCTGCTCCCTCGACTTCTCTACCTTTGTGTCTACTTCACTAACTATCCTGTTTTGTGGAGGGAGGCTGGGATTTCCTGCTTCTTTTCAGTGCCTTCCCCTTGGCTGGATTAAATGCTTGCCAATGAAGCATTTAAACCTATCATCTAGGATCCTGGTTCCCCTCCTGGACAGATGCAGACCATCACGCCAGTATAGGCCTGCATCCCTCCATGTGGACCTCCAGTCCCCAGTGAAGCCAAATCCCAGAGCTCCACACCAGTTTTTCAACCAGTTATTGAATCCATGTTACGGAGTACCCAAGCCTCACCCACGCCATAGACAGGCAGCACTTCTGAGAAAATGATCATGTGTGCTACTTGTCTAAGACCCTTCTCCAACTCCACAAACTCCTGCTGCACTGCTCTGATTCCATTTCCAGTCAGGTCATTTGTCACTAGGTGGACAACAATGTCCAGCTCCCTCCCGTGCAGCTGCTCCCTGATCCTGAGGATTTGCTTCCTGTCCCTCAAGCCATGGTGCCTGTCAGGCACCTTACCTCCCTGTCCCTCCTCCCCAGTGCTACCCTCCTAATGATTGAGTCCCCCAGCAGGAGTTGTTTTCTTCCCTGTGGGGTCCTGTGCCACCCCTTCTGTGGGTCTCCTTGTGGAGGTTCCCAGCATCCTCCTTGGTCTCCACTGTGGGTGCCTCCATAGAGGAACCAAGCTCTGCCAGAATTGTGAATGAATTGTGGAGAGGCACAACTGAAGGAATGCACCTCTGTTTCACCACCCTCACCCTCCTTGAGCCCACCGTGGTCCAACTGCTCCTCTTCCTTGGCAACCTCTGAGGCAGTGGTGGTGGCCTGGGTGGTACTTTGTTTCAAATGTGATAACTTTGGAACCATTGAGGCTAGACTCACTTTTTAAAATGAAAACTTGGAGTCAGCTAAGCAGCTATATTGTTAATGTATCATTACAATGACCATATATCAATGTAAAAACAACATGTATCATAACAACATAAAATATATAAAATGGTTCACTGCATTTTTAAAGTCCTCTCATTTTCACATATTATATCAAACAGTATATCCATGTAGAAGTGATTGTTATTGCTCAGTTTCCACCAGGGAGGAAGGTGGGCTCTTGCTTGAGAGTGGCATCAAAGCAGCCGATTAGGAGTCCAGGAGATGAGGCATTTACAAGTAACAGGGTCAAGAAAGGGCTGGTGGCCCTAAAGATAGATAAGGCCCTAGGACAAGATGGGTTGCATCTGAGGATACTTGGGGAACTGGCAGCAGAACTGGCTGAGCCCTTGCTGAGGCCTATTTAACTGCTCACTACAGATGGCGGTAGTTCCGAAGGACTGGAGGCGATGGACATCATTCTGCTCCATAAGGGAGGGTCAAAGAACAAATAGGAATTACAGACCTGTCAGTCAGACCTTCATTGAAGGGAAGATGATGAAGTCACTCATCAAAGAAGACCACGTGGACTACCTGGCCAGCAATGGTCTCCAGGACAGCAAACAGCAAGGGTTTGAGGCAGGTAGGTCCTGTCAGACAAAGCTGATAATTTTCTTTGATTGGGCAACAAGGGAATTATACAAGGGCCATGCTATAGACTTCCTCTATATCTGCTTCAGCAAGGCTTTTGACTCAGTGCCCCACAGATGTTTACTGAAGAAGATGGAGGATCTGGGTGTGGCTAAGAAACACAGAACATAGAAACATAGACAATGATGGCAGAAAAGATCAATGGTCCATCCAGTCTGCCCAAGTTCCTAAATCCCTGGAACCTGGAACCTAACTAAGAACATAGTTAACTGGGTAGGAAACTGGCTAAAGGGTAAACAGCAGAGATTTGTGGTGAATGGGGTCAAATGAGAAGAGAAGTAGGTCAGGAAACGGGTGCCTCATGGATCTGTCCTGGGCTCAGTCCTCTTCAATACATTCATCAACAACATTGGAGAAGGTATCCAGAGCAGGCTGTGTCTCCTTGCAGATGACACTAAGCTCTGTGGGAGGATGGATAGTGATGAGGGAGCCAGAGAAATGCAGAGTAACTACAAAAGCTAGAGGGGTGGTCTAAGGTTTGGCAGTTGGAATTCAATGCCAAAAGTATGGTGATACTCCTAGGAACATAAACCCCAGGATGGAGTACTGGATGGGTGGGGTAAGACTTAACACTATGGAACATGACCTAGGAGTTAATCATCAGTGACACCCTCAAGTAATCAAGCCAGTGCAACAAGGCCTATGGTAAGGTAAGTAGGATGCTGGGGTATGTGGGGAGGGAGGGTATGCTGTCGCTACAGTGACAACTTTACCATGACCAACACTACAGTGACAACAGTGCCAGGCCACTGCATACATGTGATATCTCCTCTTTGCAGCAGGAGACTCCTGTTTTTTGACTGAACTCCTCTCTCCCTCCTGGGAAACAAAATCTCCTGCTTAAGTAAAATTATGTCCAAAATATCCATTTATGTTTGTTTTGGCAGACAAAAACACATAAAAGTAAATTAGTGATGAACAATATAAGTGATAACTTTGTACATCTAGTTGTTGATTCTTTTTAGTGCTTATTCTTGACAAAATGAAATATATTAAATGCTTTTATTCTCATTTTCGCCATTTAAGGACAAACTCATGACGTTCTGGCATCTCCCTACTAGTAGGCCAATCTCCTACTAATTTGACCCAAATCTCCCTCTTAAGCAAGTTGGACATATCACATGTATGCCACTGTGGTGTCAGCGAGGACCCTGCACTGCTTTCTGGGGTATTGCACTCCTTCCTGAAGCAACTCTGACTCAGATTTAATTAATTTAGTAGTGGAGGGTGTGGGGGCAGAGCCTTCCACATGGGAGGTTCGGAGCAAAACCCCAAAGAAAACACAGTCAGAAGTGACATCCTTATGCTGACTACAAATGCGGTCGACATAAAAAATCGCTGTGATGTCAGTCGACAATGAAATTGTTGATCGACCATCTTGGATCCAGGAGGGAGAAACAGTGACAGCAGGAGGAAGGAGGTAATACTACCCTGTATAGATCTTTAGTGAGGCCACATCTGAAGTACTGTGCCTAATTCTGGAGCCCTCACCTCAGGAAGGCTAGGGACAAGTTAGAGACTGTGCAGTGCAGGGTAACAAAAATGATTCAGGGCCAATGGGGCAGGTCTTATGAGGAGCACCTCAACGCACTGAACATGTACTCACTGGAGACCTGCAGGGAGGCAGATATAATAGTGACCTTCAAGTTTCTAAAAAATTAAACAAGGTGAACTGTGAGGAACTATATAGCTTAAATGCTAGTTTGAGGTCATGAGGGTATGAGTAGAAACTGACAGGAGGGAAGTTCAAGATAGGTATATAAGGAACTATTATTTTACAGAAAGGGTGATGGAGCCATCAAACAGTCTACCAGCTGAACTGGTGGGCACTAAAACAGTTGATGGTTTCAAGCATGGTTGGGACATAGTGAAGGGTATAGTGGTCATTCAGGGTGACAGAATCAGGAAGGAAAATAGGTGGGAGGAGGAGAAGGGCTAGGACCCTGGGATGACAGTGGGTCCCATGGATAGACAGAGAACTCAGACAGACTGGATGGATCATTGGTCTTTTCTGTCATCATTGTCTATGTTTCCATGTAACACAGGAAAACTATTAAGTTTTCAAATAGTACAGCTTTTAAAATGTAGCTTCAAGAATTTTAAAAATATATCAAGATTATTTTGGAGATGGTCAGAAGATACTAATGATTATTCTGATTAAGATTAAGGTTCCACCACAGGACATCGACAACAATGATGTCAACATCCTGTACATCAATGGGAACAATGCCGACAGTCGGCATTGTTCCCAACAGACAGTGTTTTTCTGCAGGGGCTTCACCACAGCACCCTCCATCTCTAATTAACCAACTCTGAGTTAGAGTTGGTTCGAGATGGGGATACAGCTACATGAATTGCTCCATCAGCTGACAGTGGATCACCACAGCGTAAAGATTTCGACCTGGCGAGATCTGTCGCTATAGGTGGTATTTCGCCGTAATGATGTCACTGTCCTGACAGTATAACAAGATGAAACACATTCATTGCTACAGTAATTTTTGAAATAACTCATTTTAATGTATTTTCACTCTTTTTTGCCCAAAAAACAAGATAGCAACCTTAAAAATGTTTCTCAGGACCAAAAGCACAATTAGTCACAATTGAAAATGCTTGCAAAAGAAGAATTTGGGGTCATATTGGAAGATTATCTAAAAACAAACTACTGAGCACTCTCAAAAGCCACATTTCAAAATCGTGTAACTGTGAAACAGATTAATATTTTTTCACAAAACCTTCTAAAGGCACAACCGTAGCACAAGCCCCTTAAAGGTAAGATGTCCCAAACACTCTTGCCAATTACCAGGGCTGCAGAAATGTCGGTTTAGCACTACCTTTATGTGGTTACAAGTCTCCAGCTAACCTTTCATTATTAATTTGCCCCATTTCTGTGCCTTAAACATGCTCCTGAGTTCTGCACTGAAGCTGCCATTTGGACACTGCCACCACACTGGAAGACCAAAGTGTGTGCTCCTTTCAGTAGTTTCCTTCCTACGCTCTGCTGGAATACTCGTTCATGATGAAGCTGGGCAAATTTTATGGAGGAATAATAATAGCTTGTGTGGCATGTACTACTCATTTAGGTGAACTTTTGAAGTAAGCCCCATTGAAAACGACATGGTAACCTGCTTATTTTTAATTGAAAGTTGAAGTTCTGAATTTGGCATGTGCATTAGCCCAGGCGCCAATGCAAATGCCGAACTCAGAACTTCAACGCTCAATTAAAAATTTAAACAGGTTACCATGCTCCATTTTCAATGGGGCTTACTTCTAAAAGTTCACTTAAATGTGTACTACATGTCACATGTTATTTTTTCCTAAAATTTGCCCAGCTCATCATGAATGAGCCAGCAGGTGCAGGAAGGAACCTGCTAATTTGCATACAAGTTGTGGCTCTGGGCACTACAAGCAATGAAATGGCGCCACCACTCCCTGATATAAAAATATCCATTTCCAATAAAATACATGCCCTTTGACAGAAATGCAGCTCTTGGCTACACATTGGCAAGTGAGTAGATGCTGGGAGAAAACTGGGTTTATGGCAGCTTTCCTTTAAGCCATGAAAATAAGTAAGTAAGAAAGTTTCATAACAAAATGCCATACTGTCTTAACTGTAGGTGAGAGAAAAACAAGGCCAAAGGGCTTTTTATATACTTTTCACATTTCTGTATCTCAGAATCTAGTTAAATTCCCATCACAGTACTTCCAGGCCTTGAGAACCTGTCACCATGACCATGCATGCTAAATTTTGTGCAATTTTGTTTAATGCTGCCATAGTTATTAAGGTGCAAACATTAGAGTTTAACATTGAGCACTGCTCATCCCTAATATCCACGCATTACCACACATGCATAATATTGCATGTCAACTTGTGTGTACAATTTAACAATTGAACCCATTCTGATCAGGAGATCATTGTAAAGGAGTGTCTGCTGAGTGGACCTTTTTCTCCTTTGATGAATTGAATAAACTTATTGATTGATCAACTGCATATAAACTAGCTCCTGATAGTTACAAAGAAATGCCTAGTGTGCACTTTATCACATCCCATACTAGATTTCATGCAGGTTCAATTTTTGAGATGGTGAAGCCAAGTTCTTAATGAGCCCCCAAAGTCCTGCTAAATCAAGTAATCTTGCTAGGTCAAGCTAAAGAGACAAAAATCCTGTGCATAATTTGTGCCCACTGACTTTTGCTGCATGCTGTCAGTATAGCCTAGAGGTTAGAGTAACAAGCTGTGAACCAGCTCGACATCCAACAGACAGACATGGGGTTGATTCCTACAACCTCCATTAGCATACTGTATGACTATGAACAAGTCACGTAACCTCCCCAGTGCTCACGGGTGCCCCTAAAACAGGCACCTGTGCCTAGTGGCCTTACCCAGTTATCAAATAATAAAATAAAAAATTAATAAATAAAATAAAATTTCTAAAAGCACAACATTGTAAGTCAAATCAGTGCAACAGGTACATGTAGTAGATAAAAATTGAGTTTTGATAGGCAGGGAAACTACTCATACAGGTATAGCTGAGGATGAGGGAGCAAAATGGGCAGGGAAGTGCTAGTGGGGAAGGAAGTCAAGTGGTAGAGGATCGTGGACAGTTGCAGGTGGAAATAGAAAAGTCATGAAGAAGAGAACTAAGGAGAAAGCAGAAGATGCAGAATGATTTGACAGAGGAAAGGAGGACCTGAGTTTAGGAAAGCAATATAGAAAGCAGATTGACCGACAGTAGATTTCCTAGAAGTAACAGAGAGGGAATAGAGAGGAACTGGAAATATTACTGCAGAGAGGTAAGAGGAAGAAGGTGAGAGGATAGAAGGGATGTAAGGTACGAGAGAAAGGAGCCAAACCAGAATATGGATACAAAGGAGGCATAATGGGAAAGGCACTTGGCATCAAGGGAGGGCAGTGAAAGGGCAGAACAGTGTGAGCAGTGGTGAGTACATGGGAGACAGTCTGAGGCAAAGTGACAAAAAAGTGCAAGAGGGAGTCTAGTCTAGCAAGGGAGGATTTGGGAGCTCCACTATATTTCACCATTGTCTTTAAGACAATCTCTTGGTGGACAAGAAAGGATACTTGCTATGTTCCTGTACAGTACACCTAGCTTGAGGCTGGGATTATGATGTATGGCATCAGTATGGAACGAGAAATCAAGATGTTGGTCTAGCCAGACCCTGAGGTACTTAAAGGAGGATACATCCTTAATCATAGCATCATCAAGGGTGTGAAAAAAGGAGGAAGGGAGTATGGTAAGCCTTTGTTGGGTGTCAAAAGTCATTGAAACTGTTTTTTCTCATTGAAGGATAGTTGATTAGATAGACCAGTGGTCTTTTTTGGCCCATAGCATTCTGTTTCTGCTTTCTTTTCTGCATTGTAAGTAGTAATCTAATAAAAGACACATTAGGTGCCTTGCTGCATATTCATGTGTATCAAAGTCTTCTTCTGAACCCCCAACCCCACACTCTGAAGAGGGATACACCTGAAGGCCCCACCATTTAGCTTAAGCAATGGGGAACCAGCAGGTAAGTGGCTGTCAGTGGTGGGTGGTTTCCAAATGCAGACCTGATGTAGGGGTTGCCATGCAGAAAGAGAATAAACAACCATAGAAAAAGTTCTTTAAATATTACAAATAGGGAAGGAGCTAACCATCTAGTTAAGTAGTTGCAGGCCATCAGAGCTTCATCATGATTTGGGACAACTTAAATGTAAAAGTCCTTGAACTGTGCTGTAGTGAACCTTTCTGAAAGTTGGATTTTGTGATCCACCAAAGGAATATGATCACTTTGATACCAAACTTGAAGATGAGAACCTCTAGACAAACAATGGAACAGAGCCAGAATGCTTCTCCATTTTTCCATCCACGTACACACCCCAAATCATCCACGTGGCACACACCCCAAATAATCCATGTGGCACACACCCAATACACGCAGTAAGGCTCAGCCTCAGGAGCAGAAACAGTAGAAGAGCGACTAGGGCTGCCCTAGAGGCCCTGCAAAAACTGTGGCTCAGGCATGTTCCTTCATACAAATGAAATGTAAAAACTGGATTCCATCACTGGCCAATTAGTTTCTGTTGAACAGCAGATACAGGACATAAAACCAGCATGGCAAACCACAAAAACTGCTGGGCAAGCTCCTCCTGTACATACCACATAATAAGGAAAACACATATTTAGAAATAAGATTGGAAGCATTGAAGAACTAATTGCAAGACAGGAATACAAGGATCTAGGGCTTCTTGAGAAAATTAGGGACATGGCCTAATCGGCTGCATGGTACACTGGGTTAAATCAGAATTAACATTATCAGAGGAGGTCCAACTAGAGCGAGTATAATGGATCATGTTAAAGGAGAACTGCACAGAACATGTAAATCATTTTTCCCTGTAGAAGTTCATTTGTAAGTGCTAGTTTACATTTTGTTACTGTTCCATCTCTACAGGCTGTTTTGTTCATGGGTGTTTCTGATTAGCACATATTAATGTTATTTTTGAACTTGCATGATATAGTTTATGTCCCTTGCTCAGCTCTTCCATTGTTGGAACAACGCATCCATGTTCTACTATAGAACTCTGGGTTGAGAGGGACATAAACTACATCATACAGTTCTAAAATGGCACTCAGCACCAGACCAGTTCAGAGCAGTTCTCCTTTAAGGAGAGTAATAGCCAGCAAGTAACACCCCAAGCCATGCTGATCTTGTTCTTCTCAAATAGGGACAGTAAAGCAATGAAGAAGAAGAAGAAGAATCAGTATTTATATAGCGCTTTTCATACATCCAAAGCGCTTTACAAGCAATGCTAGACTGGTAGTGAAGTGACTGAATGTGTGGAAGCGGCCATATCGCACATCATCACCCACACACAGCCTGGATAATTGCATGAACGGTTTATGGGAAGGAATGTTGGCCAGGACACGGGAATGTTCCCTACTCTTTGCGAAGAGTGCCGGGTTCTTTTGCTTCCACCTGGACACCCACCAGGACAACACCAGGATGGGTAGAAGGGACCTCGGTTTACGTCTCATCCAAGGACGGCACACCCCAGCAGTACAGCACCCCCAATACTGCACTCGGATGCCAGCGATTTTAGGTGCAAGTCCAATCCCGTGTGGGACGAGAACCCATGACGCTCTGGTCCAGAGGCGGATGTGCTACCAACTGAGCCACGCCTGACACCAATGCTCCAATGCTCCAAACAGTTCATAGAGCTCAGTTCCTAGTAGGGGAACAAAGGATTATGTTTGTCCCTGACTGGTCCTACTCTACACACCAGTGCCAAAGTCAGTTGATGGAGTAAAGAGAGAATTCCATAAGCAACAGATCCCCTTCGTACATCTTCTGCCAGCTAAACTACATATTACTCTGAAAACTGGATGGTAAAATGCATTGCAACCACCCGATCATAATGCATTATTAGGATTCATTCTAGCAAATGCAAGTAGCGTAAAGGCATGAGCTCATACATGCTCCTATAGTAATTTCAGAGGAAATACTTTAAAGTCCCACCAGACCTAATGTAGTTGTCCAGCATTTTTAAACTCCATCTTTTTTTCTCCATTTTACCTGAAATACACATTGCTAACATTTCACTCTTCCTCCCAGCAGTACCATTACAACCAGGTGGTTATAATCACTCTCTGTCAATCAAGCTCATGTTGCCAGCATTGCAACAACTGGTCACACAACCACTACAGTAATGAAAAATGATCACTAGTAATTATAAAACAAAGCATGGGTGGGTTTGTGTAATAATTTACACACCCTCAGTGTGGGATGTTTTTATAAACCCCTTAATTTTCTCTCAGAGTTTATGTAGCATCTCACACCTTGTGTGTGTTTAAAATTCTGGTTTTACATGCAAGCAAGTAGCATTCAAAAAGAACTTCCTGAGGAAGTGCACATGTGCTTAATCAGTCAAGGCTAAGTTAGCACTTCTGGGTTCCTAATTCCACAGTGCTGAACCCTGTAAGTTTGCTTTTACATTTTTGCACAGCAATAAAATTTAAAAACTTTACTGCTTTATGTCAGTGTTGGTTTTGAATGCTACCAGTTTTGTTTTGAACCTGGCACGACCATGAGTGGGCACCTTTCCTGGGACTTTACATACACACACCTGTATTATTCTCTATGTTAGTGTCCGGAGAAAGCAAACTATCTGCAAATAGCCAAGAGAAGCAGAAAACTACTGTAGAAAAGTGGAGACAGAAATGAAGCTCTAAAAAGAGCAGGAAAGTTGTCCAAATTTGTCTGAGGATGTGGATGGGGATACTTGAAATGACTCTGGCAATATATTTGATCTTTTGATATTTCAATGGTAATAAGTAGAAGAATTGCTTTTGTTTCTGTCCTTTCCTATCCCCCACCAAAAAGTGATGGTTAAGTTCAAAGGTATGAGCACATTAACTTAGCCTGCCTTGAAAGCTAGGATATTAGCAATATTTTATTGCAATTTATTATATCCTGTTTAAGCAGGTGCTTTCTAGGGTTTTCTTTACAGGAAAATTACTTACTCTTAGTGTCTCCATCAGACTCTTACCTAAGTCAGTTATGAACCTTTCTGGACATATTGATTACAGTTTCAGAGATGAGCATTTGATGCCACTAAGCTCATTGAAAATGATTAAGCAATAATGCATGATAAGGCATGTGTCGTTCTGGGGTAACGTCGCTCCAGGTGGTTTGGTACAAGGTCACAGGCTAGTGCATCCAACACCCAAAAGAGGTGTTTTCCCACAACACATGCCCTGAGAGCATTACTGCAATTATATAATGGCTTGCTTGTACAAAGAAAGAAAAAGGTAAAAATACATTTGCAAAACACATTTTAGTTGCTTTATGAATAGGTGTGATGTTGTGCTGGATAACATTACTGTTGAAGGTCAGCATTAAACAATGGGATCCCAAGAATTTTTCTTGCCATTTTATAATTAAGTTTAAATAACCATGTTTCCTCTTCAGCTCATGTAATAATATGCTGAGATTGCATCTGCACACCTGACATAATACAATTGGCTGTTTTGAATATGTACCATATTCTTGGCAAGCATCAATTTTGCATTGATTGTGATACAGTCAATAAACAAAATATTGAAAACTATATATTTCAAACATTATAAGCCAATAATCCAAAGAAGCATAACCAGGAAGTGAGAACGCACCTGTAGTGCCAGGAACTGGTGCATCAGTGGGGTAGCTGGCCCTCCGTAAAGAACATACAAAAGCAGGTGCACTCCTAGTGGAAAGTTGCAGGATATAAATATGCAGCATTCCCAAAAGCTGCAGTTCAGTCATTCTAACAGTATCTTATTAATACAACCATTAAGTGTAAATAGGGTGCAGCTGTGCAAGCAATAGCCAAACAGGTCACTTAACGAAGTTCTTTGTGAGCAAGATTCTGGGGCACTAGGTTAGTGCATGATAGGCCCCAGACCTGGCAATAACTGAGTTATTTCTGCATGACTGCACTTACTTGCACCTGCTGGTTGCAGTCATAAGATACACTAATATAAGCATTGAACTGCAGCTTTTGGGAGTGCTGTGCATTTATATCCTTGGAACTTTCTGCACTTGCCTTTGTCTTTAATAAATGACTAAAGAAAAGTAAAAAAATTGATGCAGTGCCTCCAGCTCATGCAAAACACCTCTGTTGATTAGTATGTAGATGCAACCATCTGAGCATATTTATTTTATTTCGGGTTTTTTTACCGGGCAAGGTCTGTGAGACAATCATTTGCCTGTTTTCAGGCACAACCTAAAAGAATTACAACCATCTACATACAAATTCCATGACAAAAGTATCAAACATTGGTATACACAGAACATTATGGGAATTTTGGTGTACCTATACCCATGAATTCCAGGACACTGTTATCAGTGCTGGTATTCACAAACTTAGTGTAAACATAAAAGTGTCAGCACATAGAAAACAACATAATAGGTCACACAACAGGTCAATAATGAACATTAGGAGGTCAAGCTACAGCATGCCCTAGATATTACACCTATTTTGCTAAATGTGGACTGGTAGCAGAGTCAGTGGTGGGCTGACTGTAAGATTCTGGTATAAATTTCTAGGGTGCTGCATGAACTGAGACCTAGTTATCTCTCCGAGCTGCTCTCTCCTTGTGCTCTGGCATGCTGTTTGAGATCAGGAGATCAGTTGTTGCTGGTGGTCCCAAAGACAGAATAGAAGGCATCCAGCAATCCGCCATTGCCATAGCCACTCCAATGAAGTGAATGCACGTCCTTCCTAGTGTTAATAAAAATGCCAGACCTTGCAACAATTTAAAAAGCCTTTAACGACAAATCTGTTTGCTACTGTTTCTGAAATATGGTTTGGTCTTTGCTGCATTAAAATTTGATTTCTCGTCCTGCCAATGTAGCACTTTGAGGGAACATGTTGTCTATACTGTTCTAACAATTGTTTAATATTTATTATTCAGGAAAAGGATATGTATTTTGTATAAGTTTGTATTTTCTATTCAGAACTGTGGTATGTACTTCTATGTTGTAAAGCACTCTGGATGGTAACAGAAGTAAGCCATAAAAATAAAGTTCATTATTATTGTTGCTATTACTCTTTGTGACCACTAACATGCCATTGTGCAGCAAAACAAACTACCAAAAACCCACAACTCCTAGATAAAGGGATTAAAAGGAGAAGTAAACTGCAGATCACAGCACAAAATACACCTTGTGAGGCAGAAGTCACTTAAAAGTCCAGCTCTCCCCCAACTTCATAAGGTCGCCACCATCACAGGGATGTTGACAAAGATGCACACAGTTTTAATTCCTAGCACAGACTGGATAAACTGCAGATTATAGCAGCATTTTATTTTAACTTTCCTGATGCGGCAACCACTTGGTATGTGGATGACTCAGTTGTGCTCCCCAGGTATAGGATGACTGGAATGAAGGCAGACAGGGTGAAGGAGCATCTATGTGCATGCTCTCCATCAGAGGAAACAATTGGGCATACTGCTGCTAGAGTGTCATCTGGCAGTGACCTAGCTGAGGTGTGCTTGGCAGCATGGGTGACCACATACTGCTGTGCACCCCCATGAATCTGTAATGTCTGCCCCATATGCCAGAATTGTACTAGGAGGACAAGGAGGATATAACAGCATATAACCCACTTAAGCGTGCTGGATGGTGACTCACTGCACCTCACCCACACCACACCACCCAACCCCATCATTCATCCATCCCTCCAGATGTCAGATGTGCCATCTTCCCCTGAAGGTAGCGGAAAGGTCCCCTGGTAGAGATAAGCCAGAACAGCATGAGCGATGGACCACCTAGGAAACCATGATGTGGGTAGCCAGCAGCAAGAGGCGTAATCCAGTGTGCAGCAAGGGCACTTGTACAGCTTGGGGATACAGAGGAAAGAAATTATTCCAGAAATTAAACTAAATCATAATGTAAACAAGTGTCTCTTGGTATTTTACAACTAGAAACTGACTCTGCCTTCAACACTACTTAAGTAAAAAGGCCTTATAGAAAAGCTTTACCAGTCAGTTAATGCCCTGGGCTGACAGAGAAGTGAGCAAGACAAAGCCGCGGGTGTTTACCCACTAGGGCATTATCTGACATACAAGGTCCCATTTTGAAGGCCTTATTACTATTATAAACCTCAAATGACTTTTAAATATAGCTCAAAGCCTGATTTAAATTTAAAACAGCTGTAGTGCTGCCCGTGTGCAGTGGATGCCTCATTCTGTTTACATGAGCTATCTGTTACCAGTGGAGCAAGAACCACTAGCGGGCCAGTCAGTATGCAGGTTTTCCCACTGAACATTCTGTTAGCTTAATAACAATCATTATATTTTGTTATTTTGTCTGCAGTTCAATCATTTTCTTCTCATGAATTGGTCTCAGTTCTACAGTACCTCTGTGACTGCAACAATACTTCTGTGCTAGCCATGAGATCATTTTAAATATGCTCAGAATATTAATTCATTTCATTTTTGTTGACGGGAATGGAGGGCAAGACAATACTACTGCCTATTTTCTGCCTCATCCTGGCGGGCTACATATGTAAAACAACTGAAATGGAACGGATAAAGCTGTTGGTGGTATTTTAATGAATAGGAAAAATTTGGCCAGGATTAGAATTCCCCTTCTCTTTTTATAATTTTTTTTTTTTGCAGTCAAACTTGTGTACATTCTTTGGGGACACCAGCATAAATTGAGGTTCATGGTTTTCAGTTTGGTTTGGTCCTTTCTTGGCTCTGTCAGAACAGAGGAAGTATAGATGGCCCAAACACAATGTCCTCTCTAAGTTTCAATAGTATGTTAAGGTTTGGTACAGAAAATGTAGACAATGGAAATTGTCAATGGTAGGTCTCTGATCCTCATCTAGGAAAGGTTCATACAGTAGTGTAGTTAGTACATTCCTGTCAGCATCACCTAGTTTTGGGATGGACAGGGCAAGTTTTTAACAAGCAGCCTACTCTGACTATGTTGACAGGCAAAAGGGTCCTCCCACGTGCATATGTGGGATGTACTATAGCTCACTTGTCATGGGAAGCTAGGAGGTTCATAATAACAAGAAGCATAAGGGTATAGGACATTTATGCCCCAGACTTCAGTGTGCATATGCAGCTTGCCTGGAACTCAAGGAACATTGGTTTTGGAGTGCCCATACATCAGGAGCCAGATTTTCAAAAAAAACAGAAACTAGCACAGGTGTGGGAAAAACTTGCACAAGTGGGTCTTCACTTGTGGTGCAGCAGTTTTACCACAGGTACCAGATTTTCTAAAATGGAACCATTTTATGGCTGGCTCCACAATTTATAGCAGCTTGCAGTTGCTTTTTGGTGCAACTATGCCAAAATGTTATGCCTGGCTAGACCATGCTCTGCAGCTGTGCCTGCCACCGTGCAGAGCATTGATGTAAATAGGACTTTATGCGGTGCAGAGATTTAGTCCCAAAGCCATTTTTGCCCATTAAAAATCTGGCCGAGAACTTTCTGATCCCATATTGCAGCCCCTCAGGACACTTCTGGAAGCGAGCTGTTTTCAGCTTATGTTGTCTTTCCTGATGAAACATTTTGCAAATAAGTAAATAAATAAGTTGTTCGGGGAACTCTTGTTAGCCTCCATCCAGTATGAGTAACTGGTGCTGGGTATCTTGAGGCCAGCTTGGGGGATATGATAGGGGTATTTTAACTATATAGAAACATAGAAGTTGATGGCAGATAAGGACCACTAGGCCCATCCAGTCTGACCATATTCCCTACCTGTATCAGAGGCTGTTGACCCTACTTGGTCATCAGCTTTAGCTTCTCCTTTCTGCCTCTAGGGTTCCCTTATGCCTATCCCATGCATGTTTGAATCCTGCCACTGTGTTCACCCCTACCACCTCCTGGGTCAGGCTACTCCATGCATCCACCACCCTTTCTGTGAAAAGAACTTCCTCCACATTACCCCTTATCCTGCCCCCTCCAATCTCATATCCTGCCCCTTGTTCTTGTACCTTTCCTGAACTGAAAGATGTCTTCCACTTGTACCTTGTTTATGCCTTAAGATACTTGAAGGTTTCTATCATATCTCCCCATTTCCTCCTCTTCCAGTGGATACATATTGAGGTATTCAAATCTCTCCTCAAAGTCCTCTGTTGCAAGCCCTGAACCATCTTAGCCATCCTTCTCTGAATGGCCTCCACCTTGTCTACATCATTAACAAGTTGCAGCCTTCAAAACTGCTCACCGTACCCAGATGAGACCTCCAGTCTTTGTATAGTGGTATCACCACCTCCCTCCTTCTGCTGGTGATACCTTCCTATGAACCCCAACATGCCAGTGGCCTCCCTGCAGCCTTTGTACTCTGCTTGGCCACCTTTAAGTCATCTCTTGGATGATAATCCCCAAATCCTTTCCTCCCTGGTGACTGTCAGCATCCCTCCCCATCCTGTAGCTCTCACAGGGTTTCTGCACCCCAGGTACATGATTTTGCACTTCTCCATGCTGAAATTCAGTTGACACACTTGGACCATTTTTCCAGCTTTCCTAGGTCCTCCTCATTTTTTCCACCCCGTCTGGAGTGTCTACCATGTTGCAGATCTTGATGTCATCTGCAAACAGGTAAACCTTCTTTCCAGCCCTTCTGCAATGTGACTAATAAAGACATTAAAAGGACCCCCAGAACTGGTCCTTGTGGTATCCACTGGTCCCTCCTCTTTCCTCGGATTGGATCCCATTTACCATCACCCTCTACTTCCTGTCCCCAACCAGTTTCTAACCCAGTTCACCACCTTGTGGCCTAACATCCAGGCTTCAAACTTTTTAATTAATCTTTTACAGGAACAGTGTCGGCAGCCCTGTTGAAATCAAGGTAGGCGACATCTACTGCTCCCCTAATCCACCTCCTTTGTCACCCAGTCAAAACAATCTGTCAAATTTGTTTGACGTAACCTTCCTGCTGTGAATCCATGCTGCCTTGGATCCTGTGCTCCTTTGAATTCCACGTGTTCCACAATTCTTAATTTTTCTTTTTGCCCCTCTCTCTGCCACGGTGGAACTTCCTCAGGGATCCCTAGACTGTAGTCCCCTAATCACTCCCGGGTACCTCCCATGGTGAACACTCGGACCTACCTCCATGCTGCCTCAGCCTACCCCCCAGGTGGGGAGGGGAAACCCCGTTACTCCCTTCAGTCCATCAGTGTCGTCAGGAGGTCCATCTGCATCATCCACTGGGTGCCCAGTTATGGGTTATCTGGGGCAGCAGTCCTGTCTCAATCCTCCGTGACAGGGTCCTTTTTCCTGGTTTTCTGGTGCCTTCCCCTGAGGACATAGGCATGCAAGGGAACCTAGGAGCAGAGCACGTCATGACGTGCGATGCTCAGTTCCCAGCCCCGTCCTCCCCTTCCACTGGTTGTCCCAGTTGTACCCACCACCCATGGTCACCCAGGTGGCGGAATAGTAGCGGGACAGGCAACCGTCCCCTCCCGGAGAAGGAGAGCAGCCAATGGGCATTCACTCCTTCTCCCCTCTCAGCTGCCTTCCAGTTCCCCAAGTCCGTTCCTGAACCGCGGTCGCTGTCATCGTATGTGTAAACCTAACGGTGCACCGTGGGCCAGCCTCACAATCCTTTTCTAACAGTGCCTCCATAATCTTACCCACTATTGAGGTGAAGCTGACCAGCCTATAGTTTTCTGCCTCCTCCTGCTTTCATTTTTGTGAAGAGGACTACATGTGCCCTCCTCCAGTCCTCCAGAACTACTCCTGTATTGAGCAGACTCACTCAACATGGCCACCAGTGGTGCTGCTAGCTCCATCCATAATTCCTTTAGTATCCTGGGATATATGCCATCTGGTCCCATTGCCTTGTCCATCCTCAGTTTTGTGAGCTCCTCTAGGACTCTCTCTTCTGTAAATGGACTGGTGTTCACCCCCAATGTATCTGATGCCTAGCTCATAGCTGGTCCCTGTCCTTCCCTTCTTCAGTGAAAACTGAGCAGAACTATTTATTCAGTATTGATGCATTTTCAGATCTCCTCCACACACTCCCTTTCCTCCCTCTGAGCCTTACAATCCCACCCCTGGCCTTCCTTCTCTCACTGATGTACCTATAGAACGTGATGTCTTGTCCCCTTTCATCACCATTTGTGCTAATCTTTCCTCTGTTTGCACTTTGTGCTCCTAACAGCTTTCCTGCTTCCCTCAGACAACTTGGGTATACCACCCTATCCTCTTCCTTCTGTGTCTCCTTGTAGTTTCTGAAAGCCCCCTTTTGGCTCTTACTTTCTCTGCTACAACTTTAGAGAACCATAGTGGTTTGTTCCTTTTCTTGCCTGTGTTTCTCAGCCTAGTGTACTAGTTTATGCGCCTCTACTATGGCTCCTTTTAAGTGTGCCCACTGCTCCTCAACTCCCATTTTGAATCCTTCTTGTCGGGCTCTTTGATACCTAAGCCCCATCCTAGCAAAGTCCACTCTTCTGAAATTCAAGACCCTTGCCTTTGTGTGCTTGACTGTTATCCTGTATCCATGTTACACCACACTGTGTAGTGGTTGCTGGATCCCAAGTGTCCTTCCACTCGGACATCTGTGATTCTGTCTCCACTGGTCAGTACTAGGTCCAGAATCATCCTGTCCCTGGTGGTTTCTAGCATTAGCTGCCTGAGACCTGCCTCTGCAGGAGTCCAAGATGTCTCGGCTTCCAGCTGAGGCTGCCAACGAGATGATCCAATCCACATCTGGCATATTAAAATCACCTAGCAGCAGTACCTTATCTTTTGTTGCATCTTGTGTATTTCTTCCACTAGCAATCTGTCCACCTTTTCCCCTGAGCTGGAGGCCTGTAGATCACTCTGTGCAAATTACTGTGCCATTTCCAGGCTCATGTGCACCCATAGTGCCTCAGCCTCCCCTGTCTGCCCTGCTCTGCAGTTGCCTTTATACCTTCCCCAATGTACAGGGCCACCCCCACCCCCTTTTTACCTCCCTATCCCTCCTGAATAGAGCATAACCTGGTACACTCACCACCAAGTCATGGTTTACAGTGTTCCACATCTGGTTATTGCCACTATGTCTAGTTCAGCCTCTGCCATCAAGGCCACTAGGTCTGGGATTTTATTTCCCATGCTGCAGGCATTTGTGTACATGCCTTCCACACTTTACTGTCTGTCCACCTTCTATTCCTGCTTTTGCCTTCTTGTTTCTTCCTCCATTCCCGAGCTAACCCTAAACTGTTTTATATTTTAAATGCTGTATTCATTGACTATTTATAAGCTGAGGTGTCAAGTGTACCTTATGATTTGTGTTTATTTTGTTTACTATTTTATACCCTGCATTTGATTGTAAGGTGCCCAGAGCCTCAGGACTGTTGCCATATAATATATACCTTACCGACCTTACCTTACCAAACCAGCCCATTTCCTTCTTTTGCTACCTCCCTTCCTCCTCCTCCCGTAGCCTTTGCAATTGGTTCAGGTGTGCCTGTCAACAGCTTAACTACCTGACCTTCCTTGCTGGCTGCTCTAACATATGGGAGTGGGCTCCTTGAGTCTCCCTGCTGCAATATGCCCTCCTGGCTAGTTTAAATGCTTACCAAGGAAGCATTTAAAATGTTCATTGAGGACTGCAATCCCTTCCTGGATGAATGAATGCCATCACCATTATACAGGTCCTTATCATTCCAGGTGCATCCCCAGTCCCCAATGAAGCCCAAACTCTTTTCACTGCACCAGCCTTCAACCAAGTGTTGAAGATTCTCATATGGAGATTCCTAGCCTCCCCTGCCATGGACCAGCAGCACCTCCGAGAATGTCATGGAGCTTACTACCTCCCAAGACACCTTCCTAACTCCCGAAGTCCTTCTGCACGTGCTCTCTGCCCACCTCCTCCCTGGCTAGGTCATTTGTCCCCAGGTGGCACGACCTCCACCGCCCTCTTTCAATCAATCGATCAAAATCTTTATTTATCCAGGCAAACATTGTTGAGCAAAGCTCATTTACAAGATGGACCTGCTTAAGGCCTGTCAAAATAGAGTTACATACAACAGTGACAATATATCATTAAGGCAACAAATAAATACAGAACTCATTTACAGGAAGGGGCCTGGTTAGTCTGGTACACAATAGATTTCTCCTCTCCTTGCTACCTCTTTAGCAATCCTCTAGATCTGCTCCCTCCCTCAGAGCTGTGCCTCCTAGAAGGCTCTTAACCTCGCTCTCCACTCCGCTACCTGTGCCCAAATCTATTCCCTGGTATGTTGTTTTGTTTGAAGTTCTTTTTTTTGGTGGTCTCACTGCCAGTTTGCTATTCTACAATGTCTCACCTCAGTAGTCGAATTGAAAGCATTGGCAAAAATTCTATGCACAGTACATACAATTAAGAATGAATACATTGCCTAGGAGCTCGTGGGAAACTGGTGAATCACTATGTCTTGGGTTCTTCCTACTTGACAAAAATTAAATGTTTTGTTTGTAAATGCCAACTAGGTATTACAGACCCAGTAACTGCTAATCATCAGTAAATACCAACTAGGTATTTCATGACCCAGTAACTGTTAATCATCAGTAAATGCCAACTAGGTATTACACACCCCAGTAACTGTTAATCATCAGTAAATGCCAACTAGGTATTACATGATCCAGCAACGGGTTAATCAACAGTAAATGCCAACTAGGTATTTCATGACCCAGTAACTGTTAATCATCGGTAAATGCCAACTAGGTATTTTCATGACCCAGTAACTGTTAATCATCAGTAAATGCCAACTAGGTATTACATGATCCAGTAACGGTTAATCAACAGTAAATGCTAATTAGGTATTACATGACCCAGTAACTGTTAATCATGTTTATATTGGTTTCTCCATTCCTTTTCCTACTTTGTATTTGTGGGTGTATTTTCTCTTTGTCCACTGTAGAAAGCAATTTTTAATTTGATTGTAAAGTCCTTTTATTCTGTATTAATTTGTTTCTGCTGTCTTAATAAAATTCCCTACTCTTTTAGAGATGTGCCATGGGATCTTTAATCTCCACCTGAACAACCACTAGGAAAGGTAGACTGGACCTCAGTTCAACATCTCTGCCAAAGGACAGCGCACAACAACAGTGCAGCATCCCTACTACTGCATATGGGTGCTAGCATTTATGGCATAAGCTCAATCCCAGTGTGGGACTAGAACTTGACTGCCTGTCCCAGAGGTGGATGTGCTACCAACTGACCCAATACCAACACCTAGTAAGTATGATAGATAAGACAATTTCTCAAACAAGGCACACTTTCTTTTCTTATCTAATAGCCTTTTAAATACAGCTTATTAATAATGTTTATCTTCCTAATTCCCATTTAGGCATATTGATACCAATGCTGTACCTGTATAGAGTTGCTAAACGTAAATAAAGCCACAGTCTCCCACAGAGTGAATACACCTGTATCCAGTTCAAAATGCTGCTGCTTGGTTACTTACAAAACAAAGGCTTGAAAACATACAACACCTGTGCTTGCTCCTTTGCAATGGTTGCCAGTAAAACAAAGGATAGAATTTCAAATTATAAAGCTAGTGTTTCAATGTATGTACATCTGGCTCTGCTCCATCTTTTCTACTAGAATCTCATCCTCTCTCACTCTCTCAAACAGCTTCTGCCATATCACATCTCTCAGACCAGCTTATATATAGAGGAGCATAGCTGCTACTTAAAGAGCAGATGTTTACTTCTAGCAAATAGCCAACTGATTATTTTATTTATTGTATTTTGGTGTGTTAATAATTACTTTTACTTTTATAATAAAATATTTGTTCGGTAGTGAAACAAGTGAGTTTTATCTCTGCTTTTCACACTGCTAGTGAAAAGAATTCAGTGGAATCTTGGTATTGTGATGTCAGAAACCGCCAGCTACTTAGGAATCCAATGTATTTTAATGAGAAACTAAATATATTTGTCTATCTTTTCAAAAGAAACAGAAACTTCTTTCAGCAACAAACTTTGACTTTGATATGTTTGCACTACTCCACCCATCTGTATGATTTTACAATTTTAAAACAATAATTGGCTTTCTTTTCTTCTCCCAAGTAAAATCTGGTTATGAAGAAAATGTGACCTGCTAAATTATAATTAATGATTGCAGTTTATCAAAATCACATATTTCTGTTAAATATACAATATTTGGAGGTAGAAAGTGTTACTCTCTATAAAATCTGAAAGCAGGTATGGAGTTTCCATTGAAATACACTGCCAGCCTACAAAGAAAATATTTTATGACATCACAATGCAAGAATTCCATTGAATTTTTTGCAGCAGTTGGCAAACTGCAAATAAAATGATGAAAATAAAGAAACAAATAAAAGCAAACAAAATTATTACAGAAGTATCTAAAGACCCAAACCTTCATTCTTTAGGACATACATCCATATACATCCTTACTAAGCACTTGCTCTTTAAACCCCTGTTTTCAGATGCTTACAACTCAACCATCTTAGACACCTAAAGGGCCCGATTCTGGAAGGATGGCAAGTCACCGCCAAAGGTGACTTGCAGCTGTCCCGTGGCACAAAGGGTTGAGATGCTGAGACACCACACTTCACGCCATGCCGACGACCGAGTTCGGGAACAGCTCAGGTTGCTGTGGAGTCGGCATGGGGATGGGACTGAGCATCCATAGGACTGCTCTCCTCTCCTGGGAGGGTACTGGAAGCACATTACTCTGCAGTGACCCCGTGTGAGACCAGGGCACTGCAAGAGGACTGCAACAACTGTGGGACCAGAAAACCAAAAACTGCTCTGGCTCAGCCGGATGATGGCTGCCGGCCTGCCACACCTCCTCTGGACCTCCTGCAGAGGCATGTCCACCTCAGCAGCATGGGGTCAATTGTGAGTGTGCCAGATGCTCTCCCTGGTGCCTTCCCCTCGGAAGAGGGACCCGTCCAGCAAAGGTATACGCTGGGTTACCGTAGATGGCTGCAGTGTGAGGTAAGGAGGATCAGGGGCAATTGAGGGTTTGGGTGTCCTTGGCAGCCTGAAGGAGTGGCTGTGCCCAGAGCACATAGAGGGGAAAACATAACACAAAGGTGACTTGCACTAAACCCTGTCATGCCAAGGAAACTGCGCCTGGTTCTGTAAGGGCAGGGTCCCTGGTTGTCCTGCAACTTGCAGCAAATCCACAGGTACCCAAAAAAGGGCATACCTGGTGGGTTGCTGCAAGCCACAACCCTGGTTGTGAAGGGTGTAATTGTCCCCATGCCCCAATCCCAGTCCATACAGCCTCACAGGGCTTTTCCATGACCCCAATCCCCCATGTTGCTAAAAGCCTCATGAGGGCCTATTCATGCCTCAACCCCAATATATTTCCACAGCCCCTCCAAGCTTTGTCATGCCCCCAGCCCCTGATATTTTAATACAGCCCCTCTTGGCTTTGTTATGCCTCTCCCAACCCCCGATATAGTTACAAAGCCCTGAATCCCCCAATGTGCAGACAGCACCCACCAGAACCCCAACTCAATCCCTGATATGTAGGCATACCAAGAAAATATTCCCCATTAACCTGGCAGTCTAGTGGCCCCACTCCAGCAGTGCTTAACCTCCCACTCCCACCCTGACCCCTTACAGGCTGTGATTGGCTGAGCCCACCTCTCACACCATGGTCAGCTACTGACTGACCCTGAATAAGTGCATACTACTGTACTGTACATATGCATAGTGTGCAGTGTGCCTATGTACAGTACAGTAGCCCACCTCATTCATGTTCAGTCAACAGTTAGCCACAGTGTGGTGAGGTGGGCTGTGCCAACTCCAACCTGGGGAGTCAGGGGTGAGCGAGGGAGGTCAGGCATTGGCGGGTGTGGGGGTGGTGGCCACTGGATCACCAGGAAATGGGGAATATCTGCTTTACATGCCTACATATCAGGGATCAGGATCGGGGTTGAGGTGGGTGCTGTTCGTACATTGCAGGGATTTAGGGCTTTGTAACTATATTGGGGATTGGGGATATAAAAGCCCAGAGGGGCTGTATTAAAATATCAAAGTAAATGACAAGGCCCAGAGGGGTGGGTTAAATATATTGGGGGTCGGGTATAACAAAGCCTGGAGGGGCTGGATAAATATATCTGGGGTGGGATGGATATGACAAAGCCCAGAAGGGCTGTAATATATCCGGGGGTCAGGGCATGACAAAGCCCAGAGGGGCTTTAACCAGAGATTGGGTGTCTGGGCTATGGGCAAGCCTCTGTAGGGCTTTACAGACTGGAGGTTGGGGGTGGGGCTACATGTACCGGGGATGGATAGGGGCATTTTGCACAGCCTCTAGAGAGCATAAAGTCCATTTACACCAGCTAAAGTTGATGTAACAGTCCTTGGTGGATGTTCTCTGGAGTTTACCAGTTACTATAAAATGTTAATTCATTTTGAAGCTATTAATTTTTGAACATGCTCAGTTGGCTAGAAAAATACAATATTTCATTGAATAGATGCACCCTTAAGTACAAGTCTTGGGTCATAATGAATACTTTTAATAAAAGCCACCTCAAATATAAGTTACAATCTTGCTTCTAGTAAGGGCTGAAGTCATATCTGAAAAAACACTGTACTTTAGGTGGGACTCTGTTGATTTGCATCTCTGTAAACATGGACTTTATTGTATTTTAATCTATTATCTTAGTTCTTATATGTTATGCTTATTTTGATATCAAGTAGACCAATAACAATAAACTTTATCAAATCCAAGGTGAGTAATATTTTATTGTTAGCACTTACAAATTTGATTTTCAATACAAGTCAACCTCAAATACAAACTGCCCTTGAGTAACCAAAGGTAAAAAATAGAACATTTTCATAGAATTCATGCAAAGTAGTAATTATATATCATTAATTAAAAACAAAACATTCAAAGAGGAACTCCTCACAAATTTTCTTGAAAATCTACATGCTGCGTAAATATTTTGAGCATCTACATAATAGTTTTGAAAATATTCATGCTGCTACAGATTTGAAAGTCTATCTACTGCATGACAGTTCCCAAAATTTATGTACTGTAAGATGTTTTCAAAATGTGCATGCTATACAATGATTTTCACAAACATTCATATAGAAATACTTCAAGAGGTTTTGAAAATCTACCTGTTGTGTGACAGTTTTCAAAATCTGCATGCTGCACAATGATTTCAAAATCTGCGTGCTGTCGAAGGCTGCTCCACGTGACTTGTTAGTGTTTAAGCTCCACATAACAAAAACATTATGGTAAGATAACTTATTAAATACTTAAATGCTAGATGTTAAAGGTAATACTGTAGTTTTTGTGAGGAAGCAGTAGAACCAGATACACAATGACCAACATATTATAATGGCTAGTGCAGTGCTAACAGGCAAATTGCCACTAAGCAGACCAAGTGCATTTGGACACAGCAGGGGCCATGTAATGTCTCATCTCATGCTTTGTATGGCCCTGCAGGCCCTGCACAAAGCAAGTTAGGACTCATGCAAGGAACCAAAGTGCCCTGCACATCTTATTTCTTGCAGGCCCAATGGGCCCTGGGCATTGTAGGTTAGGAGTTAGGCTGTGTGAATATGTTTTCCTGAACATTCAGACTGAGTATTATATATTTGGTCCCCAAGTATTTGGGTATTGGGTATTTGTTAGTTGTTATTTGTGTGTGTTGGGGAGGAAACAAAAACTTAAGCATCACTAGCTGCTCATCTAATGGTCAAGGCTAATCTCTTGGCCACCATTCCAGCCTTACAAATCATTACCCCCACCCTCTTTCTAGTGTGAAGGAGGGCAGATTTCAAGATTTAAGTGTCAACTCTGGCACTATGCCAGGAGCAGACATCATCTTTGACGCTCACATCTAACCCAAGCATGACTCCCCAGTCTCTTTTAAGTATGTTTTTATTTCAGCACCCTCTTTGATACATTAGCTTGATTGGGGGACTAGTTGAAATCCATTTATTTCAAAGGTAATCGGTCAGCCCCTCTCACTGTATCCCTCTCCTGTTCACTGTTCCAACACAGTAGTACTGTGCTCGCACTAACTAGTATTGCTTTGTTGTCATGAACGAGTTAGAGTGGATATTTGATCACTAGGAGGAGCAGAGCAGTAGGGCACCTTACCATTACTCTGACATCCTGACAATTCCCATCGATCACCCAACTGGCATTTAAACTCCAATCCTCTGACTCTCAGAGGCTCTTTCAGTCAGCAGGCTCTGTGGTCTGTGATCTAATAAGCAAGCCTTCTCACCCTGTTGAACAGATAGGATTGTTACATACTGTATATGCTGTGCAAAGATTTAAAGTTAGTGTTTATGTTCCATGTTAACAAGAACATTAATGTACAATAACTTTTAAATACTTAAATGCTAAGGGTAACACATTAGTGTTTGTAAGGGAGGGTATAATTAGACAAACAATGTGTTTTGTAAATTAGCAATATTTTTAATTAAACCCAAAATGTTTGTAAAAAGTCCATCACAAGATTTTAAAATCTATAAGCTACATGAGGATTTTGACAATAACCATCATAAAAATTGTTTCACAGTTCTCATAAACAATGTTTAAAGCTGTGAAACAAGACAAGCTCAAGAATACAAGTGACTAAAGAAGAGAAACGATGTCTGCATCCAATGCTTTATGCAGGGCTTCACTGCCTTGGCCAATGTTTCCTGTCAAAAAAGGTCCCCGGATACAACTGGAAACAAGCCAGCACAGCCTAGTAAGCTTTTCCAGGTCAAAATTACAAATAAATAAATGCAATTAGTGGAATAAGATCAGTTGTGGTACTTATAGTAAATCTCCTTAGTGTGATGTTTAAATGCCACTTGGATGAGCACTAACTAGCATGGGGTACACTGTAAAGCCAAGGGAGGCAACAATCACCTCCAGTGATGGAACATTGAGGAGGGAAGGCCTGAGGGAGTAAGCTCCCTTAGGGTGAGGGCACAAAAAGACAAGGGTGGAAACAAGGCAGAGGAAAAGGGGTATAAATCAGGCAAGCAAGAACAAAGGAATAAAGAGACAGGAACAGACAAGGTAAAAAGGAAGAGATTGGTCAGGTGCAGTTTTAGGGACAGTACAGACAGGAAGCTCACATCTCACCCAAGCAGGCACACTTGCAGGGAGGAGTAAGGTATGGAGAGCCATGTGTGCCAATGCAAGGAGTCTGGGAAACAAAATTCCAGACCTGGAGACCATTATGGCAGAGGCTAACCTAGATTTGGTGGCCATAAGAGTCATGGTACACTGAGCAGCACGACTGGGATGGAACCCATACTGGCTACTCTCTGTTCAGGAGAGACAGGGTAGGAAGGAGGGTTGCACTATATGTGGGGGGATCAAGGCCAGGAGGGTACTGGGTTACCCAGAGGAAAGAAAGCATAGGAGGTTATGCGGGTCATCCTGGAGACAGGGTCTGGGGTCACTATCTATACAGGGATAGAGTACAGGCCTCCAGCACAAGGACAGGAGTTGGATTAATGCACTTGGGAAGTCATTATCAGAATGACATATAAGGGGCAGGTGCTGCTAGTTGGTAACTTCAGTCTGCCAGATGTGGTTGGAACCTTCCAACAGTGGCTTTAGCAAGGAGCAGGGCCATCCTTGATTCCACAGAAGAGGTTTTTCTCAGACAGCTAGTTGAAGAACCCACTAGGGACAGGGCAGTGCTGGATGTGGTGCTTACAAACAGGGACAGCATTACAAATATAACAGTGAGCAGTCCTCTAGGTACCAGTGATCACCATACAGTATGGTTTAACATAAAGATAGCGGTAGAAGCAAACTACGAAGATGAGGGTCACAGGGAGCAATAAGGAAGGGCATAATTAAGGCAACCAGCCTCTGCACAAAAGAAGTGAGTAAAGCAGAAATAAAGAGACCATTATGGTTCCCTAAGGAAGTGCCAAAGTGGTAGGGGAAAAGGTGCATTCAAGAGCTCTAAGGAGCACAGAGAAACACAGAATATGTCAGCAGATAAGGACAGCTTGGCCTACCCAGTCTGCTCATTTTTCCCTGCCTATACTGTCACCCCAGACCTTGCCTGATCTCTGACTACCTCCCCTGACCTTTCCTACCAAGATTTCCTTTGTGTCTGTCCTTGCATGCTTGAAGCCCACAACTGTTTTTTGCCCCCACCACCTCCGCTGGAAGACTGTTCCAGGAATCCATCACTCTTCCAGTGAAGAAGTACTTCCTCCATCCCTCCTAAATTTTCCCTTCCAGCTTCATTGCATGCCCACTTGTTCACGTGCACCTTGTCCTCTGAAAAATATTCCCTCCTGTGCCTCATTCACCTCCATAAGTTAGTTAAAGGTCTTTATCATATCCACCCCTCCCCCGCCTCCTTCCTCTCTCTTCCAGGGTGTGCACCATGGAGATCCCACAGTCTCTCCTCACTAGCTTGTTGATGTGACCCTACACCATTTTAATTGCCTTCCTCAGAACAGCCTCTACCCTATGTCCTTCCTGTATGGTCTCCAGAACTGGACACAGTACTCCAGATGGGGTCTCACTAACAATCTATACAGTTGAAACACCACCTCCTTCCTTCTTCTGGTTATATCTCTCCCAATGCACCATAGCATCTCACTGGCCCTACCTAATGGGCCAGAGATCAATAGTATCTACAGTGATACTATACTGTAGGTAGGGAAAAATTGGCAGACTGGGTGGGCAAAGTAGTCATATCTGCCATACATTCTGTGTTTCTATACTGCCTTGTCAGATAACATCACCTTCTTGAGGTCATCAGTGCGATTACCGAAGCTGCCTTTCCTGTTTAGTGACTGTCAGTACCTCTTCCCCATTTTATACTCACTCCCTAGGCTTCTGTGACCTAAGTGCATAATTTTGAAGTTTTCAGTATTGAAACCCTACTGCCATACTGTTGACCATGCCTCGAGTTTTCTCAGGTCTCTACATATTCTCTCTATTGCAGATGTTGGTGCCACCTGCAAAGAGACATACCTTCCCTTCCAGCTGTTCTGCAGCATCACTTATTAAGACATTAAAGAAGACTGGTCCCAGTACTGGGCCCTGAGGTACCTCACTGGTCACTCTGCCCTCCCCAGAGTGAGTGCCATTCACCACCACCCTCTGTCACCTATCCATCAACCGATTTTGTACCCAGTTTATCACTTTGGGACCCACCCCAAACTGTCCAGTTTCCTTATGGGTCTTCTATATGGTACAGTATCAAAGGCCTTGCTAAAGTCTAAGTAGGCCATGTGAACCACCCACCCTGATCTATTTTCAAAGCCACACATCCAAGAAATCGATCAGATTCATCTTGCATGACCCCCCCATGAATCCATGCTGCTCTGAGTGTTGTAACCCACTGGATTCAAGATATTCTACTAGCTTTAAAAGCATCAACCAATTTCGTACTCAGTTTGCCACCTTGGGATGCACCCAAACTGCCCAATTTCCTTATGGGTCTCCTATGGTATAGTGTTAAAGGCCTTACTAAAGTCTAAGTAGGCCATGTTCTCCACCCCACCCTGATCTATTTCCCTTGTCACCCCACCTAAGAAATCGATCAGGTTTGTCTTCATAAATCTCCCCATGAATCTGTGCTGCCTCAGGTCTTATAGCCTGCTGGATTTGAGGTACTCTAGTAGTCTTTCTTTAAAAGCATCTCAATTAACCTCCTCATCACTGATGCCAGACTGACGGGACTTTAGATGTCAGCCTCCTCCTGCTGCCACTTTTATGAAGCAGGACTACATCTGCCCTCCTCCAGTTCTCTGGAACCACTCCTGTTTCCAATTCATATTGAATAGGGCTGCCAAAGGAGCAGCCAGTACCTGCCTGAAAGGGAGGATGAAAGGAGGTCTACCAAGTAAAACAGAGGTAAGCAGATAAGGCGATGAGGGAACAAAGGTGCAGACAGAGGAAAGGACAGCCAAAGTGGTAGCTCAAGGGATAACACTTTTTCAGATACATAGAGTATGTGAGACATGGAAAGCAAGGAGAGGGATAGTGAGAGTTATAATGTTTCTGCACATGCCAAGAAACATTTTGTTTCAGAGAACGGCATTTCAGAGGTGTGTCATGGACTAGCCCATACAGAGCAATCTACATTTGGCTCATCCCTGACAGACCAATGACCACACAAACAGAGTATGACCATGGTCACAGTTTCATGGGCATAAGCTTTGTGTACTTGAAAGGACTGAAATACTCCAATGAGAGAGCTCTTCAGTACTTTCATTTGCATAAAGCCAGTTGGCAAGCATCTGAGCCTCCACCTCTGTGTGATGTCACACACATGCTATTAGTGCCCAGCAAGAATGTCATCTATCTTGGCTGCTCTTACTGAGTATACTGCTGATTGACGTGGTTATTTAACTCAGAAAATGAAGGAGCCCCAAGCCAGGAGAATTCCGGTGAAGATGTAGTTCAGCCGCCCGCCCGCCCGGGATGATTAGGCATAATTTTGTGATTTAAACAGGTACTCTTCAGTGACAGAAATAACTTTTAGGATAGACAGAGGAGACATTTTAGGCAACACCAGGAGAGTTGAGAGTTATGAAGGGACCCTGCCGCCTCAACCCTCATCCACCGGGGTGTTTGGTGCCAACATTTTGCTAATTGGTTTGACTTGCCAATCGGTGTGACTTAGGATACAGGAGTGTAAAACCTTATTTCCTTGTGTATTTAAATTGGATTTATCATGTTGGTTAATACCACATGCAGACACAGAACCAGTGTACCAAACAGAAGCTGTACAGCTGATATGTGTACTAATGCTAGGCCTCCAGTTCCCATTCTCTATGTGTGTTTCAGTAGCCACCTCTCAGTTGGGCCCACAGCACCACAGTCCTCCACTTCAACCCTGTAATATTGGTTAGGCGAACTGTCCCTGTCATAACACTGCTGACTTGCCTTCACATGAAACATCCTCATACGACTTTCATTAACAGTGTAATATAGCCCAACTACTACACCGGGAGCTACCATCTATGTTTGTTCACCTTCCCGAGACAGATCTGTTCAGCACTGACAGCAGAGTGGCATGCTTCATCACTTGAGTAACATCATTTTGAAGTGGCTGAAGTTTATGAGTCCCGTCCGACAGATACAATATGGCAGATGAGATTTCCACATGAGACCCAACTGTTTGTTGGCAGCAGTCACCATTATCAGTCTCATGAGCTGTTCTGAATGGAAACAATCAAGGGTCCTATGCCCCCATACCCCTCACAAGATCCAATCATGTATTTTCAGAGGCTAAGCCCCCAACCCCCTTCCCCACCACCTGCTACTAACACCACTACTATTACTACTACTGCTAATACTGCTAGTGCTAATAGTTTGTAAGGATGTCAGTGTAGGATATCTCATCTGTGTGATGACATCACTAGCTGTAATCTCATCCACCACTTTGTGGGGCTCATAAAATGTAATCAAGCCTTACTTGCTCCACAGTTGGCTGCTGTGTTGCTAGGGTGAAGGGTTATGACCAAGGCCACTGTTTTTCGGTTTTACGGAAAATCTGGTAAAATTCCAGAATTAGGCTGCCTAAAAACCAGTAAAATGAAGATTTCATGGAATCTGGCATTTTCTATCAGATCAGTAAATCTATAAAAAGTCTGTTTTTATTTTCATTCCTTCCTGTACTATTTTCAGTTTGCTTTATTTAATGCTCTGTATATTAAGCCTTCTTTAATTCTGATTATTTATGCACATACTAAAAGAATGATAACAGAATCCGGTAAAATCCGAAATTAAGTAACAATCACGGTGAAATTCCGAATCTGAAGTCTTGAAGACAATTTAATTGTTTTAATCACCATAAATCAGTGGCCTTGGTTATGACCAAGGCGGTGTTGTGTGTGGAGTCAGTCTGTCCGGCTGCCAGCAATTCCAGCTGCTTCAGACGGAGACAAGCAGCAGGGATTACCAATGCTCGGTCCTGAAGAAGGAGGAGGGTACAACTGGAGCAGCAAAGACCCTGGATGGATGAGGGTTGAGGTGCGAGATCTCCAGGTGATGTGATGCAAGGGAGAATGCAGGAATTCAGCAAAGAACCAAGCCTAGCAGCATAATTCATAGGACTGTGCATGAGAAACAGGTTAACTTGTGAAGGGTGAGGCAGTGAAGAAAGTAGGACTAAAAGAAAGAGAAGGAAATGGAGCAAGTGTGAAAGAACGAACATATGCAGTATGAAAATGCAAACCTTGACATAAATTTGGAAACCTATTACACCCATTTTGTGCTTATCAGCATCTTCACCGTTAGTTACTTTTTATGTAATTGGTGAAGTACAGTGATTAGTCCCATCAGTTCCTTCTGTTTGACTGATCCAGAGCAAGTCTCCATAGTGCTATGTCTGTGGCCCCTTGGTTAAACACCCTCCCCAGTCATCTCTTGCATGCCCAGCAAGAGGGTGCACTGTGCAGGAGCAGAAAAAAACAAACACAAGTGGCAAAGATGAGGCGAGAGTCAAAAGATGAAGTAATAGTGAGGTTAGGCAATTTCCTTTGTTCCCATAGACGCCATATGGCGTCAGAACCATCCATTGCTGGATCTGATCAAAATAGCCACAAAGGAGCAAATGAGTTAAGGCCTTTGTTCATGTGAGGTGGGGTCATAAGAGGCTATTTTGAAAATTTGGCATAAAAATCTTAAAAATAACAAAGTTATGAGCTTACTTTGAAGTTTGTGAACATGAGGCTAGTAACTTTCATAATTTTCAATATTTTGACCCCAGATTTTCAACATAGCAATTTCTTCACAACATCTCATGAATATGATAGCTGTCATTTTCAAATCCTGCCCAAAATGCTTTTTCATATCCAGTAAGGTGATTTAGCATTTGCTGCGAAGTCACTATTTGAGCAGGAGTTGAACAGTTTCTCCACCATTGTTCATGAGGTGGGATCATAAGAAGGTTATGTTGAAAATTTGGCATAAAATATTAAAACCAACAAAGTTATGAGCCTACATTGAAGTTTGCAAATGCAGGCTCGTAACTTTGGTAATTTTCAATATTTTGAGCCCAAAATTTCAACATTTCTTCACAGAACCTCTTCTCAAAGTGCTGTGGTTGCCATATATCATGTGAAAACATTGACAAATGCTTGTTTTTTATTGATTGATTAATTTAGTTTTGTTTACCAGATAGGATACATTATGCAGTTAAATGCCTATTTACAGGTGCGACCTGGGAGAGTATAGAGTACAGAACTATCACAAAAATAATTTACAAAGAACAACAGGTGTCAGCGGGCATGGATAGCAATATACACATTAAACATTAGATACAGTATAATAATACAATGTATATATCAATGGAATAGACACCACTGGAGAATGATTGCAGAACAATACACATAGGCAAGTAACCGGAGGATTCCAAACACTACATTTAACATACAACAGGTAACCATCCCAGGGTTGCATGTTTCCAAGCTATACATGAAGTGCAATAAATTACAATACAGTTTAACAACCACTCCAGAAAGAGGCAATCATAGTTCATAAAGGATGGGAAACTGGGTACTTGTTTGAGCAGGAGCAAATAAATGATCAATCTAAGAGTTTTCAGAGTACTTTTTGAATAGCCAATGAGAAAAGGGCTACAGATGTCAAGTGGTACTGTAGGTAGTTCCAGAACGCTGAGGCAAATACATGAAGAAGGACTGTTCACCCATCTTGATGGAACATTTGGGGACATGGAGGAGGGATGCATCAGAGAACCTGAGTAAGATTGGTGAACCATTTAGAGGAGGTTATTGGAGAAGACAGGGATAAGGATCTTAATAGCTTGTTGATAAAGCACCCAAGGGGTAAGACTGGAATGAAGCAGGAGACAGCCAATCCAGAGATGCACAGAGGGAGCTGAGGTTGGTTAGACTGAGAGATGCCAAACAGAAGCAACAGATATTATTATAGGTCACCTTCCACTTATGAACAGCAGCTTTTGAAGCCTAAGAAAAAACAGTTGGCCACCTGTGGTCAAGGAAGGAGGACCCCTGGGAGATAGTGAGCTTAGCCCTGGGAATAAGTGAACATCTGGCTAGGAAAGCAAGTACAAGTCAGGAGTTAACTGATTTTCAGGACAGGGAGATATGGAGGAAAACTCCAGAACAGGATCTTGGGTGATAGTAGGGCAGCGGATGTGGGGTGGTGACTACAGCAGAAGAGGACCAAGAAAACCCTGTCGTCCAAACAGGTACTTCTGCTCTCTCTTCACAGTGGAGGGAGGGGGACAGACCACCAGGAAGTAGCAGGAACAAAGGAGAGGTGAGGTGAGCACTAGTCCATTTTCAGAAGAAAGACTTGTGAAGAGGCTTGCAGCTCTAAAGGTGGGCAAAAGCTGTGGGACTGGGACGGAATACACCCAAAGGGTACTAAAGGAACTAAGGGAGGTGCTAGCTGCCCCTCTGATGACCTTATTCAACAATTTACTGAAACAAACAGGGTTCCAGAAAACAGAAGAAGAGCAGATGCGGTCCATCCCGCTGCATAAAAGCAGCAACAGGGAGGAAGTTAGCAACTATAAGTCAGTCTGTCCCACTTCAGAGGTGGGAAATTAACAAAAATCCTGCTTAAGGAAAGGCTGATAGAGCATCTTGAATCCAAAGGGCTGAAAGACCACAGACAGCATGGATTCATGGGAAGAGGTCATGCCCAATGAATCTGTTGGATTTTTTGACTGGTTCACCAGAAATAGATCAGGGGAGGGCAATGGACATGGCCTATCTGGACTTTAGCAAGGCCTTCAACACTGTGCCACACAGGATGCTGATATAGAAACTAAGCAGCAGAGGGTGGGATACAAAGTGGTGAATTGGGTTTAAGCTGGTTAATGGATAGGAGACAGAGGATGGTGGCTAACAGCATTAACAGCATTCACTCTAATGATGGAAGAGTGACTAGTGGAGTGCCACAGGGCTCAGTACTGGGACCAGTCCTCTTCAATGTCTTCATAAGTGACACTGCAGAAGAATTGGAAGGAAGGTATTCCTTTTGCAGATGATACCAAAATTTGCAATAGGGTGGACACTGAGGAGGGGTGGAAAGTGTAAAATTATGTAGTTAGGGCATAGAAACTCAGGAGCTGAGTACAGGATGTATGTAGGAGGTATTGGCAATCACTGAACAGAAAGGGACCTTAGGGTTATCATATCTGATGACCTCAAAGCAAAGCAATGTGGCAAAGCAGTTGCTAGGGCTAGCCAGATGCTGGTGTGCATAGAGCAGGTATCTCTAGCAGGAGGAGAAAGGTAGTGTTGCCACCGCATTATGAACTGGTGAGACCCCACCTGAAGTACTCCATACAGTTTTGGAGGCCAAACCTGAAAAGGACATCACAGGGTGGAGACAGTTCAGACAAGAACAACTAAATCAGTGCAGGGTTTGCACAAAGAGCCCCATGAGGAGAGTCTGAGGGATCTCCACATGTACACCCTAGAAGAGAGGAGGCAAAGATGATATGATAGAGACCTACAAGACCTCACAAGGGTGAACAAGTTGCAGTATCGGGTCTTTTCAAATGATTAAGAGAACCGGAAATGCTATGAAGCTGGGGGGTTAAGAAAGATGTGAAAAAGTATTTGTCTATTGAAAGAGTGATAGATGCCTGGAACAGACTGCCATAGCAAGTAGCACTGGTAAAACAGTGGGGGCTTCAAGCCTGTGTGGGATAAAGAGGTATATTAAAAAATAGGAGAGAGGGAGGGTCGGCGGAGACATGTTAGAGTCTGGGGGACAGATTAGGCAGGGAACATCTGTGCAGACTGGGTGGGCCAACCTGTCCTTTTCTGCAGGCAGTTTATCTTTCTATCTTTCTTTGTAGGTAGAAAGTAAGACTCACCACATGTGACCTACAGAATCAGTCATAGCTTTCTTCACACATAAGAATATAAATAATAAATGATGAGTCAGTGTGGTATGCAAGGAAATAAACCAATGGATGGAGCTAACTAGATCATAAAGCCACAAGCTAGAAGGGCAAGTGGCTTCATGTTCTGTTTAGCCCCCTGATGGGTTTATTTCCTTGTATGCCACCATAGCAATCTTTATTTTAAATAATACAATTGGATGGTTACTTTAGCTTGAATCACAATTGTGTATACAGGAAAAGGGTATACAGGGTAATAACTGCTAACCAATTATATGTGGAAAAGTCCCATCCATGTAGTATATAACAATAGTGCATGGTGGAATGCAGTTATGCATGGAATTCCATTCATAGAATATGCTTGTTCTGCTGCAGTAGTGACATCATTACTTTGTTCTGCTGCAGTAGTAATGTCACGACTGCAGCAGAACAACCTGGAATGCTGCCACATGCTTGATTTCCCTAGCCAGTTAAGCTGAACATTGTTGATTTCTAAACTTGAACTTGCCGAAACATCTGCAGCACACTGTCAGTAATTTGAGCCTACCACTAACCTCAAGTACCCCCCCTCAGTTCACTGAAACAAAGGAATGACCGAAATAGGCATTGATGCCGTACACTATATAGAATAGCAGATGGGCAACTCTATGCACAACCAGTGTGTTGTGCCACTGGGAACTGATTCCATGGACCTCTCGAGCTTCGCCTCGAGGTCACAGGGAACCAGACCAGTGGCACAACACACTGGTGTGCATAGTTGCTCAAACACTATCCTATATATACTTAGACAGGATCAAAATACATGCCTACCCAAAACCTGCTGCATAACATGGCATTACAATTTAAATAAAAAAAAAGAGACACTGATCTTCTGGAGTGAGTTCCAGAAAACAGGGGTGGTTACCATAAAAGAATTAACTCCTGTGGATGGTAGTACTAGTAACAACCCCTGTCACCCCAGACCTCAGCTTTTGGGGGCATGTAAACAGTCAAAATCTCACTGAGGTACTGGGGACCAGGCCATTTAGAGTCTTATAAGCCGTTAAAAGTACCTTGAAGTGAACTGTCCCTGTGGTGTGGAGGGCTGAGGCACTGGGTGCCTTACCCGCCAGCCACGCTAGCAACCAGGCTCAGGAATGGACCAGAGTCGCTCAGGGATCGGTCGGGAATGGAGGATTGAGCATCCACAGATGGCTCTCCTCCTTTGTAGTATATGGGGAATATGGGTGTGGGCAGGACAGTAGTGTGGTGGGTAGGTAACTGGCTGGGTGGCAGGACACAGAGGGTGGTGGTAAATGGCTGTCACTCCACAGAGGAAGAGTGACCAGTGGGGTACCACAGGGATCAGTGCTGGGACCGGTCCTATTCAACATCTTCATCAGTGACATTAGCAGGACCTAGAAGGCAGAATTTCACTGTTCGCTGATGACACAAAGCTCTGTAACAGAGTAGACACACCAGAGGGTGTAGACAGAATGAGCGACCTGCAGAAACTTGAAGAATGGTCATGGGTTTGGCAGTTGAAATTCAATGCAAAGAAGTGCAAGATAATGCATATGGGGCACAAAACCCTGGCACAATATATCAGTTGGGGTGAGGATATAGCATGCACCAAGCAGGAAAGGGATCTTGGGGTTATCATCTCTGATGACCTCAAGGTAGGAAAACAGTGTGACAAGGCAGCAGGTAAAGCAAATAGGATGCTGGGATGTATAGGCAGGGGCATCACCAGCAGGAAAAGGGAGGTCATAATTCCGCTATACAAGACACTAGTGAGGCCCCACCTGGAGTACAGTGTACAGTTCTGGAGACCATACCCACGTAAGGACATAGACAGGGTAGAGAAGGTTCAGAGGAGGGCAACAAAGATGGTGCATGGATTGCATCACAAGTCCTATGAAGACAGGTTGAAGGAACTGAACATGTACTCCCTGGAGGAGAGGAGGGAGAGAGGGATATGATAGAGACATACAAGTATCTTACAGGGAGGAACAGGGTGCAGTAAAACACTATTTTTAAGAAAAAAGATGTTCCAGGACTAGAGGGCATGGGATGAAGTTGGAGGGAGGGCGATTCAGAGGAAACATGAGAAAGAATTTCTTCACAGAACGGGTGGTGGACAAGTGGAACACCCTGCCAGAGGAAGTGGTGGGGGCTGAAACAATCACAGGATTTAAGAATGCATGGGATAGACATAAAGGAATTCTGGAGGTCAAGGGTAAGGGCAACAGACTTCTAGGAAAACAAACTGAACTTACAAGCTCAAATGGGCAGACTGGGTGGGCCATAGGCCCTTATCTGCCGACACTGTCTATGTATCTATGTATCTATGTATCTATATGTGATATCTTCACATCACATGCCCATGCCACTGAATGCATGCCACCTTGCAGACAGGGACTAAAGTCAAGAAAAGTGGGGTCTGTGCACTAAGGAAGCCCCATTCACCATTCTTGACCTATGCCACCACATCAGGCCCTGCTAACCACATCTGGATTCTTAGGGGCAGAAGCCCTCCCTCCCCTGCACCACCATGGGGGGTAAGCCATGGTGGAACTAGGCAGTTAAGACTTGGGGAGAAATAGTGGCTAGTCAGGGAAGGGGATGGGGCTGAAGAGCCAGCCAGTACCCTGGGCAGATTGAACAGCTCTATGGTAAAAAAAAATAAAGTACCTTAAAGTCAACATGCCATCTAACTGGCAGTTAACTCAGAACTTGGAACAAGGAATGATATTTTCTGACCTACGGACAGAGGTCAGCAGCCTCACTGTCAAGTTCTGAACCAGCTGCAAATTACACAAATTGCCCCAAGCAAGCCCCATAGAACACTTAACAGTATTCATAATGGGAGAAGAAAGGGCATGAATTGAAGTGTGAGGATCAGCAGAATCAAGCAGAGGAGGGAGTCTGGCAATATTCTTAAGATGATGAAAGCAATTTCTGGCCCGGTGACGATGAGGGTTGAGGTACTGGACACCACACCTCGCGCCACACGGTGACCCGGTTTGGGAATAACCTCAGGTTGCTAGGGAGCAGGCTAGTGGGAGGCTGGGCAGGATTTCCCCTCCAGGGTGGGCCCACTCCTCCGTAGTCCTGCACCCATTGGGTAGAGGTCAAATAGGTATGCATGCAGCAGGAGCAACAACACAAGTCTGGGGTGGGGTGGAGGGGTCACGGATCCTGATATGTGCATGCACTCCACGTGCATGTATGCATGTTCATCATGACCAGGAAGGGAGAAAAGGTGAAAAGGAAAAATTGCACAAATAAAAAAAAAAAGTTTCTGACCACAGAGGACACCTGAGGAACACATGTCAACTGTCTCTCATGAACTACTCCCAGGATTTTATCACCACCCATCGCTCTTAGATGCATTCCATCAAAGATGGTGTGTCTGAAGCCACCTTGTAGGGCTCATGTCTGCCAGTCATTACCCACCAAGAGCAACTCAAGTTTTTCAGGGCAGAGAGTCAGCCAGTTGGAGGCCATCCAAACTTTGTTTTTCTTGAACACAGTTCCAGCCTCAACACTGATACTCCTGTCAGGGAAAGTGACACATACAGCAAGGTATTGTCTACATATCAGTGATAATCCAACTTCAAGCATCTGACAATCTTCCCCAGCAGTAGCATAGATGTGCTGTACATAACACGAGCAATAGAACAGAACCCTGAGGCACTCCACAGCTGAGGGCCATCAGTTAAGGCTAGATAGAGCTGAGCACCACTTACTGCTCTCTTCCACTGAGGAAGCACTGGAACCACTGTAACATAGTCCCAATTACTGTACTTTCCTCAAGTCCCTCGAGTCTGCCCAGCAAACCAGCATGATCCAACATGTTGGATGCAGAATAAAAGTCAAGAAGGATCACAATCCAGACCTCTCCTTGATCTTTCACTAGGAAAAGTCATTGCTCATCAGGGCTGTTTCAGTGAGGTACATATGCGAAATTAGCCTTAAATTACCAAAGAGATCATTTTATTCTAGGTTAGCTGAGACACAGCCATTGTCTCAACAACCACTGCCAGAAAGAGAAGATTGTCAAAATCTATTGACAACTTCTATGGCAAGAATTTCACCACTGTTTTCTTAAGAGTAGGGAAAATACCCTTCCATAAAGAGGCATTGACAATATCTGTCAACACAGTACCTAATGCTAATGCCACCAACCAAGCCTTTAAAGGACTGGTCCACCCAAAACTTGCAAAAACATTTATTGTGCAGAGTGTTTTGATTTGTATGTTAAGTTATTGTGTGCCCTTCCCTCTGTCTGCTATTAGGAGTTTTTCTAAATTAGCCTGCTAGCTTTAGGGTAGTTTACAACCCCTAGCGATCTCCATCTGAGACAACTTAATTGTATTCCTTTGTTCTATGATGCACCTTGTCTCATGTAACAGTGATGTAACAGAGACCATAAATTCAGCAGAAAGCATTGCTTTACAATAAGCTCACAAGAGTAGAGATGGCTATATTTTAAAATCTGTAAATTCAGCTTAATGACTACCTTTATGGTAAAAGGCTGTACTGTCCTGAAGAACTTTGCTGCTGGTAATTTTTGTGCAGCTTGTAAAGCTTCAAGATATTTAGTTTGTTTGGCATGTGTGTGCTGAATGTTGGGGCTCTGCTACATCATTGTCACATGAGACAGGATGCACTGTAGAACAAGGAATACAATTAAGCTGTCTCAGATGAAAGATCCCCAGGGTCATAAAAATAGTATAAAGCTAGCAGGCTAATTTAGGAAAAACTCCTAATAGCAGTCAGAAGGAAGGACAAACTAGAACTTCACATACAAATGAAAACACTATGCACAACATATATTTTTGCAAGTTTTGGGTGGACTACTCCTTTAACAGCTGGGAAGTTGCAGGATGGGAATCCAAAAAACAAAAGGTGCAACACGGACCAGATGCCACTCTGAGACCTTGTCTTCATCCAACTTTATGAACTCCCCTCAGCTGGTAACCATGCAATAGAGTTCCTCTTCCTCACTATCCCTGCTGCTCAAACCTTGAGTAATAAAACCCCATCCCAGATGCAGACAATTTGGGCCATAAAGTACTCATTTTTTTAACTAGTAGCACTCTTCAAGCAAGACAGGCTCTCTGTGTTGTAGACACTTTGATTGCATGTGCTCACTACACAAAAGTGCAGCTGGACAATTAATATTGGCAGAAATAAGAGATGCAAAGAACTTGTTCTTAGCCTCTCTAATTTTCCCAAGTACTGTACAGTAGTAAGTTATTGTTAACTGTTCTTTTGTTCAGGAGCCAGATGTTATCGTAGGCTGTAATGGGAGTGGAGTGGGCATTAAGCTAACCTTCTGCACTAGATGTTTCTGAACCCCTGCTTGATGACTTGTCACCTTATAATCCTGTAACTGTGACCCAGTCATCATAAAAAGCAATCAAACTGTTAACAATAACAAGATGCTGTAATCAGTATCACTGGACACAGATTCTAATTGTGAAACAATACAGTATAGTCAAATTGGTTTCTGAAATACATACGAAAATTAAAGCTTCACAACAAAACTATAGTTAGTTTTATATACTACTGTATATTCAAACGGCATGCCTTTTATGACAATAGCATATACTTGCTAAAATAAATGACATTATCTAAATGTTTCTTCTACTGACAGCTTGTATTTACATCCTCTCCCAAACCGGATTTATTGTGTACAGTGCAAGGCAATTGCCTCATCTACTCATCTTCAATGTGATGTGTAGTTATTAAGACAGTATAAACAAAGCTGTTGACTTAATCAGAGTTATTGAGTTCATGTTGACCTACTGGTGGGGCTGTATTTTCCATTATTCATTACACTAATATCCCAATTTGGGTTATAAAACTGAGAACTGATTTGGCCTGTAGCAGGTGCCAGGCAAGCCTTTGCCAGCAGCAATCACAGTGGAGTCTAGGGAACCCTAATTGTGAAGGGTTGCCATCTAGCCAGAGCCAATGAAGATCATCATTTTGAAACAAAAGTATTTTTACTTATTTAGTGCACTTGTGCTTATTGAAACAGCTCATAGAGACTGCTGGGCTCAGCAGGCATATTGCATATATCATTAGTATATCATGAGGGCACTCACCAAGGTACAGCTCAACTAATCAGAAGTAGTGTGTGTAGCAGTCCTACAAGGACCAGCCTTTTGAAGTTTATGAACTGACCATTACTGAACCTTCACCACAGATAGCCACAGAAATTAATACTGAAGATGACTAGCCAGCCTGGTGGCATGGAGGGCAGAGGCATCAATGCCTCACCTGCTGCCACGTCAGTAATCCAGGTTCAGGGACAGACTCAGGATGCTCTGGGGTCAGCTGGGGAGAGGAGGAGGATTGAGCATCCCAGTGGATGCTTTCCTCCTCTGGGAGGAAAGGGCAGACTGCTTCGCCTCACTACTGCCACTTTGGTGACCATTGGTGGTGGTGGTGGTGTGAGTTGGAGCAGCAGTTCAGGGTGGGGACGGCTCCCTGATGGTAGATGTCAGCACATAGTCTGATGTGCATAGGTCCAGCTATCACCTCCATAGAGTGCCCGTGGGTTGGGGAACCAGGAAAATGGAAATCCCCACCAGCGACAGAATGCCACCACGAAACCCTGCAGACCTTGCACCGCCTACTGGGCAGGGACCATTGGATTAAATGTGGCCAGCAAGGAGTTTGGTGGTCCCCAATGCCCCCACCACAAGGAAATCTGCATGGACTCTGTAGCACCCCAGGTATGTCCCAGAGATGGTGGATGGCGTGGTTAGGGGAACCGTGAGGGCTGCGGGAGCTCACTGGTGGAGCAGGGAGGAAAATATTTCTAGAGATGACTATTATTCAGACATAGGCCTCCTAGGAGAGGGCTAAAGAAATCCACTTTTTGACAAAGTACTGCTTGAACAGACATTGGGCTACTAAACTGAGAAAAGTTTCAAAACCCCACATCACATTGAACCTACAGTACTATCCAGCATTGCTCTGCCTTGCACTCTGGTGACCTGGATTGCACCCTGAGCCTAGAACATCATTAGTGGCAATCAGTAGGAAGGACAAAAGAGTATCCATGAGGATGCTCTGCTGCTGAGTAGGTCATTCTGCACACTGCTTTGATAGCACTTCCTGGTGGTGGTGCCACTGGCAGCATGGGTGACCATGTGCCATCAGGCCTTCCCTCCTCAGGATATCACTGCATGCTCCCCAACACAGGAGATGGAAGCAGGGTGGGAAACCACCTAGCCTGACATGACAGATGATGATCCTGGCATCCCTACACTTTACAAACCTCTTGATGCACTGGAGATGATGCAGAATCTGGGGGCCTCAATATGAAACAACGGGGTAAGTACATAGGGCAGTGGGTGCAGAAGCACTGAACAACAGAGTACGTTGGGGAGATGTTAGGAGACACAAAAATACTATCATCACCGAACTATATTTTCTTGCTAGCCTGGCAGTAGACAGCAGCTGTTTGCCAGTCAGTTCTTGCTTCTTTTCCCCATTTCTCTGCATTTTATTGGGCCCTGCACTAACAATTGGACTCACTGCAGCTGCACCATTCTTCTGGCCAAGCAGGTCAAGTGTGTGGCGACTTCTATAACTAACTCTACTCGTTGGTTGGCCAGCAACATGTATTTTCTCAGTTCCACAATGTGCTCAACACCTCACTAGCCCCAGGGTGAGACTTGGGAGCTTGCAGAGAACACTGATCTCCCAGAAGAAATTAACCATAGACGAATATTTAAGATCCCAAGAATTATGAAGTTCCATGGACATGCAATTTTCATATAACTTGCATCATGTCACAGAACACATGTAGTGCCATGGAAATCTGCTATTGGTGATTTTACTTTTGAATATATAGTTTTCCAAAGTGCCTAGGTCCCCTCCTGTTTATTTCAAACCCCCTCTTCTATGCTCCATAGAGATGTGACTGACAACATCAAATAATATTTCAGCCAATAGCAGGACTGCTTTCTGCCACAGAAATGAATAATTCACACTGCAAGAATGAACAAACTGTGCCATAGAAGCCTAGGAGCCCTGCCACAGAAATCAGGACTGAAGTGCCATGGAGAATTAGGGTCCCTAGCAATACTGCACAGAGTATATTCAGTACAGTATTATAGGTAGGACTGAGAAGGCATGTCTATGCTAAATCCCAACATTTAGTAGCTTATGATAGGTGGCAGAGCCAGGGGGTCAGGTGACCTCTCACTTTTGTAGCTGAAGGTCAGACACTGAATTGAACAGTGCCTTGGGCTGAGATGTTCTATGCTATTCTGCCCCCCACACACACACACACTTACACACATATTTTCTAGTACACTCCTCCACCACTGAGCTGTTTTAGAGCTAGGAACAGCAGATCTGAATGCACCATGCACCCCTTTAGATCAGGGCTGGAAAACACTGGAAGCCTAGTAAGAATTAGTAAATTAGTCTTCACATTGTAGGGAGGTCAGCAAACAGAAGGCATTCATTTTAAAATGCATTCTTTGTAACATGATTCTGCAAAAACACATGAAGAGATGATTGGACTCTAGAGGGTGTAAAATTAAAACAATTTAAATTATACAAGTATTTGGGTCAGTTATTTTCTGTTCTTAGAACCTCTCTTGGGCTCTGCAGAAAGAAACACGAAGAATATAGCTCAGAATTCTTTGAGTATTATACAATGTCATTGCATAGAAATCAAGAAATACTCCAGTGTATTGTATCATGGCATATCAAGTCAACATGAATCTATAGATACTATATGGAGCAGATTTATGAGGACTGTAACTCATGAAGCACTTCAGGACAGTACTGAAGATATTTAAAAATAATTGGGACTTCTAAAATCAATAGCAGGAGCATATGTGAGACTGGAAAGGGTTAGCATACAATTACACAACAAGCTACATATTGCACAATATAATATTGGCTCAAGGTAATGAGCATAGAAGATATTAGGCTACCAAATAGGTGTTACAAGGAATTAATAAACCTGGAACAACATATTATACCAAGAGTTACACTCTTGCAGATCTAAGGACAATCTCACTTTGTCAGGCCCTTCCTGGTGTTGATCTTATTTTGAATGCTATTTGATATTTTCATTCTTAATGTTTCTTGCAGTGTAATGCATGTTACTTTTAACTTATTGATACTAGGAAAAATCTTAGAGAACAAGTGTTCTTTTCAAAGGTTCGCATCAGAGCGTTTTCATTGTAGCAGTACAGGTAGGTAACATTTACGTACAGAGGAGTACAAAACATGCTGGAGCACACAGAGCAGAGTTTACAATTTAAGTACAAGTAAAACACAATTGCACATACCTCAATAATGCAAAACATCAGAAACATATGCAAACCCCATAATGAAATTTAGACAAGCTGAACTTTAAGCAAAATTGTACAGTGCCAGATAGTCTACGCAACCCTGCCAGCAAAAGCTAAGAAAAATAGACACAAATGGGCATTTCCTCCTCATTTAGACTCATTAATGTGTCACTCCTGTACCTCAGCCCAGACGGAGGAGTCAGCCATAGGAGGTCTTACTTGTTTTGGGTCAAGGGGCCCATAATAGAGGAGGCAATAGAAAGCACTACAAAGACAAGAACCCCAGAGCAAATGCCTGGGGCAGGATTACCCTGGAAGAGTACTGGCCATACAGCCAAATTTCGAAGAACAACACAATTGCTCATACCCCAATAATACAAAGCATCATGGGAAGCAGATGCAAATCCCCATGAAGGAATTTGAACAGGTTCAACTTTAAGCAAAATTGCATGGTTGGGATCTTCAGCCCCGAGAACGGACATCACTGCAGGCGGTGAGAGGTAGTTAACTACCTCTACACCAGCACCTTTGTGAGGGGGTTAGCCCGTCGACATGCAACTGCCCCACCACCCACTCCAAATTCAAAACTGCACTCAAAAGTGAGCTTTTCAACAAGCGCTGCTGCACCTGTGCCTAACAGGTGTACAACACCCTATGCCCTGACAATGCCCACTGGGCTGCACCCTCACCGTGTCGCCTTACTCCTACCACCTACATTACTGCCATCCCGACAGCCTACCTCTCAGTTGGCAAGAACATACCATGTCTGATAGAATCTTAATTTAATGCTTGCTAAATTGTCCTACTAGTATGCACTACTGTTACCAAATCAAACTACCTGCTGTGTTGTCCTTAACACCTGTTCTGCTAACTCTGGAACTAATACCATGGAACTTGTTCGACTGTTTCTTTTGCCGCGTGTCATACTTATATGCTGCTAAACTCTGTAACCAATCCATTTGTCTACAATACCTGATTCTGCACCTTATAATGCAGTCTATGTAACCTGTTCCCTGGATCCGTGTATGCCTGGATCCATGTATGCCTGCATCTTTATGCATCTGTTCTCTTATATTATGTATTTTGTATATTATGTATTTTATACATGTATTATCTTCTCTTCTCTTGACGAGGTACCTTTGGAAATGAGCCTCTGGCTCAAAGGTTGTAAACTGATTGCAATATAAATAAATAATAAATAAAGAAATGGTGCCAAAAGGCCTCACAATGCAACCAGCAAAGACTTAGAACAGCAGACACAGACATGTGTTTCATCCTCATTTGGACTCAGTGTGCCACATCTGTATTTCAAGTACAGTAGCTTTTTCAGTAAGGTAACATGCAGGGAGCTTTCAAGTTGGCTTATTTTGTTCATATAATAAAATATGGTTAGTAGGTAATTTAGCCAGTTAGCTGCAAAGGAGTGCTGACCCTGCTGGTCCTACATAGAAACATAGAATTTGACGATAGTTAAGGACCACTTGGCCCACCTAGTCTACCCATTTTTTCCTAGCTACAGTATCACCATAGACCCTACTTGATTTCCATCTCTTTGTTGCTCTCCTGCTTCCTTTCCACTAAGAATTTCCTTGTGCCTATCCCATGCATACTTGAACCCCACCACTGTTTTGTCCCCACCACCTCTGCTGTAATGCATTTCCAGGAATCCACCTCACTTTCTGTGAAGAAGTACTTCCTCATATCTCTCCTGAGTCTACCCCCAGCTTCATTGCATACACTTGTTGTTGAGCACCTTTTTTCTGAAAATATTTCTTTCTTGTAGCTTATTTACCCCATGAGGTGATTAAACGGTCTCTGTTATATCCCGCTCTCCCTACTCTCTTCCAGGGTGTACACATTGAGGTTCTCCAATCTCTCCTCATAGGGCTTTGATGCAGACCCTGTACTAGTTTAGTTGCCCTCCTCTGGACTGCCTCCACTCTGTATATGTCCTTCTGGAGATGTGGTCTGCAGACTGGACACAGTACTCAAGCTCGGGTCTTACCAGTGATCTATACAGAGGAAACACCACCTCCCTCCTACTGCTGGTGATACCCTTCTCTGTGCACCCAGCATCCCACTAGCCCTCCCAACTGCCTTGTCACACTGCCTGGACACCTTTAGGTCATCAGCTCTGAGTACCTTAGATCTCTTTCCTATATGGTGGTCATCAATACTACCCCACCCAATTTTGTACTCTGCCCTGGTTGTCTGTGCCTTAAGTGTATTGTTTTGCACTTTTCACATTGAAATCCAGCTGCCATATCCTTCATCACTCGTGACTTTTCTCAGGTCTCTGTTCATCCTTTCACACACCCTCATTGAGTGTCCACCCATTGCAGATTTTGGTGTCAAATGCAAAGCAAGCAAACATTCCCTTCCAGCTGGTCTGCAATGTCACTTATGAAAACATTAAAGAGGACTTGTCCCAGCACTGATCCCTGAGGCACCCTGATGGTCACCCTCAATCCTTGGAATGAACCCCATTTACCACCACCCTTTGTTGCCTATCCCCTAACCAATTACTCATCCAGTTTACCACCTTTGGCCCCACTCCTAAGCTACCCAACTTGCTTACTAGTCTCCTATGTGGAACAGTGTTGAAAGCCTTACTGAAATCTAGGTAGGCCACATCCACTGCTCCACCCTGATCTAATTCCTTGATCACCCAAAGAAATCTGTCAGAGCCATCTGACATGACCCCATACCCCACCCCATGAATCCATGCTGCCTCAGGTCTTGTAACTCACTGGTTTCAAGATATTCCACAATCCTTTCCTTCAGTAGTGATTCCATAAACCTTCCCACCTGCAATGTCAGGCTGACTGGCCTATAATTGGCAGCCTCCTCCTTGCTACCACTTCTGTGAAGTGGGACTACATCTGCCCTCCTCCAGTCCTTCAGAATCACTCCTGTTTCCAGTGAGTTGTTAAATAGGACTGTCAGAGTGCAGCCAATACTTCCCTAAACTGTCTCAATACCCTTGGATGCACCCACCTGGCCTCATTGCTTTGTCCCCTTTCAGATTAGTGAGTCCCTTCAGGACTCTGTCTTCGAGGAAGGACTAGTGTCCAGCTCCCTCCCTCCAAAGCTCCTGTTATTTTTTTGCCCTCCTCTTGTCCTTCCTCTGCAAACACTGAACAAAGTATTCATTCAAGATATCTGCCTACTGTATAGTTTCATTAGCCTGTGGCTGGTCATACTTCTGGTGGCACGCTGGCTAGCTAGAAGCTGAGACCAAGTTTTTATATTTAGTGGTGTTAAACCCAGGAGAGCCTTTTTTCTAGCAAACAGATCTGGAACTTTTTTCTGCTTACTATGGGTATCCAGTTGGTTTGTGTGTGTAGGTCACAGATGTGGGTAAGCTTATCAGCACCCAGGACAATTCTGCAAGCCTTGTTGCAAGTTCTCTGACTCTATCCATTACAGTCTCATGAGCTGCAGAGTAAATAAAGCAATAAAGCGATAAGAAGGAGTTTGTAGCATTTAAGCATCTGCCATAGTGGTGAGATTGCTCCTGTTTCTAAACATGGCACCCAATCTGTTATTGGCTGTTCTTACCAGGCTCTCCACATGGGAGACAAAGGAAAAGATATCGAGGTAGAGGCCCAGACAGCTAAAGATTTCTTCTTGTTCTAGTCTTGTTCCTGTAGCACTGATGATGTCTAGGGAGGAAGAGTTTTTCTTCAGATGTGTGCTGCTGAATATCATGGTCTTTGTTTTTTGTAACTTAGCACTAAGCTGTTGTTAGAGGACTAGATTTCTATGGCTGCAAAGTTATGTGGCAGGTCAAGGGTCAGACTATCTTTGTTGTGGTGTCTATAGAAATGACTGAGTCATTCTGCATACAGGAGGATTTTAACAGACTGGCAGACTTTGGGCAATTGATTGACAAATAGGACAAATAATAGTGGGCCCAGAATAGAGCCTTGGGGCACCGAACGAGACAGTCCTGCCCGCAGAGGTTAGACCATCAGTCGTAACCTTTTAGGTTTGATGTCTTAGATAGCTCTTGGACAATGAAACAGTGTTCAATAACAGACCCAGGTATAAAAGTTTTTGCAGCAAGAGTTTGTGGTTGACAACATCATCTGCCTTGGTCAGGTTGATATAAATCGCCCCAGCCATATCACCACAGTCCATCGCCTCAAGGAGGAAGTTAGTGCTAAGTGATTTCCTGAACTCATGCTGTAGAGAGCATTGGATGTCATACATGTCCACGTATGTGGTATGTTAGTCACTAATAACCTTCTCAAGCACCTTGGACAGTAGACAGAGGATGGAGAATAGCCTATAGTCAGTTATATCGTTCCTGTCACACCCTTTTTTTCAAGCACTGTTTTGTTCTCCGCCTAAGTCTGCCCAACAGCACACCTACAGAACCATCACTGACCTTCTCATGGACTTACTGGTTTACCCACCACTCACACAGAGCCTACTGGTGGGTGGCAGCCATGTCAGTCATGTGACAGCCTGCAGGTGCAGGCTTGTAGCAGCATGACATCTTTTTCCTCCAGTTTTCTCCCTGGACTGCAGCGTCAGCACATTAGTGTCCACACATCACACTCCAGTCCTATCCTTAGCTTGCATGCACACACATGCAGTGCTGCCAGCTGGCCTCCACGGGTGGCAGTCCCTGCAGCGGGAACAGGTGTCCGCCCTCCTCTAGGAAGGAGAGCTGCCATCGGGTGTTGATTCTCCCTCATCCTGCTGGCACACAAAGCGACCCTATCCATTCCCAAACCTGACTCACTGGCATGGTGGGGCGCACCTACTCCTATCACCGCTCTTAAAGACAGGTGTGACCAGCATTGATTTCCATTTTTCAGGAAATTGGGAATAATAATGAGAGATAGAAGATTTTAGTAATGGAGTACACCAATTTCGTTAAGGCATGAGACAGAAGTTCATATCAATAGTGTCACTACCCTTGCAGTCCCCCAACACATTTTTGGTGTACATTAGGGTCTCCCCTCAGAGATGACCTTAAAGTAGAATTTCATGTGACCTGGGTCTGGTTCAGCCTGTTGGGTCTGGGGTAACTCTAGACTGTGGGTTGGTGATGGAGAGTCAGTCGGGATGAATTAGTTTGCTATGTTTGTGAGATCTAGAATCTCAGAGCCATCAGTTTTCAGCACTGTTAGCAATTTGCTTTCCACTTTGTTTAGGAGGCTTTTGACATTGTCCCAGAACTTTTACCATTTTGCCAGTTCTGGGTTTGCTGAGTTTTGAAATAGTCTGATTTGTCTGACCTTATTCTCTTTGTACATTTGTTTCCTAGCTCTCTATACTTTTGCTGGTTTGCAGTGATCCCAATTTCCCTGGCTACAGCCTACCACCTATCCTCTCATTTATAAGAGCCAGGAGGTCAAGTGAGAGCCAGGCATTGGTAACACCCTGACCTTTTGTTTTTGACTGGGGAACTGATCGCAGACTTTGTGGAATTCAGTTTTCAGAAAGTCTATGGCCAGAATGGCATCTGGGATTTGGTCATGGTAGCTCCAGTCAATTTGAACCACCTTGTGCTTGAACTCAGTTAAGCCCTCCTTTTTAGAATGCAGCTATGAGTAAACCATGGGGCAGGTTTAGAGTGTTTAGATGCCCAGATGCACTGAATCAGTGAGTGGTCACTGATACTGTCTGGGAGAACTGTAAGCTCCTTTATCCTGTCAGTGTGGGTTGTCAATACTGAACCAATGAGACTCTGAGTTCCCATTTATGACTGGTTCTTGTGCACTCTTTTAACGTTTTGGGTTAAGAACAGATTTGTTATCCTATCCCACTAACTGCTTCTGGTTTTAGGGTGCCAATTAACATTACAGTTACCTAGGCCTATCTTTTCCTACTTCTGATTGATTTGGGTGCCATAATAACAAAAGCAGGACAGGCCTGTATCCTGATATCCAGGTGGGATCTAGGTAGTCAGAAGGACCAAATTATTGGGGCCATTTCCCAGTGTCAGTTGACTAGATGTTCACAGTCTCTTGTTTTATCAGTTAGTTCAAGTTTTAAGACCTTTAAGTCTGCCTTATAATAGATTGTGTGGCCCCTGCCATGTTTTCTAGGGCAATCCTCCCTTAGTAGATTAAAGCTAGAGAGGGCAACATCAGCATCAGGGATTTTAGATGTTAGCCAGGATTTGGTTATTGTATTTATATCTTTCCCCATAGGCTTCAAAGAGGTCAAATTTGGCTAAGAGACTCCTTGTGTTTAGGGAGATGATCTTTAAGTTTCCTTTTTCTTACGATGGGTCCTGTATCTGTAAATGGACCCAGGTTAGGAACACATTGCCAGATAAAAACAAAGGGAATAAAAAACACTAGCCCTAAGGCAGACAAATTAACCTTTTTCTTAATCCTAACCAGTTTGTACTTGGGGTATCAATTTTACACAGCCTGTTAGTGTACATGTAATACTCTCCCAGGGTTATTAATGAGTCTGATTACCACAGTGGATTATGGCTCAAGGACAGAGGAGCTTGCAGTGTCAATGGGGACTCCTGATGTAGAGAAGTAAACTCAGATTCTTAGGAGAGTTGTCTCCATGACATTATTGTCCCAGGCCAATTCACTGACAGGTCCTATTGGGACTGAGCTGAGTTGCAGGTGCACTATGGCAAGCATATTAGCAGGACTGGCAAGTACTAATCTACAGGAAGATGGTCAGATGCATAGTTAACACTCCCATGCAGGCAGTACTCAGGAAATTGAATAAAGGCTAGGGGGCATATACCAGTTTGACAAGTAAGGTTCACCTAGATAGGACGGATTAGCTTGAGTCTTTGCACCATGTGAGAAGCAGGTAGCCTTTAACTGGACTGTTTAACTGTTTTACTGTGTTGTGTTAGTGATCTCCATATTTATACACAACCAAAAAATTGCCTAGCACTCAAAGGAAGGGCAGTTGTGCTTCTTTTGGAAAAAATGACCACAGGAGTCAGGATGCTGCTCAGTTAAATTCATTCCGTAGTTCTAACAACAGCTGATGCTCTGTGTAGGAAGCTCTTACAGCCGCAACTTACCTAGTGCTTTGGCCATAGGTGAAGTCAGGGGTTGGGTTAGTTGGGCTCCACCCCATTTATAGCATGTCACTCCAGTACAGTACAACCAACTGAGTGCTCTGTTTACACTCAAAACCTGGTCTGTGCAAGTGACTCTGGGGATTCTAACAAGAAAAGGTACAGGTATAGCCTTATCCAGGTCAGCAAATGATTGTCCATGAATTTTGCCAGATCGTGTTCACATTTTTAATCTCATACAAACAGTAGAATGTTTGTCTGTCGTCTGCTATTATCAGTTCTATAAAAGTACAAGTACACAGCACAACTACCTTTTCCAACTCCTCCTTCCTGGAAGAACTTTCAAGACCACAAGAGGGATTTTAGTTACTCTCAGCAATAGATGGAAATCATTCTAATGTCACAAGCAGGAAATTATGACTTTAGAGCAAGTAAAGTAGGTTTTCATGCAAATGAGTTCAGTAATAAGAATGACATACAGTAAACTGGCCTGGTGACTCAGAGGGCTGAGGCACTTAGTGCACTACCTCTCCCACACTGGCAACCCATATTCAGGAATAGCGCATGTTGCAGGGGTCGGCCGAGGGAGGTTCTGGGAGCAGGATCGAGTGGCCACTAGGCAGCTCTCTTCTCCCAGGTAGGCGGATGGTCTTCCCAGTGCTGGCTGCCACCAAGAGGGATTCGGTGGAAGTGCCATGCAGATGGGGACCAGACATTAGGCCAAGTGGGTGGAGCGTGGACCATTAGATTTGGCATCGTGCCTCCATGCACATGCACATGCACGATCATGCTGCCACGCCCCAGGGAGTTAAAGGGGAAAATCTGGAGGAAAAAGGACAAGTACAGCAAGGCCATATGACACCCACTGGCCACACCTCCACCTATCGTGTCATTAGGGAGACATCCAATGGTGGAAGGGGTGGCAGCAGTGAACTGATGTGAGCTTCCCTCACCGTGGCCCAGGTGCAGATACTGTATATAAAAAAATGACATACAGTAGATAGTAGATGCCAATCCTTGGAGTATGATCAGATCCATGTTTCCTTCTGACACTCAACCTCCTTAGCACCACCACCATCATCCACTGAGCTGCACTAATATTGCTGGCGTGGGTGTCTGACCCTAATGACTGACCCTCTGGGACCTTGAGCCAGCAGCAAGGGTTGCAATATGATATGTATGGTGGCATCTTATGCATAGCAACACCTGTACTGAATTTCCAAACACAAAAGTACCCAGTAATCACTGGAATAAAGTCAGTATATCCAGAATATAAATGACAACATTTGTTTCACACAAAAACAAGTTAAAAAACGATGCTGTAGCCTATACCAACAAGTTGACCTGTCCATACCTTCCTCTAATGTCTTCTCTTGAAGTTTGAGACATTAAAGGTCCCCTCCTAGTGGGCCCAACCAAACTTAAAAATGAGAACTGGAGAACTTCTTGGTTGCTTAGTTAGAGGCAATAATGAAAGTACACTGGTAGAATATGTGGTGGTGGTAGGACCCAAACATCATTTTAAATTCATGAGTATAAAGAAAAATTAAGTTAGGCACACAGGGAGGGACCTTGAACATGTAACGTTCTAAGAAAATCTTTCTGAATATTTGAAGAGTTACTGATGTAATTACAGAATCCGAATAAGAATACCCTAGCAAATCTTATACCAAAAGTAGATTTCTACGTTACTTCATTTTAAAGTTATCAGCCATTTTGTAACTCTGATTTCACTATCTGTTTAAAACAGCTTGTTTCAGTGAAGAGCCACTGCAGATGTCATCTAGGGGACTCACAGTCTACTATTCCCTGTCAGCAAACTTATAGGACCTGTTTCTCCAAAGTTTTAAAGATCATGTGAAATAGTCGTCAAAAGTAAACAGGCAGCACCATGCACAAAACATTGGTATAAAACTATATGCTTTAGGTTTTGTAACAAAGTTGACAAAATTGTATTTTATGTTGCTTCGCATGTGCAAGAAACATAGTGCCATCATCCGGTTTTCGAGGTATGTCAGCCCGTCTTCCAATGCAGTCAGTGTGTTTGCAGGCCGGCCCGTTCCCCAATCACTGCTGCAGCTGTCTGTGACAAGCTGAAAATGCAGTGGCATACAGTTGAAGGAGGCTCCACTTGAGTGACAGAGCTCCCCCACACACACATGCAGCGCTGCGCGCATGCACACTGCGCGGCTCATGTGCTTTCCTCATCAATGGGCCGACGTAAAGCCTAATCCCCGGGTCGGCTCCACGCCTCTCAAGCATCCAGGTGCTATGCTGGGAGCCCACCCCAGCGTGGCAAAATCATATTATGGTAGACGGGGTGCCCAATCCCCGACGGCTCCACTGTCTCTCTCTCCCCCAATGCTGTCACCGATGGGGTGTCCAACCCGTAGGCTCCACTGTCTCCCCAGTACAGGGTGCCACGCTGGGAGCCCACCCCAGCATGGCAACAGATGCCATAGCCAACGGGGTGCCCAATCCCCATCGGCTCCATGCCCCACCAGCCATTCTTCTGCCACACTGGAGCCACCCCAAGCGTAGCCAGCGTCCATCGTCATTTAAAAAAAAAAACCTGTAAAGAAAAAATGAGTCCCACGTAGTCTCCTGCCCGCTTCCCCACAACCCGCAGCATCCACCCACTCCCCGGGCTTCCCCACACCCCCACCCCATAGGTTTTACCTCCAGAGTCCAGCGATGATCTCCGGTGGACCGGGAACACGCCTGCACTCTTTCAAAGCCGACCGCGAACTGAGGAAATGCCGGTAAGCTGTATAATGGGATAGATAGGGTTTTTCAACTTTGTTGCATATCTCAGGCATTTTTGGAATTTTCCACCAAATTTTCAACATGGTGTTTTGGGACCCCTCCTCATGAATTCTTGCACTGTCATGGCATTACTCGGGCCGAAGGGTGATTTCACAGCCACTGCACGAAATCACCTTTCCAGAATGATTAATGAAATGGCACTGCCAGTGTTCATAAGGTGGGCTCTCAAAAGCCTATTTTGAAAATTTGGTGGGAAAATCTAATAATGATGACTGTTTTAATGAGCATGTCGCAGTTCCTACGCACATTCGTAAGTTCGTGGATTTTCAATATTTTCACTCCAGATTTTCAACATTGCCATTTTACCACACCTTCTTATGAGTAGTACAGCTGTCATTTTTCACATCTCACTCAAAGCGTGTTTCCGCCCATGTAGCGCACAATGGTGCAGTCGGTGTGTCGAAATCAATGTATGGGACACATTAAGAAAATCACAGTGACACTGTTCATGAGCAGAGGTATTAAAATGACTATGTTGAAAATTTGGTGAAAAAATTCCTAAAATGACTGTTTTTGACGTGCATTGCACAGTTCCTCATAACCTCGTAAGTTCGTGAATTTTCAATATTTGCACTCAATGACTTCAAATTCCTAAACTGCACATAGAAGCAAGCAACATTCGGCATTGACAAATGCTTGTTTAATGCATTTTGCTGTGGTCCATTTCTCCAGGGTTGCTGGATGCTGAGTCAGTATGCCTCTAGGTTGCTGAAGCCATTTGGAGTGCTATTCTACTGTGCCGGTTAGAATTTGTGTTGCTGCTGGTATTGTAATATTGGTAACTTCACTGCTCTTTGTCAGTGTCTGCTTTACAATAAGTTTTAATAGGGCCTTATATGTGTTAATTCCTACTAGCGGTGGAAGTGTTAGCTCTGGTAAAATAATCTATTTTAATTTAGAATAGAGCATAGATGCATACCTCTCAACTGTCACACATTATGAGGTACATCACTCATTTTACTTTGCAGAAATCCTTTGTCCACATGGAGAAGGTGATATTCCACATTTTCCACTGAGACTTTAAAGCAGAAATTCATACCCATATTTTGAGCTATAACAAAGATAGGGCAAACTGCATACCTTGCTGTCAATGCCTCCCCCAGGAACCAAATAGCATTACTTAACTCTTCACTAACAGCCTTTAATTCCTGCAGAGGATCTGTGTTACCCCTCCATTTCCATTCAGTTGTTTATACCCTAGTATGTGTACACTAAATCTCACTGGTATGTGTTGCTTGCTTCTTAGTCAATTAAACTTTCATATTCCTCTGAGGCAGGGGTGGGGATGGGGGATTAGGGATAGAACTGTAATATGTGTTGTTTGTTGTGGTATCTGTATTGATTGTATTGTGGTGTTCTGTATTGGTCGTGTGTTTTCTTATGTAAAACTCAATAAATCATATTTAATAAAAAAGCAGAAATCTAGTATGCTCAGTTATCAGCAAACATTATGAACATGAGTGCTTTGCCAGCCATTGTGTTCTTTTAGCTTGCAATGCCATGTTTGAAGATATGTCACACACTTTGCTTATTGTCACACATCTTGTCCACATTTTGGTGAAGAAAGGCTGAGAGCGAGGTGTGCAAAGGTGAGCCTGAATGTAGGTCAAAACAGCCTAACAGGGAGAAAAAATGTGCTGACTAAATTAGAAACTACTAGTAAGGTTTCAAAACAGCATTACTTCTCCCACCCCATTGACAAGGAGATGAAATATTTTTTAAAGTGCCATTCTTAGACATCACCCCATTGACTTATAGGTGTGAATAATCTTAGCCTTTCACCACATCAAACACTTATTCAGCCTGCAAATCTCACAACAGTGTGTCTATGTCCATGCATCCAGCAACCCTGTAAAAAGGACCAACACAAAAGGCACACAAACAAAATATTGTCAGCTTTGTTACAAAACCTGAAACACACAGAGTTTTAAAGCAATGTTTACTGACTGGTGCTGCTTGTTTTACTTGTGAAACCATTGCACATGATCTTTACAACTGTGGAGAAACAGGTCCTATAAGCTTGTTGACACTGGTACTAGACTGTGAGTCCCTAGATGACATCACCAGCAGCTCTTCACTGAAATAAGCTTTTTGAACAGGTGGTGAAATCAGGGTTACAAAATAGCTCATAACTTTAAAATGAAGTAACGCAGAAATCTAGTTTTGGTATGAGATTTACTGAGGGTATGCTTATTCTAATTCTGCAATGCACTGTAGCACTTTTGGCCAGACGGTATCAGTTGCTCTTTAAGTTTGGGGCAATGAAAGGAAAAGGTCTCAACAATCAATTTAGCCTTGAATCTTTTTGTAACATATTTTATTAAAATATTCTGCTGTGATTTATATCTGTTTGTTTGGAACTGGCTCTCATGAAATATCTGACTCTGAAGCTGCAGTAATGATGCTTCATAATGCAAAGCTTGTGCAGCCAAGACAATGATCAATTTATGCTACCAACAATCAAAAACAGCACAGAAGACCATTGTTTATGAAATGCATGGAATTATTATTAAAATACTGAACAGTGTGATAGTAGAGTCAGAATCACTAGTGCATTCTTAATTGGTTTTAAATCTTTTACATAAGCACTTTAGGCATATTAGGGTATGATTTAATCAGCCTGCAGCCTCGTGCCTACAACACCTGGGTGTGCATTAATCCTCAATAACAGCACACCCTGTCATGGGTTATTGCTACATACTAGTTCTAGTTAATTGTTGTAAGAATAGGCATGTGCATTTGTAATCACGTCTTTATGTATGTAATTAGTCTCAGTTTATGGACTACATAAAGAATGCTGGTTGGGCAACCACGCACACCAGCCTGTGCTGGCACAGAAGGGTTCTGATTATATCAGGCCTCAAGAGTGACACTTGAGAGTTCTGATGCAATCAGAAGTGCAAGGGCAACAGGGTGATTTGACATATAGTTGCCCAATCAGTATTTTGTATAGTGTATAGTCTTTTAATTTTAGTTTTTACAAAAGTGTTTTCACAGCACTACATGGCAGCAGCAAACATGCGGTAGTTTCAGTTCAGAACTTGAACTGATTGCTGTCCACGAGCATTACTGTGTAAAACACAAGCTCCCATGAGGATTTTAGATTAGCTGCAATGTTGTTGTACCACAGAAGGGTGCAAACACTTTCCATTATTTGAACTGTGGTACAACATTTCAGCTGGCATGGTGATCCATGCAGAACAAACCTTCACTATACATTATAAAACAGATGTTGCAATCACATACATTCACTCTTGATAAAGTGCTATGTGAGAGTGCAAAACTTTGAGTCTGTTTGACAGTATGGGCTATATTGTCAATTCTTAACTTGTTTTGTATGAAATAAATGTTGTTATTAATACCCACTCTCTAGTTACAGTGACTTTCTTCCAATGATTACTGGGTGATTTTCTAATTTGAAATCAGACTTGATTTTACTGCAGTATATACATTACCAGTTGTTTTGATCCTAGAACTGTTTTTTTGCTGCGTGAGCATCTGTACTGAGTTTGGACTCAGGATGGCTATACTAGGTTGCTTGCTGGGTGCTCTGGGATTAACATTTCAAAGTGTGGCTAACATAGGAGGTTGGTAAATAAGTTGGGCAGCCTGGGAGTGTGCTCCAAGGTGATAAACTGGGTCAGAAACTGGTTGAGTGGCAGGACACAGAGGGTGGTGGTAAATAGCATTCAATCCGAGGAGAAGGGTGACCAGTGAGGTGCCACAGGGATCCATGCTGAGACCAGCCCTCTTTAATGTCTTCATAAGTGACTGGAAGACAGAAGGATAGAGGGAACATGATAGAGACCTTTAAGTACTTGAAGGGCACAAACAAAGTCAGGAAGGATTGTTTCACTTAAAGGGAGGAAGGATCACTATGAGGTATAGTCTGAAGTTGGAAGGGGAAGGTTTAGAAGGGAGATGAGGAGGCACCACTTCACAGAAGAATGGTGTCAGGTTGGAACGCACTGCCAGAGGGTTAATCGACCAAAGGACAGTGGACAGCTTTAAGCCGGGATGGGATAGGAGTCATGGCAGGGTTAATACGACAAAACACAAAGGGGAGACCGAAAAGAGGAGGAAGAGAGTGGTTTGGGTGGTGGTGGGGCTGCAGTAGTGATCTGAAACTAAGAGCTGCACAATCAAGCAGACTTGGTAGACCTGTGGGCCTTTTTCTGCCCACAATTTTGTATGTTCGCATGTTCATCATTGCAGAGGGGCTGCAGGGAAAATATGCCTCTTTGCAGATGACACTAAGATCTGCAACAGATCGACATTCTGTGGGGGTGCCAAAGGCCCTAAACATGCTTGAGGAGTGGTCGAGAGTGTGGCAGCTAAGATTCAGTGCAAAGAAGTTTAAAATCATGCATTTGGGGCACAGAAACCAAGGGAGGAACTGACAGCCACCAATCAAGAAAGGGGTCTGGGGTTATTATATCTGATGACCTAAAGGTAACCAAACATGGAGAAGACTGTGGGGAGAACCCGTGGGATGCTAAGGTGCATAGGGAGAGGTATCACCAGCAGAAAAAGAAAGTGGTTATGCCACTGTACTGTGTCGAGTTCTGGAGGTCACATCTCCAGAAGGACATAGACAAAATAGAGGCAGTCCAGAAGGGCAACAAGGTGCAGGACTACACCAAAAGTCATATGAGGAAAGACTAGAGGACCCCAGTATGTATTCCCTGCAGGAGAGGAGAGAGAGGGGATATGATAGAGACATTCAAGTATCTCAGAGGAATAAACAAGGCACAGGAGGGTAGCATCTTTCAGAAAGAAGGCATACAAGAACAAGGGGCATGATACGAGGCTAGAGGAGGGTAGGCTCAGGGCAACGTGAGGAAGCTTTTTTCACAGAAAGTAGTGGATATTGGAACAGCCTCCTGCAGAGGTGATGGGGCAAAATGTAGGGGAATTCAAGAATGCATGGGATAGATGTAGGAGTACTTTTGCAATAGGGAAGAGGGTAAGTCACAGATCAGCTAGGATCTGTGGTATTGCATAGGTAGGGAAAAGGGTAGACTACAGTAAGTTGGCTACATGGTCCTCATCTGACGTCACCCTCTGTGTTTCTATGTTTCTATGTGTGGAATCTTGTACCTCAGTATTTGTTCAATATATTGTTCACCCTTGCTCAGACATGTGACCATTCATATAACAGCACTCATTTTGACTGCATGGAGTACAAGAGTGCTGCTGAAACAGACAGCCCAAACAGCAAGTAAGAAGGCGGGGATGTAAAGTATAAATGCTGTATTATGACATCTGGTGGCCACAGAAGGACACACTGAACATTCCCATTCTCCTTACCTCTCAACTGCTATGAATTCCACATAGTGCTATGATTTGCATATTCAAATTTACCGTTGCTCCTCACAGGTTTACTGATGTTCCTCATTATGCTACAGCTATTTCTGGACACACAAACTATTAAATCATTGAATTAAGTTGATAGAAACAATCCTTATCACTAACTATATGGAGCCCACTATCTGTAGACATAATATTGTTTAAAATAAGACAGTGCTACACATTCTGGCCCTTTGCTATGTTTTCAAGGCCAGTGCTATGATTTTAATGCTGAGAGGTTGAGAGGTATACCCATTATAATATCAGAAAAGAACACAAAAGGGCTAACAACGCAAACCTTATGAATGACGCCATAGCACAATATTGTAACTGATGGCACTAACTGCAACTGTAACTGTGGTTTGTTGCGTTGCTTCACATGTGATCTGTGAGACTCAACTGGAAGCCTGTGTTCATTGTTTAGCTTGGTCAGAGAGCCTGCAATGAGTTGTCTTTCTGCTCTAGTGTGGGACTCAGCTGGAAATTGTGCTCCTTGTTTAGTTTGTTGTTGGAGAAAGACAGCTACTTTAAAGGTATGGGGTCATTTTACTACCTTTGGAGAACCATAGGTAGAATTAGCAGTTATTATTAGGATCACATGAACATACAAAATGCCAGCAGATACAAGCCCTTGAGGTCTATTGGAGTCTGCTCGAGTGTGCAGCCATCTGAGTTTACTCCACAGCTGCCCCTCCCAATTTCCCAGTTTCCCTCCCCTGATTCTATCCCACCCCTCTTAAAGCTGTTCACTGATTTCAGAGACGCCACCTCTTCGGGATCAAAGTCAGGAAGTGTTTTACTGTTGTCCCGTTGAAAGAAATGCATTGAGGGACTGGAATACACCTTTCATGGCAGCCAGTGAGTGAGTGTTGTGCCTGCTATTGCTTGTTGCAGCAGTCTGTAACACTTGCTAACTTTCTTTTGATGCAAGGAAGACTGCATGAGAACCTGTTCAGCAAGTGGTGCTACTCTTGTGACCATGCAAATAACCTAGGTGATAAATACACTGAAGAAGTAATCAGGCAGTGTCAGTGGCTCAGCAGGTAGCACACTTGCCTCTGAGGCCAGAAGAGCAGAAGGTGGTGGGTTCTAGCCCCACACGGGAACATGGGATAAATCCCAATACTAACACTGTAGTACATCATGAGGGGGTGCTGCACTTCGAGGTTCCAACTTTCAGATGGGATGCTAAACCGAGGTTCTGGTGGTTGTTCAGGTGGACGTTAAAGATCCCATGGCACTTCTCGATAAGAGTAGGTAATTTTTAATCAGAGAAATCAAAGCAAAGACAATATACAGTATCAATAGAAACGTATTAAAACAAATTATACAAAAGTAAAGAAATTCATTCCAAGTAATATTATATCAGTAGGTACAGTGGAAAAAACATAGAGAAGCCAAGAAAATCAATCAGTTTTATCATTCAAAAAAGGAATAGCATTATGAACTGGCCCACGGTGCAGCAGTAGTGCTACCGGCTAGCAACACCAGTGACCTGGGTTCATTAGCAAGCCAGGGTTGCTGGAGGGTCAGCCAGGGGAGAAAGATTGGCGCCTGATGGGCTGCTCTCCTTCTCCGGGAGGGGTGGGCTGCAGACCTTGCTTGTGATGCCGCCACCTGGGTGGCCACAAATGGAGGTGCAGCATGGCAGCAGGAGTGTAGGGAGGGTGGACGCCAACCAAGAGCCAGAGTAAAGGCACATCTCACCATGCCTCTGTCTTATTGGCCCTTCTAGTGAGCTGGCGTCTGCAGGGAGGAGGAGGACCAGAAACCAAGAAAAACACCTTGCAGTGGCGCGGGTAGACAGACCCCAGCATTGGCATCAGAGGAACTTGGGAGGCAGCTCAAGGTGCATGCTGCAGCTGAGGTATGTAGGGGATAGGGGACTCCTCCACCCATGCCAGGGGTAACTTGGTCTGCTTAGGGTTGTATAGGAGCAGGGCACCCATCTGGCTAGTGCTCATCGGGGAGCTCAAGACACATAGTGCATTGGGGCCCTGAAGAGGGGCTACTGTGGTGAGAGAAGGGGCATAAGACAATGTAACAAAAAAGGAATAGCATTCTATCTCTAACCCATACTGGTCTAGCTGTCCATTGCTTTTCAAACAAGCATTGTGCAGATATTTTCTTTTCAAAGATTGAATAAACTGAAATGGGGTAAGTTCTTTCTGTTGAAACAGCAATTTACATCTTGTCTGCCAGAGTAAGAATTTAGTACAGGTTAATATAAGTCTTATAGTGCCAGTGTCAACAGTTCAAATCGTAAGGAACATCCTCCTACTAACTCTTCATATGTGATCTGCTGCCATCTAACATTCTGTCAAGTCTGCGATAGTAATTTCCAAAAGCATTTCACAAAGAAACTATAAAAATTATCCATTGTTTCTTTTATCACTACACATGTGTCCCTAGGGCACATACGTTTAGCTAGACTTTTATGTTTAGCATTCCTTTTTATACTTAACCTCCCATGGCAACATAACCAGACTATATCCCATATCCTGGGAGGAGCTTTGGCAGATTGTAAAGTGAAATGAATCCTGAAAAGATTCATTTCAGATATTCCTTTAAAATCTAGGGTTTTGACAAAGGCCAGTTCCTGTATGGTGCTGTAAAGCACATGTCTGGGTTTATGTAGGACTGGATTCGGTGGTAACTTCCATTTCTAATTTTAAGAGTACAGGTTTAAAAACACTGGTACCTTGTGATAAACTGTCTGAAGGCTAGGTTGAGCAGACCAGAAGGTTAAAAGAGGCTGAAACCAAGATGCTGCAAATACTGTCCAAATGGTGGGGAGGGCTTAGTGGGGTCTAAAAATTATTAAACAAAATATACTATAAAAATTACAATTGGATTATGTAAATTCAAACCTCTGTGTGATAGATAAGTACAAAATTTCCCTCTTTATGGGATTTAATCGACTACCCCAAATAGTTTGAAAAACCAAACTCAGTAATACTACTTCTAGGGATTGGCGAATAGGGTGAGACTACACTAATATAAGTAAATATTGACCAAAAATTTTTTAAGTAGCATTACCTTTTTTTTCATGTGTTGCCATGTTTTCCAAATGGCTACTCTTTTTCCTAGTTCTAGTTTGCCTTCTCAATTCAGTGTGGAGTTGTCTCCTCTACCAAAACTGTATTCCCAGTATCATCAAAGGAGCAAAAGAAACCAGAATACCTTGCAAGTTATGTAAAGGATCGTGGATGGACTTAGTATATACCCCTACTTTTGGCCTTATTAATTGATGCACCTGCTACTTCAGAGTACCACTGCACCTGTGACATAGTTTAAGAGCCAGATGATGGGTCTGCTAAAAATAACAAATGTCATCAGCATATGCACTGTCTTCACTTCTAAAGACCCTCCAGAAGGACCAATACCTTTGATAAGGTCAGTCTGCTGTATCACCTGTAACAAGGAGTCTAGACACAATTCATAAGGAGAGGGCTCAAGGGCAGCCCTGCCATACCCTCTACAAATGGAAATATGAGACCCCAAGTAACCGTTAATCAAAGGGATAGCTGTTACTGCTTTATATATGAAAGAGCCAATTACAAAATAAAGGTGGCAGACCACATGCTGTTAGGACTTGTGTCATAAAAGCATGGGGTCCTTGTCAAATGCCTTCTCTTGATCTAATGAGAAAACATAACCGTGAAGTTGATCTTCCTTACCCTGTTCTACCAATTCTCTGATGAGTACAAGATTATCAGCTATAGACCTCCCTGCCACAGAACATGTTTGTGAGATAGAAATTAAGTAAGGTGCTACCCTAGCAAGTCGTAGGATTACAATTTTCATCAATATTTTAAAATCAGTGTTCAAAAGGTGAAGTGGCTGCCAGTTATTTAAATCAGTTCTATCATTCTTTTGTAGAAAAAATTTGTATAGCTGTACAAAAGTGGAAATCTATTTGATGAGAAGACAGAATCCCATTAAAGAGAATGAGAAGTATATCTACCAGGACACTTTTGAACTTCTTATAAAATTCAGTAGTAAAGCCATCCAATTCCTGGGCTGTATTATTTTTAAGAGATCCTATAGCATGTTCTATTTCTTGTTTGTTTTGTTTGTTTGTTTATTTGCTTAACTGGTAAGCACACTGGAAACAAGTTCCTTTACAGGTGTGACCCACATATATTTCTTGTTTGGTAATAGGAACTATCATGGCATTAGTAATATCAGGGGTGGAGAGGGTTTTGTACAGAATTGAAATAGTCCTATATGTCTGAATCTGATGTCTGAGGTGTGGTATATAGAAGCATAAGATGAGTCTGTACTTCCTGTAGTATCTCTTTAGTAGCTGTTATTTTCTGTCCTTCCTGGTAATTAATGCATCCATGGTTCTATGTTCTGCTCAGGCTTTGCAACTAGCAATAGCATCTCCAAAACTAGTTTTGCATAGGGTGCATACTCTATGTTCCATTAATAAAGATGTTGTCCTGGAATATTGTAATAATTGCAGCTCTTTTTGACATTTACTATTTAAAAAGTAAAACGGTATGTCCTACGTTAATCTGGGAGTATAATTTGGCAAGATGGTGCCTTAGTGTCAGGTCCTTTTTATAGTGAGGCGTATGTAAACTAGAGGCATGCTGCACAAACAAAGTTTAAGTTCATTCTTTGTCTCCACCCACCAATGACTTAGATCATCTATTAAACATACAAGTCATTGTCTAGCCCTAAACAGATCCTGTACCTGTGTACAGATCATGTGATCATCCAATAAGGTGCTGTTCAGTTTCCAATAGCCTTTCCCCATGGGGATGTGTTCTGACAATCCTAATTTAATAGCTACTATGTCATGGGCAGATGTTTCCAGAGGATAAGTTTTGGCACAGCATGAATGAACATATTTAAAAGAAAAATAAAATAAATTCTGGTAGGTAAATGACCTTTGTGAAATTTACGGCCTTCCTGTTGCTGGATCACCCTATAAGTGTCTAATAATCCTGCTGAATGTATAATAGTTTTGAGGTAATCAGTATCACAGAATTCTTTTGAGGTTTGAGACCCTCTGTCTTGTTTTGATAGGACATAATTAAATCACCTGTCCACAAAATGTGTTTAGTGGTGTGCAAATATGGTTTGATAGAGTTAAATAAATCTACTTGGTTTTCTTTGTCTGACGGGCATATAAACATGTTGCCCTCCATGCAGTTTTGTTGACAAAAAATCTAGTAATAGCGCCTCGACCTGGCAAAATATCAATAAGCCATGATACAGAAAAATTATCCCCACAAAATAAAATCCCACCCCATCACAAACAACAGTGCCAAATGAAAATAAGAAGGTCCCAACACCATAACTTTTGTGCTGTTGCAATTAATGAGGTATTGTTCATCCTGGTGTCTTGTATAAAACAGATATCAAACTGTAGGTCTTTAAGTAAAGACAGAGTCACTAGTCTTCTTCTTGCATTCTGTATACTATTGACATTAATAGTAGCAACAGAAAGTGCAGTAAAAGACATTTTCTAGAACAGTGGTTCAGGGCACTTTCCCTAGTCTGGAACTATGTCTAAGCTTAGTTCCTAGATGGTGTTTTTCCTGTACAGGATACTTGGAGGGTCCTCTAAGTCAGATGACACCATATGTTGGGAGGAGATAGTGGAAGAGGTTTCAGAGTCACCTCCGTGATCAGACTCAAAGGTCCAGTGTTAAGGGCCTTATATTTATTGAACATAGAAATCCCTTGGGATAAAGATGCATACTTAGCAGTTTTGGGTTTGGGCGCACTTGGCAAAGACCACTTTTGACACCACAATCATGTCTGGGGGTGGCATTTCAGTAGTAACACTAGTAGGGAGAGGGATTACCAGCAGTTCCCTCCAAGGCAGATGGGGAAGGAAGAAGACTAAGTGTTGGCGTCCTCAGCAAAGTCAGCCAGAGTATGAGACACTAAAGGAGGCTGTGCTGTACACACATTGTCAGAAGCGGTCTTGCTTCTGGGGAGGGGCTTTGAAACTGAGAACTGCAATGCAGACACTGATGCCTGAGGTTCTGCATTAGACTCTTCTGAAGGGCTCTTGTGTCTGTCTATGTGCAGGAATATATTTTTGAGCCTCATTGAGCAGTGAATCCTGATTTGGTTGGTCTGTCCTATTATGGGTAGCCTATGGACAGGAGTGATAAGAATGCCAGTTTCATCACACAGATTACAAGTCATGTCATTCTGGCATTCTGTACTGGTATGTCCATATAACAGACACAGATTACACTTTATGGGGTCACATGCTGAGCTTAGGTGTAAAAAATTTCACATTTAAAACACGTCTTGGGCTGACCAGGGTAAAAGCAGTGGCCACAGTCTCTCCTAAAATAAACTACTAGGCAGGTGAAGTGGGCCCATGTTGGAACTACATAATTTAACTTTATACCTCCATACCCCCATCCAAATATGTTCCTCATCAAAATAAGCTGTGGAGAACCCAACAGATCACAGCGTTGTTGTAACCAATGAGTAATATCATGCACCACCACACTTTCATTTTGGAACAAAATGGTAACAGTTCACAGCAGGTCTAGTAAGGAGTATTGCCTAAAGGCAACCAGACTGCAGAATATCTTAATTTTTGTATTTCACCCAGAACCTGTCTAAGCCTTGTGGGGGTTTTAAAATGAATGTCATATAGAGAGAGTCACCAGAAGCATGTATCAAGGCATACATTTAATTTGTGAAAAAAACCATAGATTCCTTAATAAGTTTTCTCCCAATATAAATTTGATCAGGTGTAGTTTCTAAACCACCTATATGCTGTACCCTAACAGCATTGCTCCTTTGTGCAATAGGGATTGCTGAAAAAATCGGTCCTGTCTTGAGAAATGGGCCTATGTCATTTTGCTTGTTCAGCTGCAGAAACAGGTGGGGTTAGTGTCAGGGCCTCAGTTTCCATCCTGTCCCCCAGGAGTCCTGACGATTGTTATGCCCTTCTGCCCCAAAGTGGGAAGCAGAATTCATATGCACAGTGTCCAAAATTACAGGTTCTTGGGATTCATGCCTGACATCATCAGCATGTAGGTCCAAGTCTGAGTCTGTAATGAAATCAGATGGCAAAAGTCACAGAAACATTTGCAACAGTATTATCAGCAGGTTGCATGTCAGTCGTGGTAGGAGACCCTGGTATGGGACTGTGCTCCCAATCCGAGACCAGTGACCCAACAAAGTTTCTTTCCAACTGCATTCTTTAGGAATTCTTCAAAGACCATGCCATTTTTTTCTGCAGAGGGCCAGCATTACATTGTGAGAGGGATCTCAGACACCCATTATGCAACCCAAGTCTTTTCCCTGCATTAACTATCTTCCCAGCAGTTACAGCATGTGTATCAAGAGTACTTATGACTATTTCTGCAGTAGTTTGGGGTTGTCAGAGTTTGGAATAGCAATAGGGCAGTCCGTTGGGACCGTGGTCGGCATTGCAGAAGCTGAGTCATCTTCTCCCTTTGATGCCCATGTGTCACACTAAGCTGGGAGAGAGGCCTGACAGTAGGAGTTATTGTGTCAGTCTGGCAGTAGCTTTCAGATGTAGGAAAACACAAAGTTGCAGGGAAATTAGATGCAGCTTGCTTCACTGAAATCTGAGCAGTAGATACTTCATAGGTATTTCAGAGACATTTTGGATTGTAAAGCTGCACTAGATGAACCCGTGTCAGTGGCTATCAAGGATAAAATAAACTGATGGTTTTCTTTGAATAGGTTTTTCAGCCAGTCTTCCTCACTATATCCATGTGTTGGAGCAATGGTTGCAATATTGTCTATCGCAGCAGGTACGACTTCAGCAAGAATAGGGTTATCGATCTCAGGGCTGGACCTGCAGGAGGAGAGATCTGCTCACCTGCAGGTACACCAGCAGACTGACTTCTCTCAGAAATGGAGGCCATAGGTACAGCAGCTCCCCACACCTGACAAGAGTGAAATTTCCCAGTGTCCTGGCCATATTCCCCCACCCCATTCATTAAAATACTACCAACTTAATCTGGTTCTGTAAGTCAATTTGCATCTATATACATATTCCCTTCTGTTCCCCCGGGTTGCACCTGGAAACATGCCACGGCTCAGTGTGCCTCTCCCAGTTACAAGATTTCAAATAAATAAATAAAATAAAAAGGTTGTGAAGCCTAGCCCACCCCAGCCTGTGATGACAAGAATGATAATGAATGAGCTTAGAGACAAAGTAATAATAAACTGTCTGTCTGCACAACTTTTTGTGAATGGAAATCTAACCTTTATTTTTTCTGAAAAATGAAATCACTTACATAGAACTGAGAGTTTTCATCCAGCTAAATTATTGCAATGAAAAGAGGACAAGGAATATCAAAGCTGTGGCACTATTTCATGCCTGTAGGAATGAGAACGTATTTCTCCCAACCTCAAGAAAAAGGGCAGATGAAAAATGGCTACACATCAGTTCATCGGTCAATCCACTCTGTGACAACTCGCTCCATGCTAGTTGTTCCGGCGTTAATCAGCCCCTGTACAAATCATTCCATGACAATTTGCTCCCAGCACAAATTTTATAAAACAAACTCCAGGTGGGTGCAGTTCAGGAACAAACTGAACAGGGCCGATTGATGCCAGAGCTAGTAGTTCAGTAAGAGTTGTTGAGGAGCAGATTGACCAGGACCAAATGATGTGTCCCAGATGAAAACATACAATGGTGGTCGAGACATTAGAGTGGAATTTGGATGATTGGGACTGGCATAAAATATGGTTAAATTCAATCAAAATGAATAGATTTTATAACTATAAAATATAACTGTTGTTGCGGATGTATTAGCCTCTCAATCTTGAAAGGTAGAGAATTATTCAAATCTGTTTATTTATATTTATATGAAATCCCACCCAGTTGATGATGTCGGCATGAATATAAACTATTAAGTTAAGTATTTTATTGGATGACCACTTACATGTGATGCAGTAATGAATGTAATGAAAGAATGAACCTTGCAATACTATATTTATGTATATTTATTGTCTGTAACAAAATGAAAAACAAAGAACAAAAAAGAGCATGAAATATATGTAAATTATTGTAATATGATATGATTACATAAATTAAAAATTAAATTAAAATGTTTAAAACAGTGAACATGAAATTAGTTCAATTCAAAACTCTCCATAACTATGCTATACCCTACTATTTAAATAAAATGTGTTTGAGGCAATACCTAATTGTTCAAAGTGTGGTGATCAACAGAGTAATCTAATATACATATTCTGAAACTATAAGACTATACAAAAACTCTGGGAAGAGATTGAAGACTTTTGTATCAATTATCATTTGGCTAAAAACATATTAGAGACACATGCATTACAGGTCATTTTGATATGAGAAATTGTGGCATAAAGAGCAAAACATACCATAACTTTAATTGGGGCATCTGTGAAAAGCATAGTGCTGAAGGTATGGCTCAAAAATAAATCTCCGCCTTTAACTAATGGAGACAAGGGCATCTGGAAATAATCAGAATAGAACAGATGACTCATTACATGGCAGGTCAAAGTGGAAATTTTAAATCAAAATGAAATACTTCAAACAAACTGTTTTTCAGGGCAAAATAACCATGCATCCTAATCCAACTCTAGACAATAGAATAAGAAAATTGGACATCACCTAATAATCTAGCAACACATGTTTAATAATAAAAAATAGACATGTCATTCTTTCATGTAGCCACTGGTATATTTAATTTTGCTAATCACAAAAGATAAGTGTAGGATTAATACTGTTCTCTCTTTCCTCTCTCTAAATCTTCTTTTTCATGGTTTTCTTTCTTCTGGTGACATCCCTTTAGGTTTTCTCTACTCTGAAATGAAAACTAGGAACTTGTGGTTATATATTTTTTTTCTTCTACCTGTCATCATGAAATAACCAAATAGTTTGTTATATTGCTATCTTTTCTTTTTAATATATTGTAATTGTAAAGCAAGAATATTATTACTATGTATGCAATCTGTTTTTGTGATTTAGATACTCATCAGTGCTGATGTAATGGGATTTATTGATACATGTTGTAAAATATGATTATTTCTTTGTTAATTAAAAATGTTATTAATAAAAAAAAAATGTCTCCGACATCTCTGTATAATGAAAAACAGCTGAATTTCCAGTCAGTCAAGTGGCCCAACAATGGACTGGGAAAACTAAGAGGAGAGATGAGTTGCTGGAGCAAGAGGTGGGCCAAGGTGAAACAATTTGTAACACAACACTTTAACCAACATGATTTTCCTACACACTGTATCTCAAAGTGTTTTACAAGGCACAGGAGTTCCACACTAGCAGTGCAGGGAATGTAGAATAGAATGGACATTCGGTGTCCAATGTGGCCCAACAGGGAATTAAAAAAACCTTGCCCATCTCCCAACTACCTGATGGGTCCGATGAGCAGCACAGCCCATCAGTGAATTAAAAAAATCTTACCCTCCCACAACAACCAGGCAGGTCCACTGTCCCTCCTAAACCATCAGGATAAAACAAATCTGTCCCTCCCCAACAACCTTCCCAATCCAGTGCCCAACCTGACCCATCAGGGAATACAACAAATCTGGCCTTTCCTCCCTCAGCTACCTGACTAGTCCAATACCCAATCCAACTCACCAGGAACAAAAACAAATATGTTCCTCTCTCCCAAACTACCTGATGGATCGGGTATGCAACCCAGCCAGTCAGGGAATAAAAGTTATGTCCTTCTCCTACCAATGCCAGTGTGGCTGTCATGAAATAAAACATCTCTTCTCCTTCTCCAAACTGCTTGACAGGTCCAGTGCACAACCTGGCCAAACAGTGAATGGAAAAAATCTGACCCTCCCCAACAACCTGACAGGTCTGGCAACGAAGCCGGCCTGGCAGAGAATAAAAATCTTGCCATCTTCCTCCCTAACATCTTAACAGTCTGGTGCCCAACCTGGCCCATCATGGAATTAAAAATCTGTCCTCCTCATTCCAACTACCTGATGGGTCCTATGCCCAGCATGGCCATATTAAGCCAAACAAAAGATAAGGAGGAGCAGCAACAAGGCAGTGAGTGGAAGGTGGAATAGCCAGAGTAATAAAATACTGCTTTCCCATGCCAGTCCACTTTGGTCACAATGAGGGGCTCAACCACAGCAGGAGTGGCTTGGAGTTGCTGCCACACTACTGACGCTACTAGCTAGTTTAGACATCTCCACCTCCTTCACCCTCCAGCACAGTAGCATGGGAAACTGGACATTGAGGGACTGATAGTGCCCACTTCCATGGCTGTAACAACAAGTGGCAGTGATCCTACTCCACCGCCCTGACTTTCCCTCTCTCTTTCCTTCTCTTGGACCTCAATCCCAGCTCTGCACTCTTCCAAATATGCATTTAGGGATCTCACTCATGTACATTCCAACCAAGCCTGCTGCATAGCAGATATGCCTGGTGCACAACCCGATCATCAGGGAATAAAACCAAGTCTGTCCTTCCCACAAAAGAGGCAGTATAGCATAGTGGTTAAGAGCACTGCAATGCAAATCTGCAGAACTGGGTCTGAATCCCACATACTGTGTAACCATGAGCAAGTCACTTAACTACTGTGTGACCATGAACAACTCACTAACTTCCTTGTGCTCCCAGGACACACCTGGAAACAAGCTTCAGCTTAGTGTGTCTTTCCTGGCTAACAATTGTTAAAAAAAAAATAAACTTCTTGATGGGTTCAGTGCACAACCCAGCACAGAATAAAACAAATCAACCCCTCCCACAACTATCTAATGGTCTAGTGCGAACACGATCTGTTAGAGAAAAAAAATCTCTCTTCTTCTCAACCCAACTACCTGCTAAGTCCAGGGCCACAACAGGACCATCAGGAATAAAACAAAGTCTATCCTCTCACCTCTCACAATCTAATGAAACCAACGCAACCTGGCCTGTCAGAGAATAACACAAAAAAGATCTGTCGTCCTCCCCAAACTATCTGATGGGTCTGATGCCCAGCCTGGACCATCAAAGAATAAAAACATCTGGTCCTCTCCCCAACTTCCAACAGGTCCATTGCCCAACCTGGCCTCTCAACGAATAAAACATCTGGTCCTCCCCCACCTACCTGATGGGTCTGGCATCCAACCCGGACCATCAGAGAATAAAAACAGTGATATGGAGGGAGCTATAAGTGGATTCCATGCTGGGAGATTAAATTAATTGCCTAATGTTGGGTGGGCTGGAACCACTGTGTGCAGTGTAGGGAGCATTACTGAAAAGAAGTGCCTCTGCATCAAAGTCCTCCCTGTGGGAACTGTATACAAAAAAAATCTGTAAAACTGATGTTGGATGTGGTCCTCATGTCCTGCAGCAACAGTTATATCAGTGAGACTGGTGGGACAGCAAGATCTGCTACAAAAATAAATGAAGATAACAACATAAAAAGCAAGACCAACCTTGTTGGCACCTGCCAAATGTTGTTTTATATTTGTACTGCTGTATCTATATGTGTAGCTCCTCTTTTCTTATTTTTTAATTACGTTTATTTGCTTCCTTTCATGTGTTTGATTCAACGGGAGCACCACAGAGGCATTTCAGGTCTGAATTTTTCAGTAAGAAGTATTTATGTTTCAGTTTTGATAGATTTCATGCTTCTTTAGACAGATACTATGTTTTCATTTGAGTAGTGTAACATTATGTTTTGATTTAATTTATGATTGCTGAACAATGTTGCCAGGGTAGGAAGAGACGCTACTATAACTGATGTTCACGATGTCTTTTTGATATTGCTGAGTAATGTGATCTACATATTAACCTTTTGACCCCGACAGGTTGGAATTCCAGTAGTGGAATGTGCTATGGTAATTCAACACCATGTGATGGGTTACTGACCAATGAGGAAGAATTGGCCAGATTCCATTTTATAACATATGCAAATCTGACCCTAGGGTGGTCACAAGACAAGTGGCGTTGCTGAGTGTCCCATTCCTCTAGGTTGAGATTAGTATAGGTAATCCAAGCCCTGGTGCACCTAAATGCCATTATTCATCTAAAATGTTTTTTGTTTTATAATTGTCATTCTAATTGTTCTGTTGTACATGAGGTTTTCCAGCAGGTAACCTAACCTTTTAGAATGTGAGTAAGCCAATCAAAATGATACATTTCAGCTACTGTTCCATACTTTTGCTTTCATGAAACCAATTAAGTTTTACTTTACTTATCCATGACAATTACCTAGCAATACAAAACGGTATGATGAAAAAGAATGAAATGTAAATAGCTTAATATATATTTATATAAAAATAATACCAAAAGTTAAAGGGCAAGCTGATTCACACACCTTGCTAGTGTTGTGACAAAATTTGGCACAAGAGCAAAGATCAGGTACCTCAGTGATGTCACAACACCAATGAGGTATGTGAGCCAGCGAGTTCTTAATACTTTGGTGTTTGTTAAAGAGCAGCGAAACCTTCAGGAGAACTTTAACAAAATGTATCATTTAGACACATTTCAGCTTGTATTTACATTAGTTTTGTATTCTTCCTCACCATTATTTATTACATTTGAACATATGAAGAAGCCAGCAGAAGAAAGCCATTTGGTCTAATAAGTCTGCTCGTATTGCAGGCTCCACAGCTTGAGCTACTGTCCCTGCCCTCCCTCCCACTCCTCCCATCCTCCTACCCATGAACCTTACCTTCCCCTATGTCTATCCCAGCCTCTCTTAAAGCTGACCACTGTCTTCAATGAGATGACCTCTTCCAGCAGCACATTCCAAGTGTCTACCACCATCTCTGTGAAGAAGTGCTTCCTGACCTCCTCCTAAACCTCCCACCCTCCAGCTTAAGACTGTGCCCTCCTGTTATGGGTGCCACTCAGCTTAAAGAGACACTCCTTATCAACCTTATTTATCCCTTTCAGGTACTTGAAGGTCAAAATCATGTCCTGTCTCTCTCTTCTCTCTCCTGTCTTCCAGGGAGTATATGTTCAGTGCTCTCAACCTCTTCTTGAATGCCTTACCCTGCTGACCTGCTATCATCTTTGTAGCCCTCTTCTGGATCTTTTCCAGCAGGTTAATGTCCTATTTGAGGTGTGGGTATCAGTACTGAATTCCATACTCTAGATGTGGCCTTACCAGTGACCTGTACAAGGGCAATATAACCTCCTCTCTCCTACTACTGATCCCCTAGATATGCATCCCTGCATCTTGTTTGCCTTTGCTGCTGCTTTCTTGCACTCGTGGAATGCTTCAGGTCACTAGTGATTATCACGTAGGTCCTTCTCCTCCTCTGATGCAGATATTCGGACTCCACCCAGGTAGTACTCTGTCCTGGGATTCTTGGCTCCAATATGCATAACTTTGCATTCTTGGCATTGAAGCCAAGCTGCAAGATCATGGACCACCTCTCCAGCTTTTCCAGATCTTCTTGTAGGTCCTGTATCCTTCAGCTGTGTCCACTCTCCCACAGAGATTGGTGTCATCCTCAAATAGGCACATTTTTGCCCTGAATGCCATCCCCAATGTCATTGATGAAGACATTGAACAACACTGCCCCAGCACTGAGCCCTGTGGGACCCCACTGGTTACTTCTCTGGTGCCAGATAACTCTCCTCCACAACCACTCTCTGGGTTCTGTCCCTCAGCCAGTTTTCCACCCATCTGGGCATCTTTTCCCAACCCTGAGATCCACCAACTTCCTGATCAACCTTTGTGGGGCACAGAGTCAAAGGCCTTGTTGAAATCAAGATGAGGATGTCTACCGCATGGCCCTGTCTACTGTCTTAGTGACACAGTCAAAGAAGTCAGTCAGATTCATTTGACATGATCCCCCATGAACCCATGCTGCACGCATCCTGGAGACCATGTCTTCAGATATTCCACCAACCTTTCTTTAGTATGGTCTCCATGGGCTTGCCCACAATGGAGGTCAGACTGACTGGTCTGTAATTCTCTGGGTCATCCTTAGGACCATTTTGTGGAGAATTATACATGTGCTGTTCTCCAGTTCTGCGGTACCATGCCTGACTCTAGTGACTATTAAATTGGTTTGCCAGTAGCCCTGCCAGCTCCTCAGCCAATTCCTTTAGTACCCTTGGATGTACTCTGTCCAGGCCTGGTGAATTGTTCATCTTCAATGCCAGCAGCCCTTCCCTCACTCTATCCTCCTCATGACTACATCTGTGTCCCCCTCCCCACTCCTCTTTTCCCTCATGAAGGCACTGGTCTGTCCTTCTCCCTGGTGAAGACAGAACAGAAGTATTCATAGTATCTCTGCTTTTCCCCATTATCTTCCTCCCACTCAACCCCTTTCTTAAGCCTACCAATCCCTTCCTTCTTGTCCCTTTTCTCACTTATATAGCGAAAGCCTTCTCCCCTCTTAAATCCTTCAGCTATCTGTAGTTCCTTCTGTGCCTTTGCTCACCAGACTTCCTTACTTGCCTCACTAGCCAACCTAAGGTAATTTTCCTATCCACCTCTCTTTGGTCTTTCTGACTTTTCTATGGCCAACCTCTTTTCTCTTACTGCCTGGGCAACCCCAGAACTGAACCAGCTGGGAGCTTTGGACCTTGTGTTCTTCCCCTGACCTTAATGCACTCATCTTTGGCAACCAATATTCCTTATTTAATGATGGACCACCTTTGGTCCACCCCATATCTGCTCTGATGCTCGCTAGATGGCTCTTTAGCACTTTGCCCATTTTCCCTGGTCCGCCCTCATGAAATCTAAGATTTTGAACTTAGTTAGGATGCCTTCCTGCCCATATCCAACTGGAATCACTCTGTGCAATGGTCCCTTCCACCCAGTGGCTCCCAGACTGTTATTTCCTGCATATGCTCCCCGTTTGTGAGCACCAGATCAAGAATTGCCTCAGCTCTTGTTGGTTCAGTGATGCTCTGAGTCAGGAACCCACTCTGCAGTTCTTCTAGGATCACCTGGCTCCTTGCACATGATGTGAATGGTATGCACCAGTCACCTTGGGCAGGTTGAAGTCCCCCAACTGCCACATCTCCTTTACCGCAGCTTCAAATATTTGTGAGCTTAGTTCCTGTCCCTCTCCTCATCCTGATTGGGTGGTCTGTAAACCACCCTCAACCTCACCTTTTTCCTCTATTGGACCTTAACTGAAACCTATAATGCTCCACCTCCACTTCCTCTGACTCCTCCTCGTGCAAGTTATTCCTCCCAAGTTATTACTGAGATAATTTGCATGAAAACAGGATCTTTGGTCCTGAACAGTTAATCTATTCTGTTACTTTCCCACCTGAGGTCATAATGCCTGCTTGTGACATCACAGTTACTACCATGGCAACAGATCATGATGTCACAACAGAGCATTATGACTTGAAGTAGGGAGTAAGCTACAGAGGCAGATAACTCTGAGGGAAATCTAAAGGATAAAAATCATGTACTCATGCAAATTTACAGTACTCAGTTATAAATAACAAGGAAGAGATAGATAGAATACATTTGGAATGCAAGCTGAATTGTACCTAATTATTATATTTTCAAAGTTTTCTTTTTGGCGTCAGTAGCTCTTTAATTTTATAATACCAAAATTTACATGTTTTCTAAACTGAAAACTGCAGTTTTACATCAGCGCATGTCTCTGATTGACAAAGCTGAGACTGCAGTCAAGCTCAGCTTCTAGTGAGCTGTAGCTCAGACGTCAGTAAGCTGCTCTGATTGCAGAAGCTGTGTAAAGTTGCTGTAAACATTCAGAGAAACTTGTTCTCAACATTTGTTAAGGATAACTTTTCAGATCATGGATAAAACATGCCAACTGTATGTTATTTACTAGGAGTTACTGCTAGGAATTTCGAGACAATGGAAGATGGAAAACATCCATGTAGTTGTCCCATAATTGTGTAAAATAATCATTTAGTTCCCCCATCCATTAAAATCTAGTGTTTCCTCAAACACCCTTTTATTTTATGATTTACTAGATCAAAAGGCAGCATATTACATATGTTAACTATGCACTGGGTGTAATATAATTTTCAGGCATTTAGTCTGAAAGTATTTGCTTTAATTTGCATGTGATGGATTCTAGTTTGATATGCCTGTTTTATATGCAAGTCCTAGTTCAGTCATTAGAGTACTATCTTTATGTATGTTATAAAATAGCAGGAGGTCCCTCACAGACATCTTCTCTTTAGGCTGGTAATTATAATGCTTCCAGTCTTTTTTTTTTTTGTTAATTTTTTGCTTTCCTGTGTGTGAATTTAGTGTTCGTGAAAGGTGCTGGACTGACAGAACTGCAACCTGAAGTCCTCCATTTATCCACAATACAGGTACAGCATGGGCGATCACAGTGCAAGCTTTCCCACACTGCCCTGCCAATGTGCCTCAACCCTGCCATGGAGGGACCACCACGTAGGTGAGAGGGGTAGTTCAGGCTCCATGCTCATTCAGTCCTTACTCTCTCATGTGAGACTGCCAACAAGGATGCCAAAAATGCCAACTGTGTTGGTGGTTTGTGATGTGGACACCTGCTTACTGAGAACTGGACTGAGACTACCACAATTCATTTCACATAGGCCACTGAATAGCCTTCAGGTGGTAATGGCTAAGTTTCGACCACTACCAACCTGTGCTGGATTTGACCTGTGAAAGGGTGAAAAGCTCCATAATCCTCTATTAATCATCTGAGCCATCCAGTTCCGCTGCCTCCAGTCTTTCTTGATATGTTAAATTTTGTAACCTGTTCATGAACCTTATAGTTCTTCTCTAGAATCTCCCAGCTATTATTCTCACTAATACACATACCTCCCAAATTGGTAACTGTAATCGGTGCATGGTCTTATGTAAGATCTATTCAGAGGTAGGAGCAATTCCATAGAGTTATTTGAGAAATGTCTTCTGACCATGTTCAATAGAAAGTTTTCTTTATTGAACAGTTTATTAACATGTTTTATGCCTTAGGTCATAATAATAATAATAAACAACTTTATTTATATAGCGCAGTTCTAAAACCAAGGGCAGTACAATATAAGAAGATGGTAGCAGGCAAGCCAGACACAGCCTTCCACCAATTCCCCCATGCTACTACACAGGAGCAGCTGCTCAGAATGTCTCGAGCTGTTCACTTTCTCAACTCCAACTCCACACTGACTCTCTGCTGCAGGCAGCGTGAGGCTTTCCCAGTGATCCAAAAGGTTTGGTTGGTTGATACATCTGTCTGTCACAGAAGGGCTCCTCCTCCAGGTCCATTTAAGCACCAAACAGTAAACACTAAAATTCCTGAAATTCACTCCCACAAGACCCTGGGGACAGTCTCCATTTTAGGGTCCCCAAAGGTACCGATTGGTCCAAACTTGCAGTCCAGAACCAAAATGGTGGTGCTTAATAGAAAGTCCATGCTGCAAAGGAAAGCAGGTTAGACAAACTACGATATCATTTTCATTTAAGCAGACAATCAGCAAACAATCACAGTTCCTACTAAAGCTTCCTCTGTGCAATTAGTGATGGCAGAATGAAGTGGCTGTACTACAGCCCAAGCGGGACTCAAGCCTGAAATCACTCAGCCCCACCCAGATTAATTATAACCCACAAAATGGATACCTCTTAAAGAAACAGGCACATAGGCTGACAGGGCACTGCATGCAAGCCCTTGTAAACTGTTAGAACACAGAACACCAGCCTGGCAGTGGACATTAGGCAAGCCCAGGAAGACATTTTAGGAACCCTTATTTGTGGTGGGGTTACACCCTTCCCTGGCTGGAAAGAACTTTTCATCCGTGTCAAGTCTATACTCACAATAACTTTACAGGAAAACATTATGCTATTCGAGACATATGTTTCATCACTATACGAGACAAAATAAAGACCAATGCATCAGTAAGGGTAAACTTATAACATTACTATAACTTATTCATGATACACTCCATATATTCTGTAATGACAATAATTGTGCATTTATCATACACATTATAATTTCACTATAATGCACACAATGACATTACTGCACTTATTCATGTAATTGTTGTTTCCTGCACTCTAAACAACATAGATGGGGCCCATCCCTCTGAACTAACCAGGGCTAAAGTCTCCTTATCAAATACATACAGATAATCACAGAGTTACAAGAATACACAGATCATCACAGGGTAACAAAGAGTACATAACTACATAGTGCATTGCTACAGTGTGCACTGTTACATTATCTAGTCTCAGTGGTGCAAGCAGGTTGTAAATCAATGTAAATTTAACATACAGTGCTGTAATTGGCCTATACAAGGTGGTAGCTAGGTAATACAAGAGTGAGACACACGGGTGATGCTCTTTGGTGGTGCTAAATTAGCTGTTCAGGGGCGTTGTCAAAGAATGGCTAAGGAGTAGCAATAGTGCAACTGTCAGGTACAGTAGACCTGGTTTGCTATGCACACCCCAACAACTAGTGGCAAATAGGTGGTTCTTGAGGGCAATTTTGAAGGGACTGATTTTAATGAGGTTGGTCATTGCAGCAGAGAGAATTGTACCAGGATGGGGCCCTGTAACAGAAGGACCGCTGAGCAAGTGAGGTCCTGACCTGAATACCAGAGGGTGGCTTTGCAGGCTCTAGGGGTAGAGATGGTGGGGGTGACACCGTGGAGAGAGGTCACCCTGGGGAGGTGAGACCTAGGAGTATTTTGTTGGTCAACAGGCTGGACTGATAGAAGCCTCTCCTCAAAGTTGAGCACATTGGCAAAGGAGTATAGTGAGCAAGTGTGTGTGTGTGTCTGTCAGCACGGACAGAAGCTGGCAGGCCTTGCTGATGGATGTTTGCACCTTATCAGTGGATGCAAAGATTGGGAGGCCATAGTCTACCAGGGACAGAACTGAGGAGGATCGCAAGCGGGAGGCCTCTGGGGACAGGCAATCCCTGTGGTGGTATAAGAGGCCAATCCTTATGTTCATGGCGGAGGAGAGGGCGGAATGTGAGTGGAAGGTGACGGTGGTATTGAATGTAATACCCAGGTATTTGTATGTGGACACTTGATCAAGGGGGTGTTGAGTGCTGGGTAGTATTTGGAGAGTGGAGTTTCTGGCATTGTTTTGGTGGTGGGCGAAGAGCATGTTTTTGTTTTTAGATTGATGACCAACATGTGCTCACTGAACCATTACTCTGCCTGGTTGAAGGAGTACTGAAGAGTGTCCTGTAAAGAGGCAGGATTTTGGTGCGAGGTGAAAAGGACAGCATCATCCACATAGAGTAGGATCCTTCCAGCACAGGAGCTGGGTAGAAACATTGAGGTAGAGGCTAAGATGAGAGGACCCAAAACGAAGCCCTGGAGAACACCAGAGCAGACAGATCGGTGTTCAATAGGGTACTGTGGATTTAAATGCACTGGGAATTGGAGGACAGGTAGCTGTCAAACCAGGAGAGAGGCCCTTGGGAGAGACTGATTTGGTGTAGGGAGTCTAGTAAGGGGTGGCAGACCATGTCAAAGGCCTTGGAGAGGTCGATAAAGACCACTCCAGCCAGGTGACCAGAGTTCAGGGTGGTGTGCAGGGGAAGTGGAAAACTCCAGGAGGGCTGTGGTGGTGCTGTGCCCGCACATAATATGGTGCTTGGCCAGATGTTCTGTGAGCTGGTCTGCTACATTTTTTCCAATGCTTTGGAGAACGGTGGGAGGATGGAAAATGGGCCTGTAGTTGCTGGGAGGGAGCTGTCACCACCTTATGTATGTGAGTGATGACTGCCATTTTCCATGCTAGGGGAACTAGCCGAGATGCAGTGAGTGGTTAAGCAGGTTGGTGAGTGGGCCAAGTACTGCTTCCAGTACCTGGCAGAGTAGTCTGATATCCAGTAGGTCATTGCAAGGACTGGTGCTATTGAGGGGCTTTGAGAGGCATGATCTGGCTTCTTGTGAGGTTATGGTCTGATGGGTGGTGGAGATTGGGCAGCAGAGTAGGTGGGATAGGGTCAAAAGAAGTTGTTGGGGAGGACTGAGCTCAGATCAGTGAAGGCGGCATTGAGGCAGTCCACAATGCTTTGGGGTCCATGGTGATGGATCCGTTGACAGTGAGTTGGGAAGGGGTGGGGAATGCGACTTCCCATTCTGCTCTTTATGTTGCCCCATAACTTCTGGGCATTCCCCAGGAGAAGGCAAGGGTAGTTCTATAATGTTCAGCCTTAGCCTTGCAGATGGCCCAAGTACACTTGTTTCACTCGGTGTTGTATGCTTGCCTGTCTGCTGGTTTACCAGATTCATTAGCTCTATGCCGTAGGTTGTCCCTCAGTTTCATTTGCTGAATGAGATGGGGTAACCTATGGTGCATTTGTTCTTAATTTGGGACTTGGTGAGGGTGCAAAATGTTGCAGGCCTTGTTAAAAGAGTGGGTTGAAGTAGTCCAGCCCTTGTTCTATGTTTGGAGCACGGTTAATGGGGGGTCCAGTCCCATTGTGCAAGGTACAGCCTGAGTTTATTGAGGTTGCCAGGGCGAAGGCATCGGTGGAGGACTGTCTTGGGTGCTGGCTTTCAAACACGGGCAGACCATGTGATTAGAACTGAAGAGTGGTCACTGAGCACATTTGGGAGGACATGAAGATCTGCAATTTGGGGGGTGCAATTGGTGAGGACAATATCCAGTAGAGTGTGAGTACCATTGGAGGGATTTCACCTAGTGGGTTGTGAGATGAGCCCAGACATATCAAGGGCAGTGAAAGTGTCTTTGACTTGAAATGCTGAGCTGGCAAGCCAGTTCATTTTAGATCCCTAGGAGGATCTGCTCAAACTTATGTGGAAGTTTGGCAAGGTAGTCATGCAGTGAATGACTGAGGATTGGTTCTGGGGGTGAACATAGGCCACTGTGATGATCAGAGGGGCCCTAGCAGGGTCTGGGGTTATTTTTAGTGAGATGGCCTGGGCTCCGTGGTCCAGCTTGGGTGCCAGGAGGGCATGGCCTGACAAGGTGTTGCACAAATAGAAGGCATACCCACCTCCACGCTTGCCCACTCCTCCTCCCTGAAAGGGTGTAGCAGGGAGGTGACAAAGGAGTCTGGGGTTAATTTTGAAAGCCAAGTTTCCACTAGAGCTAGGTCATCGGGTTGGTGCTGCATGATCCAGCACTGAAGGGCTGCAGATTTTTTAAAAGGCTGCAGATGTTCATTGAGGCAATGCATAAGCCAGATACAGGTGGTAACCTGGGTCTGGCTGAGTGGACATGAGGCCTGGGTTAGGGTGGATATTCCTGGACAGTATGAGGAGTAAGCAGATTACCTTACCAGGGCATGATAGTGCTTAGTATTGGTTTTGGTGTGCTGGGCTGTGGAACCAGTAGGAGCATAGCAGGAGATTGGCATGGCCCTAAGTGTGGGAATGGCAAGGAAGAGGGCTAGTCGGGGGGTTGGGGAGGGATGAGTTGGGGTGATGTGCATTGGTGGGGGTAGGGGTGGGTGGTGGGTGAGTCCAGGATAGGGGTGGCGTGGGTGGGGTGGGGTGGTGAGGTGAAAGGAGGCATCAGTGCAACAGGGGTGGGTGATCCAGATGGGTGATGGCAAGTGCCAGCAGTAACAGTGTGGCCAGGTTGAATGGTTGGGCAAGGGCACCCATAGTTTGTGGAGTGGGGAGCTATGAGAGGTGAGAGGTCAACAGTTAATCTTCTAGGAGTGTGTAAGCCATGATGGTACAGTGGTAGGCCTGCAGACTTGAAGGTGCAAGGTTCAGATCCTGGGGGATGCTCAGAGCCTGGTCTGTAAACCTGGGTGGCTGTGTGTGGCCACTGGGAGATAGGGTGAAGGACAGAAAAGGGGTATGCAACAGTGACTCCTAGGTGGTCAAACAGGGGCAGTCATGTAGTGGGATGGTGTTGGAGGTACAGGGCAGCAGGGTTGAAAGAGGGCAGAGTGGCTGGGAGAGCTGGTGAGGAGAGAGAGAGAGTGAGAGATTATGGGAGTGGAGTAGAAAGAGGGGTAGAGTGTCAGGCTGAGGAATAGAGTCAAACACGAAATTAGAGAGATTCTACTGTAATAGAGTGCTGAGTGGGTGCCTCTCTAGTGGGCAGTTAGTATAGGCTGCAAATGAGAAAGTTGGGACTTGGTAATAAAAGGACAGGAAGTCACATGCCTAGGTGGTCCTGAAATTAAGAGCCGCCCTGGGTGGGTGGGTGCCTGGGTGGCTTAGCGGGTGGGGCAGTTAATACACAGCTTAGCCAGCCAAACATCCCCAACAAAGAAGCCAGCTGGAAGGCTGTTATTACCTCTTGAGCCTGCGGTTGTTTGTGGATACATATGGTTAAACTGAGCTTTTGAGTTTTTGTACCGTGTTGCAAATAGTTTCAGCATGAACCCCATCAGGGATACTCAAAACAGACATCTGAGCCTAACCGAGCTTCCCAGCCAAACATGAGATCGCTGGGCGAAAACCTGGTAGCATCACTTTTTGGAGCAGTTGTAAGCATGTATCAAGATGCTCATCTGTTGGCTTCACTTAGGCTTATCTTTAGGGTGAAGGTCCTGTTAAAACATTCAGGCTGGGGATCCCTTGAGGGTGGTAAGGAGTGGTCCTAGACTTCTACACCCCACAGGAGCATCTCTTTTATCAATCAGCTTTCAAAGTCTCTTCCTTGATCAGAGTGGATTCAGTTGGGGCACACCACAATGGACAAATAATTTTTCTACCAACACCTTGGCCACAGTGGAGGCAGTGAAAACCACTATGGTTCTCAAAAGAGGTGGCAGGAAGGTTAAGGAGGAAAAGGCTGCATTCAGAAAGTATAAGGAATCACAGAAGGAGCACAACAGGAACTGTATCAATTAAAGCATAAAGAAGTGGGAAGGCAGTCAGAATAGCAAAGGCCCAGACCAAGGAAAAATAGCCAACTCAGTTAAGAAGAGGGATAAAACATTTTATAGTTACATTAGGGAGCATAGAAAGGTTAAGGGAGGAATAGTGAAGATTAATAAAGGAGAGGGAGGTGGACAGAGGGAGACAGTGAAAAGGCAGAGATACTGAATGAATACTTTTGCTCAGTATTCACAAAGAAGATGATTAGGAGAAGTTACCTTAACAGACAATAGAAGCACTCTGGGTAGGGGTTGACAACAGTCCATTTACAGAAGAAAGAGTCCTGAAAGAACTCCTAAAACTCAAGGTGGACAAAGCAAAGCGGCCTGACGGGATTCACCCCAGAATCCTAAAAGAACTAAGGGAGGACCTGGTGATACCACTGACCACACTTTTAACAAATCATGGGAGGATGGGGTGATACCTGAGGACTGGAGGAGGGCAGATGTGATTCCCTTCTCAAAAGTGGGAGCAAGGCAGAAGCAGGAAACTACAGACCTGTAAGTTTGACCTCAGTGGTAGGAAAAATGATGGAATCACTTCTGAAAGAAAGAATTGTTGAGTACCTAGAGGCCAGTGGGGCACATGACCCAAAGCAGCATGGTTTCTACAGGAAGGTCATGTCAGACAAATCTAATTGATTTCTTTGACTGGGTGACCAGGAGGGCTGTGGATATGGCCTACCTAGACTTTAGCAAGGCATTTGACACAGTCCTGCACAAAGGCTAATAATCAAGTTAGCCAGCCAGGTGGGTTCCAGGGTGGTAGCCTGGGTAGCAAACTGGCTACACAACAGGACACGGAAGGTAATAGTGAATGGAACACATTCCGAAAGGGGTTACTAGTGGAGTACCTCAGGGCTCAGTACTGGGTCCAGTCCTCTTTAACATCTTTATAGGTGACATTGCAGAGGTCTGGAGGAAAGGTATGCCTCTTTGCAGATGACACAAAGATCTCTACAGAGTTGATACATAAGGTTGGAGGAATGGTCAGACATATGGCAACTTAGATTCAATGCAAAGAGTGCAAAGTAATGCACCTGGGAAACAAAAACCCTAGGAGAAGAGTACATAATAGCAGGAGGTACTAACAACAACAAAAATGGAAAGGGACTTGGGGAGTAGTCATATCAAATAACTAAAGGTGGATAAGCAATGTGAGAAGTCAATAAGGAGAGCCAGGGGATACTGGGATGCATAGGAAGGGCATCACAAGTAGAAAAAGGAAGTGGTTATCCCTCTGTACAGACAGTTGGTGAGACCCCATCTGGAATACTGTGTGCAGTTTTAGAGACCCCATCTATGCAAGGACACAGACAGGATGGAAGCAGTCCAGAGGAGGGCAACTAAAATGGTGCAGGGTCTGCATCAAAAACCATATGAGAGAGAGACTGAAGAGCTTAATATTTATACCCTTGATGAAAGGAGGGACAGGGGATATGATAGAAACTTTCAAGTACCTCAAGGGAATCAACAAAGTCCAGGAGGTAGCATCTTTCAGAAAAGAGATGTGTAAGAACAAGGTGGCACAATTTAAAGATAGAGGAGGGATGGCTCAGGGGTAATGTGAGAATTTGTTTTCATGGAGAGAATGGTGGATGCATGGAGCCGCCTTCCTGGGAGGTTGTTGGGTCTAAAACAGTGTGGGAATTCAAACATGCATGGGACAGACATAAGGCAAAAAGTAGTGGGGTTGCAGGAAGTAGGCTGTTGGTTAACTAGAATCTGCAGCTTATCCAATAGGAAGGGAAACGGGCAGACTGGGTGGGCCAAGTGGTCCTATCTGCTGTCAAAGTCTATGTTTCTATGTTTTGATCTTTTGTGGGATAGGCCTGAGCATAGTGTAAAATGATCTGTTACAACTAGCACATTCCCAATATTTTTCTGGTCAGGCTCCAGGCACAGAAAGTCAATACAAACCAACTCCATGGGGGCACTAGCGGAGATATTGACTAGTGGGACAGCTTTTTAGGCAGGACTTTTCTTTGGAACAACGACTGCTTGTTCAAATATGGGTCTCAACATCAGCCCTCATTTTCGGCCAGTAGAACCAAGAACACACCAGGTCAACTGTCTGGTCATAATCGAGATGCCCCATGTGATTGTGGAGAGATTTGAGTACCAACTGTTTAAAAGATGTAGTCACCAATTGCTGCCTGTCCAGTTGACCTTGATGATTCACTGTCTCTCGATATGGTAGGCCACATAGCTGAAGCCTAGGGCCTTCCCTGAGCAGTAAAGCAGTTTGTAAATCAGAAGAATGAGTTTAGATATATCTTTTCCAGCATGCAGAGCATTAAGCGCGAGGCTGAATCATTGGTCTTGGATTGAGCCCACTGGATACTGTCATTATCAAATTGAGGCAATGCACTGAGATCTAATGCTGTAAAATGGCAGTAGGCTGCAGGGACACAGGTGTCGGGGGCCCAAGCAGTCCACCAAGAAGTCAACAGTGTCTGCAGATGAGTGGTCACCCTTATCAAATTTTTGGCTACCTTTGATGGAATGTCAGACAACCTCACCCAGTTGTCAGTGGGGTTCGAGTCGTCTCGAGAGGGCATCTGCATCTATATGGTTCAAGCCAGGTCAGAACTCCACCACACAGTCATATGTAGACAGGGTAGGAAGCTACCTGTGCCTGGTGGCATCTAGTTTTGCTGAAGTCTGCATGTAAGTCAATGGGTTGTTATCAGTTTTCACTAGAATTTTAGCCCCATAGAGATATATTTATGAAACTGGTCCACCACAGCCTACATGAGGCGAGAAATTCAACTTATGGACAGGGTAATTGCGCTCAGATGGTGTTAAACTTCTGCTGGCGAAAGCCGCAGGTCAAGGCCCTCCTCATATTCCTGATATAACACAGCCTAGCCCTTTCAGGCTGGCATCTGTATGTAGGACATAGGGTTTGGTGGGGTCAGCATAAGCAAGCATGGGTGAGTTGATGAATGATCTCAAAAAATGCAGACTCACACTCAGGGTCCACCAGGTCCCAAATGGCTCATTGTTTTAAAATATACTTTCCTTGCATCGGCCGGTGTAGAGGGTTGGCGCTGCTACCTCGACCCACGCGGTGACAGGTTCAGGAATGGACTTGGGGCGCAAGTCTAGTAGATGTGGGAGAGAATCAAGCATCTGTAGGACTGCTCTCCTCTCCTGGGGTGGGTAGTGGGTGTCATCGTGCCACAGTGGCCACTGGTGGAGACCAGAAGCACTGCTGATGCAGGAGGGATCACCAAGATAAGCGGAAATGCCACTTCACCGCAACTGGATGGCGGCTGCCTGGCTGCCGAGGCTATCTAAGTCCATCCGAGCTCTCCGTTCAGTAGCACCCCGGGGCCAAGTGTTACACTGGTCTACCCTCCCTTGGCTGGTGCTCTCCCCGGAGGAGAGGGACCCATCCGGCGGCGGTTACACCGGCCACCCTGGGGGCGGACTGTGATATGAGGCGGAGGCTCGGAGGATTGATGGGTCGGTGCCCAGACTTGGTAAGTCCAAGGAGGACTGTCAGGAGCACATAAGGAGGGAAAAATAAATACACTTTCTCTTCCTCCTTGATGAAACTTTTCTTGTATTTTCGGTTAGTAGGAGGATAGCCTTGGGTAAGGTTGAGTAAAGGGCCATGACTTTTGAGTAGTCTTTAATGACTCAGCGTAATAGCCACAGAACCCCAAGCATCACTGTAATTCTTTCAAATTGGTCGGCTGAGGCCAGGCGGTGAGGACTCCACTTTGCTGGGGTCTGTCTGGATTCCATCTGCTGACACTATATGCCCGACGTACTTCTTCACAGATTTTGAAAGAACTGCCACTTGTCTAAAGACAGTTTCAGACCGAAATCCTCAAATGGTTAAGAACTTTGAAAAACCAGGCCTCATGCTCTTCTAGGTACACCCAAATACAATTATGTCATCCGGGTCACAGACACTCCAATAAATTCATATCTCCCACAGCACATTCCATCAGCCATTGAAAGGTGGTGGGTGCACCTAAAATACCTTGAGGCATCCAGAAACCCATAGAACCCCAGGGGACAAATGAATGCTTTCTTCTCATAGTCCTCTGGGCCATCAGAATCTGATAATACCTGCTCCTCAGATCAAGCACTGAAAACCACTGGCTCCTGTTCAGCAATCAAGGCGTCCTCAATCGCAGGCATGGTATACTGGTCTGGTACAATTCTCCGGTTCAAAGTCCAATAATCTCCACATTCTCACTAATCCATTTTCTTGCATACCACTGCAATTGAGGCGTAGAGGCTCCTCGACTCCTGGATAATCCCAGTCGCTAACATCTCCTGTAAGTGCCTCTGAACATCATCTATATCAGCTGGAGCAAGGCAATGTGACCTCTCTCAGAATGGCCTATTATCATGAAGTCGAATATGATGCTCAGCCCCATTGACACATCCCACATCCCACTCTTTTAGAGAACACTTGATCCCTCTGGGCTAGTTTCTGACTGATCCTGGTCTTCCATTCAGCAGGCAGTGGGACTCTCAAAACCAAACAGGTCTGGAGTCACCTCCTCCCTCTCACGGAGCATTTTTGCTGGGCAGCACCACAGTATCTGTGCAGTGCACCGTGGCTAAGGTACATCGCCCATTTACTCAAACCTCTCGATCAGACACATTCTGGATTTGCACCACCACCCATCAGGCATAAGCATGGGCTCAAGTGGGTAGAATACTGAGCTTGACTAACAAACCTTCCAGCAACTTCCCTCCTCTGGGGCATCCAGCATGAGGATTTTGTTTTATACATTTTCTTGAGGCACACTTCACCATGGATGGTATATTGAGCATTGGCGGTAGCACCAAGGAGTCAGGATCTTTCTTCTACACTATCTCCACAGGCTCATGTTTCTCCATCTCTGTGTTCTGTCTTTGAGTTCATAAGCTCATTTCACAGAGGCTGGAATTTGCATTGTCCATCCAGTTTGCCATCCCTGCTATCCTTGACACAGTTGAGCCAACCTCCTGAACATGTGACGTTGGTACCAATGAGTAGGGGAGACACCATCGTACAGTCCGTAGGTGGACACACCAAGGCAGGGTCTCTACTTGCTCATCTACTCCAGCTACAGCCATGGGAAAGACAGCCAGATTCTAACACATCCCAGGTAGGGAAGACTTCTCCTCAGCCCCACACATGCAAGCCTTCTAAAGGTTGTGGGGCACATCACATAAGTGTTTGTTGTACCAGTCTTGAAACACAATGGTTACTTGCGATCTGCCGTCTAGTACAGCCGAGCAGAAACACCACTCACAGTCACAGTAGTTTCCATTGAAGGGCCCACCACTTCGGACCAATTGGGTGAAGTTGGTTAGCAGTCCACCCTACAGTAGTCTTTGAAGAATAGGACTTTTTACAGGCCTGGTCTGAAGCCTTATGTTGCTCCACCGAACTAAAGCCAACAACTTGGAAGTGACTCTTCTCAAGTTCTCAGGAGGGTGCAGCTCAGCCTAGTGTGTCCATCCTCCCACAGTGGTAACAGAATACTGGTTCCATTGAGTCTCTGGGGAAGGTGCCATCCCCACTTTAGATTGACAAGGAAAACCCGAGGGTCGTCTTTGGGCCAGGGCTCACTTTCCCTCTCCTCTTGGCCTCTCCAGGGATCAGTTGCACAAGTGGCTCAAATCAGATCTCCCACCAGGGCTCTCAGCTATCTCACTTTCTCCATCAACTTGGTTTCAACCGGGATTCAGGAGCAATGGCGTGAACCCCGCCCCACCAGGAGAAGCTTCACCTCTGAGCTCCATGGATGTCTGACAGAAGGATGAACTTTTAACCATCTCAGTGGCTCGGTGACTTGCTCTTATCTCTTTCACCTTCTTTAGTAACTCTCTCATTTGCTGGAGCTGGACTCATCATTCCATTCATCAGTCGGTCCACGGGTTTGGCTGATGCAGACAAACCTGGCATAAAACTCCCAACCCTGTTCATCATTCTCGGCTTCCTGAATTTCCTTCATAAGCCAGCAATACTCAGGCAGATTCGCTTCAATTTTGTAGTTTCAGTTTTAACATCAGCACACTAGAGTGCCTAGCGGATTTAAAAATATATTCTAATCGGACTCAATTCAGGTCACGGGCAGGCACCCCTCCTTTCCTATGGGCCCTCTGCAAGGCCCTCTCAATTCTGGTAACAATCACAGTTTTCATTTTTCCATTGTTTGGTGGATTTGAATTTCCACATCAGGTCTTCTCCAGATTCAGTGCTGCCAAACACCCCTTCCAGGCAGAGAGGTACTCGGCCACAGTGGCTTCTGGGCTAGTGAAATGAAGGAAACTGATAGCCTCAGTGCAGGGCCCCTTAAGCTCTCCGTAAGTCTCTTTTTTTTCTCCCCTGGAGCATTGCCACTCCTGGACTGGGGGTGGCATAGTCCATCAAGTTTCCAGATCATCCTCCCCACAGGCACGGAACTGCACCTGAAAACAGCCTGAGCCTACAGTAAGAGTCCAGGTGTACAGAAGGTATCACAATGGGGATGCTACCACAGGGGAAGCTCTGGGGTAGCTGGAGAAGCTATGGAGGAAAGTATGGGGGCGGTCTCTTCAAAAATATCTAGCATTTTCACTAGATCTTTGGCAGTTCACCCCTCAGCAGCTAGTAATCTGAACAATTTATCCTTGAACCCCTCTACTTTCAGAGAACCCCAGGAGAGGATGGGTCACTATGTAAATGAATAATCCGCCACCCTTCTGGGATCCCTCAGGCAGGACAATAGGGGGCACTCCTCAGTCTCAATGAGGAGGCTGCAGGAGAGGAGGGCCACCATGGTCTGGTCAAACAAGTCCAAGTCCCTTCCCTCACTTCAACCTTCCCCAAACTCTTTATCTGTTCTACAGTCTCTACAATAGTAGCATTATCGGTCCCTAAGGATATCCAGCAATAATATGGCATGATGGGGTCTACTCCCTCAGCCTCAATCCACCACATCATCGATGCACAACCAGCTTGTGGAGGCAATCTTAAGTTTGGGCGTAGTGAGGCACCTCCATTTTGACAAATTCAAGTATCGGGGTTGCAGTTCCCACTTCTGACCACTAGAGGAACAAATCCCAGTGGTGCCTCAAGATGTAACCCCTAGGTGTCACTATCCCAAGGGATCCTACCCCTGCCTGTGTGAATAACCGCAGTATTGAGGGGCCTGAGTTCTGTGCCGTGTGCCTCCACCCAGAGTGTTGGTTTAAAGGTAGCAGAGCTGCTCTGGGTACAGCCCTCCGGGACACTGATACCCCCTCTAACCCCTCTAGTGGCCTATACTGGTCAGTAAATAGACAATCACAATTAACACCGAGATGCAATGTTTGACCCGCAGCAGCACACTTACCACAGGGCTGGATCAGCTGCACTGGCCCTGGAGACTCCTGTAAAAATAAGACCTGCAATGGAGAAAGGCATTAGCAACACAAAATCTCCTCCACAGAGGAACACAATAGCCAGTTTAAATGCAAAAATATCTGGATCTGATTTATTCAGGGAGCGTCAATAAGGGTGGGGCAGTAATCTAGTGTTTCATTTTAGATCTGATTTAATCAGGTTAATAATGAATGCCCTAAAATCCCTCTAGCACAGTCACACACACTCTGGGTACCCAGTTGTCATGCAGGCTAGCCTGAAGCATTGTAAGGGGTAGGCCAGTGTTGCAGCTGTTGTTAGGGCCTTAGGAAGGAAAAAATAACATGCACTTTTACCCACAATTTGTATTCTGGAGCCAGATGGCTCAGTTTGTAATGATCAACCAAAACAATTAAATCAGGTGACACACTTTGATTTGAGCGTTGTTGCAGGAGCTACCCTGATGTTTATTCATGCTACCCAGACCAGGATGCAAGATTGACGAGATGAAGACCTCAGGATGGTATACTGGTTTGCCAAGGAAGCAGGGCCCACATGACACACTGTGGTGGTCGATCCTGCTCAATGGTGTTGAGCAGGGGCGAATCCTGAGCGGGTCTTTCCGTCGGATGAATCTTTGCGGTGTGGCGGCAATCTAGGCCAAGATGGTGAGGCCCAGACCAGGTGAATGATTCGGATACAGTCAGTAAGTTGCTGGATGCAGCTTCCAGCTAGCGTGACACATTCAAACAAGGTGGGGAACCACATCGACCCACACTACCATTCAGCACAATTATAGTAAAGATAGGTAAATACCACAGTTCAGGTGACAGTCCAGTTACAATTAAACAGTGTCTCTGCACAAACCATAGAAACATCAGATTTGATGGCAGATAAGGACCGCTTGGCCCACCTAGTCTCCCATTTCCCTACCTGATGGATAAGCTTCAGATTCTAGTTAATCAACAGCTTACTTCCTCCTACCCCCACTAGAATTGCCTTATGTCTGTCCCATGCATTCTTGAATTCTCCCACTGTTCCTGAATCCACAATCTCCTCAGGAAGGTTGTTCCATGCATCCACAACCCTCTCTGTGAAAAATAATTTCTAACATTACCTCTGAGCCCTCTCCTCTCCATCTTCAAATTGTGCCTCCTTGTTCTTGCCGTCTCTTTCTCTGAAAGATGCAACCCTCTTGTACTTGTTAATTCCTTGAGACACTTGAAAGTTTCTATCATGTCCCCTGTCCCTCCTTTCTTCAAGTGTACACATATTAAGCTGCTTTAGTCTCTCCTCGTGATTTCTTGTGGTGCAGACCCTCGACATTTGGTTGCCCTCCTCTGAACAGCCTCCACTATGTTTATGTCTTTGCGGAGTGGGGTCTTCAAAATTGCGCAGTGCTCAGATGAGCTCTCACCAACTGTCTGTACAGAAGGATAACAACTTCCGTTTTCTACTGTTGATGCCTCTTCCTATGAAACATAGAAACATAGACTTTGACAGCAGATAAGGACCACTTGGCCCACATAGTCTGTCCATTTTCCTACCTACAGGATGAGCCATAGTCCTAGTTAACCAACAGCCTATTTCTTCCTACCCCCATGAATTGCCTTATGTCTATCCCATGCATTCTTGAATTCTCCCACAGTTTTAGACCCCACAACCTCCTCAGGAAGGCTGTTCCATGCATCCACTACCTCTCTGTGAAAAATATTTCCTCACATTGCCCCGGAACAGCCCCCATCTTTAAATTGTGTCCCCTTGTTCTTGCGCATCTCTTTTCTGAAAGATACTACCTCTTGGACTTTGTTGATTCGTCTGAGGTACTTAAAAGTTTCTATCATGTCCCCCTCTCCTTCTTTCCTCAAGGGTATACATATTAAGCTCCTTTAGTCTCTCCTCATTACAGCTTCTCTTGCAGACCCTGCACCATTTTAGTTGCCCTCCTCTGGACTGCCTCTATCCTGTCTATTTCCTTGCGGAGATGGGGTCTCCAGAACTAAATGCAGTACTCAGATGGGGTCTCACCAACTGTCTGTAGAGAGGGATAAAACTTCTTGTTTTCTGCTGGTGATGCCTCTCTCTATGCATCCCAGTATACCCCCAGCCCTCCCTACTGCCTTCTCACATTGCTTGCTAACCTTAAGGTCATCTGATATGATTACCCCAGGTCCCTTTCCTTTTTTGTTGTTACTACTCCCCCTCACTATGTAATCTTCCCTGGGTACTTGTTTCCCAGGTGCATTATTTGCACTTCTTTGCATTGAATCTAGCTGCCATACTTCTGACCATTCCTCCAACCTTGCCAAGTCACTTCTCATCCTTTCCACGCCTCCTTGTGTATCCACCCTGTTGCAGATCTTTGTGTCATCTGCAAAGAGGCATACTTTTCCTTCCAGTCCTCTGCAATGTCACTTATAAAGACATTAAAAGGACTGGACCCAGTGAACCCTGCAGTACCACAATAGTAACCCCTCTTTCTTCAGAGTGGACTCCATTTACAATTACCTTCGTGTCCTGTTGTCCAGCCAATGTTTTACCAGGCTACCACCCTGGGACCCACTCCCAGGCTGGTTAATTTGACTATTAATCTTTTGTGTGGGACTGTGTCAAATGCCTTGCTAAAGTCTAGGTAGTCCATGTCCACAGCCCCTCCTGGTCTACTACTTTGGTCACCCAGTCAAAGAAATCTATTAGATTCATCTGACATGACCTTCGCTGTGAACCCATGCTGCCTTGGGTCCTGTGCCCACTGGCCTCTAGGTACTCAACTATTCTTTCCTTCAGAAGTGACTCCATCACTTTCCTACCACAGAGGTGAAACTGACAGGTCTGTAGTTTCCTGCCTCTGTCTTGGTCCCACTTTTGAAGGGAATCACATCCGCCTTCCTCCAGTCCTCAGGTACCACACCATCCTTCCATGATTTATTAAAAGAGTAGTCAGTGGTTTCACTAGTTCCCCTTAATTCTTTTAGAATTCTGGGGTGAATTCCATCAGGCCCCATTGCTTTGTCCACCTTCAGTTTTAGGAGTTCTTGCAGAACCCTTTCTTCTGTGAAAGAGCTGGGATCGATCCCCTATCAAGAGTGCTTCTGTTAACTGGATTAGGCACTTCCCCATCCTCTTTTGTAAATACTGACAGAAATATTTGTTCAGTATCCTGCTTTCACTGTTCAATCTGCCCACCACCGTTCATTCTATTCAGCCTCACTGCCCTCCTTTGTCTTTCGCACTCTGATATACCTATAAAAGGTTTTATCCCCTTCTTAACCGAGTTGGCTATATTTTCCTCAGTTTGGGCCTTTGCTATTCTGACTTACCTCCCTGCTTCCTTCTGCCTTAACTGGTACAGCTCTCTGCCTTGCTCCTTCTGTGTTTCCTTAAACTTCCTGAATGCTATCTTTTCTCCCTGACTTTGCCAGTCACCTCTTTTGAGAACCATAGTGGCTTTTCTTTCATTTGATTTGTTTATTTGCTTCACACAAAGGCTTGTTGCCTCTGTGATGGCAGTTTTGATGATTCCCCACTGTTGCTCCACCCTCCTTCTAGCCTGTTTGCTAGTGCTTTTCTGAGGCACTCTCCCATCTTGCCAAAGTCAGCCCTCCTGAAGTCCAGTACCCTCACTTTTGTATGGCTTGACTCTGTAGATGAGTTTAATGTGAACCACACTGTTTGATGGTCACTTGTTCCCAGATGGCAACCCACTTCTAGATCTGAGATCCTCTCACTGCCCCCATTTGAGAGTCAGAGGTCTAGATTGCTCCCTTATGAGTGGGTTCTGCAACTAGCTGTCTGAGGCCTGCCACCTGTAGAGCATCAAGAATAGCCCTGCTCTTGGACGTGGCTGCAGCAAATGTGCTCCAGTTAACATCTGGCATATTCAGGTCCCCATTAATAGTATCTCCCTTTCTCTGCCATCCTAAGAAGGCCTTCTATCATACAGTATCCTTGTCCATTCCCTCCCCTGACATGGGAGTCTGTATACAACCCCTGTGGAGATTGTGGTGCCTTTTCCAGTCTCCAAGGTGACCCACAGTGCCTCCTCTCCTCCTGTTTACTCTTTTGTTCAGTTGCTTTTATCCCTTCCTTTACATAGAGAGCTCTCCCCCCTCTTCTCCCCTGCCTGTCTCTCCTGTAGGTTATGTACCCTGGTATGTTAACATCCCAGTCATGGTTCTCTGTGTACCATGTTTCTGTGACTGCTACAATATCCAGGCATCCTCTTCCATCAAGGCCACCAGTTCAGAGAGCTTGTTGCCCAGACTATGGGCATTGGTACTCATTACCCTCCATATCCTGATGGCCTTACTCCTTTTGCCCCATCCCTGTCCTTCTTGTCTTTGTCACGTTCCCATTTACCCTGCCCTTCGCCCTATCGCCACCTCTATGTTGGTGCTTACCGCACTTACTACCGTGATTTTTGGGGGCTAGATTTCCTGCTCCTTTCCAGTGCCTCCTGCTTGGCTAGTTTAAATGCTTGCCAATGAAGCATTTAAACCTATCACCTAGGATCCTGGTTCCCTCCTGGACAGATGCAGCCCATCATGCCAGTATAGGCTTGCATTACTCGGTGGACCCCCATCCCCAATGAAGCCAAATCCTGTAGCTTTGCACCAGTTTTCAACCACTGATTGAATCCTGGTGCAGAACACCCTAACCTCTCCTCGCCATAGATGGAGCACCACCAGAAGGTTACCGTACGTGCTACTTGTCTCAAGGCCCCTCCCAATTCCATAAACTCTTCCTGCACTGCTCTAATCCTTTTCTTAGTGAGGTCATTTGTCCCTAGGTGGACAATGACATCCAGATCCCTCCCTTGTGCAGCTGCTCTGGCAATCCTGAGGATTCGCTCCTGTCCTCCAAGCTATGGCGCCAGGCAGGCACCTTACCTCCTCTCCCTTCCTCCCCAGTTCTACCTTCCTAACAATGGAGTCCCCACCAGAGTTGTTTTCTTCCCTGTGGGGTCCCATGCCACCCTCCTGAGGGTCTCCTTTGTGGAGGTTCCCAGCATCCTCCTTGGTCTCCACTGGGTGCCTCCATAGAGGAACCACACTTTGCCAGAATGGCATAGGAATTGTGGAAAGGTACAACTGGACGGATGCACCTCCGCTCCACCACCTCACCCTCCCTGAGCCCACTGTGGTCCAACCACTCCTCTTTCTTGGCAACCTCTGAGGCGCGGCAGTGGCACTGGTGGTCCCTGGATGGAAGAGGAGGTCCCACAAATCCCGGCCAACTCAACCTGGAGATGAGCAACCTCCTCCGTCAGCCCAGAGAGGTGTCTGAAGATGGGACAACACCACATCCTCCAGAGCGTCTCCCGGAAGACTGCTGCTCCACAGCCACTGCAGCACCACTCCCATCATGTCTTATTTCTGGCCCTTAACTGTTGTTTGGAATCCTTACTCTTTCCTCTGTTTTTCTTTCTCTTCTCTCTCTCACTTACTTTCTGCCTCTGTGCCCTTTAAGCTCCTGATTGTCCTGTTCTGAGACAAGAATATCCTATATTTCACAGTAGACCCCTTACTTGCTCAGAGGCAGGCCTCCAACAACTATGAGGGGCTGGAGAGATACTCTGCCCTTCTAGGATGGTGGATCTTTGGTGTCTCTGTGATCACTCACTTCCTGCTCCAAAATAGGAAGTTCCTGTTGTCAATGAAATCCTGTGCCTATAAAAGTAGAACTAGCTTTGGGGGAGGGAAGGAGGTCAATATCATCCCAGTAGAGAAGTCCAGTCACACAGCACTCCTACCTCCTGGTGTCTTCTGCCAAGCTACTAACAGAATCTTTCTAAGGCAGTCTTTAAATTAGCTTCCTTCTAGCTAAGCCACCCCTCTATTTACTAGATCTTTCTACAAGTAATTTAAACTGCACAGCTATCAAGCCCTTTCAGTCACCTAAGTTTACACCTAGATAACTGTTCAGATAACTATTCAGTTCAGTTAACTCAGACAAACACACTCATTTTTTTTTTTTTTTGTTTGTTAGTTTGTTTTTACCCTAAAGGTCCAAGTACAAGAGTTCTACTTCTTTAGTCCCAGTAGAAATTCCAGTCACACAGCACTCCTTCCTCCTGCTGTCTTCTCTATGCATCCCAGTATCCCCCAGCCCTCTTTACTGCCTTCTCACACTGGTTGCCCACCTTTAGGTCATCTGATATAATTACTCCTAGGTCTCTTTCAATTTTATTATCTCACCCCCACTGTGTTCTCTTCCTCTGGGTTTTTGTTTCCCAGATGCATTACCTTGCACTTCTTTGCATTGAATCTGAGCTGCCATTTATTTGACCATTCCTCTAACCTTGCCAAGTCCCTTTTCATCCTTTCCACCCCACCTTGTGTATCAACCCTGTTGCAGATCTTTGTGTCGTCTGCAAAGAGACATACTTTTCCTTCAGGTGCTCTCCAATGTCACTTATAAAGACACTAAAGGGATCAGTCCCAGTACTGGACCCTCGGTACCCTGCTAGTTACCCTCCTTTCTTCACTGTGGACTCAGTTTACTATACCCTTTGCGTCCTGTTGTCCAGCCAGTTTTTATCCAGGCTACCACCCTGGGACCCACTCCAAGGCTGGCTAACTTGTATATTAATTTTCTGTGTGAGACTGTGTCAAATGCCTTGCTAAAATCTAGGTAAGCCATAACCACAGCCCTCCCTCGTCTACTACTTTGGTCACCCAGTCAAAGAAATCTATTAGGTTCATCTGAGATGACCTTCCTGCTGTGAAACCATGCTGCCTTGGGTCCTATTCCCCACTGGCCTCTAGGTACTCAACAGTTCTTTCCTTCAGAAGAGATTCCATCATTTTGCCTACTACTGAGGTCAAACTAACTGGTCTGTAGTTTCCTGCCTCTGCCCTGCTCCCACTTTTGTGAAGTGGAATCACATCAGCCCTCCTCCAGTCCTCAGGTACCACCCCATCCTCCCATGATTTGTTAAAGAGGCAGTCAGTGGCATTACTAATTCTACCCTTAGTTCTTTAAGAATTCTGGGGTGAATCTCATCAGGCCCCATTGCTTTGTCCACCCTCAGTTTCAAGAGTTCTTTCAAACCCTTTCTTCTGTGAATGGACTGGTATTGACCCCCTATTCAGAGTGTTTCTCTTGTTTGGTTTAGGTACCTTAGGTACCGCCCCTCCTCTTCCATTGTGAACACTGAGCAGAAATATTCGTTTAGTATCCCTGCTTTTCACTGTCACCCTCTGCCCACATTCCCTCCCTTTATTAAGTCTCTGCACCCTCCTTGATCTTTCTTCACTCCCTAATGTACCATATGCTCTGCAGTTACTTCAAGTCCTGACAGGCCAATCGCCAGAAGTAACTCTTTCAGTCCTCACCAGGTGAAATTCACTCTGTCACAATTCGGGATTCGGTCCCAATCACAGCAATTTCAGATAAAGTCCGATATAATATTGCAGACTTCTTCACTCAAGAAGATGGTAGCAGGCAGGCCAGACACATCCTTCCACCAATTCCCCCCGCCACTACGCAGGGTAACTACTCAAATGTCTCAAACTGTTCACTTTCTCAACTCCAACTCCCCACTGACTCTCTGCTGCAGGCAGCTGGGGCTTCCCAGTCCAGCAATCCAAAAGGTTTGGCTGGTTGATTCATCTGTCTGTCACAGCAAGGGCTTCCTCCAGGTCCATTTAGGCGCCAACCAGTAAAACTACAATTCCTACAGAAATTCACTCCACAAGGCCCTTGGGACAGTCTCCATTTTAAGGTCCTCAAAGGTACCGATTGTTCCAAACTGACAGTCCAGAACCAAAATGGTGATGCTTAACAGAAAGACCATGCTGCAAAGGAAGGCAGGTTAGACAAACTAAGATATCATTATTTAAGCAGGCAATCAGCAAACAATCACAATTCCTACTAAAGCTCCCTCTGCACAATTAGCGATGGCAGAATGAAGTGGCTGTACTGCAGCCGGTGGGACTCGAGCCTTAAACCACTCAGCCCCCACCTAGATTAATTATAATCCATGAAATAGATACCTCTTAAAGAGACAGGCACAGAGGCTAACAGGGCACTCACATGCAAGCCCTTGTAAACTGTTAGAACACAGAACACCAGCCTGGCAGTGGGCATTTGGCAAGCCAGGAAGACATTTAGGAACCCGATTTGTAGGGGTTATAGGTGGAAATGGGATTAGATAGTGAATGATTGTTTGGTAGTGCTTGTGTAGGAAAATCTTATTGTATTTATAGTATGAATGGTGACTGAGTGATTAGTTTAGGATTTTATTATTAGTTCTGCTTATGTTGTGTGTTTTTGTTTAGTTGGTTTAGTTATGTTAGTGTTGTTTATGTTAGTATCATGTACTATGGTCTCCTATGTATAACTCTTGTAATGTATATTCTGTGTCCCATGTACCCTCCCCCCAGGTCACACCGAAGATGAGCATCTTTTGCTCAGTTTGCCCTACCTGGTGAAACATGTTCAATAAATAAAATAAAAAATTAGCTATTCTAGTCATTCAGGCACGTGTGAGTCTTGGACCCCTCCGAATCAGCTATCCAGCAGCCCTGCTGCATGACCTCCACCCTTTTGTGATCTCCTCCTCCCAGCTGCTGCTATAAGGCATTGCAGGGAGGTGGATACTGGTAGGGGCATGAGGGTATGTGGCGGGGTGCTGGGGGCTCAATGGAGGTGAGGGGGATTGGGTTGGTATGGAGCAGGAGGTGCCCTAGGAGAAAGCGAAGCATTGAGAGAGGCACGATGTGTTTGGCTTCCATTCCTGGGGTTCCTCCAGACCGCATGGGCAGGCAGCTAAAGGCCTACTGCCTTCACTGATCCCTCCAGGCAGAGTTATGCAATGCTAGGTCGATGAGAAACAAGACTGCAATTATGTCAGAATTGGTTTCTTCAAATGACCTGGTGTGCATCACGGAGATCTGGTTGGGGACGATGCAGGTCCAGTTTTGGAGGCATCGGTCCCAGTTGGGTACTCTGTGGTACACTGCTTGAGAAGGGATTGCATGGTGGGGAGTAGCCATCTATTTTAGATTCAGCTTGAATTTCTCTGTACATCCAGTGGGCTCTACCTCATTGTTTGAATGTGTGGCAGTGTGTGGGGTCCAGGTGCAGGATGCAGAATTCTCCTAGTTTACCATCCTCTGGGGTCGGGTGAAGAATTTCTTCAGGAGGCTGCATTCGCCGCCCGACAGGGTGCTGGAGTCACCCAGATGGCTTTTCTGGAGGACTTCAATGCTTGGGTCAATGGTGAATCCAGACAAATCAGTTTTGACCTCCTCCAGCTGTAACATCACTGGGCCTTGCACAGGCAGTTGCCACTGTGTACCCATCACCACGGCCACACTTGGTCTTGGTATTCTCACTCGTCTCAAGGTCACTGACCTCAAGACTGATCAGGTTGCTTGGTCCAATCACTGTATGGTGAAATTCTTGTTTGGGCTCCCCGATGGTCCCTGCCCTGTTGAAATGATAATCTATCATCCTTTAGGGATTGTCCCCGAGGACTGATGTTGGTAATTGATTTTCCAGTGTTAGTGCTGTTTGTGTGGCTGGCTTGGGTGAGACAGTGGCAACCTATAATAGGGATGTCTCTGGGGCACTCGATGCCATTACACCAGTCTGTGTATGACCCAGGTCCTCTCACCTGAGACCCCCATGGTTTGATGGGGATTTCTAGTTGATAAAGACCACGGGTCAGAGGTTGCAGCACTGCTGGCATAGGACTCAGTTAGAGGAGGATAGACTGGCTTTGAGGAATCACTATGTTGATTATCAAAGGGCAATCAACTGTAAGAAGGCAGAGTTCCTGTCCAGGGAAATTACTGCAGGGAATAACAGACCGATGCAGCTCTTTCAGACTGTGGACAGGCTTCTTCATCCTGTTTGTCTACAACTGAATAGAACCTTTTAGGAGCACCTTGCAAAGAGTTTGTTCTGTTCTTCGCTGACAGGGTATCCTCTGTTTAGGCTGTGATCTCATCAGTGGGTCTAGATCAGTCCTGCAGAGTGAGGTCTGGGTGGAGCAGGTGCCCCTACTGTCTGGGCAGAGTTTCGGCCAGTGGAGGTGGCCGAGATCTCAAGGTGATTTTGAAGCTGTGGCCCACTTGTTGTGAACTGGACCCTAGCCCAATGCATCTCCTAGTGGGCTGCATGGAGGTATCAGTCCAGTGTTCACCAGGTGCTTGCTTTCAAAGGGGTCTTCCTGACATCTTAAAGGAGCGCTGGTGAAGCCCCTTCAGAAAAAAATATCTCGACCTTGAAGTTCTGGTGAATTATAGGCCAATCTCCAACCTCCCATTCTTAGGAAAGGTTGTTGAGAAGATAGTGGCTCTGCAGCTCGAGGAACACCTGGAGACCTTTGACATCTACAAGCCATTCCAGTCCAGGTTTAGGATGAGGCACTGCATAGAGACAGTACTAGTCCAGATGCATAATGACCTCCTTAGGGCAAGAGATCGAGGGACGGTCAATTCTCATTCTCCTAGATCTATCATTAGCATTTGATATCGTGGACCATATTGTGTTGTTGGATCATCTTAGAGAGTACTGTGGACTCACCAGTACTGTCATCAATTGGTTTGCATCCTTTCTCTCAGACAGGAGGCAGAATGTAGTGATGGGGAATTTCTCTTCTTCCCCGATGCCCCTGAACTGTGCAGTTCCTCAAGGCTCAATCCTATCACCAATGTTGTTAGCAGTATACATGCTGCCCCTGGGAGGATCATCAGACAGTACAGTCTGGGTTTCACTCTTATGCAGATGACAATCAGCTGTACATGTCTTTTGCACAAGGCACAAATGGTGCTATCAAAGTGTTAAATAAATGCCTTGCCGAGATCCAGAATTGGATGAACTCTAACTGGCTGAGACTTAACCCAGATAAGGTGAAGGTACTGGTGATTGAGCCGGGTCACAGATGTGATGAAGATACTTCAGGGACAACAACAGGTTTGGTCCTAGGGTTGACCCTGCTGATGGTGTTCTCTAGGGTGAGAAATCTGGGCGTTGTCTTCAACAAGCTGACATTTGAAGTTCAGGTGTCGGCTGTCATCAAAAGTGTTTTACCATCTGAGGAACATCACCGGATTAAACCCCTAATTCTGCCTGAAGACCCGATGTCACTGGTACATGTCTTTGTAACATCCAGACTCAACTACTGTAATGTTCTTTACCTTGAGATCAGTGGAGGAATCTCCGCCAGCTGCAGCTAGAGCAGAATGCAGCGGCCAGGCTGCTGACAAGGCTGTCTAGGTCCTGTCATGTGACCTTGGTCCTGCGGGGTCTGCACTGGCTACCTGTCAGGTGGTGGGTTCTCTTCAAGGTGGGCTTGCTCACCTATAAAGCCCTATATGGATCGGAGCTCTGGCCACCTTTCAGACCTCCTCACGCCTGTCATCCTGGCTCTCTCCCATCATTCCTCCACCCAGAACCTCCTGGCGGTTCCAAGGACCAGGCTGAATACCCGGAGATTGTTCATTTGGGGTTGCGGCCTGGTCCTCTGGAATTGTTGCCAAGATCTTTGAGGGAGGCCCTTATGGTGGGGCATTTAGGAGGGCCTAAAGATTCATCTGTTTAGCCTAGCCTTTCCTGCAAATGCTTTTTAATTTATACAAAATCTTTTAAATAATTTTACCTGTTGCTGATTATTTATATAATATGATTGTTTTATAACCCTGTTAAATTGTTCTACTGTACAGCACCCAGAGCCCCTGGGATTGGGCACCTAACAAATAAAATATTACTTACTCTTACTTACTTAGAGTGGCAGCACTCATAAAACTAGTCAACTGCCCAAACAGTAAACAAATGGAAACGTGATCTATTTTAAATGCTTCCCTGAGCAAAGGTTGTACAATACAGTTCCATCACAACAATGTCAGAATTTAACTTTCAAGTTCATTACTGCATTTGTCCTCCACAGGTCCCAGGTCAAACCTGAAAATAGGCACATTGTTGTCTAATGTACTTACCCGGTTACCAAAACCAAATCAATAAATAAATAAATAAACACTTATTACATTCAGTGGTGGCCACCTTTGCAGCCTTTAAGAATGCTTGTGGAACAGTCAGATGGTAGTGGTGGAAGCCAGTGTTAATCTTGCTGTGCAGAAAGGGACACAGTGAATGGCTGACCACTGATGGTCTGAATTTGATGTCAGTTTTGCTGACCATGCTAAGCAGTCTCTCAACAGAAGTATGGTCATAAGGGAGGATGAGCAGAACCTTTATTACTTCCCCAGGTTTTCAAATCTCAGCATCCCCATGCAATTGGACATCTTTAAGCCCTTGCCCCACCATATAGTATGTCTATCTTTTCATCCTAACTGAAGACTGAATGTTCCACAGCTACCTGGAAGTTCTGCCATTCATTAATGAGTTTGTCCAATTCCTCATCAGCCAGATTCCTGCAGAACTTTTCTAAGTGATGGAAGTGTTCACTCTGAAAACTATGTTCTGTTGTTCTAATGGAAGATGAGTTCTGCTTGCAGGACAGGTTACTGAAAGGAAAAATGTTCAGCAATTTCTCCACCAAACAACATGTATGCAGATCTAATGCTAACATAAAATCTGGGGAAAAATACTGGGTCAGAGTCAACCTATAGTTCTTTAATGTACTGGATAGCCTTTGACAACAATACTGATGTATTCATCATCCTTATGGTTAGCTGCTTTTGTAATCCACACTTGTGATATATGTAACTTCAGACACTACCTCAGCCTTAGCAAAGTAGTTCAGGTTTCCTCTTAATAGATTTGTTGTTCCTTCAACCACCAGTAGAACAAGGCTCCCTCTGCCTGAAACATGATGATGGTTGGCCCGTCGAGCAGCAGTAGCACTACCTCTCACGGCATCGGTGACCCGAGTTCAGAAACAAGCTCAGGTCATCTGGGGCCAGCTATGGGGGTGGACGATTCAGCATCACTGAGGATGTCTCCTTCTCTGGGAGGCAGGTTCTGTCCTCCACCAAGTCACTACTACCTGGGTGACTACAGGGTGGTAGTGCAGCTGGAGGACAGAGGGGTGGGTGAGTCATCACTGATGTCAGCATACGGACATGTGTACAGTATGTGCAGGCATACCTTGACATCCAAGCCTGCAATGTCCCCAGGGGCTGGGAGGAAACAAAGGACAATAATGACCCTAGCACCTCTGCAGTGAATGACCCAGGTAAAACCAGGTCCCTACCTCCTCAGTGCATGGCACAACTTGATGAAACACAGATGTTTGAGGTACAACCCCATCCCGACCCCACCTGGGGGTACAAACATGGCTGTATGAAGGTAGGTGGCCATGGCTGGGGAACAGGGGATCACAGGGTGCCTGGAAGTCCTGAGGAGTAAGAAGGGCTGCTGGAGGAAGGGGGCATAAATAGGAAAATAAATCATGATGTTGAATTTGTTTTTCCATGCTAGTGAAAACCGTAAGAACTGGAGCAGCAGTTTCATTTCTGAGTTGTCATAATTACCTGCACAGCACTTAACTTTTCTTGATCTGTCTTAGTGCTCCTGGCTGTTGAAATAGCTTCTTAAAGTAGGTAACTGACAGTTCAATTCACACTCTCCAGTGATAGCCACCGGATGCTAATGTGCATCAGAACTTTTCCATGTCCACGTTGTAGAAGGTTTGGTACTCCTGTGCTCCTGTCTGCTTCAAACTTCCCAAAACGTAGTAGTAAGTGTCCACAATAAGATCTTCTAGTGGAAGATGAAGCTTTTCACCATGCTGTGGAGATAGAGGCTAGCCAAATGTGAGAGACACCCTAAATCAAAAACTTAATTGCTTGGAGCAGATCTTAGATCTTACCCTTGGCAGTACATAATTATGTCCCCTAAACACAACTGCAGCTGTAGCTAAAGAATACCTTTATTGTTATTGCATGGAATTTCTTTGGCATTCATAATGATTCAATGACTGCAAATATGTTTCTATACATAGCACATTGCATATGGGCATGTCAATGAACCTGTTCTTCAGTTCTTTGCTTGATTCATCAAACATCCTTATTATGGCACACCCTTAATCTAATTGTATTGCTTTCATCTGTCATCAGTATCACAGATGTGCTCTTGGTCAAATCCAAAATATGTTGACTGTGAAAGGAAGCCAAAGCATTGTTCATAATAGTTGACACCCTTGTTAGTATGCAGAACTTTTGGTGTTCTGCTGTCAAGAAACATAGTCTTGACAAGTGTAGGCTTCTGATAGCAAAGGAGACTGTTGCTCAAGTCACTCTACATAATGTGAATCAGGACACACCAGTAGTTGGTTCTTACAGTTTGACATATATTTGGGGGTACCTGGGAGGGCAGAATAAACTGACATACATTTTCAGAATAAGTAACAGGAATGGTTGTTCCTTGTAGCTTTATATCGGATATTCAAGTAACCACTGTGTATCCTGATAAAGTGGTATTGCCAAAAGGTCAATAAGCTTTTATTGGTGGATGGAATAAAATTCCAAAAGACAGATTACTAGGAGCTGAGCCTTCATTTTTTGTTTCACTTGACAAGTATAGTGAAATGGTCAAGAATCGTAAAGGGTACAGAGTGTGCAGCAACACAATTTGGTCACTTTTCTTAAGTGCTGTCCTGGTTAACATTTCAGAGCCATGGGACTTTGTCATATGTCTTGTGCTCTGCTCTGGTTCACACTGCTGATGTGTTTAAGTTTTATGTATGTTACCCACATTATGCCCCACTTCCCCAGCTACCAAAATATCATCACTGCAGTGACAACAAAAGTCTCAACTTGATCCCTTTTCCTTTTTCGAATGCCAGGAAACTCTATGCCCCATTTTTCTTTGTATTTTGCATAATATTTCTTACAGGGTTTCTTACTGGTATCGGAAAGGGTGCTTAGGGTTTGCTTTCTCTTGTTTGCCATTTCCCAAATGATCTGTTGAAAATACAAATTAATTTATTAGTAGGAACTGAGGTGTCAGAGTAAGTATAACTGAAAGCAGTGTCTTTGTACTGAAGATGCATCATAACTGATAATTCCAATAAAGATAGCTAAATAGAAGACAAGTTAAAATTCCAAACATATAAAAAAGATAAAGTGATTTTATTGTTGGCTCCATGGTGCTGAGCAATGGGATTCACTTGGCATGCTGGCAGGAGGGAGTTCCAAGCCTCTTATGGATGCTTCCCTTCGGGGGACAGTCTTGTACAGCTTGTTCGGTGGCTTCTGGTGATGGCTTTTGATTGGTGTTTATGGCGGTGTTAGCCTCGCCACATCGCCATATCGCCTCCTCCTAGGGTGCTGTCGTGGTTGACCAGTGCATGGGAGGGTGGATTGGGAGAAAGTGGAAACACAGCCACTCAGCTGACTGGATTATGGTGGCGGTCCTGCTCACCACAAAGCCGGAAGTGTCCTGGCTGATTCCTCTTCATGTACCTAGCATAGAAGGAAGCTTATGGCGAGTCTTCTCTCCTGGTCCTCTGCATGGGAGGAGCCACACCAGCGAAGGGATACATCACGTCAACTGGGTGATAGCATTGAGGGTGGCTGGATGACGAAGGGACAAGCGGTGGGTGGGGCCCTAGGCTGCTGAAGAAGTGCCAGCCGGGGCTTGGGGACCATAAAGAAATAAGACAAAAAACATTAATTTATTTCAGAAATGTAAACAAAATAAACTAGCATAACAGACCATAGGTTCATACGTTATACAGGCAAGAGTAGCTAGCCTATCAAGTTTGTCCAGTGTTGCTACCCCCGTAGATGTTTGTCAAGCTGATGCTTAAAGTCATTCAATTAACTACTTTCTATAATCTCATTTGGTAAGTTGCTCCACAGTCTCACCACTACCTAAGAAACCAAACTCTCCTCCTTTTTGTGCCCTCTTGTCACCATATCCTGATGCCCAAGTTAATGAATGCAGACACTGCACTGTATCAACACAATTTGTGGCTTTGTATACTGTGATCAAGTCACCTCTAGTTCTTCTAATTTCCAAACTGTACAGACCTAGCTCTTCCAATCTTTCATCTTATGATATTCCTTCAACCTCTTAATCATTCTAGTTATCCTCCACTGTATTTTCTCCACTCTATGAAGGTAACTCCTGTTTTGCAGTGACCAAAACTGAACACAGTAGTAGGCGTGTGGTCTCACTAAGGCTCTGTAAATTGGGATAATTACCTCCCAATCCTTACTGATATTTTTCTTAATACAAGATACAATTCTATTACATTTGAAGACAACTTCATCACACACTGGCTAGAATGTTTTAGTTTATGCATGACTCTTATTCAGAGGTCCCTCTCACTGTTAGATTCTCTCAGGTCGATTCCTCCCAGCTTGTATTTAAATCCTATGTTTTATTTTCAGAATGTATGACAATACACATTTCTTGATTGAACTTTATTTTTTGTATTAATCATATGTAGATTGCATTATATTCTGCCTGAAAATGTTCTGCATTTTGTTTACTTTCCACCATATGTCCTACCTTCAAGTCATCTGGAAATTTGGACATCCATCCTTCTCCACCTGTCTGCAGTCCTGAAATATAAACATTGAAAAGTGGCAGCCCAACACCAATCCCTGAGCCCCCACAATCAACCTTGTTCTATCTGAATTATAACTTAAGATTTTAATTGTCCACGATCTATTTGTGAGCCATGACTGTATCCATTTAACTAATTTGGTATTAATTTAGCATTTTAGCAATGCTTCAGCCAGTTCCATGTGAGGTACTGTTTTTAAACACCTTGTATAAGTCCAGATACACATGATCACTGGTCTTCCTCCTCCAATGCCTGACTCACTTTATCCAAAAAGTCTACCAAGACACTAAGGCATGACCTGCCCTTCGTGAAACCGTGCTGGAACTTGCAAATCATTTTGTTATTTTTAATTGTGGTGTCAATTGCATCTTTCTAACATCTTGCTGAGAACAGGTGTTGGACTTACAGGTCTAAAACTTGTTACCAATGCCATATTACCCTTTCTCTGGATAGGCACCACTATGACAACCCTTCAGGTCCCCAGAACAATCCCCGTTCAAGGGACATATTAAATATTTTGGTTACCGACCCAGCCAATCTGTCAGCCAAATCTTTCAAGGTTCTTGGATGCAGTCTGTCTGGTCTCATTGATTTATTGATCTTTAAGTTCTCTGTTTCTTAACTTCACTCACATCTATTTTAGGTGCTATGTCTTGGTCCTTAATGACAACCCAGTCAAGTTCTGATTCCTGGAACACACTGATCAAAAAATGTGTTTAATGTATTGGCTATCTCCTTTCATCTTCTATTTTTTACCTTCGACCATAAGTGATCCTACTTTTGTATCACCTCCTTTTGTCCCTTGTATATGACCAAAACATTTTAGCATGTTGTTTTGAGTTTTTGTCTCTATTCAGTTTTTCAGCCCTTTTGCCTTTTGACCTCTGATTTGCATTCCTGGCTTCTTCTGAATCTATTGCCTGTTTTCTGGTCCCCAATTTCTTTGCTTAAAGCTTCCTTTTACCCTTGATTTTATTTTCCAGTTTCTTGTTTAACCCTGGCCTCCTACCTATTTTACTATATTTATATTAAACTGGTACCCACTTGTTTTCTGTTGCCTTAATTTTTACTTTGAAATACATCCATGCCATACTTGTATCTTTATTTTCTAGTTATACTTCCCAGTTCCATTATTTAATTTCTGACCTCATAGCATTACAATTTGCTTTATTATAACATTTGTATTACCCTTTTCCCTTTTAATTTCTTTCTTAATGTTAAACATAATTTTGCATGATCACTGCCCCTAGAGGTTCATAAGTGATACAAGTCTGGACTTTCTCCCCCAAGTCACTTAGTACTAGGTCTAAAATCCTCTTTTGATTTGGTGATCTATAACATAATCCCAAGTTGATATCATTTTTAATATTGGAATCAAACTTTATCCAGATGGTTTCTTCTGCATTTGACTTAAACACTATTTCCTCCAACCACAAATTTTCAGTTGCATACAGGGCCACCCCACCTTCTCTCAACAAGATCCTTCATATGAAGTTTGTATCCCAGAATGTTTTTGTTCCATTTATCTCCTGCTGACCACCAAGTTTCAGTTATTCCAAAATATCTAGGCGGGATATTCAAAGCAGTTGTGCATGGTGCAACTGACTTCTGCGCGGAGAGTACAGACTTGCGTCAAGAAGCGATATTCAGCAGGAGCCATTCGCAGCACAAGTCCCACTGCATCAATGCACAACCCTAATGAATGCATGCACAAGAGCAAGGGCATGCCCATGAATATGCAGTGCAGTGCAATATTCAACTGCTGAAGCATGAGCAAGAGCAGAGCAAGTGCCAGATGTACCGAGCAGACTTGAGCCTATAAATACAGGGTGCAAGCACACAGACAGCACTTGTGCCAGGGGTAAGGAGTGAGAGAGAGAGTGGAACTGGAAGGAGGAGGGACAAAACTTGCAAAAGCAAGGGAGAGAGAGCCTGAGAGGGACAGGGTGACCTGCACAGGCAGCCACAGGGACGTGGGACACATGTGGCAGTGGAGGGTGAGCCTAGGGCAGAGGGGTGAGATGGAGGCAGTCAAGGTGCTATGCACTGCACCAGGGTGACATACAGCCCACAGCAGCCGACCACCCAGGGGAGTCAGGATAGCAGGGGCCATGGCCAGTGCACCCTTTCTAATGGAGGCTGTAATGAGGGGGTGTGAGGCAGAAGGAACAGTGATGTGTCCTTGGAATCGGCCCGTCGGCAGTATGCCTGGAACAGGTGGTACCGTGCCCACACCACCTTGAGAATTACACCAATACGGAGATTGTGGGCTGGCACCACCTGAACAGGGCTATTCTGAGGCAGCTCTGTGAGCTGTGCAGTGAGGGAGATACAGGCACTCACACAATGGAGCCATGCAATGTCTGTGGAGGCCAAGGTGAAAGCTGTCATTTTCCTGTTCGCCATGGGCACCTTACAGAGACCAACAGGGGACACATAGGCATAACCCAGTCGGCCACATCCTGCCTCCTCACTCAGTTCCTCAATGCCCAGCTGCCACATGCTTCAGAATATATCTATTTTCCCCAGTACACAGGCAGAGTGTACAACAACCATGCAGGACTTACACAGGGTAGCACGCATGCCTGGCATGCTTGGGGCCATTGACTGCACCCATGTGGGCATCTGCATGCCACCTAGCCCTGTGAGTGTGGCATACATGAACAGGAAGGGGTTCCCCAGTGTCAACTGACAGGTGGTGTGCAATGCCAAGGGCGCATCACCAATGTCTGTGCCACACACCCTGGAGGTGCACATGATGCATTCATCTGGAACAGCACTGTGCCGTGCTACAGGTTTGAGTGTGGGGATATCCCCACAGGCCACCTAGTGGGTGAGTATGGGATGGGCAAGGGGTGCCAGGCAGGGCAGGGCATTGGAAGGGGAAGGCAGGGTGGGTGCGCTGGTGAGGGCGCCAGGGATGGGCAGAGGCACAGCAACAGAGGACACAGCTAACCATGCCATTCTCCACACAGGTGACAGTGGCTATCCACTCAGGCCCTGGCTGCTCACCCCTGCTGGTGCCCTTCGTCCCCAGCAGAAGAATGGTACAATGAGGCACATGCCAGCATGCGGAACATTATTGAGAGTGTATTTGGGATGCTGAAGGCACGGTTCCATTGCCTAGACAGATCTAGTGGTGCCCTACAGCACAGCCCCTCAAAAGCCTGTGGCCTATTCCTGGCCTGTTGCATACTGCACAACTTGGCCATTGACCATGGGATAGCTGTTGAGGCCAATAAGGGCACAGTAGTGGGGACGATGTGGGCAATGGGCCAGGGTGGTGAACAGCCCCCAGGTGGAGGGACCCCCCGCTGCAGAGGGATGGCACACCAGCACAGGGACACCATCGCACAGGAGTACTATGTGCAGGCAGGTAGGCGCCTCACCCATGCATGGGCCACATACACAGTGACAGCACTCAGGCAGGGGCATGCAAGGCAATGGCATGTACACACAGAGGTGTGGTGCAAGGGTGGGGTTGACAGTGCCACACAGCCACACACTTCTGCACATGGCAGGGAACAGCAACACACACACACACACACACACGTGCCCAGACACTGGCATGTGGTGGGGATCAGATCGATGTACCAGTACACAGGTGCAACCAGTGCAGAACTGCTCTCATCACACCCAGCCACTCGGACCTGCGGCCGGGCAGGCACTGACTCAGGCTGTGTGTAGCGTGACACACAGGTACCACACCTGTGGTATGCACACACACACTCACTGCCCATGCATGCACAGGGCAGCAGCAGCAGACTGCAGCCAGGCAGCATGCACATCAGGTCCACCGCTGAACCATGGACACCGCGCCACGTGGGCAACCACGCCAGGACCAATCGGCAGCCACAAGTTGCACATCAGCCACAGAGGGTGTCTGCAACAGCCTCACAGGGGTTGAACTGTGGGACCACAACTGGGTCCGTGCAGGGGTGTGTAGGCATCCAAACAGGCCCGCCCCAGTCGTGCCTGGGATGCCAACAGCAGAGCCTGGCATCGACAGCGAGGATGTCACTCAATGCCGGGTTTGTAGGGTAGACAGTGCACTATGTGGTGTGTGAGGTGGCCTGCCATGCCCTGTGGCAGCCTGCAGTGCAAGGCCATCCTGATCACATTGGCAGTGCGATCCTGGATGCGGTCATGCCCTCCTGCAAGCACTGAATAGCTTCCAGGAGCTGCATAGTGCCTCTCATGTTGCTCGACTGCCTGGTGCACCTCCACATGCAGTGTATGCATCCCAGCTACCAGCAGCACCTGTTGCTCCATGAAGGCCCGCGGCAATCAGGTGTGCTCTGAGAATGGGTCAGCGCCCAGGGAACCTGGGCATGGCCCCATCCCACCGCTGGTGTTCGGACCGCGCTGCACAACCCCCACTTAGGTGGATGCTGCACAGTGGGGACCCATTTGGTTGGTCCTATCAGGCACCCCGGTGGTGAACACCGCCCCAGCTGCCCTCTGTCCCCTGCTGCCTGCGCTGCTGCCCTCCGCCCCTGTACATTGCCCAGCGCCTGCACAGTCACACCACCACCACATGGCACTGCCAATGGTGGTGCACACGGCAGCACCTGCAGTGGCAGCAGGCAGCTGTCCCACTGCTGAAGGCCACTGGGCATGCTGTCTGTGGTGGTACTTGGTACGCATCTCCCGACGATGACACATCCCATGCTGTCCAGGATCATGGTCATGTAATCATCGGTGTTGGACTCGCCTTGATCTGTGTCTCCCATGCAGAGGACACCATGGCTAGTGTCCTGCTGAAACACAGCCAGGGCCTTGTCTGACCCCATGCCCAGGACATCCAGCTGGACAGCGGTGGTGTGCTGCAGCTGATCAGCCCCCAGATGCCCATGGAGGTGGATGGCTGGTCCTCCGGGTTGGACCAGCCTCCACGGCTGCTTCTGGTGCCCTTACACTGTAAGGAAGGTCATGCTGGTTCTGAAAGAGAAAACAGATGTGTCAGTGACGATGTACCCTGGTCCAACCCCCTGCTTGCTGTGTGTGCCCATCATACGTACTCATGCAGTGATGGGCTTCTTCCTGTCTGAACCCTCCACCCAGCACACCTTCGGCAGTGCTGCAGTGCATGATGGCTGCCACCAGCTCCTCCTGCACCGTGAGCTGTGGCACATCAGCAGGCCCCCCTCTGGTGGCTGTCCGGCTGCACGAATGGCTACCACCTTCTCCTTTATGTGGTATTTATCGGTTCCCACCTTCTTCCGGCACTCCTGCATTGACCACTGGTGGCTACCCTGCTGGTTCACACTCCTCGCCACCTCCTCCCAGGCTGAAGCCCTGGCCTGAAGTGTGTCTGTGGCACCAGTCAGGCCTCCACCTAGTAAAGTTGGGCCTGCGGGTGCAAGCAGGCCCATGCTCCTCACTCTCTCACGCTCCGACACTGTGCAACCTGTGGACATGACAGGTGTGTCACTGTCAGCTGCAGCCTATCCCATCCACCCTGCTGTGCTGACTGTGTTCAGCAGCAAGCGCAACTTATCTCAGATGGTTGCAATACTGGTCCATGGCCTGTGCTGTTTCAAGGCACTTATATAGCGCAATGCATGCAAATCAGCATTGGCGCAATGGTAATGACATGCTAATTTCACCAGTGCACTGCGCATTGGCTGATGAGCTCATTTGCATGTGGTGGCTGAATATCGCATACTTGCTCTGTGTGCAATGGAATTTCTCTAGAGCAAGTCGCGGCACAATGTCCATGCCTGCGCCGGTGCACAGGAAGCAGTGCGCATGCACAGGTGGTGTCCTACTGTGCGCCATGGCCCTTATTGTGCACCGCGCACAGTGCAAGGCAAACCCTGACCCCTACGTGATCCTTTGGGACTACACCACCATGTGCCTGTTCAGGCCATGCTCATTCCACGCATTCCACAAATGCGTGATTGACGGACACAGCGCATGCTCTCCACGAGGGTGCGCATCCCGTGCACATTGTCCACACATGCGCCTTTGGTGGTCATTTTGACCCACTTGTTGTAGCGGTCGTGATGGCACAGCAGGGAGTTTGTCAGGCCCACAATTGGTTGGATGTGGAGTTGATCAATCTGGTGGCCTGTGTGCAGCCACATGCACCAAGTTTCTTTCGCCAGGTGCCCCTGCAGCAGCCCAGGATGGAGCTCTGGCAGGCTATCGCTGCCAGCCTGGTGCTTGACACCAGGGTGGCCAGGATAGCTAAACAAAGTCACCACCTGTATGGAGACCTGATGCGGTGAGACCCAGAGTACCTGAGGCACCTGCAGGCACGCGTCCCAGAGAGGGTCATGCCACGGCCAGGTATGTCGTCTCATGCTGCATGTGTGCCCTAGTGCTGTACTGTGTTCCACTTGTTGCAGCGGTTGTGATGGCACAGTGGGGAGTTTGTCAGGCCCACAATTGGTTGGATGTGGAGTTGATCAATCTGGTGGCCTGTGTGCAGCCACATGCACCAAGGTTCTTGGCCAGGTGCCCCTGCAGCAGCCCAGGATGGAGCTCTGGCAGGCCATCGCTGCCAGCCTGGTGCTTAACACCAGGGGTGGCCAGGATGGCTAAACAAAAGTCACCACCTGTATGGGGACCTGGAAGCAGTGGGACCCAGAGTACCTGAGGCACCTGCAGGCACGCGTCCGCAGAGGGGTCATGCCACAGCCAGGTATGTCATCTCATGCTGCATGTGTGCCCTAGTGCTGTACTGTGGTGATGGCTTGGCTGCCTGGCATGCCCTGCAGAGGGGTGCACTGTCGGCGTGTGCATTACAATGTGGCATTGCTGGCGCAGGTTGCGCTGCACTAGAGCCTTGCAGGACATGTTGGGCAGGGGCATACACTGTGCACAGGGTGGTGGGCACCTGCTGTGGGTGTTCTCTGATGTATACCTGTCTTTGTTCCATTCCCAGGGCTGGAAGATCGATGCCAGGCAAGTACGGCAGGAGCACCAGGCCAGGCACAGCAAGCCACGCGGCAGAACCTGGGGAAGCGGAGGTGGAGCAGCCGGGCGGGACCGGTGCAAGTGGCACCACAGTGGCAGGTAGGCACGGGTTGCATTCCCTCTGCACATTACCAATTGTTCAGCGGGGAGTAGGTGCAGCCATGGCCACCTGTGCTATGTGCCATGGCAGCTATGTGTTGCACACTGTGTGGTGCATGCCACTGTGAGGTGGCCTTTGGTCACACATGTACCCAGGTTTTGGTGGGTGGTGTGCACCCAGCTACACAGGTGTCGCTGTGGTGCTGTTGGTGCCCTGTGCTTTCTGTCTGTTGCTGCACAGTCAGGTGGCCATTGGGCAGCAGTGTCCACCACTTTGCACTGTCATGACATGCTGGGTTGCTGGCAGGCATTGGCCCACCCCTGTGGGTGGCTACTGCACCACTCAAGGGGTGTGTGTCCCACTGCCCATTGCACACAGTGGGTGGGCATGGTGCCATGGGACCTTGCACTGATCACCTGTCCTCTCCTTTGACATAGGCATCCAGAGCAGATCATGGCTGCCCCTGTATCACTGGCTTCTGTGGCAAATCATACTTATTACATCGACGATGATGGAGGTGGCCCAGCAGGTGTGCAGGATCCTACTGATGGACTGGAGGAGGAGAAAGAGGTGTCAGGTGGCAGCGGGCCATGGTCTCCCGTAGTTCAACCTCAGCAACCCTCTTTTTACCCTTGCAATCCCTTCCCTATCGGACCCCTTCCCACTGTCTGGTCCCTGTTCCTGTCTCCTCCCTCACTTTCCTACCTTTCCAACCCCTTGCCATACATAGTTTTCAAATACAGTTGTTATTTTGCTTACCTGCCTGTGTCGGAGTCTGCTTTGCAGCTGGCATGAGGAGCCATGCTGCAGTGCCATAGTGTATGTCTGTGTGGTGTGCCTGTATCGGTGTGCGGTCCTGCCTCGTGGTGTCCTGCCCGTGGTCGGTGGCTGTGCCTTGGGTGGCCATGGGGCGCTGTCCAGAATGTGTGTGCTAGCAGCATGGTCCTGGGTATGGTTTGCTGGGGTCTGGGTGGGGCACAGCATGCAGCGTGGGGACTCCACAGGTGGCCCTTCATTGGTCATTGTGCTACCTTTGCCTGCTTTCTGTGCCACAGTTGTGTTCCAGGGTGGGGATATCTGGGTGCCTGTGTGTGTCCCTGCTGGTGGTGGCCACCTCTGGCCTGCCACTGTCTGTCCCTGGCACTGTCCCTGGTGTCTTCCTCTGCTGTGCCCCATGCCTTTACACTGCTGCTGTGCTCCCACCATTACCTGGGCTAGTCTTTGTGCACCATGGCGCATGTCTGGTTGCACCATGGCACATCTCTGGTGCGCTATGGCTCAGGTCTGGTTGCACCTTAGGCGCAAGTCTGGTTGCGCCATGGCACATCCCTGCGATATTCAGTCATGTTGTGCTGGCACATTTTGCTATGTGCAACCTCTGAATATCGCACTCATTGCACCATGGCGCATCGATTTGCACTGCGCGGACTTGCACTGTCCTTTGGCACATTTCTGAATATCTGGCCCCTAGGGTTTCAACACCTGATAATGCCTCCAGTTCACCAAACTTATTTACCAAACTTCTGGTATTTGCCACCATACATTTCCATCCATCCTTGCTATTCTTGTTTGTTTGTTTGTTTGTTTTAATTCTATTACTACTTGGTTATTTTTATATTGTTTTCTCGTGTATTACCCATATGACTGATTGTTGCTGGCTTCTTCTAACTCTGCCCCATTCCCTTAAATTTTAGTTTAAATATATCATGACTTTTTATTGATATGGACTCCCATCCTCCTTGCCCCTAATGTATTTAGATGTAGTCCATGTCATTTATAGAATTTGCTTTGATTTAAAATGTATACCAATCATGTACAAATCCAAAGCGACTTTATCTGTCTACCCATTTAGCCAGGAATTTATTTTTGTATAGTTCTTTATTTTCCTGTTCCTACCCTTGGGACTGGTAGAATTCCTGTAATAACTAGTATACACCCCATCTATTTCATTCTTTCACCAGTAGCAACAAAATCCACCTTGATATCATCTTCAAGACTATGCCCCACATAAGTATCTTCAGTATGGAGTACTACTACTGGTTTTGTCCTGCCTTTTGAATTAAACCATCAATGTTTTTCTCACATTCTTTACTTTAGCTCCTGGTAAACAACTTACTATAGTCATCTCTTTTCTTCCTCTACAAATGGTGGTATCAGTAAATCATTAAACAGAGTCACCTAAAACAACTGGTTCTACAAACAACACAGCGGAAAGCACAGGTAAGGAAAAAGAGTTGGGATCATTATGGGCACTAAGCTAAAGCCAGGCAGGTAATAGCTCTACTAGAAGTGATTGGAATGGAAGGAACTTTGCTGTTGGAGCCTCTCCTCCTCAGCAGCCTAGGAAGGCTCCCTCTCCCCAGGTGGGAAGGTACAGTAGGAGGGAGGAGTAGTGGAATATAGCCATGGATGTAACCCTGCTCATGGAAGGTTGCTGCAGGGGTCATGAGGGAGCTCCCAGTTTCTTCCCTGTAATCAGGGTTATTTCTGTTATTTTCCTACCTCACTGGGGTTGGGACCAATGCACTCAGGTTAGGGAATGAGAAGAGGAGGGGCCTAGCTGCAGCCATTGTAAGTGGATGGGGAGTCTGGATCTGCGGGCATCACACTGGTAGGGCAGGGCAGCCAGAGTTAGCCTCAGAGTGGAGGGGCATCAGCAGCATGACTTGCTCCTGATCTGTGGTGGAGGTGGAAAGGAGGTCACACTGTCTCATTGGGCATAGTGTGCATTGACTCCTTTCATCTCCCTGAGCCCTCCGTAGTGGCTCACTGCCCCACCATCCTACCACTGGGTAGGGAGGGAGCAAACCATAAAGTGGAGGATACTATTATTAGACAGGCTCCTCAGAAGGGGAACACCTCATTGATAGTGGGGTTCCCTGATCAAATTTTCCATTGTGCACATTGCACAGCTTGAATGTTTAGTAAACATAATGTATGGCTGTGACCATTAACCCCATTCACCTGTGTGATCATTTTCTCTGGGAGGGCAGCAATGGGATCTTAGTCAGCTAATGGGCTGTGCAATCAAGACAGCAAATGCAATATTGGGATGCAGCAGACAGCATCTCAAGAGACAATAGTTTCTTACATCTTTACTCAGAGCATGAATACCTCTATTTAAAATAGAATTGGCAAACAAAACAATAGGTTGCCAACCATATTATTTTGTTTGCCAGCTTCTGTTGTAAAGAGAGGTACTCATTCTCAGAATAAAGATTCATTGAAACTGTTGTGTCTTGGGTACTACCTGTTGTGAGGCAATTAGAGTTGAGTTTTAAAAGCTAAAAGTAGTAAAATAATGTCTAATAAATTGGAAAAGTCTTTAAGTTTACTAATCCAGAAACAAATGGTTTGATACCTTTTATTGGACCAACTTAGATGTTACAAAAGGAACAAAGTGCCTAAGCTTTCGGACCAACCAAGTCCTTCCTCAGAAGCTTATGACAGTTATTTACAAAATCCCATACTATTAATACCCAGATCATACATAAAAAACAGAAAAATTCTCATTATTCACTAGTAATAGCAGTGTGATTATATACTGCCACTTTTTGAACTCTGAACATATTAAGATGCATGATCTCACTCACTTTGGAGTGCTTGATAGGTTTAATTCCATTGGGTAACTATTGCAGCGATTGGTGTAAATGATGATATGTTAGGACTCTTGGCTCACATTCATAGTGAATATTTACTTCCTTCAACTAATTATCTTCCCCGTGGGTGGGTGTTGTTTCCATTGTGTTTTTATTTAGATTCCTTAGACTGTGTGGGATTGTCTAAATAACTGTCATAAGCTTCTGAAGAAGGACTTGGTTGGTCCAAAAGCTTAGGCACTCTGTTCCTTTGGTAACATCTAAGTTGGTCCAATAAAGATATCAAACCATTTGCATCTGGATCTGTTCTTATAAGGACCAATATGGCAACTAAACTAAATCTGTTTTTAATTTTACTAACTCATTATACCACATCTACTTTTCAGTTTCCTATGCAAAACATTTACAGTGCCACCTTTCTCCTTCCACATGCTTTTGTCTCAGTTTCTGCTCAACCTGCATATATGTCAGAACTCTGCTATTCGGTTGTGCAGAAGAATGTTAAATAGGAAGAGTACAAACAACTTTTGCCTTGAGTTTAACCACATGATTCAGTTGGCTCTATATGGCAAAGGCTCCTGAAATGGCAGAGATTTACTTATCAATATACCAAATTGTTTTTGCATTAATAATTCATTTAAAGCTGGCAACCTAGGTTTGGGTGAGCCTAAGTCACTGGGGCAGCTGGGAGGAGGACCATTGGTGACCACGCTGATATTTCTCCATTTCAGTGAAGTTTTGTTAAGAGCATTAAAACAGGAAAAATATGTTATGCTTTAACTGATTTTTTCCTAACTTATGTTTTCTTTTCAGATCGACATTGCTACTTCTTTATTTCTGCTCCTTTCCCTATGCTCGTCTCTGGATTCATGGATGTCTTGCTTGTTATTACAATGCTGTATACAGGATCCTTGTGTCTAATTCTTGGAGCAGTTTCAGTTCATGGTTTAGCATTACTTTTCACTTTCTGTTCATAAAATATGACATAAAATACTTAAGACAGCTCTTTTCTCTCACAAATTGGCAGTTTTACTTCTTTTTACTTTCCCACATTATTTTATTTTTCATTCTGTGGTGAACAAACTACTGTATACATTAATTTGGCGTTCTTATGGTGATTTTTATGGAGTTCCACCAGCTTAATAATATATTTTTTGCTTATGTAACAGCCCTTGACTCACCTTTGACTGTTCTGGGGCACTGGATGTCCTCACAGCAATCGTGTTCCAAGTTTCCTTCCTGGGTTAGGATAGGTAGGTGTAGCGGGCGCAGTGCCTCCACTTGAAGAACTGGTAGGGAATACTGGTACCTGTGGACAAATAGTAGGTTACCACCCCTAGGAAAGTATATTATTTTCCCCAAACAGTCCCCACACACACTGACAGTACCCTCCTTCTTTATAGAAACACTCAGTAGCAGCAATTAACATGAACACCAGCAGTATTTTATTGTAAGGGAAGGGAGAAGGGGAATGAAACAGCAATAACAATAACAACTAGATAACATTTCTGCCTCAAACAATCCCCACCTCCCACCTGCAGGTGCACCCATCTTTTCCTTGGCAGCTGCCCAGAGAAGTCTATACAGTCTTTCAGAGGGCACCTCACTGCCATATGCCGAGTAAACTGCAACACCTGTACCACGAATGACAGTACATCAACGGGTCACTGTACTGTCACTGCGGAATCCTGGCACTGCTTTCTCGGGTCTTGCATACCCTCTCTGAATCAACTCTGACTCAGAGTTGATTATATTAATCATAGGGAGTGCGGTGGGCAGAGCCTCCTGCATGGTGGGTTTGGGGCGAAGCCCTCCAGAAAGAAACAAAGTGTATTCAGACAGATTTATGTCAGCTGGAATTGTGGTTGACATAATCCATCACTGTAACTTTAATCAACAAAATATTTGTTGAACTGGTGTCGTGAGAGCCCCTCACCACAGTGCAGAAATCAATGTGGGGATCTGTTGTTGGGTCCCAAATTTTAAATTCACAACGCCTAACTTTAACTTTCAGGCCTGGGGCAGTTTTCTGTCAGAGTCCAGCCCAGGACTTAACCCCTAATTTTAGCCTAGCTAGCTAGCTAAATAAAGATTCCCATCCACAGCTTGGGGTACTTACAGTTCAGAAGTTCAAGGGGTTTCAAGGATCTGATTTTGTGGTACTGTGGCAGTATCAGGTCATTGGTGCACCATCACTGCAGCCGAGCTGGCTGAAGAGGAAGAGGGAGGATGGTGGTCTTTTCACCTGCCTGGTCTTGCCAACTTCACCTCAGAGGCCTTTATAGACAGTGTTCACCAGGCAGACCTTTTGACATCTCCCTCTGCTGGTCTTCTTTGTCTTGGTCTAGGGGGCAGGAGAGGTTTGGTCCATAGACCCCTATTTTGCACACCCATCAGACACAAGTAGCAGCTAGGCTCACTTGCTTCTCTAAACACAGTCATGGCTGGGCTTTGGCACAGTCTATAGCCTCAGCTCACTCACTCAGTCTCTCCAGCTTTCAGCACTAGAAAAATCTCAAAGCTTCCTCACTGAGGGCAAAACACAGTGGCTCAGAGTCACGTTCTGCTGCAGAACTAGATCTTTCACTGCTGCACAACCTACAGTCTCTCAGCTCACGTTGCAGCTCCAGACACTTTCACTTTCTCTTCTGTGCAAATTCAGAAAGGGTTTTCTCTGCAGTGAACTCCCAGTTGCTCTATCTGCAGCACTGCCAAATCTCTTTCCGTAATACAGTTTCACTATCCTTTCCAGAAGCAGAACTGGCAAGTCTTTTCTCCTGCTGCAAAAAACACTCTGAAGCTCCCTTCCGCTGTGACCAGACAGGCCATTGGGTACTAGGATGCAGGCCTTGGGCTGGATGGCACACAGACTGTCCTGCACACTGTTCACTGTTCTCTCTCCCAAATCACAGGTTGATCTCCCTTTGGTGAGCAAAACAGCCCTTTATATCCTCTTCTAGCAGCTCCCTTCTGATTGGCTGTTCAAATCCCAGGCTTTTTCATGCCCTCTAGCCTCTTACCCAGCAGCCCCATTTTTGTAGTCCTGTGGGGCTGCCATTTTGTGTACATTTACCCCCAAAGTCCTGGCTTTATTTTATTATTGTTGTCCTTAAAGTACAAGAACCCTTTTCCCCAAAGCCGGAGGCTTTATCCAGATGATTCCTGGCTCTTCTGCCTGCCCAGGGACCGGGATATGGTTAACTTATGGCTGTAGCAGTAGAGGCAGTAATGGAGCCACAGCTCCTTTAAAGTTTGCTCCTGATGGCTGCGTATGCATAGAAGCGCACGCTGCCTTGTTTTTATTTACATTTTGGTCCAAGCTTTCATCCACTCCCCAAACCAAACAATCTGCTCCTCCAAGTGCATTTGATTGGCGGTTCCTATCTTTTAGTAGTATTTAACAGATTTCTCCAAGGAGATCATTTTCCAGATAGCTGGAAGGAAATATCATCTTTCCTATATATATAAAAGGGTCAAGCTTCTGATCCTAATAAGTATAGACCCATTAGTCTCATTGATATGTCTCAGAAGGTATTTTGTAAAATAATATTGCAGAGGTTACAGTCCTGGATCCAAGAAAATCAGCTATTGAATGACACACAGAATGGTGTTAGAAGTGGATAATTTACTATTCAACACTGTTACGTTTTGTCACATCTTATTTATAAATACACATGTACCATATATACTCACTCATAAGTCGGTCCGCTCATAAGTCAGGGTGCTATTCAGCTTAGCGCAACAACACACTCTGCATAGACCGCTCATAAGTCAGAATGCCTTTTTGAGAACAGAATAAGAATGATGGCAACAGAATTCTAAAAAGGAAAACATCTTTTATTGATTCCAATACGTAAAAATAAAAATAAACCAGCACATTTCTCTGGGAGTTTCTGTATCAGTCCCATCAGTCCCCATCGCTGAAACCCAAAATTCAGTATCATCCTTATCGTCTGATTCAAACAGACTATGTAGCTGCTGTGAAGTAAGGGGATGTCCTCATACATGTCAGCGAGCTCTGCCAAATTGTTGTCCTCTTCTCCTTCGTCTGGTTGAGTGGCATCAGAGCATAGCAGATCATCATAAAGCAAATGGTCTTCAGTTCCATCAAGGCTATTTGAAATTCCACATTTTTAAATGACTTAACAATGGCCTCAGCGGGTATAGCATTCCAGGCATCGCGCACCCTCGCATACCCTACAATAGCTAGGCTTTTTAGATTCCCTCCTGCAGTCAGTTCTTTGTCACCTGCAACCCAAACAAACCTGTCAGTGTGGAGGTGTGTGGTAAACTAATTAAACCACAATATAACCCACAATCATACCCGGAAATAATAAAATGATCTGTACCTGTTACCATCCACTGCCGCCAGGATTCCCTCAGGTTCACTTTAAATGGTTTATTTAAACTGACATCTAGAGGCTGTAGTAATGATGTACAACCACCTGGAATCACTGCAGAGTATGTTTGTCAGTTTCTCAAATTCTGTTTTACAGAATCCACAAGATGTCCACGAAACATAACCCACACTAGAAGGCTTTGCTTGTTTAAGCGTGAATCAGGGCATCTGCTCCAAATTTCATCTATCCATTTGTTAACCAACTCTTCGTTCATCCACCCTTTTCATTTACTTCTACTAGAACACCCTGTGGCATTTTTCTTTCGGTTGTGTTTTTCTTTTAAATATCACCATTGGTTTTAGCTTAGTCCGTCTGCAAGGCAACAAAGAACCACTGTAAAATAAGATTTCTCAGCTCCAGAGGTCTGGACTGTGACAGTTTCTCACCCTTTATATGAACCGCTCTATTTGAGGGGATCAAAACTCACTGTGGTTTCATCCAGTTGCCAATAGGAAATCAGAGGGTAGTTGTATGTCATTTTTAACACAAAGCTGTGAAAACTGTCCACCTTTCTGTTTACATCTTTGGGGAGTTTTGGGTAATATGTGTTTTCTGCCTTAAAGTTAATCCGTGCCCGCCGCATAAAGCGGGTACACCACCGGCTGAAGCTTTGAACGAATGGACGTACTTTGTGAAATCACCGATGCCTGCAGTCTGATTGAAATTAGGTTAACAATATATCCCTGTTGCCTTAGCTTGAGAACCCACTCACAAAGCTTTGCCTCGATTGCTGCTATGGGTGAGGTGGACAACTTAATTCTTTTAACATTTCTGTCAAGGGATAGAAGCTCTAATTTTTAAGCGCCAATCTCAAATGAGTTTCGTTCACATTAAATTCTCTCTCTGCGCAGCACTGCTGTTTGATTCTGCATACTGAACAACTTTAACTTGTATTCAGCAGTGTAGGAGCAGCATTTTCTTTGAAGGAAGCCATCAATCTACCGTAGAATGTGGTGTGAGGTTAATGGATGGTGAAGTGAGGCAGTGCAAGCTATTTTTATTAAGCGGCTGCTGTATCGGGTTAATCACATAATTACTATCAGGCCACAAAAAAGCACAAGATCTTTAGCTAAGTACTTAAGTACTTGATATGCCACCATTATTAAGCAGCTATGTAACTATGTAGCACAGATGAAGCTTTGAAATCAATAAACACAACACCAGCTGACAATCAGGAGCAATACAGTAAACTGCGGCTGATAAATTCTTCCATGCATTTAGCTGTTTGCAATTTGAGACACAGGTTTTCAGTTTAAATGTAATTACTCACACAGAAGTCAGTACCCTAACTGTTGGCACTTAAAAGTTCTCAAAAACTGACTTATGGTGAGTATATCTGATTAAGAAATCAAAATGTTATTGTTGTTTAGTGGACCTCAGGTCTCGTTTGACAGTATTAGCTGTAAATTATTATAGCAGAAATTGCCAGCTTATAATATAGACCCCTTCCTGTTGGATATTATAATAAGGTTACATCAAAACACCTGGGTAAGAGTACAGTACATTCAGTCAGGAGGATTAACATCCGTTGTTAGAACTAATCTCGGAGTCCGACAGGGATGTATTCTTCCCTCACTTTATTTAACTTGTATATTAATACCATAATGGAATGGTTGCATCTTCCTGAATTTTATTCTATATTCTTTATTCTATATAAACCCGCCCAGCTTTCTAGCTTACTCTTACAGGCTACTGCCACCCGCCTGCCCACCACGTCCCCGACCTCTATTAAATCCCCAAGGGTACCGCCCAGTTCTCATCTACCCTGCTCTTATTACCTATCGGTAGACTTATCCCTCCAGGGCTCCCAGCTCATTTGCCATGGGACACGGCCACCAGGTGGACAGCGCTTCCTTAGCCGCCACCCGAGACCACAAGCTCGGACTCTTCCAGCAAAGAGGTATGGCAAAGCCACATTTTTTCTCCCACCCACCCATCCCCCTCTAGGCTCATTATTATATAGACAGCCTTCCCCACCCCTCTCATTCTTTGGTCTACTCCTTTCCATCTATCTAAAACATCTCTCCCTTGATGCTCTCAATGCGCTAACAGCGCTGCATTACCATTTCATATAGTGGTGTAAGACCATATTGGTGCAGCCACTTTACCACACGTTACCATCTCATACAGTGGTGTAAGACCACACTGGTGCAGCCTACTTCAGCAGCATCCTACCACCTTTTAAAGTACCAGCTACCGAGGAGACCGCACATCTTCAGTGATCATATAGGCTTGGTGCCTTCTGCTGTCTTGCTCAGCCCTGTTAAGTCCCCAAATACCTGCACACACCAATCTGACTTGTTCTGTCTGGTGATTCTGTAGGAGTCTGTAATCTGGCTATGCCATCTACAGATAAAACACCTCACCATAGTCATAGCTTACTATTTTTCACTATAAGGCGTCAACATGAGGGCTGATACCTGCTCCCTCTCTTCATCTTCCTATGGCTGGTGCCTTATGTAGTGTATCACCTGGGCTGAACTAACTCACAGGGGAGTCGGACCCTCTGTCACAGAGCTATTTGTACAGCAACTCATCTCATAGCTTTTGTTGCACCCTGCACTCCTATACTTGCATCAGTCTGCGGTAGCTTCTGGGGTGGGACCTGCACCTCCCTAGCCATATCCCCAGTAACAATGCCACTTTGTGGCATGTGGCAAGGTTTTAGTAGTTGCATCCTTAGGACAGCACTGTGTAAATAGCAGGGCCCAGCACTCTTGTTCTGTCATTCTAAGCAGTCGTGGAATAATTAGAGCTTTCAAATTATCTTTGGCTGCCCTAAAGAAAATTGTGTTTCTCCTCTTATTGTGCTCAGGCAATGTTGAACTTAACCCTGGTCCTAGTCGTCCTGGTGGCGCTGAGGGTTGAGGCGCTGGACGCCACACCTGGCGTTGCGCCGGGCGACCGGGTTCGAACGCACCGGTGGCCGGGGTTGGCGGGAGAGGAGGATCGAGCGTCCCAACGGATGCTCTCCTCCTCAGGGGGTTACCAAGAGCGCATTGCTCTGCATTCCTCCATAGCCGTTGGAAGCACCGGCAGAGGGAAGGGTGGGAGGCGTTTCGCTTGTCGGAGCTGAGGGGGACGCCGCGCGCGATGAGGGTTCATGCGGCGTAGCACGCTACCACTGGGGACGACGTCTTAGCGCAATGCGCCCTGGGGAGTGGGGACGCCAGGGAAGAAAACCGAAAACCTCCGGCAGCTCCTAGATGAAGTCCAACTTAAGTCCACCGACCACCTACAGGACAGACCCCAATGTGCGGAGAGGAGGATGGGCACTCTAGGGGGCAGATCCCAAGGTAGGTACCGGGGACATGAGCGGACGGAAGGGGAGGGGGCACCGGAGGTAGTAAGGAGGGGATAAAGATGAAAATAAAAAAAAAAAAAAAAACCCTGGTCCTACAGAAGCCTTGTCATCTCCGCCTGACCTTACAAGGCTGAGGAATGAGCTTTATGCACGCTAACGTTTGCAGTCTCTTAAAAAGCTTACATCGATCCAGAACTGTATCATTCATATCAAACCAGATGTGCTGGTAGTCTCAGAATCCTGGCTTAGATCTTCTACCCCTGACAGGGAGGTTAACATCCTAACTATTGGCTATTCAGAGCCGACAGGCAGACTAGGGGTAGTGGGTAGTCATTTATGACAAGGACAAATATACGGTCACTACCATTGACTCCTCCTCTATTACAAAAGCTTTGAATGTCTGTTCCTTAGGTTGAACATCCCGCTCAATGGCTATCAGGGTTATAGGGTGTTACAGGCCTCTATTTGCTGGGTCCCAGCTCCTGTCTCACTTAATAGGACATGAGACCCTCGAAACTATTATTCTAAGGTATCTCAATTATGACTGTTTTTCAAGGCTTCCTTAACCCTCAAATCTTTCTGCAATTCTCTTGGGCTCACACAACTCATTGAAGAACCTATGCATCCTAACAAGAAAACCCCAGAATAGCACCCTATTGGATGTCTTTCTTACAAGCAAGCCACAGTCCTTTTCCTACGCTGGAATATTTTCTCGGATGTCAGCGATCACTGCTTCATCGCGGTGTAAGATCTGATTCCAATCCCCCTCCATCTAAGTTCTCCACCAGAAGGTCCAGACACAACTTTGACCCATTTGCCTACATTGATGAGCTAAAATCGTCTGTACACTGGCAGAACTTTTACCTAGCCAATCGGTCAGAATGGCATATGACATTTTCATGAAATAGTGTCTTGTGCCATAAATAATCATGTTTCCTTGGAAAAGTCCACGTAAGACCAGAAGTTGACTTTGGTTCTCTGTTGAACTCAAAGCTGCATTACTAGCGAGAGATAAACTCTGAAAAAGCCTGCAAATCAAAAACTACCAAGGACTGGTGCCACTTCAGGAAGGCTTGGAACTTCTGCACCAAATTTGTTAGAGAGGCTAAGGCCAACTTCTGCCATTCTGAGCTTGACTCTGCCTCAAGGTGCCCAGCTAAATGTTGGTCCACAGTCAAAGAGCTGTCTGGTCATACAGCTGGAAATGTACTTCCTTGAAAATCATCTCTGACAATGTTACTATCAATGATAGTAAGGAGATTCTCAGACCTTCAACAACCACTTTGCTACGGCAGGTCTAGCATTTGACAATTCACCAGCATCCATGTTACGTTGTCAGGCTAGTGCACAGATTCCTGAACCTAGCACTCAAAACGGTCTTCTCATTCCTTCCTACTTTGTTGAAAGAGGTTGAAGACCTCCTTCTACAGTTGGACACCAAGAAAAGCACTGGTGCTGACTCTCTCAACCCTTCTTAAAGACAGCATACCACATCCTAGCTGTACCAATCACACACCTATTTAACTTGTCTTTGTCCAGGGGACTCTTCCACACCTATGGAAATTGCCCACATCATTCCTCTGTTTAAATCAGGGATCCTGTGACCTAAATAATTACAGGCCGATATCTCTCCTACCAACATCATCTAAACTGCTGGAAAAAATTGAGATGCTCAGTTGAGATCCTACCTGAAATAACAAGAACCTGAAACCCTATGCAATGCAGTCTGGTTTCAGAGCCAAACACATTACCATTACGGCTCTGGTCAAAGTGACTGATGACTGGCAATGGAGCTGGAAAACAAGAAATTTGTATGTGCCGTGTTCCTGGACCTCAACAAGGCCTTTGACACTGTCGACCACTGCTTGCTTCTTTCCAGCCTAAAAGTGATAGGTCTGGACCCGACCTCTCTGTGCTGGTTCAATAATTACCTTACAGATAGGCTTCAGCAGGTCAAAGCGAAGGGTAGCTCTCTCCCTCAAACCACTAAAATGAGGCATTCCACAGGGATCCATCCTGGGGCCTCTATTGTTTGTCATTTATATAAACAATATTGATGTTGGCATCAAGGCAGCCAATATTCACCTTTTCACTGATGATATGGTGTTGCACCTCAGTCCCAACTCTGAAAGCCATCTGTGGAGATTTACAAACAGAATTCAACTTGTTGCAGAATCAGCTCCTGAATAAAAACTCTTAATCAGTGCTAAAAAACAAAGCTATGCTGTTCTCTCCAGCTACTTATTCAGCAAACCCTACTATCTCTGGCTCCTTACCTCCCATAAACACTTTACTAGGAGAGAGGTTGGAATTTGTTACGAAATTCAAGTACCTAGGGTTCTGGCTAGAACACAGACTCTCCTTCATGGAGCACGCCGAGGATCTGCTGAAACAGTAGAGGCGGAGGCTTGGTCTCTTCTTTAGAATAACCTGCCTCCTGACCAAAGATGCCAAGATGCAGTTAGTTCAATCCACGTTTCTATCCCTAATTGATTATGCTGATTTCATTTACAGTCAGTGTAATGCCTTCTGTCTTATTAAACTGGACACCTTATACCACAGAGCCTTGAGATTCATAATTGGCCTACCTATCACCACCCACCACTGCTCCTTATATGCAGCTGTAGGGTGGATCCCCCTTCAGTATGAGAAGGAAGAGAAATGCAGCTCTCTGGACTTTTAAGCTATTACCAATAAATTACCCCAATACATTTCCGACTGTTGCTGTTATACGTGGTAGGCAACTACACACTTTGAGAGAGTGGCCATAGGCTTTGTGTTGCCCTCACTCTGGAACAAACTACAGATATCTATGAAACTGAGTCTCCCTGTTGGTTTTACCCCACCCCTGTGCCCAACCCTTGCCGAAGTTCAACTTGGATGGACACAGCAGGGGCCTGTAGGTGGGACAGGGACTGAAGAATCCTTTGAGTACTGCTTGTCTTATGAGCTTGGTTGTTAAATTTGATAATAACCAAGCTCACTACTAAATACCATGCTATACATGTAGGTGGTGAGGAGACAGGGTGCATTTTGCGTTCATGTCGGGAGCGACAGACTCACTGGGACAAACTTTGTCTGTGTTAGTGGCTCAGTAGGTAGCACACTTGCCTCTGAGGCTGGGAGATCACAGGGCTGTGGGTTCAGTTTCCACATCTGGCACTTCGGTTAATATCCCAGTACTGACACTGTAGTGCAGCATGAGAGGGTGCTGCACTTCTAAGGTGCCATCTTCGGATGAGATGTAAACTGAGGTCCCATCTGCTTGGATTGGTGGTAGTTCAGGTGGATATTAAAGATCCCATGGCACTAATCGAAAAGAGTAGGGAATTTCCCTGGTGTCCTGGCCAAATTCTCTCATTCACTAAAATACCACCAACAGCTTAATGTGGTTCAAGGTCAGTTGGCATTCATCTGTATCCCCTCCCTGGGTAGTGCCTGAAAATAGGAAGGATTTGTCTAGTGCACTTACCCGGTCAACAAAAACTAAAAAAAAAAAAAAAAAACACAGGTGGGAGGCAGTAAAATCAGGCCCCAGTAGACAGTGACACTCACTCCTCATCTCAAGGGATGCAGTAGAGCAGACACTCCACAGTCTCCAGTCAGTGCACATAAAAGAAAGAAAAACATACATCGCTATAAGTTTGATAAAGGATTCCCAGATTTTGTCCTTAAGCGGAGACAGATGGCATCAATTTCTTGGCACATTGGCGGTTGTTTCAGGGACTCGGGCCTAAAGCAAAATGCTCGGCAAGTCGGTGGCAAACATGCTACTGCTTTCCTCCTCTCACCTCCACTCTTCCTTAGTCTCCACAGATGCATACCCACTTTGCTCAACTGGGAGGATGGGAGATCAGACAATCAGCAGCCAGCTAGAACATAAAAAAAATGGCACACTTTGAATGGCACACACTGTGCTTGCTGGGACTCAGGAACAGCCCCCCAACTTGGAAATTGTGAATCTAAGTTTTGGGTTTCGTTTCAGGCTTGGAAGTGTGAAACCTGATTTGGAACATTAATTCCGAACACTGCCAAACCCAAACAGCCCAAACTTGTAATCTGACCCAATGCCCAGCCCTAATAGAGATACAGCCATTTCCTCCAGGGACTTTCACTGGGTTTCTCCTCTTCAAAATTTTAAATGGTATATACAATACTTGAGATGTGTAAATTTTATGCAGGTTATCTGGCTTTTGTCATCTCTGAAACTGTAAATAATAATTTGGACGATCATATGCTATAGGGACATGTGAGACTTCTTTTTTTGCCACAAATTGCCTTTTTCAAATATTCAATATTTTTGATTCTGGAATTTTGAGATTACAGGCATGATACTTGGATGGGCTGTAGGTAACCAGATCCGAACCCATCCAAAGCCTGTTTACTCCTGTTTAGGACTGCTAAAGATTGTTGCATCCTCTGTTCCCCTATTTCCTTCTTCTTTTTTCTAAATATTATATTGGCATATTTAGATCATTTGTGGCATTTATGGATCAATACTTGAATCTTCAGATGTTGTATACAACTGAGATTTCCCTTTTCTGTGAATTTTAAGTCTATCTGATTAGTCACACATTGTGGCAGACAGTTGTGTTTCTCTTACTTTTCATCATCACATATACCTTTAAAACAGCGATCTAAAATTACATTTACCTATATTCTGATCATAATTTTGCCAACCTTTCTGCATATTCAAATTATTCAATGTTATATTCTAATTGGCACTTGACTTTAAGTATGTGTATTTGAGAGTATTTCTTAAAGATCATTTGTTATATGAACAGAACCTATTGCTGATTATATGGTGTCTTGTAATGAGATATTACATGTATTTTAAAACTTTCAATATAACTGTACAAGTCAGTGCTATTTATGAACCTTGTATTTTAAATGTTTTGACATTTTCTTGTAAAGGCAAAAGCTGAACAATAAACTTGAACTTGAAAAAAGGAAAAACGTGGACATCAAGCAGTAGTGCTCTGTAAAGGTGTGGACTGTTTTCTATGAACCGCTTTACAGATTTCTAGCAGGAGCATCTGACTGCTGCCACAGAGGCAGCAGTTCCACATGTAGAGTGAGCCCTAAGACCCTGAGGGTGGCTGTTTGCCAGCTTTAGAGTAACAGAACTGAATGTATGAGACAATCCAGCAGGACATAGTCCTCTTTGAGGCTAGACTGCCCTTCCTCACTTCTCTATACAGTAGGTGAAGAACAGCTGGTGTGGGAAAACCTATGGTCTTAGTGCCTTCAGATAGTATTCGAGAGACCTCTTGACATCCAGACTGTGCAGCTTTTACTTGCCAGTATTGAAGTGCTCTGTAAAGAACACGGAAGGGTGATAGACTGGTTCAGGTGGAACTCGGGCACCACTTTAGTAAGGAATTTTCTGTTAGTACTAAGGACTACCTTGTCTCGGTGGAAACTGATGTAGTTTTGGTCCATGCAGAGGGCATGTAACTTAAACACTTTTCTGGCTGGCGTGATGGCTACCAGGAAGACTGTCTTCCATGTGACATACTTCAAATCTACGATGGCCATTGGCTCAAAGGAGATTTCTACACTTGGCTAAACAGGCGTTCAGTTCCCATGAAGAGATGGGCTCCCCAACTGGAGGATACAGATGTATGAGACTCTTAAAGAACCACTTGAAAATATGGTGAGATGCCACTGTTTTCTGCTTACCTGCTGATGAATAGGCAGAAATAGCTGCCAGTGAATTGGGATGGGTCACACAAGAAAGTAAGCGTAGGATTTCTTGGTTAATACAAATTTTAAGGTAATAAAATTCAATAGCCTGAAAGCCTTTATGATAAATTAGAACCAAGAAAATGTGTATATAATTTGAGAGACATAAATTTAAGGGTTATGTACTCAGGTCCATAAACAGATATAGTACTCTTAGATTTTGGTTATAGTTAATCATTTATGGGGTTTTGAAACCTGTATATTGTAATCAGATTAATGATTTGAAGGTATTTTAAGAAGTCTGATGTCTGAATTAAAAGTACATTGTGATTGTTATAGGTGATTGTTTAGGTGTTTTACGTTTTATATTTTGAATGATTGGTTTATGTATATTGTGCATGTATTGTTATAATTTATGAGTTATGTAATTATACAGGACCATCTTGAAAATAGGACTTTGTCCTAATGATGTGAATTTTTCCATCTGAATTCCTGTTTAAAAATAAAGGTTTTAACTAACTAACTAACTAACTAAGTAAACCCTTAGGGTAACTGGTCTGAGACCTAAGATTTGCAGGTGCAGAAGATAGTCAAGAGTGTAGTCAGATCAGCCTGAAGTGGGCTGAGATTTTTAGAACCACTCCTTAATGAAAACCTTTTCCACTTGGATGCCTAAGTTTTCCAAGTAGTTGGTTTCCACGACACTTTTACGACATGTAGAACCTGTTCGAGAAATGGAAATTGGAACATTCTAGCTCCTCAAAACCAGGCTTTGAGCCACAGGGACTCAAAGTTCAGGAAGGTTATTCTGCCCCATGATGTTGTCAGAAGGTTGTGCCTCAAAGGAAGGCCTATGGGTTTCCTGACAGACAGAGTCAGTAGGTGGGAGTACCAAGGCTGTCTGGCTCAGTCCAGGGCTATTAAAATCATGACTGTAGGCTGTATTCTCAGCCTCAGAAGAACTCGTAACAACAGAGGAAGAGAGGAAAGCTTACAGAAACTTCCCCTCAATCCAGACACAGAGCCTCTGTGGGAATCATACCCACTGCCGAGGCCTGCAACAGTAGAGGGAATCTGAAAATTGTCTCTGAAGCAAACAGATCTATTTGTGGTGTGCCCCATCTCATGAAAACAGAGGCTAGCACTTGCCAGTTCACTGACCATTCATGGTGATCTTTGCTGATCCTGCTGAGGAGTATGCCAGGACATTATCCTTTCCCAGGAGGTGTTTTGCTGTTAAGTGCATCTCCAGTGAGTATGCTAGATTCCAGAGTTTCATAGCTTCTGTGCACAGCTTTAAGGACCTTATGCCTCCTGTTTGCTGATGTAGCACATGGTGGTGGTTGGTGTTGTCTGTTCTGACCTGTGTGGATTGGCCCTTGATTTGTGGTGCAAAACCTGAAAAGCTAGAAACACTGCTGTTAGCTCCAGTAGATTTATGTGCTCCCTGAAGTCCCATTGAGACCACACCCCATTCACAGTGAGGTCTCCTAGGTGAGCTCCTCAGCCCAACATGGAAGCATCAGTAGTCAGGATGACTGTAGGAGTCCTTGCCTCAAAGGTACTCCTTCTCTAAGGCTTTCCCCATCTTTCCACCATTCCAAGGCTTGTAACAGGACCCTTGTGTCTGGCACTAAGCTTGGATAAGGGCTGACACTTTTGGGACTAGGGGCTACAAGTGGAACTGAATGTCCCTTATTTGAAATCTTACGCCTGGAACCGCGCTGTGGTGGATGTCATACAGTATGTCCTAACAGCTAAAGAAATTGTCTTGCTGGTCTTGGTTGACCTATGTCAAAGGATTTTACCAGGTCTATAGGTTTCTTACCCTATCCAGGGGTAGGAAGGCTTTCCCCTGCAGTGAGTGCATCCAGTTCTGCTCCTATGAAGTCCAGTATTTGTACTGGGGCTGTCTGAGACTTTTGCACATTTATAAGATTCCTGATCTCTTCAGAGTGTGCTGAGTGAGGAGGAGTGAGTCTTTGACCTGCTGGTATGATTTTCCCATGACTAACCAGTTGTCTAAGTAAGGAAAAACTGTCAACCCTTTTCTTCTTAGATGTGCTGCTGCTACAGTAAGCACTTTGTGAACACTCTCAAAGAGGATGACAGGCTGAAAGGAAGAGCTGTGAATTGGTAGTGACCTGAGGGAAGCATGAACCACAGGTATTTTCTGTGACTGGGCCTGACTGGGATGTGAAAATATGCATCCTTCAGGTCCAGGGATGCTAACCAATCCCATGTTAAAGGGATGGTATAACTGTGGACAGAGCGACCATCTTGAATTTGAATTTTTAGATCCTTGCTCATGAATCTGAGGTCCAGAATGGGTCGCCATTCCCCATTTTCTTTTGTGAGAGTACCTTGATTAAGGCCCTTTCCCCACTGGGATAGGGGCAATTATTTCTGCAGCGTATACCAGTAAGAGTTTGTGACCTCCAGGTCTAGCAGATTTTCTTTGTTGGAGTTTGCGGGGTGGGGAGTTGGAAATGTCTGTGTACCAACAATTTTGGAAACATTTTGAAGTTTGAAGTGAGGCCTTAGTTCACTACTTCCAGGACCCATTTGTCTGTGGTGATGCTTTCCAACTCCTGAAAGAAACAGTAGAGCCTTCACCTTACTGGCACGGGGCAGTGACCTGGACACACACATCAAGGGTTCTGTTTAGGCTGAGCCCTGGAGGATGAGCAGTGATCAGACTTCGGGATGGTCTTAGTCCTCTGCCCTGAGTAACCTCTCAAATGAGAATATTCATAGGGCATGGGCATGGGGTAGTAGAGTCATGTAGTGAACCCCTACCCTGGCCTCCCTTTCCTCAAGGCCTGTAAGGCATAGAAGCTTTTTGCTTCTCTGTATTGCTTCTGTAAGTGGTCTTGTACTCCTGAATCTTTCATTGAAGCCTCTGTTTGTCCCTAAAGAAAGAGTTATTCTCACATGGGAAAACCATGGCCTTTGCCTGAGCATCATGAGACAAATTAGTTGTCCTTACCTATGCAAATCTCCTAAGGAGACGGCATGGGCCGTGGACCTGGAGCAGTTCCATTATTGTCTGTCCATGTGGTACTGGTATTTGGTTGCCTGCAGGGCAGTTCTAGCAGTGTCTGCTATGCCCTGGGCCTGGTCCCCTGGTATTTGTTCACACTGGGACAGTACTGCGTTCCAAAGGGCTTTCTGGTACTGAATCGTGAGGCTGTATATGCAGCCTGTCTCAGAAGAAGGGAGGCTGTCATATACATTTTCTTTCCCATACTGTCCAGCCATCTGGAAACTTTGTCTGGAGGATGGGAGAGAGGGGGATCCTGGCCTTGTCGCAAACAGCTGCCTGGACCACCCCTCATGATCAGGGGTGCACAAGGTATTCAACATTATGTATATCCAGCTGGTACTTTCCATCTGTTTTCTTGTCCACCCCAGAGACAGACATTGTAGATTGAAGAGCGTGCAGGTTGTTCTCTTTAGTGCCCTGTGCACTGGTAAGAGCAGCTTTTTGTGGGGTTTATCCCATCATATCCAAGTGGTCAGCCTCCTCTTCTTCCTCACCTGTCTCTGGAGTGGAAAGAGCCAAAGTAGGTAGGTAGGTAGGTAACATTTTTATTTTTATTCAGGTAATACATGTCATTTGGACATAAGTCCAGTTTACAAGACAGACCTAAAAATACCATCAACAGCTTAATCTGGTTCAAGGTCAGTTGGAATTCATCAGTATCCCCTCCCCGGTCGTGCCTGAAAATAGGCAGGATTTGTCTAGTGCACTTACCCAGTCAACAAAAGCTAAATAAATAAATAAATAAAGACCTGTGCAATCCCTATCTAGGTTCATACAAAGTTCCATAATAATACATGAACAGACACCACAATAAATAAAACTAAATAACAAAATACAAAAATATATAAAATAAAATACTTCCATTGCCAATATATAAAAAAAATCTTATCAATTTCTACAGTACATTAAAATGTATTCAACACTTACAAACATAGATATTTAATTCCTTTATAGTGTGAACAAATGTAGAAAGCATCCATTATCTGCCTCACAAAGGCATAGTGAGATGGATAATCCTCCTGCTCCCATGGAACGGATCCAAAGCTCTGACAGGGGAACCAGCAAGAGAGACAGTGATCTTTTGATAGTCTGCGTATGTATGTCCACCGGTGTCTCCTTTTGCCTTTTGGCAGGAGGAGCAGTGTCTTTCATCACTTTCGTCTGTATGTTCTCTACTGGAGTCTCCTTTCGCAGGAGGGGCAGTGACCCTTTTATGGTGTATTTAAAACTGTCCACTGACATCTCCTTTTGCCTTTCAGCAGGAGGGGTAGTGCTTTTTAAACTTGTGCCTCAAACTGTCCGCTAGCGTCTGCTTTTGCCTCTCAGCAGAAGGGACAGTGGTATGCTTCAACTTCTTCTTCTTCTTCTTAGAGGGAACAGATCCAGGGGCCTGCTCTAAGAGTTCACTTCTGAACTTCTGAGGGGTCCCTAGAGGTCCTAGGGTGTTAACCTGTGAAGGACCTTCTTCAGCATCCTGAGGAAAAGAGTGGTAGAGAAAGAAGACATTATACTTCCACAAACAGCAAAAAAGTAATTGGTTAAACAATCTGTTGCAGTGCAAAATATCACTGGTCTAAAGGGATCCCAATGAAAGTAATATGGCACCTAAGTAAATAATTCTGACAGGACTGTACTTTTATTTCAGTATGTTATGAAAAACTAGTAAGCAGCAACAGGTAAAAACACTTCCTCCCACAAAGAAGACGCTGCAGACAGGGAAAATGGATCTCTGAAGTGAGAACTGCTGTGGGGACTCGTACTGCTGAGGGCGTTAAAGAGAAAAAACTGATTCACAAATATTTAGTTAAAAAACCTAATAAACAATAAAATAATCAGCAAATCAGTCTTCCTGTAATTCTGGCTGAAAATGATGTGAGGAATACGATTCTCCAGAGTGGCAGTCACTGGGAAGATAGTGAGTAAGAAAGTAAATAAAATGTAATTGAAATTACAATAAAAACTATTTAGAGGGCAGAGTTGCGTGAATAAAATAAAACTGCAGGAAAAATGCAAATGTTGCGAGCTGCTGAAGAGAGCTCTTTGGGGCAACTTGCTTCTTTGAGTGGAGAAAGATTTGATGTTAGGCTGCGGTTGGCAGGGACACCTAGAGGGAAGCAGTTCAAACGGCGTTCAAATTCTAAACCTCTTCACCTATTGGGCTCATCTGCATGTTAGGCATAATAAGGGATTCCTGGGGTTTGAAGAAAGGGTTGCATTTAAGAGGTATAAGAAAAGACAGAGAGAGGAGGACAGGGACGTTTGTCTAGAGAAACAGAAGGAAGGCGGTGAGGGGTGCAAAGGCTCAGACAGAGGAAAAGACTGCCCCTGCTACTGAGAATAAGATGTTCTTCAGATACATAAGTGAGAAGGGAAAACAAAGAGAGGACAGTAAGACTTTAAGGCGGAAGGAGAAGACTGTACAGAAGGAGACCAAGAAAAAGAAGATATTTTAAACCAGTATTTCTACTCAGTCTTCACAGTGAAGGGACGGACTACCAGGGAGAAGCAGTGATAGGGTGGGAGGGGTCAACATAGGACCATGTTTAGAGTAGAGTGCTAAAAGGACCTACGGACCTGAAGGTGGACAAGGCTATGGGACTGGATGGGAGTCACCCCAGCATACTAAAAGAACTAAGGAAGATTGTGGCTGCCCCACTGACCACCTTGTTCAGCAACTCACTAGTAACAGAAGTGGTTCCAGAGGACTGCAGAAGGGCTGATGTTGTCCCTCTACATAACATTGGCAGCAGGGAACTATAGGCTGGTCAGTCTCACTTCATTGGTGGGAAATGAATGGGAACACTGCTGAAAGAAAGAATGACAGAATATCTTGAATCTAATTGGGACCACAGGGAACACAGATTCACGGGGAGGGCACGCTAAATGAATGCAATAGATTTCTTTGAATGGGTAACTAGGAAACTGATCTGAGTACAGCAGTGGATGTGGCCTTTTAGACTTTAACAAGGCCTCTGACATGGTGCCCATAGAAGACTGATTAGGAAGTTGACCAAGGAGTGGATTCATAGTGGTGAATTGAGTTATAAACTTACTAACATAAGGAATGTTGATTTTTAATGAAAAGGAACTTTTTCTATATGTACTACACTTCTTTTTGCTCTCATGTTCAGCCTAGATGGTAAGAATCTTTTTCCAAAACACTTAGGAAAGAAGCAGCCTGTGTCAATGTAATGCCTTTCAAAGGTTCCGTGAAAAGTCACTGCTAAGGCCAGACTAACACGGTCACCAGTCCCACCCCTCCCTGGAAGAGGAAAGCCTCCTGGGATGTCGTTCCTTGTCCTCCCAGCTGACCATCCAACTCCTGAGCTCACTTCCAAACTGGGACATCAGTGCTGCAAGCAGTAGTGCTACTGCTGCACCAGTGGACCAGCGAGAGAGACATTTTTTGTGTTGTGAGCTGAAAATTCCCTATCACACACAAATTGCTGTGACAATGGAATTCTTTTCAGCTCACACCCAAAAATAACTTCCATAATCCATCGCCTTCCCAGCACAGTCCACCCTCCCTTGTTGTCCTGAGTGCAGGGCAGCGTAAGGATGCAGAGTAAAATAGCTTTATTTGCCTTTTAACATTAAAATGTAGGCCTGTTGGTGCTGAGGGTTGAGGTGCTGAATGCCACACCTCACACCACGCCGGTGACCCAGGTTCGAGGCGAACTCGGGCTGCCGGGGTTGGGCCCGGGGGCATGGATTTGGACTGAGTCACCAGCAGGCAGCTCCTGTCCAGCTCTCCTGTGACCAGATAGCTGGACAGGGCCATCGATGGATGTCCTGCTAATTGCACTTCAGCAAGGCCTTTAATTCTGTGCCACATAGGAGGCTGGCGGGAAGCTGGAATACATAGGGGTGGGAATGAAGATGACCAGATGGATAGATCAACTAGCTGGAATGGAAGGCAGCAGGAAGATTGTTGGTTTGGGGACTCTTATCGCCAAAGGAAGTGAGCGAGCAGGGTGCCACAGGGATTGGTACTGGGACCAGTGCTGTTTGGAATATACATAGCCGATATCTTACATGGGATCCAGAGTAGAATCAGTCTGTTCACTGATGATACGAAGATGGGAGCTGTGGTAGATGACATCGAGAAGGGTGGAAGGGGCTGCAGGAGGACCTGAACAAACTACAGGAGTGGTCGGAAACATGGCAGCTGGGGTTCAACACCAAGAAGTGTAAGGTACTGCATTTTGGAGCTAGGAACCAGGAGGAGCTATCAGCTGAGAGGGTGCAGCTGGAAAGCACTGAGGAGGAAAGAGATCTGGGGGTGCTTATAACAGGCAGCATGAACAACTCAGCTCAATGCAGGAAGGCGGCAACAAGCGTCAACAGGATGCTGGGGTGTATAGCAAGGGAATCTCCTCCAGAAATAGGAGGTAGTCCTTCCCTTGTACAGATCTCTGGTCAGGCCACACTGGAGTACTATGTGCAGTACTGGCACTCATCCCTGAAGAAGGACATCAAATTGTTAGAAGGGGTGCAATGTAGGGAGACCAAGATGATCCAGGGATTGGAGGAAAGTCCTACAGGGATAGAGTGGGTGAGCTGAACATGTACTACCTGGAGGAGAGGAGAGATGGGGATAGGAGAAACCTTTAAATACCTTAAGGAGATAAATAAGGCTAATACAGAAGGAATTTTCCAGCTTAGAAGAGGGAGGATATAGAGGGCATCAGCTGAGATTGGAGGAAAGATTTAGAGGAAATCAGGAGACACTTTTTCACTGAACAGGTGGTGGACAGATGGATGCTCTACCCAATGAGGTGGTATCTGTAGAATGGTGAGCAGCTTTAATAGGGATGGGACAGGGTGAGGGGGTTGTGATGAAGCGGGGTGGGGAGGGTGGGGCAGCTTAAAGTTTGGGGCTAGCTGCACAATCAGGCAGACTCAATAGACCATAAGAACTGCTTCTGCTGGCATTTTCATATGATTTACTTTCCTGGGGAGGTCAGACACACTGCGTAGCTTCAGCAGCTCACAGTGGTGACTGGGAATATCACGCTGATGCAATGCATGCTACAGGGTATGAGGTGGCAGCGGACATTCTGCGGGTAGGTGCAGGAATGCACCCATGCCACGCTAGATGTCATGGCATGTCCACACCCGGGACCACATAAAATGTGAACATGGACCCTGGCACCCGGATAGGTGAAGGTGGGTCCAGAGGATGACCCCAGACCCCTCGCTGGATCCATCCTGGCTGGCTTCATGTCTCCTCCTCTGCCCAGCTGCTCCTCTAGATTCTAGATAGAGTGCCAGAGGAGTCAGGTGGTCCCACCTGGGGGGCTCAGAGTCGGGGTGGGGTGGTCAGTGGAGCTGAATGAGCAACCCTGGGACGGACCTTCAGACCATGGAGAATCTCAGGCTGGGCAGGACAAGATCAGACCGTGTGATCTCATTGGGGAGAGATCTAAGGGGCCAGTGAATTAGGAGCATAAATAGAGTTGAAAAAACATTAAAATGTACCTGCAGTCTCACATGGCACCTCTCTTGCATATGTATTTGTACTCATACACCGCAGTTCAGTCAGCATCTTCTCCGTTGTTCTCACTGCAGGACTGAGGACAGCATCTGGTCTGCCCTATTGTACTGCTGATGATCAGGACCAGGACTGGTAACTGTGGGACTGACACAGACATCTGCTCCATTTCTGTGTGTGCCCCATTGTACTGCTAATGACGGGACCATGATTGGTAACTGTAGGACTAAGACAGCTACCTGCTCTATTGCTCTATGTGCCCCATGAGCCGTCGTCTACTCCATTGCTCTATGTGCCCTATTGAACTGATAATGACTGGGACTGGTAACTGCAGGACTGAGACAGCCATCTGCTCAATTGTTCTATGTGCCCGTGAGCCAGTCATCTACTCCATTGCTCTATGTGCCCTATTGAACTGATAATGACTGGGACTGGTAACTGCAGGACTGAGACAGCCATCTGCTCAATTGTTCTATGTGCCCGTGAGCCAGTCATCTACCCTTTACTCTATGTGCCCCATTGTACTGCTGATGACTAGGACCAGGACTGGAAACTGCAGGGCTGAGACAGTTGTGTGGTAAGGGAAGAGGCTACTCTAACAGGTATATTGTATTATATAAAGCCGACTGGGTGTCCACCCCTGGTATCACTTGACCACCCCTCTCCTCCAGATAACCAGCCCCCATGATGGGTATTGACACAGGGTGCCCACCTCAGGAGCTGCCACACAGTAAAAGCTGAAGCTGGGTGTCCAATCCCCAGTGTCGGGTCCAGATCCTGAAAAGAAGAAAACTTCCTCATTGGGTTTTGTTTGTTTATTTGTTTTTATTAAACTGGCAAAGAAGGAAATGGTTCCTCAGCGATCTGAGCCCCACTCTACACCAAACCCTCACTCAGCACCCATAATCCCACCCCACATACCCTCACTCACCTACATATGGTCCCCTGAGATAGATCCACTCTCTGATCAAAAGACATCCTCCTGCTGGAACCACAACTGCAATATGAGAAAATAAGGTAAGTTCTGTTTATGTATTTCAATGTACTTTGAACTTTTCTCATAACTATATTTCTTTTTCAGAATTTGTTTCCAGTTTTCAACATGGCCTTTTGGGACCCCATCTCATGAACAAAGCAAGAGTTTTCAAATCTGTCCAGAAATGTGATTTCACGGTCACTCTGTAAAATCACCTTTGAGGTGGAGACTGAACATTTTCACCTACTGGGGTCATGAGGTGGAGTCATAAGACAACTATGTTGAAAATTTGGTGCAAAATATTGTACAATGACCACAATATTAGTGAACATTGAAATATTTCAATGTTTGTTCATAAGTTTGCTAATTTTCAATATTTTTCCACTAAACATTTAACATGGCATTTTGGGACCCCATGTCAAGAATAAGGCAGGTGAAAATTTTCAAATCTGGGCTGAAAGATGATGCTGCAGTCGCTCCTCAAAATCATGTTTTGGACTGCATTAATATTTTCACCTGACAGGTTCATGACATGGTGTCATCTGTACACTGTATTCACCATTTTCTGTCAAACATTTTTTAAAAACGTTATGAATGTACATTGAAAATGTCATGCTTGCTCATAACTTGGTAATCATTAATATTTTGACTACAAACTTACAACATAGCTATTTTTCCACACCACCTCATAAATATGACTGGTGTTGTTTTTCAGATCCTGGACAAAATGTGTTTTCACACTTGTGACATGAAAAGGCGTTTCACCCCTATTCTATAAATGCTACATGTCATGTTTATAAGAGGGTCATAAAATGACTATCTTGAAAATTTGTGGTCAAAATTAAAAAAATTATTAAGAAACATTGTGTGTACTGGAGACTTTTACCCCAGTGGGAAGTGTTTTGTGATCAGAGTGATCAGACTAGTGAGCAGAGTTCAGGGGTGATCTCAGCGAGCCAGCTGAATGAGCCAAGACTGGGAGGACAGCACTGTCCTTACAGCACCACCACCCAGCCTGCGAAGGAAAGTGTAGGGTTGTCCACATTGGCCCAAGTACCATATTGTAAAGAGAACTCTTCCATTGGTATGGGGCCCTGCACCTCTGCCCCTGGGAGCCACAGGGCACTGCACTTCAACTGATAGATTGACTCTTTTGCCCTGTGCACCTGTATCTTCACCACATGGAAGCACTGGGACCAAAGGGCTCCTGCTTCCATGAGTCCACTAGACAGACACACAAATTCTAGACACCCATTGCAACACAAAGTGCAGGACCCTATAAGCAGACAGACTCATCCCTTGGTGCAGGGTCTAGAGGTCATTAGCATCTGCAACTGTTCTTGCAGGTCCAGAAGGGACCTGCATGAATGAGATATGATTCCCTTATGTCAGAAGGAAAGGAAATTCTTTGCAAAAACTGCGTTAATGCACCAGTGAGGGTTTAACTTAAAGGGACACTGTCCAGCTTTCCCACAAAGTTTTGAAGCAAATCTGTGCAATCTACCTCTTGGCACAGTCCTGTCCTACAATGAGTCTAGAGTACTACTATGTGTCTAAAATGGATTTTTTTCCTGGCTTTCCATTTTATAAAAAGTAGTAGCCAGAGTGGTCTGTATTGAAATCACCTGCTGACGGAAGTACAGTGATGCCAAGAACACGCATCTGCCGAGGCGTAGTCACAAAGTGCCACTTTTGCCATGTGTATGGTAAAAAACATGTATTTCTGTAGATCCTCTTATTCGTAATCCGTATTGCTTTTATCACTGAAAATCAAACCAAAATCCGCATGTGCATAATAGTTGTTGAGCTAAGATCCTGAATGCGCAAGAGTGGTGTCAGTCTGGCGCATGTGTGGATTTCGGGTTGATTTTAAAACGTATGGAGTAGCACCCTCAGTGCGCTCGATTTTCAGTGGATAAAAGCAATACAAGATTTGCTTCAAAACTTTGTGGGAAAGCTGACAGTGTCCCTTTAATGCCACAAAGTAGGGAAATGTGTCATTAGGGTTTCCAACCCTAACTCCCCAAAACAGCAAAAGCACAAGTCCACACAAGCAACCAGAAACAGCCATCATTGGTAAGACAAACAATATACAACTGTTTCCAAATGACACAAATGCAGTAGCACTGATGTGACACCTTTGTAGCTTTGTATCTGCAAGTGCAGAAGCACAGACCTCACAGAGGCCTGTGTTTCTGCAACCACACTGTATTGTGTATGTCACAACATCCATGAGTACCTCTGGATGCAGAAGTACTGTTGTGATGTGAGTATCATGATTTCAGTAGCAGACCTAGAAATTTTTCAAGGGTGGCAGTTTTGTCTAAGGTAGCACTTACCCCCAAAAGTAAAATGTTACCTTTTAAAGACTGAAGTAGGTAAAACAGATACATTTTGCTGGCCTATGGGGTAGCAGGTGGTTCCTCACTACATAGCTGGATCCGCTAGTGCATGGTTTTCAATATGCACCTGTGTAACTGCAGGTGCCACAGAGGCCAGAGCTTCTGCAACCGGAAGTCAATGTGTACATCCTACACCTGTGAATGGAGAGGTGCAGGCCTCCATGGCTTGTGCTTCTGCAGACAGAAGTACTGTTTGAATTTTGGTATCATGGATTTTGTGGCACCTGCACTTCTGCAGCTAGAGGTTGGTGTAAATGTTTTACACTTGCAGCTGCAGGCGCGCCCCTCAGGGGTCTGCACTTCTGCAGACAGAACTGTGTGTATGTCTTACAATGTGAATGAGTACCTATGGCTACAGAAACGCTGGTTCCAGAGTGTAATTTGGGCATCATTGATTTGTATCTGTGGCTGCTGGAGCTTGTGCATCTGCACACAGAAATAAGTAAGATTTTATTTCTTAAGTGCTGGCAGTACAACCTAGAGGTAAGAGTAATGAGCTGTGAATGAGATTGGTACATGCAGCAGACAGACCTGGGTTTATTTCACAATTTCTACTTGCATACTGTGTGACTCTGAACAAGTCCTTAACCAATAGCGCTCCCTGGTTGCCCTGAAAACAGGCACTTGTGCCTAGTGGGCCTTACCCAGTTACCAAAGAATAAAATAAAAATAAGGTGCCCTTTCCTAGGGCTCTGGGTGCTGTACAGGATACAGACAAAAATTAAAATAGTACTATAAGTAAAAAAAAAAATTTAAAGACATATACAGTATAAAATCCAGCATAAAAGAATTACAGCAGCTAGGCAAGCAAAAGGTAGAAAATTACAAAATTCTAAATGCCTCTTAACAGATGTGCCTTCAGATCCTATTTGAAAGCCTCCACTGATGGAGCATCTCTCAAGGACCTTGTAAATGTGTTCCACAGGGCTAGTGTTCCACCTCAAAGATCAATCTCCCAAGGTTTTAAGCGGGCCCCTCGGAACTGCTAGGAGGCCCTTGGAGGAGAGGTGAAGAGAGGCGTAAGGGGCAGGCAGGTGTCAAGAGGTCACTCCGTAGCCAGGGCCCAGTCCAGATACAGCCTTATAGGTGATAAGACCCATCCTGAAGGTGATCCTCCACCTCACTGGCAGCCAGTACGGATCACACAGAAGTGGGGTCACATGATAGGACCTCAGAAGTTCCATCAGCAACCTGGCCACTGTATCCACACCATCTGCAGGCAACACAGGACCCTCTACTGACCCCAAGGTTGAGTGCTGCAACAGTCCAGTATGGACATCACAAAATAGCGTGCTAGTGAGCAGATTGTCTGGCAGGATTAAGGCTTTAATCCAGGAAATGTTCCTAAAGTGATAGAATTGACACCAGACAACAGTCGACACCTGAGCCTCAAATGTTAGTCTGTCGTCCAGGATCATGCCCAGATTTTTCACCTTTGCCGAGGCTGTAAGAGGGTGGGACCAAGCATCTAGCCTGTTCCCACCCCAGCAGCACTGCATCCCACCGGCGACCAAGTTCAGTCACCAGCACCTCCATCTTATCTGGACTGAGCCTCAACCAGTTACAGGACATCCAGCCCTGGATCTCAGACAGACATTTATTGCACCACCACTGCATCATGTGTCCTGGATGCAAATGAGATATACAGTTGGATGTCATCTGCATAACAGTGGAAACTCCTCACAGTAATGTCTTATGGTCTCACCAAGAGCAGCATATACATTGCAAACAACATAGGTGAGAGAATCAAGCCTTGAGGAACTCCACAGGGCAAGGGAGTGAGGAAAAATGCCCCATCACCACCCTCTGCATCCTGCCTGTGAGAAAGGACTTGAACCGCTGACGATAGTGCCAGTGAGTCCACTGAGCTCCTTAGGTGATCCAGCAATACCACATGATCCACAGTGTTAAATGCTGAGAAGAGATGGAGAAGAACAAGAACTGACCACTCTTCTTCTATCTCTAGCCCTCAGGAGATTGTTATGCACCCTGACCAATGCAGTTTCAGTATTATGCCTGGACCTAAATCCTGAGAGGCTCATAGATGTCAAAGGCCGTGAGGTGTGCCTCGAGCAGCAGAGCAATTATTTTCTCAATGACCTTACCCAAAAAGGAAGGTTAGAGACTGGTCTATAATTCAGCAAGACAGCAGGGTCAAGAGATGGTTTCTTCAAAGGGGCTTCACCAGTGCCTCTTTCAAGGCATCAGGAACAGCCCCTCAAAAGTGAGCACTGGACTCTCTCCATGAACACTGGATCTACAGACTCAATGTATCCTACCAGAAGGCCAGGTCGGGCCTGGGTCCAGCCCACAGTATGTAGGCAACAGCTTCAGAATCACCCCACAGACCTCTTCCACCCCACTGGTCTAAACAATCTCCAGGCAAGGGGAATGTTTCCAGAAACAACCATCCTGCTACTGATTAACTGAGACCGCACACTGGGGTGATCCAGGACCTAATGGAGGACACTGTCACAGAAGAACAGAGTGAACTCCTCACAATTAGCAGCTGAAACTACCCTTCCTGGCTGCAAGTAGGCTGGGCAAAGTAGCCTGTCTACAGTCTGGAAGAGTTGAGCCACTGTATTCCTCCTGCAGCAATCTCCTGGACAGAAATATTGCCTTCTTATAGGAGCTTGCTGTTTGATACTCCACCACAGTGAGTTCTCAAAATCAGCCTGTCCTCCTCGGACCACAATCTTCACCAACAATACTCCAACCTCCTGGTCTTCATCTCCTTGAGCTTCCCATCAAACTGAGGGATCTCAAGCGAGAAGACCTGGATCATATCTGGAGGCAAAAACAGCTTCTCACCAAAATGCAGATTTGGGATCTTTTAACACTCTGATCCCACGTTCAGCCTGGAAACTCACTCTGGTGGATTCTCCCTTTTTGGGAAGATTGCAGCTGGTTCTGCAGACTTGGATGACCCAATTAATCAGCAGGCATTTTGACCAAGAAGAGGCAAAGCAGACCTCTCCCCATTCCCGGGCTGCAGGAACCTCCTTTTCCTTCCTTCTTGAGGCTTTGCGCTGACCTGTCTGAGGTCACCTGTCCCCATTTAGCTTAGATGAGGCACCAATACCAAGAAATACTCCTCAGTTTTGACTGCATACTGAGCAGTCAGCAGCAGCAAAGCACTCCCAGTGCATGCGAGTGCTGGCAAAGGAAACATGCCTGCTGCTTGCAACTTTTGTTTTTAGCCCAAATGGGGCTGTAAGCTGCTGGGGCTGTGCTTGGGGACAAGGGAACACCAGGTGGAAAATGGACTAAGGCCAGGTGACAGATGGTGCCGTGGAGGAACAGGCGGACACCAGAGGCAACGGAGAACCCAGAGGCACAAAGGTAAGCCCCCAAATGGGGGAGGGCACGCTACACCTCCCTGCCTAGGAAAGCTTGGCATCTGCGCCAAGTCTATAATAGACTGGTAACCATTGAGCACATTACTAGATATACCTTTTCTAAAGACAACACTTATACTGGTATACCTTTTGGTTAATACTCTATTATAAGCAGATATATCTGAGTAGCAGTTTTCTTCTATAATAACCTAGCTAGGCATATAGTAACTATTTACAGGGTAGCATGCTATAACATAAATCTTAGCCCAGTAATAACTGAAAGCAATGTCATAACATTTTGAATTTTTCATTGCATACGTTAACAATTTAAATTATATTTTCATCAGACAGTATCACATTTCCAGTAAAGTTATCATTTACCACATTTTATTAGAGCAATTCACCTTATTCCCTCTTTTCCTTTATACCCTTGTTATACTGAATGGGCACCTTCGTAAGGGTGGAGGTTTTGGTTTGGGTGGAGGCAGTGAACACAATTTTGGCATGAGTTAGGCATAATATAGATTCCTTTGTGCACAACATTCATGGGCAAGTTAACAGGCTCTCCTGGGGTGTCATACATGAGCTTTAAGACTGGTTTTACAGTTCTTTCTGAGTGACGTGGCAAAGTTGCACGGGCACTGCACTTCCACTTCAGCATTCAGGGTGATCAGTCCGGTTCACGGTCCAGCAATGAAACAGCTTCAGAAGAAATGGGTTCCACTGTACTTTCTTGTTGTTCAGTACTAGTTTCAGGCTCTTTGGCTTGAGCACCACTATCACTTCCTGGCTCTTTAACCTGCATATCACTGTTATTCTCTGCACGTTAGGCTCACTGGCATTTGTTAGAGGTATTTCTGCAAAGTCAGAATCTTCCAGGACACATCCCTCTGGTTCTTGAACAACATCACTTTCACTGGCATGAAACAGTTCACTTATCCCACTTACAGTAGTTCAGCAACACTTTCAAGTTAGCTTGGAGATTGAATACTTGCTTCATTGTGTTCAGGCTTACTGATTGCAGTTAATTCCACCATACAAAGGATTCAGCCTCTTCAAGATCTACACTGTGAGCATCACTTTCTGGAGGTTCAGAGTCATCGCCATAGTTAACTGAGGAAATCCTGGAACACTCTTTCAAGTTCAATAGATGGGTAGAAGGCAGTACAGAATTCACTTTCATCAGCACTTTCAGACTCTGTATTTTCAGTATCTACAATGTTTGCAGGATTGGAGACATTACTGTTAGGAACAACAGGTTGGGAAGCAGAAGTTTGCTGATTTTGTTGCTCGTCCTTGGTAGCAGACCTAGTTACAGGGTGCCAAGGAGCTTCAGTCTCTTGAATGTTCTTGATTATTATTTGGCCAATAGGTAAAGGTGATTTCTGTGAATGGTTTGACAGCACAAGGGTCCCCTATGGGCGCTTTATACACAGGCAGATCATTTAGCTTACTGACTACTATATGGGGTGTGACTCAGCGGTCGGCTATTTTGTGTTTACCTGAAGTCCACAGTTTTTCATTAGTACCCTGTCATCTGGTTGGAGCTCTTGGGCCTTAACATGTTTGTCATGGCGAGATTTGTTGGCCAGGTTTTCTTTGCTGCCATGGTAATTGCAGGCTGATTGGCATGATCTAATTGAGCTTTTAACTTTTGACATACTGCAGGTAGTTTTCTGACTGAACACCATCAGGAGATACTCCAAAGCATACATCAACCAGAGGTGAGCTTCTCTGCCAAACATAATGTAGTACGATGAAAAACCAGTAGCATCGTTCTTTGTACAATTATATGCATGGACAAGTGCACTTATTTGTTGGCTCCACTTTGGCTTATCTTTAGGTTGCAGGGTGCCCAGCATATCAAGCAAAGTTCAGTTAAACCTTTCTGGTTGCGGGTCTCCTTGTGGATGATAGGGGTTGTTCTGGATTTTCTTACACCCCACAGGGAAAACAGTTCTTTGATAAGTCTGCTTTTGAAATCCTGGCCTTGATCCGAGTGGATACGCTGGGGGCACCATAATGTATGAAAAACTTTTCAATGAGAACTATGGCTACAGTTGAGGCCTTTTGGTCTTTGGTTGGGTACACTTAGCATATCTCATGAAGTGATCCCCGACTACTAGCACATTAGCAATGCCTTTTGAATCTGGCTCTCAACTAAGGAAATCGATGCAGATGAGTTCCATTGGTGCACTTGTTGTAATATTGACCAGAAGGGCTGCTCTTTGTGGTGGAGCTTTGCACTAAAACACCTACTGCAGGTTTTAACATAGTGCTTGATGTATAGGCCCATCTTAGGCCAGGAGAAGTGTGAACAGGCTAGATCCAGAGTTCTTTCGCTACCCAGGTATCCCATTTGATCTTTTAAGACAACATTTTTGAACTTAGATGGCAAACTAGCTGTTTTCTTACAGTTTCACCTTGGCTGTCAGTAAGCTCTCTGTACAGTAGCTGTTCTTGAAACTTGAGTTTAGGCCCTTCTCGAAGAAGTAAAGCAGTTTTTGGGTCACTGGACTGCATCTTGGAGATATCTTCCCCTTTCTTAAAGCGTTGACTACTGGTCTGATCATTGGATCACAGAACTGTACTTTTCGGCTGTCAGTTGGCATTAGCTGTGGCAAAGAACCTAAATCTAAGGCTGCAAAATTACAGTAGGCAGCTGGTATACAAGTCTTTGGGGTCCCAAGCAATCTGCTGGACAGTTTACAGCGTCAGAGGACAGAGTTTCTTCATGGTCAAACTTGTGGCATGGTGCTTTACAGATTGCTCAGGAATATGCACCCACTGTTGGTCAGAGGCAGGTCTTTGTGAGAGAGCATCAGCATTGATATGATTTAAGCCTGGTCAGTACTCCACCGCATAATCATAGGTTGCTAAAGTGGAAAGCCATCTGTGTCCAGTAGCATCTAGTTTGGCTGTTGTTTGGACATGCATTAATGGACTGTTATCTGTTTTGACTAAGATTTTAGCACCATACAAGTATTCATGAAATTGGTCAACTATTGCCCACTTGACAGCAAGAAATTCTAATGTATGTACCAGATAGTTTTTCCTGAAGGTGTCAGACTTCTACTAGCAAAAGCTATGGGACACAATCCTTCCAGGTATTCTTGATAAAGTATGGCTCGAGGCCACTCAGACTGGCGTCTGTATGCAACACATAGGGCTTTGATGGATCAGCATAAGAGAGTACAGGAGCATGAGTTACTCTGTATATTATTTCCATAAAAGCAGTGTCACAATCTGGAGTCCATCTCTGTCCAAAAGGCTCATTGGGTCTGAAACAGGTCTTTACAGTCTCTTTGTCGGAACCTTTCTTAAACTTTTGTCAGTAGGTGGGTACCCCTGAGTTAATTTTAATAGGGTGGATTACCTTGGTGTAGTCCTTGACAAATCGGCAGTAATAGCCACAGAATTCAACAAACCTTTGAAGTTCTCAAGTTGTTGGGCTTTGGCCAGCCAGTTAATGCTTCCACCTTACTGGAGTCTGTTTGTATGCCTTCCAATGACCCAATGTGGCCCACGTATTTGACAGAGTTCTGGAAAAACTGGCATTTGTCAATGGATAACTTTAGACCGAATTCCTCAAGTCTGTCCAACACTTTGAATAAGGAGCCTCATGCTCCTCAAGGGTTTTGCCAAAGACTATGACATCATCAAGGTAGATGAGACATTCCAAGAGATTCATATCTCCCACAGCACACTTCATTAATCATTGAAATGATGCTGGTGCTCCTGTTATGCCTTGGGGCATGCGAAGGAACTCATAGAAACCCAAGGGACAAATAAATGCAGTTTCTTCCTGTCCTCAGAAGCCATTGGGATTTGATAGTATCCGCATCGGAGGTCAAGGACGGAGAACTACTTACTCCCATTCAGACAGCCCAGATCATCCTGTATGCAAGGCAATGTATACTGATCAGGCAGTTCTTTGTTAAGTGTCCTGTAATCAACACACATATGAAAAGAGCCATTCTTTTTCCACACCACAACAATTTGGGAGGCACATGGGCTGCATGACTCTTGTAAGATGCCAGTTGCTAACATCTCTTGTAGGTGACATCTGACACTGTCGATGTCAGCAGGAGCTAGATATCTAGACCTCTCCTGAAGGGTCTGTTATCGTGCAGGTAATGGTGTTCAGCATCCGTGAACACCCAACATCCCATTCCTTGAGGGAGAATACCTTGGTTCTCTGAGCCAGCTTTTTACTGATCCTGGTTCTCTAGCTGTTTGGGCTGGTGAATTTCCAAAATCAAACATGTCAGGTAATACCTCACATCCTTTTTCAGTTCTGCACTTGGATGGAAGCACAGCAGTGCCAGCACAGTAGACCTTAGCCAGGGTGCATCCTCTGTGTACTGTAATGTCTCAGTCTGTAACATTTTGTATTCGCACCACCACTCTCCAGGCATAAGCACGTGCCGGCAGGAAGCACACTGGGCTTAATCAGCAGTCCTTTAGGTAATTTTCCTCATCTTGGGCATCCAGCATCAAAATTTTGTTAGCCACATCTTTTCACAGCCGCACTTTACCACTGATACTGCATTCTGCATTTGGAGGTAATGTGATAGCAGCAGGATCTTTTTCCAGACCATCCAACAGGTTCATCTTTGTCACTCTGCTTGGGGTGCATTTGTTTCTAATAGGTCCTTTGGATCAGGAGTGAACACTTAGGGCTCTTTCTGTCCTTTTCTTCTGCCTTTCCTCCCATAACTGGGCCAGGCACCCAAACTTGTGCATTGGTGCCAATCAGTACAGGGATACCATCATAAAGTCCAGTAGAAGGGCAGACCAGGGCTAGTGTCTCCACAGGCTGTCCTATACCAGTCACAGAGGATAGAAAAGAAAGCCATACTAAGAAACCGAGATATGGATACAACTTTTCACTCAACCCCAAACATGCAGTCCATTGAGAGGTTGTAGTGGGTGGTCAGATAAATGCTGCTCATACCAATCTTGGAAAATTATTGTGACTTGAGACCCTCTGCTAAAACTGCTTGAGCTGGGATCCCGTCTATATGTACAGTGGTGTCTATGGAAGGGCCTATCAATTGGGACCAGTCCAGAGGAACATTAGCAGGAACTCAGACAGACGACATAGCCACAAAGAAATTGGATTTGGAATTGCCTGAACCTCTGCTGCAATCATTTTCTGCACCCCTCTGAAATTGCTTTGCTTTCTGGAGCTCCCTTGTAGTTTGCTGACCACTTTTCTAGGTCTCTTTGAGACCGCAATCTCTTTCATATGCCCATCCTTTCCACAATTGTGGCAAATTATACTTTCTTTGGTCTGCCTTGGCTAAAACATTGCATTAGGAGCTGGTCCTAATTCACAGCTAGAGGGTTGGGAGGAGTACACATTTGGTGCTGGAGCTGGAGCACTGACAACAGAAAGTCTTGGATCGACTTCCCTCTCTTTCTGCAGCTTTGAAGGCAGTGCAATATGTCTCAGAAATTCTCTTAGCGTAGCAGTCAATTCCACTTATTTCAGTCTTTGGTCTGCCATCGGCAGGGTGCCTGAGCGTGCACCCCACTCCCTGAACCAAGCACTGAGAGGGGTCAGGGTCTTTCATCAGAAGCGACCTTGGTAGGGGCACTAGATTTCATTTCTCTGAATTTTCTCAGCAGCTCTGCCCATGGTGGGGTATCTTTAACAATTTCTGAGTGCTCGTCCAGCGCTACATTCCAACCTTGAACTTCACCCATATGATCATCCTCCATAACCTGAGTGGCAGCAGCAGATACATAAGGAGGCCCCAGGGTGGCCTCCTTTAACCCCCCAGATTTCTTTTCATCGTTCATCATATGGGGGAGGCGATCCAGCCGTCTGAAAGCCATAACTTAAGCAACAATAATGCAGAGAATGGAGCAGACTTAAGTTGAGGCAGTATAGTGCAGTGGGTTAAGGTTCTGAGCTGCAGATCTGGAGACCTGGTTTGAATCCCACAGCCGCCTAGGTGCATACTGTGTGATCCTGAGGCAAGTCCTTAACTTTCTTGTGCTCCCCAGGTCGCATCTGAAACAAGCTTTGGCTTAGTGTGCTACTCTTGGTTAAACGATGTTCCTTTCCAATTTTCCTTTAAGTACTTGGTCCAACCTAATTCAATCTAGCTTGTCTGGAGTCACACTATCTTTTCTAAGGCATTTCTGTAAGTTTTTTCAAGCCGAGGTACATACACCGTAAGGGCTCCCTTAGCATTGATGAGTTGTTTTAACCCTCCACCACAGATCATCATCTGAGTCTGGGCTCCCAAATACATTTTCAAAGCAGCCAAATAGTCCTGTGCAGTTGCCCCTGGGTTATTAGCCCACTTGGCATGGATAGTAGCGACAGCGGGACCTCGGAGACTTTCACTCAGCCTTTTCTCTTTCTGCCTCGGGACATTGCCATTCAGGCACTAGGGGGCAACATAGTCTATCCATGTCTCCCAATCATCTTCCTCATTAGGTGTGGGTAGAATGCCTGAAAATACTCGCATCCTGCAGTAAGAGTCATGACTAACTGTGTGCACAGGAGCTGGTGTAGGGGCAGGTATCGAACTGGCGTAGATGTCGGGAAATAACACCCCAGGTGACATGAATAACTTCTTGAAGTCCTTCAGGGTTTTGCTGTCATCCAGTAACAACTTGGCAAACTTCTCCTCAAAGGTCTCAGATAAGGGTGGGAGCTTGTTTTCTGAAGGATCCTCACTATAGTTACCTCCCTCCAGGCGACTGGGGACCCATCAACAGCAATAGTTTTGGGCACCTTAGTGCTGTCCACAGGGTTGCTACACTCCACTAAAGCCATTAGAATTTGGGCAGTCAAGACAGAATGTCGACTTACCACTACAGCTTTTCACGGACATTCAATTTTTGAAAGTTCCCTCTGTAGTGTCTTTACTAGTGCCAAGAGGTATATCTAGTGTTAACAAGGCATTTTGGAGGTCAATTTCATGCCCCATACACCATCCAACCAACTGATGCACAGCCATTTCTTCAGTGATACCCATTAAATTTCGAGTTGTCATTTTTGACCTTGGCCACTAAGGGGCGCTAATCCCAGTGGTGCCTCCAAAGTTGTAACCCTGGCATCATTATACCAAAGGCTACTATCCTGCCTGCTTCCCTGACTGCAGGTTAAGAGGTCTGGGTTAGCTTATCAGGTGTCACTGTGGTGTCACTACCAACAGTAAAACTACAATTATGGTGCCTCCACCCAGAGTAATGATTTAGTGGGTTAGATCTTGAACTGATACAGCCCTCTGAAAGCTATACCTACCACAACCCCACCTAGCTGCCCACACTTGAAATTACAATAACCACTTTGCTTTGCCTTCAATTCACAATTAATGGAGAGTGCTCATAACATGCTCACGGTGACCACTTACCAACAGGGTCTGGAACTCTGCATTCACCCTGTGCACCTGTAAGAGCAGTTACCAGCAATAATACAAAACCTTTCAGTTGTTTGCATTAAACCTGCACTCAGTAATAATATGCTCATGAACAAGATTAACATTTAAACAACAAACAGATTTATTCAGGAGTTTAAATAAGGGTAGGGGATGCAAACTAAAGCTTGATCAATTGGCACTTTTGGTTTTAGCAGTATTATGACTTTGTATAAACATTCAAACAGATGCATTAACCCTTTTGGACTGTCCAGTTAACCTCACTGGATACCCAGGATAAGCCACGTTGCAGGCTTGAAGTGGTGCCACGGTTGGCAGCGTCGCAGCTGGGTGGGGCCCTTAAATAAAGAAATGATTAAGCTTTCTTTTGTACTTGAGTGTAACAACATAAATCACTTGTGGAAACCCAGAAATTTGTAATCCCCAGGCCCAATGGCTGCAAAGACAGTCTAAACCAAACTGCAGACTTGAAAGGCAAATAAGTTGGAATAAACAGGTTAATTGTTGTTGCAGGGTAAAATCCTGAGGTATTCACTGAACCTTGGACCTCGGGTCTGGGCTGATTTCCAGGATTGCTCTTCTTGAGGCAGGATGTGGCTGCAGGCTGCAGGACTCGTCTTTTCTGGCAAGGACCAGGATACAGAGACCGGAGCTAGCGCGACTCACCCTCTCATCAAAGCAGTAGCCCCCAAAGTGGCTGCAATGTGAGATGAGTATCATTTTGCTCAGTGTGCCTCTCCTGGTGAAACATTTTCAGTAAATTAACTTCTCTGCAGGAGCTGATTCCCTTCTCTGGTTGTCTGCCAGCTTCGCCTTACGGGCAGCAACAGTCTTTTAGGCACATTACTTGGCATCACCAGTTCAGCTTTGATACAGTTCAGTATTAGGCTGTGCAGCTTACTCACTTGCAAGTTGCAGTCCTGGAAGTGTAAGCTGACACACAGCAATTCAGATTTCCCTCTGGCAGATTGGCTGCAGACATTTTCAGTGACCACAGGCATTAAATTCAGGCACAGTCCCTGAGGCAAAACAACTTCTCACCAAAATGCAGATTTGGGATCTTTTAACACTCTGATCCCACGTTCAGTCTGAAACTCACTCTGGTGGATTCTCCCTTTTTGGAGGACTGCAGCTGGTTCTGCAGACTTGGCTGACCAATTAATCAGCAGGTATTCTGGCCAAGAAGAGGCAAAGTAGGCCTCTCCCCACATTCCCCGAGCTGCAGGGATCCTCCTTTCCTTCAGGAGCTCCAAACAGACACCTGCTAAATGCTGCTTGAACTCACTTGGACTGCCTAGATTCAAACAGTTCTTCCTTTTATAAAGAGAAGAATTCCTATAATCTGATTGGCTGTCTAGGCTGATAATCACAATCCCAGTCCTTTAACTGAACAGCATTTTGGCGCCTAGATTTTGTCCCTGCTTATTCCCCACAAGTCTCTGGCACTGTCCCAGGAGTCCCTTTGTTTAATCCTGGCTTCAGATTGGCTCTGGCTGCCAAGATGGTGGCTGTTGATACAGTTTAGTACAGTCTATACACTGTCCCCACGTACAAAGTTCAGTGCAGCCAGTAGTTTAACTTTTATTATATTTTACCCCACAGTTATGTAGCCCCAGCATTGCCCTCTTAAACATATTCATTTATTTATTGCTGCCGATACACAGCACCCTAGGCGGCAGGCACGCTATAAATATGATGCAGGACTCATTAATATGCATGCACTCCACCTATGGCCCCATTTAAAACTTTTATTTTCCTTCTCAGGACTTTTGCTGACCTCTCTGAGGTCATCAGTCCCATTTAGCTTAGATGGGCACTGGGACCAAGAGATACTTAGGTTTTGACCGCATACTGAAAGGTCGGCAGCAGCAACAAAGCACTCCTAGGCGATGCCGAAAGTGCTGGCAAAAGGGAAACATGCCGGCAGCTCGTGATTCTTGTTGTTAGCCCAAACTGGGCTGAATTAAGTTACTGGGGATGAGCTGGGGGACAAGGGAACACTAGGGAGACAAGTGGACTAGGGCCAGGTGGCAGATGGTGCCATGGAGGAATGGGCAGATGCCGGAGGCAACAGGAGAACCCAGAGACACAAAGGTTAGCCCCCAAATGGGGGCATTACACCTGGACTTCAGCAAAGCTGAGCCCATTCTGCACAGAAGGCTGCTAAACAAGCTTGCAACATGGGAGTGGGCAAGAAAGTGGTGGACTGAGTAGGGATCTGGTTGAGTGGAAGGACCCAGAGGGTACTGGTAAATGGCACCTTATTGGAAGAAAGAAAGATGACTAGTGGCATGCCACAAGAGTCAGTACTGGGACCCATCCTCTTTAATATCTTCATTGAGACATATCTAAAGGCTTGGAGGGCAGGGTGAGCCTGTTTGCTGATGATTCGAAGATATGCAATAGTCGACATCCCAGGTGGGGCAGATAGGATGAGAGCGGATCTCAGAAAGTTGAAATTACAGTCAAAAACATGGCAGCTACAATTCAATGCAAAGAAGTGTAAAGTCATGCACATAGGGAAGGGCAACCCTGGAGAAGAATACCACATGGGGGCGTGAAACTAGAGGCCACAAAGTAAGAAAGGGATCTGGGGTGATTATAATGGATGACCTCAAAAGACCAGGCAGTGCGAGAAGGTGGCATTAAAGCAAATGCTGTGCTAGAATACATAGGACAGGGAATCACCAGTAGAAAAGGGAAGTTGTGGTGCCACTCTACAGATCACTGATAAGACCACACCTTGAATACTGCATACAGTTCTGGCACCACATGTTAGAAAGAACATGGATAGATTGGAGGTGGTGCAAAGGAAAGCTACAAAGATGGTACAGGGACTGCATCTGAAACCATATGAGGAATGACTGAAGGATCCCAACATGTATTTCTTGGAACAAAGGAGAGAGAGGAGACATGTTAGAAACCTTCAAGTACATGAAAGGAATAAATAGGGTACAAGTTCAAGACCTGTTTCAGGTCAAGAGTTATACAAGAACAAGAGATAATCATATAAAACTTGGAGGGGCAAGTTCAGGAGCAACATACATAAGTTATTTTTCACAGAGAGGGTGGTCAACGCATGGAACAGCCTTCCACAGGGAGTGGTGGAGGTGAAAACAGTTGGGGCTTTTAAGAATGCCTGGGATAATTACAAAGGCATCATAGCACTGAATAGCAGTTAAGGGAGGGGTAGGGACATGGGCAAACTACATGGATCTTATGGTCCCTTCTGCCATCACTGTCTATGTATCTATGTACCTTCCAACAGTGCTCTCACCAATGTCTTGATGGTAACAATAGAAAATAGTTTGTGGAACAGAAACTGTGAAACAAAAACTGTGCTCTCACCACATAATTCCTGTAGATTATAGTTCTTTCAGGAGTGGGTATCCCACTAATTGACTAAGGAATAGCACACACTAGTGCACACCCATACCGCTTGTTCCAGAAACAGTCCAGTAGCAGAGTCCTGTAGTAGATTCTCCCTCCTGCAATGCAGGAACTAGGGCCCACAAACACTCCAGTTTGCTTTCTGTCCAACTCGAGACCACAGCCGCCAACCTTCTAAGATCCTTGCCCGCTTCCCACGGTATATCAGCTCCACAAACTTCACTCCCGGCCACTTCAGCCAGTACAGCAGCTCAACTCCAACAGTCTCTTCACTCAGCCTTTAAGCCAATCACCACCACACAACTATTCACTATATTCAGGTGCCTGTCAAGACTGCAGATGCTGCCACTGAGAAATGGCATTGGATAACAGAAACTGAATACTCCACAGCAAAACAAGTGAGTTTTCTCCCTAAAATAACAAAGCTGACTCTGGTGCTGACTCACTTGCCCAACCCTGTCTGCCTTTAGCCTTACATCTCAAATTTAACAACAGATAGAGCTGATCTACTAGAAAATAAAATCACTAAATCACTTTACATTGGATGCTTCCGTGTTCACTTCCAGAGTAAGCTAAGAATTCTCCTGATTCTGTTTAAAATTTACAAAGAGTGCAAAGAGGGAGTTTTGGTGAGCTCAGCTAGAGCCCAAACAGATTGCAGCCCTGCCTGGTAACCACCTTCCCTCCTGTGTTAATATGGACTGTTTCCCAGAGTAAGGTCCAGTGTATTGGCTGTGATAGAGCCTGCACTAGACATCAATCTGAGGAGATGGGTATGAGAGGAATACAAGTAGTGTTGTGATTTGAGTTTCATGGATTTCTTTTTTTTATTTACTATACTTTTGCCCCGCCAGCCAACTGCCATCAGCTCCAGACCCCTTCGCTTTGCATCCTCGATAGCCATACCCTCGCTGATACCCCCAACTTACCCTTCGGGGTGGGGCCACCACTCTGATCCAGGTCCTTTATGCTGGGTAAGGTGTCAGTGGAGACCAACATTGCATCCCTGAACCCCCACCAGGGTGGAGTTCGGTCCAGTCATCATGGTAGAACTGGGAATGAGTCAGCGAGGAGCAATGAAGGCCAGGGCGGTGTGCTTCATGATGGTGGCCAGTGAGATTTTCACCCCAGTTAACAGGGGCGGGATGTGCAATGACACTAGTGTCTGCCCCGCCCCTGCCCCTCAGGTATGATGGCGCCAAGCATGTGTGGATCCCCAGCCTCCATCAGAGTCCCTAGTGCGCCGGCACCCAATCCCACCTTCCCCCAGAGAAGGAGAGCAGTCCATATGATGCTCAATCCTTCTCCCTTGGCTGGCCCTCCAGTTTCCCGGTCCGCTCTCAACCCGTCACTGGCATCCAGACGTAATCCAACCGCCACGCCGGCAGTCCGGCTGAGTTTCATGGATTTCTATTTGCAGCCTGAAGTGAGTGTGTATGGCTTGTGGTGCGCTAAACCACATATATAATTCATGAAGGTAGCACATCAGTGCTACTGCATTTATATTATCTGGAAACAGTTGTATGCTGTTTGTCTTACCTGATTATGGTTGTCTGTAGTTGCTTGTGTGGGCTTGTATGTTTGCTGCTTGGATGGGTAGGGTTGGAAACCCTGACATCACATTTCCTCCTTTGTGGTGTTAAATTGAACCCTAGCTGATGTATTAATGCAGTTTTCGCAAGAAAGAAGAAGACATAGCTAAAATATTGATAAAATGCTAGTTATTTGTATGAACCACAACAGGAGTATCCTTTGCAACAATAACAAAATCAATTCAATTCAGTCTGAAGAAGTACAGTACTAGGTTTATGTTAACACAGGCAACATAATAATACAGGGGTTCAAGTCACAGTTGCAAATGGTAGTGCTACATGACTGCTGCATATTAGATGGCCTTAGTGAACACTTTTTTGTATGTAGCTATTTATTTCTGCATGTCCCTCTCTCAGATGACCATTCAGTCCTGTCACCAATTAACTCTCTGTTGTCCTCGATAACTACCAACCCATGATAGGGTCTTCAGGGTAGTGTGTCCCCACCTCTATGGAGTCCTTATCTGGTGCAAAGAAAGGGTTTGTGGTACAGTACTAGAGTGTTCTGAATGCCATTTTGAAAGCAGTTGTTTTCCATTGTATCCGCTAAGTGTGTCATTATAGCTGTGTCAAAGTGGTATTCTTGCTTTGCCCTCTAACCCACTCAACACCCTGGAGGTGCCACGATACCCTCTCTACAGGCATTGTGAGCACACAGCAAAGGATGGACAGCACCCTCGAGAGGAAGCTAGCTTTGGTACTGGGTAGCAGCACCAGTCCTTTCCAGGTTGGGACACACTGCCATTGGCTGCACACTTTCCAGCTCTGGCCATCCGTAGCATGCCCCACATCCACTTTCAGACTCTGGTTGCCTGGATGGATGCATGATGCAGTTTCTCTAAGTCATGAGGCAGCTCAAATGAGTGCTTTTGGATGATCCCAAGAACACACACAATGGTGACAGCGAGTACATGACCACTACAGGGCTTGGGAGGGCAGGCAGCATGCCTCCTCTCAAGCACTCAAAGGGCATGCCTTATGCCTTGCACTCATCACTAAATACCAAAGACTCAGAAAAGAAAAGCAAGTAGGCAGTGGTAAGTGGATTTGTGGGGAGGGGTAGTTAAGTGTATATTGGAGAACAGGTGTGTTTATACATTAGGAATGGGAGAGATTTATGCATTGGGGACCGAAGTCCTTGCTGATTGGGGAAAGGGGACTATTGTTGTGTTGGGGAATGGAGAGTGCATGCTGGGTGGGAAGAGAATTGTTGAATTGATGGGGCAAGTGCTGCATGAGGGAAATTGTTTAAAGGATTGATTACGGAATGAGAATGATTTATGGACTGATGGGTCAGCACAGCAGTCCTCGTGGTGATGGTGGTTAAGGTGGTTGCTTGTAGCACCTGAGGCCCGCAACTGTTCGCCTGTTACGGTTGGTCAGATACATGGCTCATTGGTCAAGAAGTTAAGTCTAGGGTGCGATCAAGAGTAGGAGCTAAGTCACTAGCTTCCAGTTTTCTGAATGCATCTATCTGACAATTTGTCCCAAGGAACTAGAAGGGGACAGGATCAGATCTGTACAGTACAGTAGCTTCTTGTTGTTTTTACATTGTTTCTTGTGGATTCTACTTGGTAGAAGGTTATTTCTTTTCTTTCTTACTACTTCTAAGGGGCTAGCAGGGTATTGTTTGGGGCTATTGGAATTTTGAAACCTGTTTGGTAGCTATAAGTGGGCTCATTTGTTTGATGTTTCACTGTGTGACAGGCTGCATTTGTAGAGGCCTATTTCTTCTGATTTAAAAACATAAGTGGTGTGATTTAACTGGGTCTGTTTCTTTGAACTGGAGACCTATATCTTCTAATTTCAAGCCTATTTTGATGTGTTGTTGGTGAAGTTGTTTGGAGTCCTGTTTCTTTGGGTAGCAAACCTATTTTGGGGGCTTTGAGTAGAATTGTGATTCATTGTTGCTGGCTTCACTAGCTGCAAAGCTTAGTGCAGAGTGGGGGAAGGGTGCTAATGGTCTGACCAGGGCCCAGCTACCTGATTGTTTCTGGAAGACTTGGGCTGGTCCCACCCCAAGCCCCCATCTCTGGTCCATTATTTCCTTTATACCAGGGGTTCTGACATCAGTTCCTCAAACGGGCAAAGGATATGCACCTGTCATAGCAGAAGCAGACATCCAGGAAAGGAACAGCAGCAAGTGAAGAGGTGACAGCTATCTCAGTGGAAGGGAAGTAAATGCAAATCTAGGAGCTTTCATTGTTACTTCTTCAGATTGCTATTGCATTGGGGAAAGGAGGAGTAGGAGTTTGAAGAAGGTTGTGCAATGGCTACTTAAAGTCTGTTTTGAGTGTGGATAGGAAGGATAGGAATATAAAAGCAGTTGCTCAATATATCTAAACTGTACAACAAAGGGGTAAGGAAATAAAGAAAATGTTTGCACTGATAGAGGGGAGAGGAGACTTGGGGAGTGTTTGGTATCCTGCATCTGGAAGGGTGGGGGTCGCTGGTGGGCACCGACAGCAATGGGTAGGGTAGGCTGCAACAACCGCGGTGCACCAATCTTTCTAAAAATTGCCTGGAATGTGGAGGATGTTAGTGTGCAACCACATAGAGAAACTTAGAAAGGAGATTGAGGGTCTGCAGGAGGAACTAAGACATGCAAGGCAGATTGGGGTGGTTTAGCCCAATACTGGAGGGAGGAAGAAGGGAGATGAGGAGGGCGATTTAAGCCAACAGTGGTGAGGAGAGGGTCAGAAGAAGGGAAGCAGAGACAAAGGGGCCCAGGCCAGGAAGAACGATTGCCGGGAAACCAGGTCAGGAGACAAAAGACAAATGGAAGGAGGAGATAGGGACTTGTGAGGAGGTGAAGAAGTGGCAAAAGTCATGGAGTGGAAAGGAGAGAACAGGTTACTATGAAGAGAGAGGGAGGGCATTTGTAAAGGGTCTTCAGAAAATAGTTGTGCACTGCTAGAGAGGAAGAAGGTGGAGGAGGAAACGATGAAATTAGAGGAGTAATTGATAAATGCCTGGACCAAACTGGAGCGGGGAAGTTCTGCTGGGAGAATTGCAACAGGGGCAAAAGGGGGAAATAATGTGCAGGAGGAGGAAGAAGAGGAGCTGGAAATGAGAGAGGGAGAGGAATGGAAGCAAGCAGGGAGTAAGAGTGGTGGAATCTTAGTGCTGGGGACCCAATACTAAGAGGAGTCAGATGGGGTAGCAAGGAGAGAGGCATAGTCGCATTTGGGTGGAGGCCATGCAGAATGACAGCAGAAAGGGTGGGACAATCTGTTCTGGAAATATGCTAGAAGGGTAGGGACAAGCCTCATTTAATTATACATCTTGGGACAAACGACCTGGCTGACAAGGCAGTAGATATAGTCCAGAGGAGGTTTGAGGAACTAGCATATTTATGTGAGGGGCAGGAAGATCAGTAACTTTTTCAGAGATACTCCAGTGCCCAAGGCAAGCACAAGAAAGCTGAGACTAGAGGAATTTAACGGATGGCTAAGAACCTGGTGTTGTTGCTAAAGGGTATGGGCTGTTAGGGGTGGGAGGAACCTGGGAGGACAGTAGTCTCTATGTCAAGGACAGACTACACTTGAGTGAGGAGGAAAGAAAGTATGGAAACAGAGGATGGAGGAGTACATAGAGGAAGTTGGGAATTTAAACTAGGAGTGGGGTGGCAATTGGGCAAGAGATATGCAGAGACCACAGATTGGGAAACCTATGAGCTTGCCCCCATAACAGTGACAAAGGACAAATGGCAAGTACTATTGGTGATGCTAGGAAAGGAGGGCAGGATGGGGGAGGGTGGAAGGTGGTTACCCTTAATGCTAGGAGTCTTGGGAGAAAACTGCAGAGTTACAATTGCTCATGGCAGAGGAGAGGTGGACATTGCAGCCATCACAGAAACATAGGCCACCCCATACAATGACTGGGACCTGTCTGTACCAGGGTACAGGTTATTTCTAGGGACAGGGTGATTGGGAAAGGAGGGGTGTGGCACTATATGTGAAGGAAGGACTGAAGTGTGTAAGGGAGGAGGGAGGAGGGTAGTACAGAGTCACTTTGGATGCAAATCCAGGATTCCAAAAATAGGATTCTTAGAATGGGAGTGGTGTACAGGCCACCATCTCAGACGGAGGAGTTAGACAGGGAACTAGCAGAACAGATCAGGAGGACCAGTGAGAAGAGTAGTGTGGTGATTGTGGGGACTTCAACATGCCAGGAGTGGACTGGAGTACCCCAACAACCAGGAACAGAAGGAAGCAGGTACTGCTGGATGCCTTCCAGGACAGCTTCCTGCTGCAAATGGTCAGTGAACCAACCAGGTTAAGAAATACCCTTGACCTTGTGCTGGCAAATGGGGACTTTGTGAAGAGAACTTACAGTGGAGGGACCGCTGTCAGGGAGTGGCCACCACTCAGTATGGCTCACATTGGATATGGGCAAGGAAGGAGTGGAATCAGGCACAAGAGTGCTGGACTTCAGGATGGCTGACTTTGGGAGGATGGGGGAAGTGGTAAAAGGGTACCTGGCCAGAATTCAATCTAGTATGAACATTAACCAGAGGTGGGAGCTCATAAAGCTGGGGATAGTGGAGGCAACCAAAACCTGCTGCAAGGCCCAGAGCAAGAAGGCTAGGGCTAAGAAACCGAGCTGGTTGAGCAAGGAGGTCATGGAAAAGGTAAGGAGAAAAGAGCTGCCTTTAGAAGTACAAGAAAACAGGGAGGGGAAGGACAGGGAGGAGTACTTGACAGAATCGAAGGAGGTGACAAGGGCAGTGAGGGAGCCAAAGCATCTACGGAACTCAGGCTGGCACAAGGCATTAAGAAGGGAGAAGGACTTCTTTAGGTATATCAGGGAGAAAAGGAGCTGTAAGGACCACATAGTAAGGATTAGGAAGGAGGTTGGGTGGAAGCAGGGGTGCGATAAGGCAAAAGCACTAAATGAGTACTTCTGCTCAGTATTTACTAAAGAGAAGAGGGGTGACACCCAAGGGGAGAAATGGCAGAAACAGGGGAGAGGGACAGATGGGAAATCATGGAGGCGGAGTTCGGGAGGGTTTGAAGGCACTGAGGGTGGACAAGACGCCAGGCCCAGATGGCATCCACCCCAGGGTACTGAAGGAGCTGGCAGAGGTCCTTGCAGGACCTTTGGCAGGCCTATTTAATGCCTCATTACATTTGGGGTGTGTACCTCAGGACTGGAGGATGGCTCATGGTGCCCTCCACAAGAGTGGCCCCAAGGATGAACCGGAAACTACAGACCAGTGAGCCTCACATCCATCGTGGGTAAGCTCATGGAGACTATCCTGAAGGAGAGACTGGTGGCCCTCCTCAGAGGCCAAAGGACTACAGGACAGCAGACAACATGGCTTCATATGGGGCAGATCCTGCCAAACCAACCTGGTGGAGTTCTATGACTGGGTAACTAGGCAACTGGACAGGGCCATGCAGTGGATGTCCTGTATCTGGATTTCAGTAAGGCATTCACTCGGTGCTGCATGGAAGACTGGGAAGTAAGTTAGTAGGCACAGGGGTGGGTGCAATGCTGGTGAGATGGGTAGGAAACTGGCTTCAGGGAAGGCAACAGAGGGTGGTGGTGGTGGGGAGCTCTCACACCCAAGGGTTGTGATGAGCGGTGTTCCACAGGGCTCGGTGTTGGGACCAGTGTTGTTTGGGATATTCTTTGCAGACATATCAGGGGACATCAAGAGCAAGATCAGTCTGTTTGCTGATGATACCAAGGTAGGAGCGGTGGTGGATGACTTAGGGGATGGTAGGGGTTGCAGGATGATCTGGCAAAACTTGAAACCTGGTCAGACACCTGGCAACTGGGGTTTAATGCCAAAAAGTGCACGGTGCTGCATTTTGGGATGAAGAACCCAAGGAGGAGTTACCAGCTGGGGGAGTGCAGCTAGCCCAGACAGAGGAGGAGAAGGATCTGGGGGTGCTCATTACAGGGTCAATGAACAACTCGGCACAATGTAGGAAGGCAGCTGCAAAGGCCAACAAAATGCTGGGTTGTATGCAAGGGGTATATCCTCGAGGAGGGAGAAGGTGATTCTGCCACTGTATAGGTCATTAGTTAGACTGCACCTGGAGTACTGTGTGCAGTAATGGTGCCCGTATCTGAAGAGGAACATTAAGTTACTGGAGGGGTGCAGCGCAGGGCAACAAAGATGATCAAGGGCTGGGGGACTTATCATACGAGAGAGATTGAGGGAGTTGAACATGTACTCACTGGAGGAGAGGAGGGATGGGGACATGATTGAAACCTTTAAATACATGAAAGGAATAAACAAGACAGGTACAGAGGGGCTGTTCAAAGTAAGGAGGAGGGACACCAGGGGCCATGATATGAGACTGGAGGAGGAAGGTTCAGGAGGGAGATGAGGAGACACTTTTTACAGAGAGGGTGGTGCTGGGTAGAATGCGTTACCTGCAGAAGTGGTATCCAGTAGAACAGTGGACTGCTTCAAAGGGATGGGACAGGACAAGGGGAGGGTTAATGAAGGGGAAGGGTGGAAGGGAGGGGCAGCAGAATAAGGGTGCTAGCTGCACATTCGAGCAGACTTGATAGACCTCTAGGCCCTTATCTGCTGGCAAATTTCATATGTTCGTATGTTCGTAACCTGTTAACAGCCACAGAGATAACACCTGCACAGCTGATTTTGCTCACAAGCACATGGCCTCACCTAAATCACAATGGAGACTCCCATGTTGCAACTCCAGGTTTCTAAAATGGCCCTCTCGGGCTCAGGTGCTAACTAGATAGACAAAACACAAAACAACAGAGCACACACCAAAGCTAAAAGTAGTGTGCTTTTTTTATTTCTGAGCAAGCCCGGCATCTGGCGCAGTTCTGGGACCTACAAAGTACAAAAAAAAAAACACTACTTTGAGCTTTGTTGTGTGCGCTGTTCTTCTGTGTTTTATCCTGATAGTACCAGCAATAGTAGTAGTAGTAGCAGCAATTATTTGTTTTAGGAGTATCCATTCTAATTAATGTACACCATATCAGTGCCCAGAACTATGAACCCCTAACACAGCAATTTATAAAAGACTTGGACACCTGGCACACAATCCTTATTTCACTCTCTCAATGCACTGATAGTGTTAGAATGGTCCTGCTCCCGTATGCGATACCTTGCTCAAACCCTGCCAGTCTCCCCACCGTTACATTTCTTCAGAAAGTGGGATGGATAAGTCTTATAATATATCTGGAATGGTTCTTGTCCTAGAATTAAATTTGCTACCCTACAACTGCCCAGAGCAAAGGGGACTTAGCTCTATTAATTTTTCACTGTACCTTGTGGCAGCTCAGGTTCTTACTGACTTGAACTGGTTAATGAGCAGTTACTGAGCCCACTGGAAGGCAGTGGAAATGGTGGAGGAAGACCTCCTTTTGATACATAAGGATATTTTAGCCTGCCCCACACCCCCACCAGATTGGCTTACCTCCAACCCTTTCACTCTGACCGTGCTTCATTTGTGCCAGAGATTCAATGCCCACAGTGATTTCAAATCTACCAGATTTTTAGTGACCCGCTTTCCTATAACTCTACCTTTCTCCCAGCAACCCTGGATAACACATATTTGTGGTGGGAGAGAATAGGCCTTGTCATTCCTGCACAGCTGATATGGGGCAGGACTATACTGCCCTCCTGAACTTCAAATTGCCTTTTCTCTACATACTGCAGACCACTTTAGATACACTGAAGTGAGCTGCTATTTAAAATCTGAACTACAGAAGTGGTCAGCAGAATAAGAACTACCACACTTCCACCAAATACTTATACTTATCCATATATTAAGGAGGGTGGAGCCTTCCCTCATCTCCACCATCTACCAAGTTTCCTTGAATTGCAAGCTCACTCAGTGGATGGCATCAGGTCCAGGTGTGAGGCTGATCTACATATCCAGATAGACCCCAAGACCTGGGATCATTACTTATCCCATATTCAGCATATATTTTCTCAGTTCCCAATCTGTGAGGCTCAGAGCACATCACAATAATTACTACAGATAAGAAACAAAACATATTTAAAAATAGTACAAACAATCTAAACAGATCATAAGTTAAAACAAAATACAGAATCATATACAGTACTGTATGTATATTGTGGCAGCTAGGAGGAAAGAGACTACTAACCCACTGCAAATGTCTACTGAAACAGTAGGGTCTGTAGTCCCCTTTAGGGTCTCTACCAATGGGGCCTCTCTCAAAGATCTTGGTAGTCTGTTTCATAGGGCTGAGCCAGCTCGTAAATGCCCGATCTGATGATTTTAATGTGGCCCCGGAACAGTGAGGAGGCCCACCTCAGTGGAGCAGAAGGGATGAAAAGTCTGATACGGTCAAGAGGTATCTTAGATAACCAGGACCCAGTCCACATAGGGTCTTATAGATCAGTAAATCAACGTTGAAGGTGATATGCCACTTCAACAGCAGCCAGTGTTGTTCGTGCAGGAAATAAAACTCCGCACTCATAGGATCATTGCTACACAAAAAATAAGAAACAGCAGAGGTGCTCAGTAGATTTATTGCAAGTCCAGTGAAGAACATTGACCATGCCCTTAACCTCAGCACTTCAGCCCAACACAGGGTCTTTGTCAGGGGTGGGTCCCCTGACAGAGTCCTGTGTTAGGTGCAGCACCTGGGATTATGGGCATGGTCAATGTTCCTCACTGGGCTTGCAATAAATCTATTGAGCTCCTTTGCTGTTTATTATTTTCATGTAGCAGTGATCCTTGAAGTGCAGAACTTTGTTTCTTTTGTGTTTAGCAGTCTGGCTGCCTTGCTCCGCACCACCTCCTATTACCTGAGTGCTCCATTCCACTTTTTGTTCCAGTTCATGCAGGACTGAGGTTATATGATAGGACAGAGGAAGGTCAGTCAACAACTCGCGTTGCATTCTGCACTAGCAGCAGGCATTGTGGACACCTCTACTGACCCCAAGGTATAGGGCATTACAGTAATCGAGTCTGGAGGTGACAAATGCATGTACTAGTGAGGGCAGGTCATCAGACTGGGATCAAGACTTTAACCCAGGTGATGTTTCTGTGGTGGTAAAAGTCACTCCACATAACTGCCCACACCTGAGCCTCCACGCCAACCTGCTATCCAGAATTACTCCTAGATTCTTCACCTTAGCAGAAACCTCCAGACTGGAGGAACCAAGCACATGACCAGCCCTCCCCAAAGGCCGCTGCACCCTCATCCAACCAGGTTCAAACACCAGTACCTCTGTTTTATCACGGTTAAGTCTTAACCAGCTCGGGGACATCCAGTCCTGAATCTTGGCCAAGCACAAATTTAGTACATTGATTATCCCAAGTGTAACTGGTGCAAATAACATATATAGCTGGTAGGTGCAAATAACATATACATCAACATAGCAGTGGAAATCCATGTATGTCTGACAGCAGCACCTTTAGGGTTAGTAATGTGCACTCTACCATTGCCCTTTGCTACCTAGTAGGAGCACCTGGGCACTGAGTGTTCCAATAGGATCCTATTCATTTAATTCAGTTTCACTGGAAATGTAAAATATAGGTTACAAGTAATATAGTAAGGTAAGGAAGGTCAGAAAGGACACTAGGTCCATTATCTCTGTCCCCACTGCTTCATAAGCAGGGATAAAAGGCATTCTCTGCAAACATGCACTAAACCATGGGTTATATTCTGTTTGCTGGTAGTATGTACTAGCAATAAAAACTGTATTTAAGCAAAACAAAAGTTCCTTAGACTTGCCATGGGGTTCCACAACCCATTTTATTTATTGCTGCTCCATTTCTGATTTCTCAGGCCCAAAAGGTTCAAGATGTGATTTTAGTCCTTGGCCCCTAATTATTTCTACCCCAACCCTTTATGAAGTTTCATGTTAAAGAAATAATGTACATTTATAGTAAATATAAATTTGTAGTTAAGGATCCCTTTTGTATGTTGTACCAAGGGATTTAATTTAGCTGAAAGAAAACTGAGCTGAGACTAAAATGACTTCATTTTGCCTCCCACTAAATGTTATGGCTCTGAGAACTTGAACAGAAACAGCTGTCATAAAAACATGATTTAGTGCCACATTTTACCATCTTTTTATATAAAGATGATTTCACTATATATACACCTCAGAAGAAAATAATGCAAATTAAATTTCATATTTCTATTGAACTTTACAGTTTTCTATACTACGATAACCTCATTTAGGTGCAAAACCTACATGCCATTTTCTGGAGGATCCTGGGTGCGTACAACCATAGTTTCAATGCATGAAGTAACAACAATGAAGACAAACATATACTGCAAATATAACAATAAAATATACAAATCAGGCAAAAATAATACAGACTAATAATTACTGGTAACGAGTACGTATTTTGGGAAGGTGTAGCATTGTTTTTACTTTCTATATTTTTTGTTTGGCAAACCATCTCAAACTCTAATGGCCCACTTCACAAGCTTTCCTCACATCTTCTTCAATGGCCTCAGACTTGGATCCCAGCACCCACATAGTGACTGACTCCTCCCCTGTAGCATAACGCCTTCATTGGGGGACTACTCTACACAGACCAGAGGAGAGTACTTTTTTATATTTTGAAAGGCTGCAGGTATTTTTGATGGGCTCATTTAACCTGCTCCAGCTGGACAGGTCAGTACAAGTAAAGGATTTCACACCCATGGATCTTTTGGTTCTGGAATGTGGAGAATGTCTTTGACCTGAATAATCTGGGGTGGGGCAGAGACACACCATTCCTTAGAAGTCAGATACACATAATATATGTACATAAGTGAGTTTTAAGTAAGTGACAAAGCAGTAGTATCAAACAGCAGTGTTGGGTAAGTTACTTTGAATAAGTAATCAGTTACAGCTACTAGTTACTTTCATATAAATGTAATCAGTGACAGTTACTTATTACTTTTATATAAAAAGTAATTAGTAACTGTAACTGTAATGCATATTACTTTTCATATTACTTTATATTACTTTTGATAACATGGTTATATTTACTATTAAACATAGCTATGTGCTCATGAAATCCCAAGAAGTGTACAAAAGAAATGTTTATTTATTTATTTGCTTTTGTTAACCGGGTAAGCACACTAGACATTCAAGTGCCTATTTTCAGGTGTGACCCGGGAGATTACAAGGTACATACACGAACATCAGGCAAATACAAGTGAAGGATTACATTACATAGAATTAGAACACAGGGACTGTACAAGCATCAGTACCATCAGGCGAATACAAGTGAAGAATTACTATAAAGTGACTAGAACACAGGGACAAATAAAACAGATTTTACAGACAATTAATATGTTAATTTATATGGTACCCATCTGACATTGCCAGCCACAACAATCCCTTTACATTTCCATAAATAAGAGTTCTATTAAAAAAAACACTAATACACACACCATGTGCCAGCCCATTGGTGCTGAGGTTGGCGTGGATGCCACTCCTTGCTCCACACTGGCAACTCGGGTTAGGAAGCAGACTTGGGTCACGGGGTCAGCCTGGAAGGAGAGCTTGAGCTTCAGAGAACTACTCACCTCTCCTGGGGAGGGAGGGAGGTGGTGCACCCGCAGTTCTGGCAGCTCCCACTGGAGACTGGGAGCATCACAGCTCACGGAGGCATGTACATGGGGTAGGGGATGACAGCAGATGTCCTGCACACGGGTGGGAGCACACCCATTGTGCCCTGGATGTCATTGCACATCCACACCCTGGGGAAATAGTAAAGCAGAAAAAGCGCTCACCACCAGATCCTTCCGGCCAGCAGAGCAGGAGAATGCCATGCCCAGTGGTTCACGCTGGAGAGAGACCTATGGGGCCAGTGGTAGGAGGCATAAATAGAGTTGAAAAAAATCTACACCCTGCATCTACTGCTGCCTCCACAATCTTTTACCCCCACAGCTGAATCCTGGATTTGTCAGCCATTGCTGTCCCTGACCTTTTCATTTCCATAACACCCACTCACCTTCATCTGCTGCCAGTGCCCTTGGGGATCTTTACCATGCATCTGTATATCCTTTTTTGGTTTGTTTTGCAATTTAGTATGCTGATTTGTCAGCTGGCTTGTATCCGCCCTGAGCCCACTGGCATCCGCCCCCGACCACCACCACCTCTGACAATGCCAGCCACAACTACCCGTTTACATCCCACCCTTACCCACTGCCACATGAACTCTGCCATCTTCTGCACTTGGTGATCTTTCCCACATCTAGTCTGTATTCTCCTCCTGACAATGCAAGAGCCACAACTACCCCTTTAAATTTCCGTAAATAAAATCCCACCCTCATATAGCTCCCCCACACTCACACATGCACCCTGCAGATATACTGCCCTTCCCTTGACTTGCAGTGATCTTTTCTCATTTCCCCACAGCAGCCTGAATCTTAACTTTGCCATTGCCAGCCACAGATCCACCCCACCTTACATAAAATAAACTCCAACAACATACACCTGCTTACCCCAACACAATGTTAACACTCTTCCCACAGCTGAACCATGACTTGCCACTGCCACTGAAACACAGTTATAAGTATATCTAAGTCTGCCATAACTCTGGCTGGCCTGGTGGCGCAGAGGGCTGAGGTGCTGGGCGTCTCACCTCATGGCACACGGTGACCGGGTTGGGAGTGAGCCTGGGTCATCGGAGGTCAGCATGAGGGCAGATGGAGCAGGATGGAGCAGCCATAAAGGTAGCTCTCCTCTCCGGGAGGTGGGGTGGCATCCCTCACTCAAGGCTACCCCCTGGTGAGGCCGAGGGGCTGCGCAAGCAAGGTGCGGCATTAGGCCAATGGGGCGGGTGGAGGAGGCCGTTACCAGGGCTGTAAGGTGCATGCGTGCCTCCACATGCATGTGTCCTTCTCCTGGGATCCTCGGGAAATTGGGAGAAAAATGGAAAAGACAACGCGTCAGGATGGCAACTGACTCTCTGCAGGCACCGCTCCTGAACTTGGGCGTGGGTAACCCGGTAAATTCCGAGGAAGCGGGCAGTCAGTCAGATGGGGCCATATGAAACCAATTAGAAATACAGCAGTGATAAAATCACTAAAAATCACTAAACATGTCACTAAAATGACACCAACAGCTTAATCTGGTTCAATTTCAGTTGCTTACCATCTATATCCCCCCCCTAGTTGCCCCTGAAAAAGGGACTTCTAGGCCCAGTGGCTTACGGATCAACAAAATTCAATAGAAATTATAATAATAATAATAATCAAAAAAGTCTGCCATAACTCTTATGTCACTGCCAGTATCCACGACTAAAGTCAGACACAGTCACTTACAATCGAATTATCACACAACACAAAACACTTGTTGCACTCTGGTACACACCCTTTGATCAGGATTTTCTTTGAGATGGGGCAGGTGATGGTGATAGACCTGGCAGGTGGGTGGACAGACAATCAGGCAGCCTGCTGTGGCAGTTTGGCACATGTGGTATTGATTGAAACAGGCCCTGAGTCCTGCCTGCAGATTGACTACTTGCCCTTTTCCTATAACAGCTATTCTGGCCCAGATTCCTCGGGGTTCACAATGGCTACTGTAGAGGTCATGAATGATAACATGCATGGGTGTAGCAAGCTATCTATAAATTGTACTTCAACTGGCCAATCTGTTTTCCCTCAGACAAATATTCCTATAGTGATTCTTAGCTGTACCATGTAGCGGAGCATAACTAGTATAATTTGGATACAAAATGTTGCAAAATTAAATATTTAATAATAAACCAACAAATAAAATGATGTTTCTTACTTTTATTTGCACAGCACATATTACAGATAGAGAACAACATGGTAATATTAAATGCATGCTATAAAATAGAAAACTGAGTTAGAATCAATGATTCAATCATACTGTAGGTCTTCTTCACGAATTATCTAAAAGAGAAAAAGGCAGGTTAGGAAATAAGAGAAATATATGTGAGGAAAGAAAAATAGGGAGGCTGTAGGAGAAATGTAGAGTAATACATGGGTTGGTGTGTTTAATGAGATTTTACACACCTGAGGTGTTGGATGCCACATAAATCCCAAGAGCAAAGCTTGAGAGGTTTATTTAAGCATCCAACACTGAAATGTGTGCAAAATCCCGAGTTACAACACTACCCCATGTTTTATTTTATATAATTGCTGGGGAGTGTTTTTGCTACAGCAATTATATAAAATAAAGCCACATCCCTGTGCAGCTGCAATCCCAGGGTTTCAAGCGCAGTCCACTGTCGGAGCTTCGCTGCTGAAACATTTAGTGTCCCCTTTTTTCTTTTGTTTTTACAGCTTAGACATAATAGTAGACATAGGCCAGTTACAGTATTTACTTTTTTAAGTTAACTTACCGCTGGAGTGCCAGTCACAGTGAAGTGTACAGGCATGTGGCACTACAGAAAGGCAGAGATGGAGAAAAAGTTGTGGCTGAGTGCGTGTGTTGACCAAAGGAAAGCGGTATGTGTTCACCGTTATAATCCTTGGATTATAATGGCAATTATAACTCGGTTTCCCTTAGGAAAAAACACTAGCCAGTTATTATAAAGTGATAATCGTTAAGGTAAGACCAGAATCTGGAAAATGAAAAGGTAATGATAGGTATGGAAAGGCAGAGTAGAAGTGAATGGTCTGAGGTCCTAAGTGGGGACTAATTAACAGGACCTAGTAGGGAGAGAGGGAAGTCAAGTGCCTCCCAGGAAGCACTGCATGGAGGGATGGGAAGGGATCCATAGGATCATTACAGCAATAGCTAGGAGGGAGCAGCTGGATGTCATTGTCCACCTGGGGACCAATGACCTGGCCAGGAGAAGGTGGGCTTTGCCAGAGTCCAGGAGGATTTCAGGAAGCTGGGGAAAACCTGAAACAGATAGCACACTCCGTCTCATTCTCGGAGGTGCTACCTGCCCAGGGCACAGGGAAGCTACTGCACTCCACATCCATACCTTCAACTCCTGGTTGAAGGATTGATGTGGAAGGGAAGGTTTGGCTTCATAGGGGACTGAGGTCTGACCTGGGCAGATGAGGCTTGTATAAGGAGGGCCGGCCTGGATCTGTCAAGAAGGGACCGTTGTCCTTTGTGAGAAGTTTAAATGCTTGACTGTGAGCATTTAAACTGGTCAAGGGAGGAAACCAGGAGGGTCAGGAGGCTTAGGAACACCCCCATGGGAACATGCAGGAACATAAGTTGACTACAGGAATAGCTAAAGCAGGCAGGGAGGGGCAGGCAGGTGAAGAATGTATAACAAGTGATACGGGGTGCAAGAGCACATGGAAAGGAAACCGGGGCAGGGGAAGACGCTGGAGAGGGAGAACAAGAGCAGAGGAAAGGAAGACTGTAAAACATGGAAGGTTACATAGAAACAGAAACATAGAGATTAATGGCAGATAAGGACCATGAGCCCATCCAGTCTGCCACTATTTTTCTACCTTATAAATGTGCCTCGACTACACATCTGTCAGTGGCCTATCTATTCATACTCATCTGTATTGCTCCTTTATGCCTATCCCATGCCTGTTTGAAGTCCTGCACTGTATTCATAGCCACCACTTCCTGAGGTAGGCTGTTCCATGCATCCACCACTCTTTCTGTGAAAAGAATTTCCTCACATTCCCCTTAATCGCCTCCCTCTAATCTCATGCTGTGTCCTCTTGTCCTGCTATTTTTCTTATATTTAAACATGTTAGACTCTTTCACCTTGTTAATGCCCTTAAGATGTTTGAATGTTTCGATCATATCACCTCTCTCCCTCCTTTGCTCAGGGTATACATATTGAGCTCCGTTAATCTGTTCTCATATGTCTTCTGATGCAGTCCCTGCACCATTTTGGTTGCCCTTCTCTGGACTGCCTCAATTTGGTTAATGTCCTTGTGAAGGTGTGGCCTCCAGTACTGCCGCAGTACTCCAGATGGGGCCTAACCAGTGTCTTGTAAAGAGGGATTATTACCTCCCTCTTACGACTTGTGATACCCTACTAATACACCCTAACATCCCCTAGCCTTACCTACTGCTTTAGAGGTCTGCTTGGATGATTTCAGGTCATCGGTGATGATGATGCCCAAGTCTCTTTCTTCCTTTGTGACTGCCAGCAACTCCCTCCAAGCCTATAGGTGGCTTCAGAGTTTCTCTTCCCTATGTGCATGATTTTGCACTTCTTTGCATTAAATCCCAGTTGCCACTCATCTGACCATTTTGCTAGGTTATCCAGATCTCTTCTCATTCTGCCCATCCCATCTGGATCATCTACTCTGTTGCAGATCTTGGTGTCATCTGCAAACAGACAAGCCTTACCCTCCAGTCCATCTGCAATGTCACTAATGAAGATATTGAAGAGGACTGGCCCAGACTGATCCCTGAAGTACCCCACTTGTGACTTGCATCTCTTCTGACTGTATACCATTTACCACCACTCTCTGTTTTCTGCCCATCAACCAGTTTGCCACCCAGTTGACCAACTTCTGACCCACCTCGAGCCTACCCAGCTTATTTATCAATCTTCTATGTGGAACAGTGTGAAAGCTTTGCTGAAGTCAGGGTAGCGACATCAGCTGCTCCCCTTGGTCCACCACTCTGGTTACCCAGTCATAGAAATCTATGAGATTAGTTTGATAGGACCTTCCTTTTGTAAACCCATGCTGTCTTGGATCCTGTGGCCCTATGGATTCCAGGTGTTACTATCCTTTCCTTAAGAGTGCCTACATAATCTTGCCCATTATGAAATACGACTGACTGGTCTATAGTTCCCTACCTCCTCTCTGCTACCACTCTTGTGGGCGGGATCACATAAGTTCTTCTCCAGTCTTCTGGGACCTCTCCTGTGCTCAGAGACTCACTAAACAGTTCTGATAATGGCTCTGCTAGCTCCACCCTTAGCTCCTTAAGTACCCTGGGATGTATACCATCAGGTCCTATTGCCTTGTCCACCCTGAGCTTAGCAATCTCTTGTAGGACCCTTTCTTTTGTGAAGGAGTAGTGCTCACCTCCCTCCCCCGTGTCCATGGTGCTGAGCTGTGGGCCCTGCCCTACCTTCTCTTCAGTAAATACTGAGCAAAAGTATCTATTTAGGATAGATGCTTTTCCAGGTCCTCCTCCTCACATGCCCCTTTTCTCCTTTGAGCTTAGCAATACCCCTCTGGACTTTCTCCTTTCACTAATGTATCTATAGAAAGTCTTGTCACCTTCTTTTACTGTTCGTGCTAGTGTTTCCTCAGTTTGGGACTTTGCCTGCCTTACTGCCTTCCCTGCTTCCCTTATTGCAGTTTGGTATGCCTCCCTATCTTCCTCTCGCTGTGTTCCTTTATATTTCCTGAAGGCCAGCCTTTGGCTTTGACCTTTTCTGCTACTGTATTTGAGAACCAAAGTGGTTTCCTTTTCTTTTGCACTTCCTTTTCTGTCTAATACAATGGGATGTTGCTTCAAGTATTTGAATCATACTTGCCCACTTTGCCTGTACCCCTCACCTGTGTTTCTTTTGCCAGGGCTAGCTTAACTCTGTTGGCCATCTTATTCATTATTCTAATGAATGCTCGTAGCCTAGAAATAAGGTTCCAGACCTGGAGGCCTTGTTGGCGGATGCAGACCTTGACATATCAGCAATAACAGAGACATGGTACTCTGCTAATCATGGCTAGGAAGTCATTGTACCAGGCTATGCACTGTTCAGCAAGGACGGGGGTAAAAAGGGTGAGGGAGTGGGCCTGTACATCAGAGATGGTATAAAGGCTACAGAAGTTCAGGAGAGACAAGGGAGGTCGAGGTAATGTGGGTCACCCTGGAGCCAGGGAATGGAACAGCAACATGCACAAGGGTGATCTACAGACCTCCGGCACAGAGGAGGAAGTAGACAGGAAACTAGTGCAGAACATAGATGACATGGCAGCTAAGGTGAAATCCTGCCACTGGGGATTTCAATATGCCAGGCGATGGACTGGGCCACCCTGGTGGCTGCTTCAGTCAAACACAGGCATCCTAGAATCCCTGCAGGGGTTGGACTTAGGCAGCTGGCACATGAGCCAACCAGTGACAAGTCAATTCTGGACCTGGTATGGATCAATGGGAACAGAGTCTAAGAAATACAGGTGGAGGGACAGCTGGGGTCCAATGACCACCACATGGTGTGGTTCAGCATGGAGACATGGACTCAATTAAGTCACACAAGGGCAAAAGTATTAGATTTCAGGAGGCGGATTTCATTGAAATGGGCAGATGTATAAAAGCAGTCCTGAGAGAACGGAGGGGTAATGAGGGGTTGAAGAACAATGGGAGAAACTGAAAGGAGCCATAGTGGAGATAACAAACCAATGTGTTAGGGTAGTGGCCAAAGGAAAAACTAGAAGGAAACTACTATGGTTCTCCAAAGAGTTGGGGACAAAGTCAGGGCTAAAAGGTTGAGTTTCAGGAAATATAAGGGAACCAAAGGAAGGAGGACAGGAGGTGTACCTTGAATCTCTAAGGGAAACAGGGAAGGCTATTAGGAGGTGAAGGCACAGACAGAAGAGGTTTGGCATGGTCTATAAACAAAGGGGATAAGGCATTTTATTGGTACATCAGTGAAAGAAAAAACAGGGGGTTGTGAGGCTCAAAGGGAAGAAGGAGAGTGTAAGGAGGGGATCTGGACAAGGCAGAAATACTGAACAAATTCTTCTGCTCAGTATTCACTAAGGAGGGAGAGTCAAGGACCACAGTTGGGCTGCAGAGGCAATGGGGAGAAGGGACACCAGTCCATTAACAGTGGAGAGAGTTCTGGAAGAACTCACAAAGCTGAAGGTGGATAAGGACATGGGGCCAGATGGCATCCCCCAGGATATTAAAAGAGCTGCAAGGGAACTATGCAGCGCCTCTGGTGGCCCTGTCAGAGTCACCCAACACAGGTGTCATTCCAGAGGACTGGAGGAGGGCACATGTAGTCCCACTGCACAAGAGTGGCAGAGGGAGGAGGCGGGGAACAACAGGCTAGTCAGCCTCACCTCAGCGGTGGGAAAGATGATGGAGGCACTGCTGAAAAAAGGATAGTGGCATATATGGAATCAGCGGTGCTCAGGATCTGAGGCAACATGGATTCACGCAGGATGGTCATGTCAAATGAATCTAATAGCTTTTTTGATTGGGTGACTAGGAAATAAATCAGGGAGGACGGTAGACATCACCTACCTAAATTTCACAAAGCCTTCAACACCGTCCACACAGAAGGTTGATTAACATGATGGGTAGTCTGGGCAATGGAGACAAGGTGGTGAACTGGGTTAAGAACTGGTTAACAGACAGGAGACACATGCGGTGGTAAATGAGGTCCATCTGGGGAGAGGGGTGACCAGTGGAGTACCACAGGGATCAGTACTAGGACCAGTCCTGTTCAATGTCTTCATTAGTGACATTGCAGAGGGCTGGAAGGAATGAGTCTACCTGTTTGCAGATGACCAAGATCTGCAGAAGGGTGCAGAAAATGAAGAGGGACCTGAGAGGCTTGAAAGATGGTTGGAGATGTGGCAACTGAGGTTCAATGCAAAGAAGTGCAAAATAATGCACCTGGGTAGAGGGACCCTGGGAGAACTACAGGTTGTGGAGGAGCTGACTGTCACCAAAGAGGAAAGGGACCTGGGGTTATCTCCTCTGATGACCTTAATGTATCAAAGCAGTGCACAAAGACAGTAGGAGGGGCCAGTGGCATGATGGGGTGCATAGGAAGGGTATCACTAGCAGGAGGTGGTAGGTGGTGATACCATTGTATAAAACTTTAGTAAGGCTTTACTGGAAGTACTGCATGCAGTTCTGGAGGCCACACCTGCACAAGGACACAGATAAGGTGGAGACTATCCAGAAAGGGCAACAAAGATGGTGCAAGGCTTGCCACAAAACATATGAGAGAGACTAAGGGACTTCAATATGTACTCACTGGAGGTGAGGAGACAGCGGGGCACATGATTGAAACTTTCCAAGTACCTCAAGGGCATAAACATGGTGCAGGTGGGGACTTTTCCAATGTAGAAAAAGCACTAGAACAAGGGGACACAATATGAAACTGGAAGTGGGTAGATTAAAAGGTAATGTTAGGAAGTTTTTCTCACAGAAGGGTAGTCGATACTTGGAATAGTCTGCCACAGGAGGCAGTGGGAGTAAGCACAGTGAGGGCTTAAGCATGCCTGGGACAGGCACCAAGGTAGCTGAGAGGGAGGGAGTGAAAAGCCATTGATCACATATGGTCAGTGGCCACATACAATGTATATGGCCTATGAGCAGACTGGATGGGCCTAGCAGTCCTTATCTGCTGACAATTGCTATGTTTCTAAAGGAGAAAGCTATGTGCACACTCATTTTCATTTTCTACAGATTAAAGAAATATTCAAACTGGAGGGGCCAGTGATTTACACCAGATCTGCGACAACTGATACAAGGACACGTAGCAAAGGATACCTCACCACAGCCACTCAGCCTAACACCATTTTCTGTAATGAGACAACTGGCAAAAACAGCCCTGAGACCTGAAGGCAGTGAAACTGTAACCATATAGAAAGCAGTGGTGTGATAAATGAGTACCTTCTAGTCTTAGCCACTGTGTTAGAGCAAAGATCTCATAGGGCAAACCAGTATTAGGTAAAAATTCCTTGGCTAAATGTTACAAGGCTGCATGTCTTTGCTCGTCGTTGTGCCACAGGTTTACACCACCCCTGCACCTGTGGCAGCTCATAATACTGAGGCACTGTGACTACTCAAACCTGAATATCAGCAGGGCTACAAAAAATGGCACTTCACAGCCACGAAATGTTGCCTAAACATTTTATTTTTAAAAAGTGCAAAAATGGAAGACAACTTGCACTGTGCAAAGGTGAAGATGCTGGGTGCTCATGTAGTGCTTGTCAGAAGCCAGTTTTTTAGCCTGATGTAATAAATCGAGCACGCAGTCAGTTGAGCAGCCTTTGTTTACACTGAAACCTGAATATCAAAAGACACCTACACAATCTCTGGATTGCTGTGATGTCATATAAACCTCTTAAGTTTCACTCTTGAGGTTTATGAAGTCACAGAAACCCTTGATGGATTACAGCAACCATAACAGATGGATGCCCATCTGTTATTCTCTTTATATTACTATTTATATTGCAGTAATTTTTAGGAAAAGTAATGTCATTACAGTTACTTATTACTTTATTTTAAAAGTAATCAATTACTATTACTAGTTACCTAGAAAAGTAATCAGATTAAAGTTACTAGTTACAAACAATTAGTTACTACCCGACTCTGTCAAACAGGCATAGTGCTGTAATAGAATGTAGTGATATGAAAACTTGAGATGACCCCCAACTGAATGCATCATTACTATTAATAAGGGAATTGGTGAGTTGCAGGAATAGCTATGCCTCGGTGCTGAATATATGCTTCAAACTGCTCAGTGAACAATTATATTAATTTACAAAAATGAAAAATGATCAAGTTGTCAATACAAGTAAAAGATTAGAAAATAATAGGAAAACTCATATAAATTAATAACAATAAAACAAATAAGTTTTTAAAGGCAGAGAAAAAATCGCTGCACTTACCATGCTTGAACAGAGCGAAACAGAAACTGATTGTAGGCGCTGTTTAAAAGTTCTTTATTACATTGAAGCATCAGAAGGTGATGTGAGGTGTTGAGACCCAGTGTTGACTGTCGGACACTTCACTCTATAAGACAACTTCGTGAAGAACCTGACAAAGCTCTCTCGAGAGTGCAACATTGGAAGTTGACACTGGGTCTCAACACCTAACATCACCTTCTGATGCAAGTGTGGTGAATGCAGTGATTTTTCATTTACTTACATTCATCTACCTCTGTCACTGGCACCCACTCACTTTGAGTGTCTGTCTCCTGCAGCCATATTAAAGTAAAGTGTGAGATTCAGTTTTGGGCTTCATAGCCCAGTACCCTGCCAGGGCAATAGTCCCTTTGTGTAAAATTATAAGTGTAATACTGTCCTGTAAGGAAGGAGGGATCATAACTCTGGCTGAACTGCCGGACAGCCAATCCCTTACACTTCCACTGACCATGCCCCCATGCTGGGACATTTTGACGTCCTGCCAGAGAGAGGTGTGGAATGACCCACTGATTCCTATGGGGGAGCTTATGTCAGCTTTAAGTTACCTTTGTGAGAAATGAAAGCCACCGCTCAACTAACAGGGCCTCTATTAGTTGAGTTGTGGCTTTAATTTGTGCCAAAAGTAGCTTAAAGCTGAATAATAATGTTTTTGAAAATCTTCCCATAGGAATTAATGGGGCATCCCACACTCTCCCTAGTAGGATGTCACAGAACGTCCAAGCATGGGGGCATGGTTAATGGACCAGGAAATGGGGGATTGACTGGCCAGCAGTCTGACCAGAGTTACGGTCCTTCTCCCTCCCCTTACAGGACAGCATTAAAATTTTAATTGGGTGATGTGTGGCAAGATGGGGGCAGAGAGGACCAAGCTCCGGGCATAGTCTGGCCCCCACCATGGGAGTTCTCGAGGAGAGGCAGAGCTGTGGTGAGAAGGAGGCATGAGCATAAAAAATAAGTAAATAATTATGATTTTCACATAGATGGACTATCATAGCAGCAGGGTAATGGGCTATGAGGCCCAAAACTGAAATTTAAAAAGTCACACCTTTACCTTAAGTTTTAAAGGGAGGAAATTTGTGCAAATTAGAAGCAGTTAGTAATGTTCTTTTTGTTTGTTTGTTGTTTGTTTTGTAATTTTGGTTTCTGCCCTTTCTGGCACTACCCTGAACTTCCTCCGGTACCCCAAAGCTAATTACTGATCTGTCTTACCTGAGCTCACTTGAGGTGCCATCCTCCACAGAGCCACTGCTTGTCCCTGGGCAGGGATGGGGTGGAGGAATATACCCTGAACATTCTTGCCTCATCAGTAGGCAACCTCTTCTGCCATGCAGGAGGATGCAGTGGTGCCAGAAGCCCATAGTCATCAGGCACAGGGCTTTTTTGCCATTTCGTTCCGCCCCACAGTAGCCATGCATGCAGGGCTGTAAGGACACATACACACAAGCGTGTCATCATCTGAAGCCAGCGTGGTTCCTCCACCCCTGGTCACACCACTCCCTATCATCTCCTGCATCCAGGAGGCACTAGGATATAGCAGACAAGACCCTCCCAAGGAAGGAGAGCATCCTCTGGGATGCTCTGTCCTTCTCCTGGCTGTACCCTGATGGCCCAGGCATATTCCCGAACCCGCATCACTGGCATTGCAAGTGGTAGTGCTGCCACTGCACTGATGGTCCAGCTCAGGTTAGTAATGTTCCTGTTACAGAAGTGAAATTCAACCCTGAAAATGATCCATATGTAATGGCACCTAAATAAACACTGGTTCCATGAAGAGAACTGTAACAAAATGCTGCCCATAAAAACAAACCAATGCAAAATAGTTTTCACTTCACTTTTATTGAGGTACAGTTAAAGATGGATTGTTTTCTTTCTACTGACAAAATTCTGCAGTTCTCCTCATAAAATCAGTGATTTGGAGCTTTCACTATGTCATGATTTGTGCACAGAATGCTAAGAATGAGCTGTTGACCTGTCAGAACCATGCTCAGAGTTCTATATACAAACCGTGACATGGTCAAAATTCCAGATCACTGGTTCCATGAAGAGAACTGTAACAGAAAATGATGCCCATAAAATAAACCAATGCAAAGTAGTTTTCCACTTCACTTTTTATTCAGGTACAGTTAAAGATGGATCATTTAAGGGTATGAATATCATTTCCCAAAATGGTAACATTATGACGGCTTCATATTAGAAACAATTTCTTGTACTCTTTAAGAGCACTGAGAATGCTCAAAACACTGGGAGATTTGCAAACGCACAGTGGTAGAAAATTCAAAGAATTGGTCCAAGCAAAGAAAAATCACACTGCTGAAGACAACATAAATTTGATTTTTGGGACCAGTAATAAACTTGCATCAGAAGAACAAAGTGTGTAGCAATAACCTGTATGTGCAGTGCAATCAGCCCAGAGGCAAGGGTCTTCTAGCCACCCCCACCTCAAATTCCCTTATTCAGCAGAAAGCTAGTCAGGGTGCAACACCACTCACCAACTTCAGTGGAGGGTACAGCACTGCTTGTTCATTTCAGTACCTAGTACAGGAAGGCTGAAAATATAAGATCATAGCTTTAGCCAGGATATAGTGAGTATAATAACATTACTCCTTTCTGGGTCATTCCACATTGTCAGCAGTTTATTGGTAACTGCTGATGTGTAATAAGCCATACACCACAGCCTAACTGGGAGGGGAAGAACATTATTCTGATTTATAATTTATTATGTTTTTAAAGCTGATTGCAGCACTTTGCACCAAACAGCTGCAACAGTAGAAGCCTGGACCATTTCAACTGTAGAGTTTCTAGAAGCAGACAAAATCTGCTTTGCATAATTTGGACACCAAAGTTCCTGCTATTCCCACCCACAATGCTTTCATGGCTCTGGTGGGATGTCTTTCAATGAATGCAGGTAGTTCCAACTGTTTTGCTTCTACCTAAGCCTTTGCTATGCATGAAATGAACCACCTAAGCAAGACTGTCTTAGAAACCTTCAGATCTTTCTTTAATGTGCTACACAGATTAAATAGGTCACTTGACTGATGAAATAGTAATGTTCTTATCAGGTACATTTTGATCTTCCTGCAAATGCATGTTGTGAAGCTGTTTCTCCATGACTTTGGTTGGTTTGTGCTGACAAAAGAACATAATAATATCTTGGTTAAAAGAAAAAGAGTAGGAACCTTTGGTAGAAGGGAAGGTACAGTTTACAACACAACTGTATTCCAATGAAATCAAAGCAAAGGAGGCTCTGTATATGGTCCTTTTCACTAGTCAAATGGCTTCATGAAATAGGCCTCAGTATAGAGAATATCTTCTGAAACGTGTAACAGTTCAAAGGGGTCAAAAATATGGAGAACCGCATAGGGAACCCATGGAAGTAACGGAGAGCTATGTTCTGGACTTGCTGAGTACCCTGAAAGTTCTATTTACATCTGTATGGTACCCTAATAAGGAATTCTCTAGGAGTCTCAGGACAGCCAACAGCGCAGGGACCTGAACTTCGCAGACTGCTGGATGCAAGACCTCTGTCCACCACTACCTATAGAAAATGTAACCTTTTGTACCACTGAAGCCTTTGTGGGTCAGACCACCAGCTGTTTGACCCACCTGTCAAAGGTTATCAAAGTCCTGCCATATGTTACAGATCTAGACTACTTCCTGGATTTGAAAGAATCTACGATTTTCTCATAACAGTTTACTATGGGAGACTCCTCCATTCAGGTACAAAGTGGTTAGCTGTAGCTGAGACAGAACTGGGTAGAATACAGGGCTCTGGCTTAAGAAACCCTACCAAGGTGGATGGTTTCTAACTGCCAAGTTTACTAGATTTTAGATCTAAGGCCTTCATAGCCACTTTGAAGCTACTGGGACATTTTCCATGAGATAAAGGAATTTTCTAAGAACTGCCTCGGGTCCCTGGCTCAGGAAAGCCCACTGAGATGGGAGCTGTACAATACCTAACTGTCAGGTTTGCTAGATTTGCGAACAAAGCATTCTTGGGCACTCTACAGTCATCAGAAAACTCTCAGTGAGCCGGCCCGGTGGCGCTGAGGTTGAGGCGCTGATCGCTACACCGCGCCACGCCGGCGACCCGTGGTTCGGAACGCAGCACGGGTTGTCGGGGGTCGGCGGGAAGGGAGATGGATTGAGCATCCGGAGGACTGCTCTCCATCTCCGGGTGGGATTCGGGCGGCCAGTGCTTGCCTGACCCCTAGCGGAGGCTGGGGATCGACAGCACGCAGCCGCAGGAGACAGGGAGAGGTGGGACATGGCAGATGCTTGACTAGTGCGCTGCACGGGAGCATGCGCCACTCAGTCGCTGGCGCCATTGCACGCCATGCCCGCCGGGAGAAAAAATTGGGAAAAATGGAGCCTGGCAGCATGACGCACTTCGCCGCCATTCCTCTGAGGACGCCTCCTGGCATGACCTGCTCGGGTGGGTTGAGTCACTCCCCACCACCCTGCCATGAAGGGTAAGTCACGGGGTGCTGAAGGAGGGGTCTCATGTCGGGGATGGCACCGGAGGAGCAGCCCGAGTCTTGGAGGTATGGCGGAGCTCTGAAAAAAAAAAAAAAAAAAAGAAAACTCTCAGTGAGATATGCAATTTTGGAGAACCACCAGAATTAGAGGAATCAGCATACAAGGTAGGCTTTAGTCATTCTTATGGTTCAGACAATGCTTCCAGTGTCTCTACTGTGGGACATCTATATGGGCTGTAATAAATTGAGATCTAAGCATTGTTTGTATAGCAATGGGGACTATGTTGGAGGACCCAGACCATTGATATATAGTATGCCTTGATAAAACTTGAATTCAGTGACAATTTTCCAGGGTGTACATACGGGACTGTCACGACAATCCCAACAAAACACAGTGTACAGCGTTATGCCATGGGCGCTACTAACAGAGTCTGCCCAGCTCCAAAACAGTCAGACCAAAAGACAGAGCACTTTGGACCCAGAAGTAGACAGCTTATACCGTATTTTGAAAAAGTCGATACTTTTGTTTATAAATGGAATATGCCATCAAACATGGTGCGGGCTAGCCCTACTAGGCTCCCCACCTATTGTATGTGCTTCAATCCACTTGAACTTCCTAAGGGGTGTACCCAGTTTGTGAAAAACAGACCATTTTATACCAACAATTGATAATGTCATTATTACATCACATAAGTGACATAAATCATTACAGGCTGTTCAAAGTGCAACTACAAAGTTAATAAATGTGCAAAGTGTTTTAGGGTGCAACTGCATATAACTTAGTTCCTTAAACTGCATCATTTATCAGTAATTTGACACTATATAAAATAAATTCTTTTACACAAAATACATCTTCCCAACTTTTGCAAATAAACATGTATGCAATTATTTATGACTTGACTACTAAACCTGCAATGTGGCTACCAAGGAGAGACAGATAATGCAGATAGAGTTTGTAGACATAATTCAGAGATAGATGTTCACATCCCTTTTGGACACTAACTGAGGGCTCTGATCACCTTTTAGCGTGGCAAACCACCCTCTGTTTCTGGGGATCTAACTAGCCAGTTGTGTTCCCTATGTAAAGGTCGTGTAAGTTCTTATAGGGTAAAATATAGTGAAAGTAAATACATACTGTATATATTACATGATTGTTTTTGTAACAGTTTATTATTGTTATTTTAATCAGTTTTCACCTATTTAAATTAAACACCAGTATTTACAAATTAGACAACTTGACTCTGTTTGGGGTAGTTTTGGACTCTCGAATACCATATTTTTAATTGATAAAAGACTTGAGGTCTCATTCCTCGTTAAGTCAGATGGCGCTAGACTATTCAAAGCAAATATCCAGTGTAAAAGCATTTTAGTTCTATTCTCACCACTTCTTAGTATGGGTACATGTTCTATGCCCATAAACTTAAGATGACTTGGATCAGAATTGTGACACCTTTTAAAGTGTGCCCCTCAGGGGTATTTTCATTTTCTTTCAGGATACTTCTCATGTGTTTCTGTATTCTTTCCTTAAGAGCGTCTTTTGCTCTGCCTATATATATATATATATATATATATATATAGTTACAGCCACACCACGGGTATATAGGACAAACAGGGTGGCATGGAAAATGAAATGTCTGATTTTTATACTCTTGTTGTTTAGGCTGGTGAACTCCTTGCCTGGCTGACAGTATTTGCAAATGTTACAGTACCGCATGTAAACATTCCTTTTTTTAAATCAAGGTTTTATTGCACATAGTTTGACATAATACAGATGAAAGAACAGATCAATAAACATACATTTGCAGTATGGACCAATAAATAATTACTTAATACAGATTAAGTTAAGATATAAGGTACAGTAATCAGCCTAGCATAAAAACACAGTTTGATTGTTACACAGGGTCACTCCCTATGTGTAATAGCTCTCTCTGGTGATGAGAATAAGTCTCAACCAGGTACTAAAATAAAAAGCTTACAACAGGTCCCAGCAGACCCTATGGGACAAACTCTAGAGCCACCTTGAGCTGGTAAGTTACCCACCTTCTCCAGAATACCTCATTTTCCCTCGAATATTAGCCATTAGGGTCTCCATTCTATAGTTATTATTTACTAATATGACACATCTGATTTCTGTGGAGGAGTTCTCCATAGCCACAGTTTGATAATCCTTTTTGACTGCATTACTAAAGTTAACAATAATTTCAACACCTGGCCCTGAACACCTCCAAGAAGTCACGGAAAGGAAAGCCAAAGAAGAAGTAAGTAAGTCTTGATCCAAAAAAAGGGTGTTAAAGGTGTCTTGGATATCTTGCCAATACAGTCCAAGCACTGAGCAGGACCTAAAGATATGGGTATGATCAGCTTTCCTCCCCACATTCGCACCAACATTTCCCATTGGGGATTCCATACAGGTGTCTTGTATAGCAGGCGATGAAAATAATGCATTCTACACTTCCAGAAGTCTCTCCACTGGGTGGAGAAATTAGTCTATAGTTGTTCAAAGCATGTTTGGTTCAGAATTTAGGACTATAATCTGCTTCTAATTCCTTATTCCATCTCTGGAAATAAGGTGACAGAGGAATTAGGAAGTAATTATAGTAAGATCTTGTATAAATTGTATAAACAGCTTAATCTGGTTCAAGGTCAGTTGGCATTCATCTGTATCCCCTCCCGGTCGTGCCTGAAAATAGGCAGGATTTGTCTAGTGCACTTACCGGCAAACAAAAACTAAATAAATAAAATAAATAAAATTGTCAATTGAAGGTGACCATAATGTTCCTTGTTGATGATCTTTAAAGAGATTATAAATAGCAGGTGCCTGCTCTGGAGATTGTTTATACTTAGGGCCCAATCCCAGGAGATATTATCTTAATTGAATATATCTCAAGCTAGCTGAACCGGGAAGATCATTGTAGGCCCATAATAAGGCATAAACCTTAAATATTCCTTTTGGCTGTCTGTTTAACCAATTGCTTTGTGGGGCATCATTTTTTTCTCTTTCTTGTAGTCATTGTGTACTAATCTATCTCTAAGGTATTCCCTCTCCTAAATGTCACTCTTGGTTTCTGACTCAGGTGCTCTGCTAAGATTTCATTCCTTACAGGATCAGCCAATTTTGTACACTATGGCCCCAACTTGCCCTGCCAAGGAACTGTAGTCTGTAATAAAGGTTACTGTCTTTTCCTCCTCCAACTTTTTATTTTGTACCTTATTTGGTACTAACACACTATTATGCCACTAGTTTTGCTTTAAAGTATACATTTTCTAGTGCCTCGTCTTTGTACTCCCTCTCCCTCAAGTTTTTTTTCTCAGATCCCTGGACTGGATTTTAAACTCCTCTATTTTGATCAGTTTCTTCTGATTCTGAGGAATTTCCTAAAGGGAATAGAATTTTCTACAAAGTGTGGGTTCTTCTGATTCTGAGGAATTCCAAAAGAGAACTGAATTGACTAGTGACTGTGGGTGCTCACTATCTGCTCTCAATATCATTACTGCTGCTTCCTTTCTAAATATCTTTAAAATCACTTTCTGACCAGGAACACATTCCAAAGTCACATCCAGAAAATTCAACTTGTCTTTGGCAATTGTATGTGTAAATTTTAGGTTATAATCATTGCAGTTCAACTACTCTATGAATTCCACTGCTTCTTCACTGGTTTCTTTCCATACGCACACCACACTGTCAATAAAGTGATGCCATCTGACAATGTGGTGCATGTAAGGTTGACCAGTTCATTATATACTCTCTCAATTCCCAATGTCCTAGCATACAGTTTGCATATTAAGATGGGGCCATTGAAGACCCCATCACTGTTCCAGAAATCTATTGGTAAAAGACCCATGAAATTCAAAGTAATTGTGAGTAACAACAAATTCAATTGTCTCTAGTAGAAAATGTTTTGGAAAAACTTCATTAGAATTTCTGTCTAGAAAATAATGACATGCTCTTATTCAATCTTCATGTTTTATAGACAGAAGTGTATAAGTCCTCCACTTCAATTCCTAGCCACAAAATGTCCTCCTGCCATTCAAAATTACCAAATTTAAGACTTCCATTCGTCCCTTAAATGTGAGTTCACCTGTCCAAAACAGTCTTTCAGGAAAAATCAACAAGTTTCAATAGGTGATCTGTTAGTGAATTCACACCAGACAAAATTGGGCATCCCAGAGTATTGAGTGGGGTTTATGCACTTCCAGTAGTGCATAAAATGTGAGTGTTACTGGGTGTCGCGAAAGCAGGAAGGTACTTAAGTTCATTCTCTAAAATACAGTTTTAAGCCTGGCATCCTGCAATAGGATTAATAATTTACTCTTGAATTTGGAGGTCAGATCTTATGGCAGTTTTCTATAGTTCTCATTATTCAGCAAATTCATAACACAGTTAACATATTGTTCATTTTCCATGAGAACTATGTTCCCTAATTCGATGGTTTCACGACTAAATTACTACTGTTAGTGATTTCTTGAAGTGTTGTCCTTTCCTCTAGATTCAAATTACTGCTCTTGTTTTTTTCTTTTGCTTTGTAACAGTTGATTAGTTTCCTTTAACACTACCTTTTCTAAAGCTCTTATACTTGGGTTTACACTGGGTGGAGGGACATATATTGAATTAATCTTAAAGACAGATTTTCTTATTTCTTGAAACTGTCCCTATCTAGCCCAATATTTCCACCAACATTCTAAAATCCATGGTTTTCCATGTTATACAATCCTCCAGTGCTTTTAAGTTTACATTATCCAAATTAAGTAAAGACACATCATTTACAAATTCCTACCTTCAGATCTATTACTAACATGAGCCACATTAGAGTCAATGTTAAATTCCTGCTCTAACAACAGGGCCACTAGGTCCTCCATAACTACTGGACTTTCTTGCATAAATTCATGAACCAAACTTTCTCCATGTTTTCAAATGTATTTTGGCAAAATGTTCTTTCAGTCTTATTTTTGAAAGAGGAGATATCGGTCAACTTGCATCTTGAAATTGTCACCGTCAGGTGTTGGTACATAAGACAAGCCTTTTGTTAAGAGCTTGAGTTTATGGACAGAATTCAGAGTGAGACATCCACATTCCTTTCAAGCACTAACTTTTGATCACCCTTTCATGTGAAAAACCACCCTCCGTTTCTGGGGCTATAAGTAGCCAACTTCATTCACTGTTTGAAGGTTGTGTGAGTCCTAAAAAGACAGAATGTAGTGAAAGTAAATACATATGTTACAGGCATGTTTTTATAACTGTTTCTTATTGTTATTTTAATCAAATTTCACCTGTTTAAATTAAACACCAGTATTTACAAATGATACAACCTGACTTCAGACAGAATGGATTATCTAGAAAGCAGAATCTACTTGTGGAGAAAACAGGAAGAACTGGAAGGTCAGCAAGCAGAGGAGGTCTAAAACAAAAAAGGTAACAGCAGCAAATAAAGAGAAGATTTAGGGATTAGCTCCGCAGAAGAGAGCAAAGGAACATCTAGTGGGAAGCATTTTTTTATCCAAAGGCCAACAGCACAAAAAAACAACAGAAAAAAAGACAAAAACGCACAGAAGAGGAAGCAGAGGGTCAGGCAGAAAAACAGAACTGCACAAGAGGAGTGTACTAAAAAATAATCCATCACACAAAAGGGAATTCACAGAAGCAAAACTCAGGTTATTAACAAAAGGCTTGTCTTTTGTATAGTGCCTGACTGTGACAATTTCAAGACGCGAGTTGACCTACAGTAAATCTCCTCTTTCCAAAAATAAGACTGAAAGAACATGTTGCCAAAAATAAATTTGAAAACATGGGAGAGAAAATTCAGTTAATGAATTTATGCAAGAATGTCCAGCAGTTATGGAGGATCTGGTGGCTCTGCTGTTATAGTAGAAAGTTAATGTGGACTCTAATGTGGCTCATGTCTGTAATAGATCTGAAGGTAGGGTATTTGTAAATGATGTGTTTTAATTTGGATAATGAAAACTGTATACTTGAGGATTTGTATAACTGGAAAACCACAAATCAACAAATTCAGAATGCTGATAGAATATTGGGCTAGAGAGGGACAGTTTTCAAGAAATAAGACAATCTATATTTAAGAATAATTCAATGAATGTCCCTCCACTCAGTGTAAACCCAAATATAAGAGTCTTTGAAAAGGTAGCATTGAAGGAAACGAATCAACTGTTACAAAGCAAAAGAAAAATAAGAGCAGTAATTTGAATCTTGACAAAGGAGAACACTTCAAGTATACAATGGCGGTAGTAATTTAGTTATAAGACCTGTGGATGGAGGAGGGAGGCATAGTCCTCATAGAAAATGAACAATATGTTAACTGTGTTACGGTTTTGCTGAATAATGAGAACAATAGAAAACTGCCCCAAGAGCAGACCTCCAAATTCAAGAATGAATTATTAGTCCTAATTCAGGATGCCAGGCAGAAAAACTGCATTTCACAGAATGAACTTAGCTTCCTGATTCCCATACACCCAGTAACATCCCCTTTTTACACATTACTGAAAGTGAATAGAAACCCACTCAATCCTCCGGGATACCCAATTATGTCAGTGTGAATTCACTAACAGACCACCTATTTAAATTTGTTAATTTTTCCTGAAGGACTCTTTGGGACAGGAGAACTCACACTTAAGGAAAACAATGGAAGTCCTATATAAATTTGCAGATTTTGAATTACATGATTTTTGTGTGGCTAGGAACTGATTTGGAGCCCTTATACACTTCTATAAAACATGAATATGGAATAAGGGCATGTCATTATTTTCTAGACAGAAATTCTAAAAGGAAATGTTTCCAAAACATTTTCTGCTAGTGATGATTGAATTTGTTCTTACTCACAATTACTTTGAATTTAATGGGTCTTTCTGCCAACAGATTTCTGTAACAGCAATGGGTCTTCGCTAGTCCCATCTTATGCAAACTTCATGTTAGGACATTGGGAATCGGAGAGGTACATAATGAGCTGGTCAACCCCTACACACACCACATTGTCAGATGGCATCACTTTTGATGATGTGGTGTGTGTATAGAAAAAACCAGGGAGGAAGCAGTAGAATTCATGAAGTAGTTGAACTGCAATGATTACAACCTGAAATTTACACATACAGTTGCCAGAGATAAGTTGAATTTTCTGGATGTAACTTTAGAATGTGTTCCTGGACAGAAAGTGATTTCAAAGGGATTTGGAAAGGAAACAGCAGAAAACATGATTGAGAGCAAACAGTGAGCACCATAATCCCTGGTACATTCAGTTTACTTTGAATTCCTGCTCTGAAGCCCTCCCTGCCCAAAGAAGCCTCGAACCGAGACACACAGAGACCACCCCTCCCTGAGGAGACGGAGGTCGTGAGGGCCTGCTCTGAAGCCCTCCTGCCCAAAGAAGCCTCGAACCCGAGACACACCAGAGACCACCCTCCCTGAGGAGACCGGAGGTCATGAGGGCCTGCTCTGAAGCCCTCCCTGCCCAAAGAAGCCTCGAACCCGAGACACACCAGAGACCACCCCCTCCCTGAGGGGAGACCGGAGGTCGTGAGGGCCTGCTCTGAAGCCCTCCTGCCCAAAGAAGCCTCGAACCCGAGACACACCAGGTAATTTCTACCTTGATCCAGGCTGCTGCCACCATCGCTGGCCATCTGGTGTCTTTTCTGAAGCGCCACAAGCTCCCCTGCTCAGCGCATGAATCCCGCCAGAGTAGCACCTCGAGTTGCTGCCCAGGCTCAAATGGAGCTGAACTGTTACTTTTGTGCCTGATTTTGAAACTATTTCCATTTGCCTATAACTGTATTTAAAAGCTTAGAGTCACTGCAAGCCCAGGACCTGTGTTCTGTCTGAAATCCCCTGTGCAAATCGGACTGGGGACTGTTTGTTAATTTGTAAAGTGCATTTCCAGTTGTAACTGAATTACCCCCTGTGAGAAACTCATTTGGGGACTGTTTAACTTCTAAGTGCTATTCCAGTGTTTAGAATTTGAGTTTTGTCCTGCTAGTAATTGCCTTCATTTTTGAATCACAATAGTACCTGATAGCCAACAGCCCATTTGCTCTTCTCCCCACACCACTACCAGCCCGCCCCAAGCAGGTTAATCTTTGCCTGGGCTCCCTATTTAATCCCCTCTCTCTTCATTCTCCGCAGAGACCACCCCTCCCTGAGGAGACCGGAGGTCGTGAGGGCCTGCTCTGAAGCCCTCCTGCCCAAAGAAGCCTCAACCCGAGACACACCAGGTAATTTCTACCTTGATCCAGGCTGCTGCCACCATCGTTGGCCATCTGGTGTCTTTTTCTGAAAGCGGCCACAAGCTCCCCTGCTCAGCGCATGAATCCCGGCCAGACTAGCACCTCGGAGTTGCTGCCCAGGCTCAAGCGGAGCTGAACTGTTACTTTTGTGCCTGATTTTGAAACTCCCAACTTCTCCATTAGCTCCTTATATTGTTTTGCCACTAGAGGAGCCTAATTAAGTTGAACAATTTGCTCCCAGTACCTCACTTGTCACATTTTACTGCTCTCTAGTAGTTGTTTTCACTTGGTCATCACCCCTCATCACTCCCTCATCACCCCCTCTCCAATAAGTGAAAGCTATCCCGCCATTGTGCATTGTGCACTCCCAGATCAGCCCTCCTCCTCCTGCTCCTGTCAGGCAATGTCCACCCCAATCCCAGGCCTGGCAGCACTGGTCCTCCTGAAATCTCCTGGGCTGCATTGCTTCTATGAACATCTGTAGCCTCCTGAAAAACTGGACTCTCTGCACTGCTGGGTGACTCTTCATAAACCTGATGTTGTTGCCCTTGTTGAAACCTGGCTGTCTCCCTCCTCCTAACTCTCATGTCTCTCTCCCGGCACACTCTCCACGGTTGGACCCGTTGTCGGCAGGAGAGGTGGGGCTGTGTCTTCTATTTGAAGGATTCTCTCGTGGGGCTACCACTCCCCCACCTGACCTCGACCATAAGACCCAGGCACTTACTCTAAAGCTGTCCCGGACCCAGCTAGAGGCCCATTATTCCTAACCGTAGCCTACATACCCCCAAGAACCAATCCCAGGCCCTGGGCCCACTAATTGACTACCTCACCTCCCTACCCAACTCGTCAGACTACAAATCTTGGTGAGCGACTTGAATATAAACTGGCTCTGCCTCATCTTCCTCCCACCGTGAGGCTTTCAATTCAATTGACCTCACTCAACTGGTCTCACAGCCTACTAGAAAACCCTAGGGGACAAGCACCCTCCTGGATGTGGTCCTCACCAACAGGCCAATCCGCATCCACAACATCCAAATCCTCCTGACTGCCTCAGTGACCACTCCCCTGTGCTTTTCAACTGGGAAACCCTCGGCTCTCATCCCGGTCAAAACCACCTCTCGAGGCGGCTTAGGCCTGGGGACTCATAGGCCTTAAGCACTTCCTTGCCCACACTGATTGGTCCTCTCTAGCGAGGGCAACCAACATTGACTTGGCCCTGGGCTTCTTTGTAAGCACTTTCAACTTTGCCTGTGATATCTTTGCTCCCATAACTGCTAGGAGGTCCAAAGTGAAACATGCCCCTTGGATCAGCCCTGCCCTTCTGTGGCAACTAAGCAATGTGACAATCTTTGGCACCTTGCTGTTGCTACTGGCCGCTCAGCTGACAGGCAGTCCTATGCTGCTGCCCGTAACCAGTGCACCTGGGCCATCCGCAAAGCAAAGGCGGAATACCACCAAGCCTCTCTTACCTCCTCCTGGGGAACCCCAGGTGCTTCTGGGACAACATCAAGCAACTGAATGGTCACTCCCAGTCCCCCTCGCCTTCTCTTCTCAACATCAATGGTATCGTCTCTCTCTGACCCTGCCCTCATTGCCTCCCACCTCAATAACTCCTTTACCGACCTTAGCTCAGTACTTCCTGGTAACTTTTCAGTCCACCTCCTCCATCTGTACCACCACCCATTGCCCCCCCTCTTTCCACCTGCGTCGTGTCACCATGCAAGAAGCTAGGCCTTACTTGCTAAAAGCCCTAAAGGTAACACCATCGGTAATGACTCACTTGATCCCTGCCTTTACGTCAGGTCTTGGATCAGGTCCTCCACCTATTACATGCATTTTCAACAAATCACTCTGTCTCAGAAAATTCCCTCTGCCTGGAAGATTGTCACAGTTACCCTGTCCATAAAGGTGGTGACAGGACTCTTCGGGTAACTTCGACCCATCTCAATCCTCTCCCCCTCTCTAAGGCATTAGAGAAATTGGCGTCCCAAGTCTCTGACTACCTCTGTAAGTACAATGTTCTCTGCCCTGAACAACATGGGTTCAGAGCAGGTCATAGTACCAATACAGCACTCCTGGAATTTTCCAACTTCCTCCATGCCTCCTTGGACTCTGGTGCCCTGGCTGGTACTATATTCATTGACCTGTCTAGAGCATTCGATACTGTTTCGCATCCTCTTTTGCTCTCCACCCTCGACCTAATAGGCTTTGCCTCAGGACCTGTTTCCTGGTGCACCAGCTATCTCCGCCCGCTCCCAATGTGTGAAAGTCAACGGTACTCTCTCTGAAATATGCCCCATTGCTCTGGGGTGCTGCAGGGCTCAATTCTTGGACCCTACTATTCTCACTCTTTCTTAACTCCCTACCCAGCAGTTGTACGGGTAAGATGCTTCTCTATGCTGATGATGCTGTTCTCGTTGCCTCCCACAATGACCCCATGCTGCTACAGAACTCCTCCAAGTAGTCTTTGACTCTGCAGCTACCTGGTTCACTGAGCACCGACTTGTTATCAACCTTAAGAAAACAAAAGCGATGCTCTTCTCCCACCCCCAAAATAAGTACAACAAGTTTCCTTAGCTGTCCACTCCACACCCAATCTCGTCATTGACCAGGTGCAATCCTATAAATATCTTGGTATAACCTTTGACCCTGCACTTTCATTCCATGGACATATATCTGCCCTAAATTCTGTCGCCAACTCACGGCTAGGCATTCTTTACCGGCACAAGAAATGCCTTCCTCCTGATGCCCTCCGCCTGGCTGTCACCTCCTCTGTCATGTCTCTCATTGACTATGGCCTTCGGTCTATGGCTCAGCAGATCAGACTGCCCTCAACAAGGTTCGTCTCACAGTAAATAAGGCCTGCAGACTTATCACTGGTGCTCCCAGACTCACTCACACATGTGAGCTGTACACCCTGGCTACCCTACTCAACCTGGAAGAGCGACTCATGTATCAGACATGCCAGCTCACCTTTAAAGCCCCATGCCTATCCCCATAGGCCTATCCAACTCCATTCGCTGTACTGAACCGACCCTGATCACGCGCAGCTCGTCAAAACTACCCTAGTTATTCGAGAGCCAGGACCTCACAAGGTCAGAGGGCATTCCCTACCGTCGCCCCACTGGTATAACTCCCTCCCTGCCAGTGTCTCAAACTCTCTAACCTTAGCTTGCTTTAAGCCCAGGCTCAGAAACTTCCTGCTTAGCTCTCATAAATGCAACTGCCGCTAGCCTAGTGTAAAAATATATATATATATATATATATCTGTTTGACAATGCTCACTGAGCGGCTTCCCCTTCCTTTCCCTACTTATTCCTCCTCCCTATCTCCTCCCTTCTACCCCCACCAGCTCTCCCCGACCATAAGTTTTGCACCTTTTGTTATCTTTTGCTCGTTGGAGATCGTACTCTATTGTAACAAAATTGTAATTGAACTGTAACTTTTTGTTTGTAAGTACTGTGTCCCCTGTACTACTGTTCTGATGTCCTCTTTGTGACAGGGTACCTTTGTAAATGAGCCTCTGGCTCAAAGGTTTCTAAACTGATGTTTAACTAAATAAATAACTAAATAAATAAATAAATTCCTAAGAATCCTAAGGAATTGCTCAGAAATAGAGGATTTTGAAATCCAGTCCAGGGATCTGAGAACTAGAGCGAGGGAGAGGGGGTACAAAGAAGAGGTACTTGAAAATGCATACATTAAAGTGAAAATGAGGGGCAGAAATAGTCTGCTAGTACCAAAAGAGGTCCATCCACAAAATTAAAGGTTGGAAAAGGAAAAGACAGTAACTTTTTCACAGACTGCAGTGCCTTGACAGGACAAAGAGAGGCTATAGTATACAAAAACTGGACAATCCTGTTAGGGGATGAAATCATAGCAAAGCACCTGAATCAGAAATCAAGTGTGACATTTGGAGGGGAACACCTTAGATAGAAATTAGTACACTGGGAATATAAGACACAGAAACAGATGCCCCACAAAGTAATTGGTTAAACATACAGCCAAAAGGAATGTTTAAATCTGGACACTTTAACAATTAGAAATTCTATCAAGCCAAGCAAGAGTTCACCAGCCTAAACAACAAGAGTGTTAGAAATCAAACAGTTCATTGCCTGTGCCACCACATTTGTCATGTATGCCCAGTGGTGTAGCTGTAACAAAATATATATAGGCAGAACAAGACATCTTAAGAAAAAATACAGGAACATGTGAGAAGTATCCTGAAAGAAAATTAAAATACCCTCGTGGATACACTTGAAAATATGTCACAATTCTGATCCGAGTCATCTCAAGTTTATGGGCATAGAACATGTACACATACTAAGAAGGGGTGGGAATAGAACTAAAATGCATTTATAAAAGAGAGCCACTGGATATTTGTTTTGAATAGTCTAGCAACAGTTGAACTTAATAAGGAATGGGACCTCAAGCTCAACATATAAACATCGAAGAAGCCAGCAGAAGAGGCCATTGGTCTATCAAGTCTGCTCATATTGCAGGGTCCAAAGTTTGAGTTAATGCCCTGCCCTCCCTCACTCCTCCCATCCTCCCTACCCATGACCCTTAGCCTATCCCTATGCCTGTTCCAGCCTCTCTTAAAGCTGCCCTCTTTCGTCAACAAAATTACCTCTTCTGGCAGTGCATTCCAAGTGTCCACCACCCGCTCTGTGAAGAGTGCTTCCTGACCTCCATCCTAAACCACCTACCTCCAGCTTAAGAATGTGCCCCTAGTGTTATGGTTGCCACTCAGCTTAAAGACACTCTCCTTATCAACCTTATTTATCCCTTTCAAGTACTTGAAGGTCCCAATCATGTCCCCCGTCTTCCAGGGTACATGTTCAGTGCCTTCAGCCTCTCCTCATATGCCTTACCCTACTGATCTGCTATCATCTTTGTAGCCCTCGTCTGTACATTCTACAACAGGTTAATGTCCTTTTTGAGGTGAGGGCACCAGTACTGAACTCCATACTCTAGATGCAGCCTTACGAGTGACCTGTACAAGGGCAGTATAACCCCTCTCTCCTACTACTGACCCCCCAGATATGCATCCCAGCATCTTGTTTGTCTTTGCTGCTGCTTTCTTGCACTGTGTGGAGTGCTTCAGGTCACTAGTGATCATCACTCCCAGGTTCTTCCCCTCCTCTGATGCAGATACTCGGACTCCATCCAGGTAGTACTCTGTCCTAGGATTCTTGGCTCCAATATGCATAACTTTGCATTTCTTGGCATTGAAGCCAAGCTGCCATATCCTCGACCACCAGCCTAGCTTTTCCAGATCTTCCTATAGGTCCTGAATCCCTTCAGCTGTGTCAGCTCTCTCACAGAGTTTGGTATCATCCATGAATAGGCACATGTTACCCTTAATGCCATCTCCAGTGTCATTGATGAAGACATTGAACAACACTGGTCCCAGCACTGAGCCCTGTGGGACCCACTGGTTACCTGTATGGTGCCAGATAACTCTCCCCCAGCCGCCCCTGGGTTCTGTCCTAAAGGAACATTGTTTAACCAGGAGTAGTACACTAAGCTGAAACTTGTTTCCAGATCGACCTGGGAGCACAAGAAATTAAGTGACTTGCTCAGGATCACACAGTATGCACCTAAGTGACTGTGGATTCAAACCCAGTCTCCAGATCTGCAGCTCAGAGCCTCAACCCACTGTGCTATACTGTCTCCCAGCCTTCAGCCAGTTTTTCACCCATCTGGCCATCTTTTCCCCAACCCCTAGATCCACCAACTTCTGATCAATCTTTTGTGGGGCACAGAGTCAAAGAAATACAAAATCACATATACCCCCATAATGCAAAGCATCATGGACTGTATATGCAAATCACCACAGAATATTAAGCTGATTCAACTTTAAGAGTCAAAGAGTCAAAGGCCTTGCTGAAATCAAGATAGAGGATATCTACTGCTTGGCCCTGTCTACTATCTTAGTGGCACAGTCAAAGAAGTCAATCAGATTTGTTTGACCGACCCCCCATGAACCGATGCTGCCTTGCATCCTGGAGACCATGCTCCTCTAGATATTCCACTAATCTCTCCTTTAGTATGGTCTCCATGAGCTTACCCACAATGGAGGTCAGACTGACTTGTCTGTAATTCCCTGGGTCAACCTTGGGACCGCTTTTTGTGAGCGGCACTACATGTGCTGTTCTCCAGTCCTGTGGTACTATGCCTGTCTCTAGAGAACTATTAAATAGGTTTTCCAGTGGCCCTGCCAGCTCTTCAGCCAGTTCCTTTATTACCCTTGGATGTACTCCATCTGGGCCTGGTGATCTGTTCACCTTCAATGCCAGCAACCCCTCCCTCACTCTATCCTCCTCTATCACTATATCTGTGTTCCCTCCCCACTTCTCTTTTCCCTCCTGAAGGCACTGATCCATCCTTCTCCATGGTGAAGGCCGAACAGAAGCATTCATTTAGTATCTGCTTTTCCTCCATTATCCTCCACCTATTCCACCCTTTCTTAAGCCTAACAGTCCCTTCCTACTTGTCCCTTTTCTCACTTATATAGTGAAAGAAAGCCTTCTCCCACTTCTAAATTCCTTCAACTATCTATAGCTCCTTCTGTGCCTTTGCTCAGCTGACTTTCTTACTTGCCTCACTAGCCAATCTTAGGTAATTTTCCCTATCCACCTCTCTCTTGGTCTTCCTGAAATTTCTATAGGCCAATCTCTTTTCCCTTACTGCCTAGGCAACCCCAGAACTGAACCAGCTGGGCGCTTTGGCCCTTGTGTTCTTCCTCCTGAGCTTAACGCACTCATCTGTGGCAACCAGTATTCCTTCCTAATGATGGGCCACCTTTGTTTCACCTTTGTTCCACCCCCATATCTGCTCTGATGCCCACCAGATGGCTCCTTAGCACTTCGTCCATTTTGCTGAGGCAAACCTCCTGAAATCCAAGATTTTGGTCTTAGTCTGAATGCTTTCCTGCCCATATCCAATTGGAACCACACTGTGCAATTTCAAAATCTGTGAATCCAAGATTCCCAAAACTCCACACACATACACATACACACACACACCACCACCAGAGTCAGGCTGTATCATTTGTAAATACTGTTGTTTAATTTAAACAGGTAAAACTGATTAAAATAACAATAAGAAACTTATAAAAACATGCCTGTAATACATACAGAATGTATTTACTTCCACTGCATTCTACCCTATAAGAACTTATACAACCTTTAAATAGTTAGCACTGCTGGCTACTCAGATCCCCAGAAATGGAGGGTGGTTTACCACTTGAAAGAATGATCAGAAGCCTTCAGTTAGTGCCCGAAAGGAATGTGGACATCTACCTCTGAATTCTGTCTACAAACTTTATCTTCATTCTCTGTCTCTCCTTGGTAGCCACATTACAGGTTTAATAGTCAATTCATAAATAACATCATACATGTTTAAGTAAAAAGTTGGAAAAATGTGTTTTGTAAGCAAAGAAATTATTTTATATAGTGACAAATTATTGATAACGATGCTATTTAAGGAACCAAGTTATATGCACTTGCACACTAAAACACTTTGCACATTTATTAACTTTTCTTTGCACTTTGAACAGCCTGTAATGATTGATGTCACGTTATATGATGTAATAGTGACATTGTCAATCATTGGTATAAAATAGACTGTTTTCACAAACTAGGTACACCACCTAAGGAAGCTCAGGTGGAGCAAAGTGTAGGGGTGTGAAGCCTAGTGGGGCTGACTTGCATCATGTCTGATAGCATATTCACCTTTATAAATAAAAGCATCTACTTTTTGAATATACAGTGTAAACTGTCTACTTCTGGGTCCAAAGCGTTCTGTCTTTTGGTTGGTAAATACTGTCAGCTGGGCCAGAATTTAGGTCTTTGCCAGATGAATCACCAAAGGAATTTCAAACTTTGTTATAAACTTTCATTTTATTGGCATCCAGTTAATACAATAAGAAATACAGTCGGTGACATTACAATTTCCATATGTAAGGAATTTCATTTCAGACTTGTTTCAATCCAATTTATAACAAATACAGAACACCTCTGCCAGTATCATTTCTCTATATGTCCTGCCTCATTTGCTCACGTAATGAATGTCACTACATTTAGGCAAGGCAAATTAATTGATACAGCACCCAGTTCATAAAGCACTGAGCCCTATACACTACGACACAGCTAAACAGACAGACAGACAATAAGACAACAGACCAAACATAACATTGAATATGCTGCAACAGGAAAGCAGTGATAGTAAATAGAGAACAATGTATAGGTTACAGTGTAAAGTAGTTTTTTACACACTCAAGGTGTGTGATATTGCATAAACCACGAGACAGAAAGTCAGGTGGTTCATACTGATATCGCACACTGACAGTTTGTAAAAAAGAAATTACACAGTTGTAACCCATATGTAATTATCATTACTGGTTGTATACTCACAATGCAGTAAGAACAAAGAACTAGTAAGTCTTACTTTTCTATGTATTCCAACTGATAAACAGTGTTTCTGTGAGTAACTGCATTGAAATCGTGTTCAAAGAAAATTAAAATATAACACTTTACAACATGAACAAATGACTTGTGCAAATAGCACTCTAGTAGTTCTAGTATGTAGTCTAGATTTCTGTCAGTTCTCAGCTGTGATTTTTAATCTGCTGTCATTTTTCTGCCTATAGCTTGTGCTCAGCTGATCCCGTGTTTTCATTTCTGGGGAGGATGGGCTGCAGAATACATGCTTAGATGCATTAGCACTACTTAGGTGTAAAGTGGGATGTGTAGCATGATTAAGCAGTTGACTGAAATCAGATTCATACGGAGAGTCAACCAGTAATTATAATGGCATTTTGCATCACAGATCAAATTAAAATAAATTGACTCCCAACAAATCGCATAATTTATTGGGCACCCCAGTCTCTAAAAGACCTGGTGGACAGCCAGTGAGGCCTCGAAGGTTACCAGCTCACACCAGTGGCGAGTATAGATCAAAGCAGCTCTCCAGATATTTCTGAACTCCAGTAACTACCTCACACTTCACAGCATTGCATTCTGCCTCCTGCTGACAAAAGTGCAGTGAAACCATGGCAACCCACACCTATGTTATGTGGGACTATCCAGTCCTTAGACCATTTTTGAGGCACTGGAATCTGAATTTTCTGACTTCTGCAGTAGACCCTTCCCCAAACTGCCAAATTATTTTGATTCTCGATTTCCTCAAGGGCTTGGGGATTCTGGGTCCAAATATCTACTTGGTATCCTGCTGATTGCTGTGAAGAAAACTTATCACCTGCCTCTGGCTCATCCCCAGACCCCAGAGATCCAGCCTGGCACAAACTCACTGGGCAAATACACAATGTGGAAAAATTACCTTTGCTCTGAATGGTTGAACTGAGACTTTCTCTTCTAGGTGGAATACCTGGCTACCATGCTATGCCACAGGATTCAACATTGATTCTTTAAGTATGCCATCAGCGCAGTGACAGCATTACAGTGACAGCCATCGGTGTGCTGCAACCAGTTCGACACAGTGGTGAACTGCATGTCAGATCACTGTACACCTACACTGCCGCACCAGTATTGCCCTCCTTCCTGATAACCTCCCTCCCACCGAGGTGATTATAACAGTCTTTCAGGGTGTGCGGGGTAAAGCCCCTGCGGTGTTGGGTGCAGTGGCAAAGACCCCTGCAAACAGCCTGGATGTGCCCTAGTGGTTTGGGCAAGACTGCAGTCAGGCAGCTCAACTGCCACGTGACATGGTGGCTGTCGGCATTTTGCTGTTGCTGTAATGAAGGTCACCATTTCCAATTTTCGAACTGACTTGGTGGAATCATTCTTTAGTTACCCCCACTAGCCCCACCAGGATGCCCAACCTAATATTTGCACATCACCAGTCAGCGGTACTAATCCAATTCCCTGAGATGCCCTCACATCTAGAGATGGAGACTGTCCCCTACCATTTATACCTTCTCCCATTGCCTGTTGCTGGGGCACTTCCTTCCTCCCCACAACTTCTTTATTTCCACCTCTGGGGCCCACCAATGCCTACAGCATTAATCAATCGGGTGTTGCTTACCAGTCACCAGGACAGTATAAACAGTATCATACTGAACATATGGACCCCACTCACTCTGGGCCTTAAAGTGGGATTTGTGATATCTGTATTGCTGTTATCGACCGCCATGAAATCTCATTGTGAGAACTGCTTGATAACCTCCGTTGACCCACAAGAAAAGTTTAATAAAGTGAAATTAACAAAAAAGAACTCTTGTATTTTGGGTACCATGGATTTTACCTGTGACTGCAAGGCCCCTGCTTCTGCAGACAGTGGTGTTTTGATTTGAGTATTGTGGATTTCTATCTGCAGCCAGAAATGAGTGTGTATGTCTTGCAGTGTGCATGCTGCAGATACAAACTCACAAAGGCAGACTTCAGTGCTACTGCATTTGTGTCATCTGGAAACAGTTGTTTGTCTTACCTGATGATGGTTGTCTGTGGTTGCTTGTGTGGTTTGTCCTTTTGCTGTTGGGCAGGTGGGGAGTTAATGTTGAAACCCTAACACCATATTTTCCTTCTTTTGTGCGTTAAGTTGAACCCACCATACTTGGTGTATTAGCACAATTTGCAATGAATATATATATATATATTATATATTATATATTATAGAGACAGTAGTGCCCCAAAGTTAGGGTTGAGTAGGCTGTTTAATGTTAAATCCTAATTTCTGCACCTTAATAACTCTGGCATTGTTTGTGTAAATAGCCCAAAATTTGGCATACACGTTCAGGCAGTCAGAGTTTCAAGATGTAAAAAGTTTTGTGATAGCATCTTGTTCGGTCATTGAGCTACAAAATGCCAAAACAAGAAACAACATGTTTGGTTACCCTGTCTTAACATTACATATTTTTTATCTCACCTACTGCCTAGCTACTGCCTAGAAGACTAGGTTTGCTGGCCAAGTAACCTAGCTTCACCTGAGCTCTTTCCTTCTAGGTTGCTAGAAAGGACAGAGCAAAGAACCTTACCAGAGCAAGGGAAAGGATTAAGACTTCTTTTGGCTAGGCAGATTTACTGTGTGTTGCTATTTTCATTTTGTACTCACAGGGATTGTTACTGTTTGTTGCTAACATTTTATTGCTTTATTTTCTCTGATTCAAATTGTTGTTGCTGGGTATACCTTCAGCTGCATTATTACAAGGTGTGCTAACAGATTACTGCTGTACTCTTCTGATTCAAATTGTATTTTGCAAGGTATATCTTCTGTTACTGCTATTTTTTCTCTACAGGTGTGTGCTAACAGATTACTGCTGTAATCTTCTGATTCAAATTGTCTTTTGCAAGGCATATCTTCTGTTACTGCTTTATTTTTCTCTGTAGCAAAGTGTTTCTTACAGGGTATATCTTCTGTGAAATTATTACAGGAGGTGCTTACATTTTGTGACTTTTTATCATTAAGCTAAACAAAATTACTGTTGCCATGATTTTATTTATTTATTTATTGCTGAAAAGGTTTTTTTTGTCTCAGAGGTGTTGCAGTCTTCTTCTCACATTGAAGGAGCCAATTGCTTTCCTCCCACAGCTCTTCCAGGAGATTAGGTGTGTATCTGGGGAGGAGGGGTGGAGCTGGAAACTGTCAGTAACTTCCACCAGAAAGAAGGGTTAAAAGGTCAGGTTATTTGATATCTTGGAGGTAGAAGACTAGGTTTGCTGGCCAAGGCACCTAGTCTTCACCTGAGCTCTTCCTTCTAGGTTGCTTGAAAGGACAGAGCAAAGAACCTTACCAGAGCAAGGGAAAGTATTAAGACTTCTTTTGGCTAGGTAGATTTACTGTGTGTTGTTATTTTTATTTTGTACTCACAGGGATTGTTACTGTTTGTTGCTAACACTTTTTGCTTTATTTTCTCTGATTCAAGTTGTTGTTGCTGGGTATACCTTCTGTTGCATTATTACAAGGTGTGCCTACAAGTGTGTGCTAACAGATTACTGCTGTAATCTTCTGATTCAAATGTTCTTTTGCAAGGTATATCTTCTGTTACTGCTTTATTTTCTCTGTAGCAAAGTGTTTCTTACAGGGTATATCTTCTGTGAAATTATTACAGGTGGTGCTTTACAGGTTTTACAGTTTTATCTATCATTAGGATAAGCTTTCAGAGTTACTGCAAGCTTTCAGGGTTACTGCATTTGTTGCTGAATGATAGTTTCTGCTCTTACCTCCTTGTTTCTTTCGTCCCATGGTTGTTCTTTTTTTCAGCAGGGAAGGGCCCAGCCACCCACCCTCATCCCCAACCACCCCACACTACACTCCTTTTATAGGGTAGCACAGCTGTGACATTTCTTGTGGCAAAGCAGGAAGAGGTGGATCAGTGGGGTACCCACACGTGACCTCATTTACAGGGCACTAGTAATATAACTTGTTTTAACAAGTTATACGGAAAAAAATCAAACTTTGCTTTCATTTTCTTCCTTCTAATTACTCTGACCAGGTTAAATAATTCAGGAACTTATCTGGAATGGATGTCATTACTGCAGGTACTGTGGAACACTTTTCAGAAGGGCAGTTTTACAGGATTTAGGACTCTGTCCTACATGCTGGGCCACTGGAGATCTTAGGGCTCAGCTCCAGGCAGCATGGGCAGAGATTGCAAGCTTCAAATTTCATATTCAAGAGGAAATATATTATAAGAACCACCCACCATTTCCCCAACATCCAACAGAAGCACCTCGACCACACAGGGTAGTTGGTCCAGGAGGCTGGCAGGTGGTTAGGAGGGCAAATCGAGGTGCGCCATCACTTAGTGCTCTCCAACATATTACCTCCACAAACCATATAAAACCACAAACAGGTATCTGCCTCTATCTCCAAAATCAAACAAAGGGCAGAGGACACTGCAGACAGGACACTGCAGCACAGGAGCTAGCACAATAAAACTCACCCAAAACAGGAACCAAAATGAAAAAGCAAAAGGAAATCCAAAAACCTCTGATCATAGGAGACTCCATGATTTGGGAGTTGATACCTATCTCCAGCCAGGGTAATGGTCAGATGTCTCCCATGTACATCAGCACGGAGAAACACTGACCACATTGCTAAAATTGTTCAGGAAGCAGAAGAAAACACTGCCATCCTGGTACACATAGGGACTATCGATCTCGCCAGCCGGGTCAGTTGTGGAGACCAAGGAACACCTGACCAGGCTGGGTGACAAATTATCATCCGCTTTATCTGGCTTCTCTTTTCTGAGATCCTGCCAGTCTGGGAGGGGGGGCAGAAGGGCAGAAGGTCAGGAAGGGAGATAGGGGAGCTAAACATGTGGCTCAAGGGCTGGTGCCAGGAAAAGGACACAAATTTGTATGGAACTGGCAACAGTTTTGGCAGCTAAAGTTCTTTAAATTTGATGGACTGCATCTGACTAAGGAGGAAGTCAGTGCATTGGGGCAGAAGTTTGATGTCTTTGCAGAATATTTAAACTAGCAAATGGGAGGGTGCAGCACCCATACGTTGAATGGGAAGAACACCCTCCTCCTCAGCTAGTGGTCAAACAGGAGTTCAGCATGTTTGCAGTTCATTTGCATCACCAGGTAAGGAAAAGGCCCAGCTCCTCAAACGACGCCCAAGGAAACACCAGACCTTACCCAACAACTAACACACCAAAATCTGGCCAATAGAAAAACATGTAAACAAATGCTCTGCAGTCTGGGAAACAAGATCCCAGACCTGCAGGCAATAATGACAGAGGCTAAACTGGACATAGTAGCAATTAGTGAGACGTGGTTTACCAGTAACCATACTTGGGAGACTTCAGTATCTGGCTATGTGCAGTTCAGAAGAGACTGAGGTGCAAAGGGGGTTGAGTGGCCCTGTACGTCAATCAAAATATCAAAGCTACAGAAATTCAGAATACACATAAGGAGCCAGAACTGTGGGTCAGCTTAAAAACAGGAAATGGGACAGCCATAAGAACTGGGATTGTCTACAGGCCCCCAGACCAGGGAAGGACATGAAACATTACTCACCTTAGTAATTATGTTTCTTCTAGTGGAGTCTTGCTGTATTCTGACTATTGCAGTTGGGTCCTGCCTTTCAACTGCCCCAGGAACAAAGGGTTAACTTTTCTATGCCTTGCACAGAATGTTCATCACGAAGCTCGGTTGAAGCCTCTGCCTGTTGTTATTGAACTGCAACTGTCAGATCTTTATGAGAAAAACTCACTAGGTGTTCTGTGTGGAAACTGTAACATTTTACTAGCCAACTGCAAATATATATTGTTTTTGGTTCTCAAAGGAAGACTCAAGTCAGGAAACCCAAAAACAAACACACATCAAAAAACAACATTCCACCCAAAGAAAAAAGAGGTGTAAAATGGACACCCTAGGGTACCAACACTGCTCCTGCCCACCCACATCCCAAAAACTAGGTTCTAAGAGGGGAGGCGGGGAGGTCAGAATACAGCAAGACTCCACTAGAAGAAACATAATTACTAAGGCGAGTAATTTTTCTTCAAACAACATGAAGTCTTGCTGTATTCTGACTACTGCAGACTACAAGCAGTACCTCCATGGAGGTGGAACAGAATCTACTTTGGAAATAGGCTCTAAGTACTGCTGTTTGGAAACCAGAGCATCACTCCTAGCCTGGATATCCAGAGAGTAATGCTTGGTGAAGGTATGGACTGTTTTCCAGGTGGCTGCTTGACAAATTTCTAAGAGAGGAATATCCCTGGCAGCAGCCAGGGAAGCAGCTGTACCTCTTGTGGAATGAGCCCTCAGGCCTGAGGGTGGAGTTCTATCCAGTTTTTCATAGCAGAACTGTATACAAGAAACAATCCACCTGGCAATAGGTATGTTAGTGGCAGGTTTGCCTTACCCACTTCTCCATAAGTGAGGAACAACTGGAGGATTCAAACCTGTGACCCTTAGTACGCCTATGTAGTAGCTAAGGGCTCTTTAACATCCAAACTGTGTAGCCTCCTCTCCGAGGAAGAATGATCAGTGAAGAAAACAGGGAGAGATACAGACTGGTTGAGGTGGAAATCTGAAACCACTTTAGGCAAGAACTTTCAAGTAGTTCTAAGGACCACTTTATCTCTGTGAAAAGAGATGAAATCAGATTCCACTGACTGGGCTTGCAATTCACTGATACATCTGGCAGAAGTAATGGCTACCAAAACACAGTTTTCCAAGTCAAGTACTTAAGCTCTGCTGAGGACAAAGGCTCAAAAGAAGGTTGCATAAGCTGAGCAATGCAAACATTAAGGTCCCAAGCAGGAGCAAGATCCTAAAGGGGGACTGGTGTGAAGCAATCCCTTGAAAAACTTACAGAATACAGGATGGGATGACAGAGGAAGACTTGCCTACAGACAAAAGCAGAAACAGCTGCCAAGTGTATCATGAGGGTAGCTGGTCTGAGACCTAGGCCATTAAGATGGACCATATAATCCAGAACCATAGGCAATTCAGCAGAGTCTGCAGAAATATTCTTCTTAGAACACCAAATGCTGAATCTTTTCCATTTGAGTAGTAAGTCTTTCTGGTGGAAGGCTTTCGAGAAGCCTTAAGGATATCCAGAACCCTTGGGAAAGATGTAGATCTGCAAACTCTAACTCTTCAAGAGCCAAGCCTTGAGAATGAGAGACTGAAGATTCGGTACCAAATCCTCCCCTGAGAGGATGTTAACAGGTTCTAATCCTGGGAAGAGACAGGGAAGATGGACTGTTAGGGACAGCAACAAGGGATACCATGGCTGCCTGGCCCTGCCTGAGCAATCAGAATCACTTTGCATGGTTGTGACCTTATCTTGACTAACACTCTGAACAGGAGAGGGAAGGGGGAAAAGCATACATAAATTTCCACTCCCAGTTCAGAATCAGAGCATCCAGGGGACTGAGACCAAGAATGGGGGCTGCAACAAAGAGAGGAGGTTGGTGATTGTGTAGGGCTGCAAACATCTATCTCTGGAGTGCCCCATCTTGAGAAAATCACTTTCAACACCAGAGGATCTAGGACCCATTTGTGATGGCCCTGGGATATTCTGCTCAGTGCATCTGCTAGGACATTGTCCTTCCCTGGGAGGTGAACTGCTATCAGAGAGGTTTGCAGGAATAGGCCAGGGACCACAACTTCATTGCTTCTGTGCACAAGGCCATAGACCGAGTGCCTCCTTGTTGTTGATGTACCACATGGTGGTGGTGTTGTCTGTTCTGACCTGAACCACCTTGTTCCATACAGATTTGGAAAAAGCTTGTAGTGCCAGAAACACTGCTCTGAGTTCCAAGAGATTGATGTGAAGCAGAGATTCCTGAGACGACCACAGTCCCTGGGTGGTAAGATCCTCAAATGGGCTCCCCAGCCCAGCAGGGAAGCATCTGTGGTTAGGATCACTGAATGAGACTGAGTGACAAATGGAACCCTTGTCTCAAATTGTTCTGATCCTGCCACCATTGCAAGGCTTGGATCAGGGTTTGAGTCACTGGAATTAGTTTGGTAAGGAATTCTTTCTTTGGGACAAAAAGCTCTTAAGTGGAACTGAATGTCCCTCATTTGGAATCTTGCACCTTGGACCACTGCTGTGGAAGCTGCCATGTGGCCCAGTAGCTTAAGAAATGCTTTGCTGGTCGAGACACCTGAAGGCTGAATGAAGAGGCCAGTTCCATGAGAGTCCTTGCCCTTTCCAGGGAAGGAAGGCTCTCTTTTACACGTATCCAGTTCTGCACCTATGAAGGTGAGGAGCTGCACTGGTTCGAGAACTGACTTTGGTAGGTTGAGAAGGAATCCTAAAGAAGTGAGCACTTGCTGGGTCACTTGCAGATGTTACTTGACTTGGTCTGAGACTGACCTACTATGAGCCAGTCGTCCAAGTATGGGAAAATGGAAATTTTTGTCTTCTTAGGAAGGCAACAACTACTGCCAGGCACTTTGTTAAGACCCTTGGGGCTGATGTTAGGCCAAAGGGCATCGCTTCTGAACTGATAGTGGCCTGAGGGCAACCTCGAACCTGAGGTACTTTCTGTGGGAGCACCTGATGGGAATGTGAAAGTAGGCATCTTTGAGGTCCAGGGAGGCTAGCCAGTCCCTGGCCTTAGAGAGGAAGGATAATTCCCAGAGTTACCATTTTGAACTTTAGCTTTAAAAGATATTTGTTCAGACAGCTTAGGTCCAGGATGGGTCGCCAATCTCCTGTCTTTTAGGGGTTAGGAAGTACCTGGAGTACAATCCTTTGCCCCTGTGTGGGGTAGGAACTCTCTATAGCTCTGAGAGCTAGGAGAGAAGAAACCTCTGCCTCTAGGGCAAGGGTCTCTGAGAGATTTGCAGGTGAAAAAGATATGGCTCTCATCTTGGGAAATGTTTTGAAGCTAAGAACCAGTCCCTGGCTTACTACTTCCAGGACCCACTTGTCTGGTGTAGAGACATCCAGTCCTGGACAAAGTAAGCCAGCCTGCCCCTACTGGTATAGCAGAATCGACCGGGCAGACCCATCAGGGTGTCTGCTTGGCAGGGCTTTAGGCAGAGGGGTGGATGCAGGCCTGCTCATCCCCTTCTGCCTCTCCTCTAAAGAACCCCTCTGCGAAACGAAGAAGAAGAGGCCTGAGCTTGGTAAAAGGCCTTTGGAAAGGCCTGCCCTGCCCTGAACTGCTGCCTTTGAGAAGTTGCTTGCCTTTCTTTGGCCTGAGCACTCCTGTAAGTGGTTCTGTATTCATCCATTTTCTTCATGTAATTCTCTGTCTGCTCCCCAAACAGAGAATTACCAACTACAGGAAAATCCATGGCCTTAGCCTGGGTATCCTGTGTGAGAGGCTAGTACATCTCAGCCAAGCCATCCTCTGAAGAGCCACAGATGTAGCCATGACTCTTGATGATACATCATTAGAGTCTACAGCAGCATGAAACTGTACTGATGCCTCAGTCCCATCTGCAGTCACCTGCTCCAGCTCCTTGGCAAGCTGGGCAGGAGCCTGTTTAGCCAGTACCAGTACAGTATCCCACTTGGACTTCTGGTACCTGGCTGCATAGGCCATATAATTAGCCTGCCTGAGTCCCAAAGATGCTTCCATGTACTGCTTCTTTGCCATGGCATCAATCTTCCTGGAGTCCTTCTGGGGGTGATGCCAAGGAATATTTGCCTTATCAGCAGGCACACCCTGTACAACCCTAACATGGCTGCATTGCTGAAAAAGGAACTTCGTGTCTGAGCCTGAGAGAGTGTACTTATTGTCCATTCTTCTGTCCACGGGAGGTACAGAATTGGGAGACTTAAGAATTTTTGTGTCTGTTTCCCAAAAGATTTGTGGTGGGAATAGACAGTCTCCTGGACTCTGGGATGTCCATCACCTCAACATAATCAGGCTCTTCCTGATCCTCTACTGCCTCCTCCACAGGAAGCTGGAGGTATCAGCCACCTTTCTGTAGAACATGTAGTGTGAAGGGACCCAGAAAGCCTAAGAGGAGAAACACCTGAAGGTCTGTCTGGGGAGATGTCCGGGTCAACAGGCACATCCAGACTTTCACCATCACCATAATCATCCTCATACTCCCGCCTCCTCAAACTCAGGTTCATAAAATTCTTCCCAGGTATAATCCAGAACTGGGGAACCGACCAAACTGAGCCCCTGCCAGATGGTGCTGGTTCAGTCGGAACCGATCAAGCGATTCCATAATCCTAATCACTTTGGTTATCTCATCGGTGAGTCGGAGTATGAGATTCTGGGTCCGAACCGGTCCAATTGTCTTTTCTTTTCTTTTTGTCGGAACCGATTCCTCAGAATCGGCTTTCCTTTTGCCCGTAAGGCACGCCTGGTCAGAGGGCACTCCTTCTGGTCTGGTCGGAACTGACCAGGCTGGCCATCCAAGTCAGCTGGACTTCGGCCTCCTTTCCTCAGTCTACCTAATCTCTTTTCCAGGATAGATTTGGGAAAATTCTTGTAAATTTAGCAGTCTGAATCGAGGTGGTCAAACCCCAGACAATAAACACAGGTGGTGTGGGGATCAGCCTTAGCAAAGACTTCCCACTTTTGCACAGTGATACAGAAACCCAGTGGGCCGCTTTTTTTCTTGGGTTTCTCAGACATAGCCAACCGAACCAAAACTTACCCTTATTCGCAACCACCAGGCAAGACTCCCTTATCGGTTCCTGACCGTGTCACAGGTCTTGGAAACGTACATAAAACCCTTTTTTTTTTAAGAACTGATATGGACCGTAACTACACATTAAAGTAAAGTACAAGTTTTACCTCAAAATGATCGTTCAGCACAGTTTACAAGTTCCACACAGAAAACAGAACAAAAACCTATCTAGTACTCATGGTACCACAGACAGAGACTTGAACCGACTATGCAGAAACAACAATTCGGTAGAAACCGACCGAAAACCGACACTTCAACCGACTTCTGAACCGAGCAGCAGGAGAAATCTCCGGGCGACTGTTCAGTGAGTGCGGATAAAGAATCTGACGGTTGCAGTTCGAATAACAACAGGCAGAGGCTTCAACCGAGCTCGTGATGAACATTCTATGCAAGGCATAGAAAAGTTAACCATTTGTTCTCCAGGTCAGTTGAAAGGCAGGACCTAACTGCAATAGTCAGAATACAGCAAGACTTCATGTTGTTTGAAAGACACATTACTGTTAGAAGATATACAAAACATAACAGCTAAAGGAGGGTTCTGATAATGGAGACTTCAACATACCAGATACAGATTGATCAATACCAGCAGGAACATCCGCCAGAACTAGACACATAGTGGATTCCTGCAGGGGAGGACCTCAAACAACTGGTACAACAACCCACAAGAGACAGGGCTACCCTAGAGTTAGTACTGACTAACAGGGAAAGGATCACAAATCTCTAGGTAGAAGGTCACCTGGGGACCACTGACCATCACATGGTGTGGTTCAATTTGGCCACTACAACTAAGTCATCCCATTCCAAGGCAAAATATGGGACTTCAGAGGAGCTGACTTTGATAAGATGGTCAACAGAGTTAAGCTAGCCCTGGCAAAAGAAATATAGGTGAGGAAGTACAGGCAAAGTGGGCAAGCATTAAGGATGCAACATGAAACACAGACACATAGACTTTGCGTGAGATAAGGACCACTTGGCCCACCCAGTCTGCCCATTTCCCTTCCTATTGGATAAGCTGCAGATTCTAGTTAAACAGCTTACTTCCTGCAACCCCACTATAATTGCCTTATGTCTGTCCCATGCATGTTTGAATTCCCCACTGTTTTAGACCCCACAACCTCTCAGGAAGGCAGTTCCATGCGTTACCACTCTCTCCGTGAAAATAATTTCCTCACATTACCTATGAGCTGTCCCCCTCTAGCTTTAAATTGCCCCTTGTTCTTACTCATCTCTTTTCCGAAAGATGCTACCCTCCTGGACTTTGTTGATTCCTTGAGGTACTTAAAAGTTTCTATCATGTACCCCGTCCCTCCTTTCATCAAAGGTATACATATAAGCTCTCTCAGTCTCTCTTCATATGGTTTCTGATGTAGACCCTGCACTATTTTAGTTGCCCTCCTCTGGACTGCTTCTATCCTGTCTATGTCCTTGAGTAGATGAGGTCTCCTAAACTGCATGTAGTGCTCCAGATGGGGTCTCACCAACTGTCTGTACAGAGGAAAACCACTTCCCTTTTCTACTTGTGATGCCCCTCCCTATGCATCCCAGTATCCCCTGGCTCTCCTTACTGACTTCTTACATTGCTTACCCACCTTTAGGTCATCTGATATGACTACACCCAGATCCCTTTCTATTATTGTTGTTGTTAGTACCTCCCCTGCTATTGTGTACTCATCTCCTGGATTTTTATTTCCAGGTGCATTACTTTGCACTTCTGTGCATTGAATCTAAGTTGCCATATGTCTGACCATTCCTCCAACCTTGCCAAGTCCCTCTCATCCTTTCTACCCCTCCTTGTGTATCAACTCTGTTACAGATCTTTGTGTCATCTGCAAAGAGGCATACCTTTCCTTCCAGACCCTCTGCAGTGTCACCTATAAAGACGTTAAAAGGACTGGACCCAGTACTGAGCCCTGAAGTACTCCACTACTAACCCTCCTTTCTTCAGAATGTGTTCCATTCACTATTACCTTCTGTGTCCTGTTGTGCAGCCAGTTTACTACCCAGACTACCATCCTGGGACCCACTCCCAGGCTGGCTAACTTGATTATTAATCTTTTGTGTGGTACTGTGTCAAATGCCTTGCTAAAAGTCTAGATAGGCCATATCTACAGCCCTTCCCTGGTCTATTACTTTAGTCACCCAGTCAAAGAAATCGATTAGATTCTGTCTGACATGACCTTCCTGCTGTGAATCCATGCTGCTTTGGGTCCTGTGCCCTGCTGGCCTCTAGGTACTGAACAATTCCCATGCTGCTTTGGGTCCTGTGCACCGCTGGCCCTCTAGGTACTGCAATACTTGAAGCAACATCCCATTGTGTTAGAGAGAAAGGAAGTGCAAAGAAGAAGGAAACCACTTTGGTTCTCAAAACAGTAGCAGAAAAGGTCACAGCCAAAAGACTGGCCTTCAGGAAATATAAGAGAACACAGCGGATGAAGATAGGAGGCATACCAAACTTCCTAAGGAAAGCAGGGAAGGCAGTAAGACAGGCAAAGGCCCAAACCGAGGAACCACTAACACAAACAGTAAAAGAAGGTGACAAGACTTTCTATAGATACATTGGTGAAAGGAGGAAGTCCAGCGGGTATTGCTAAGATCAAAGAAGATAAGGGGACGTGTGAAGAGGAGGAGGACCATGTAAAAGCATCTATCCTAAATAGATACTTCTGCTCAATATTTACTGAAGAGAAGGTAGGGCAGGCCACAGCTCAGCACCATGGACACAGGGGGAGGAGGTGAGCACTAGTCCCTTAACAAAAGAAAGGTTCTACAAGAGCTCGATAAGCTCAGGGTGGACAAGGCAATGAGACCTGATGGCATACATCCAGGGTACAAAAGGAGCTAAAGACGGAACTAGCAGAACCATTATCAGAACTGTTTAGTGAGTCTCTGAGCACAAGAAAGGTCTCAGAAGACTGGAGAAGGGTCATGTGATCCCACTCCACAAGAGTGGAAGCAGGAGGAGGCAGGGAACTACAGACCAGTCAGTCTTACCTCAGTAGTGGGCAAGATTATGAGGCACCTTAAGGAAACGATAGTGCAAAACCTGGAATCTATAGGAGCACAGGATCCAAGACAGCATGGGTTTACAAAGGATTGTCCTGTCAAACTAATCTCAGAGATTTCTTTGACTGGGTAATCAGAGTGGTGGACCAAGGGGAGCAGTTGATGTCGCTTACCTTGACTTCAGCAAAGCTTTCGTTACTGTTCCACACAGAAGATTGGTTATCGCTGGGTAGGCTCAGGGTGGTCAGAAGTTGGTCAACTGGGTGGCAAACTGGTTGGACGGGCAGAAAGCAGAAAGTGGTGGTAAATGGTATACAGTCAGAAGAGAAGCAAGTCACAAGTGGGACCACAGGATCAGTCCTGGGGCCAGTCCTCTTCAATATCTTCATCAGTGACATTGCAGATGGACTGAGGGTGGTTTTCTGTTTGCAGATAACACCAAGATCTGCAACAGAGTAGATGATCCAGATGGGGTGGGCAGAATGAGAAGAGATCTGGATAAACTAGCAAAATGGTCAGAAGAGTGGCAACTGGGATTTAATGCAAAGTGCAAGATCATGCACATAGGAAGAGAAACCCTGAAGCCACCTATAGGCTTGAGGAGTTGCTGGCAGTCACAAAGGAAGAAAGAGACTTGGGCATCATCATCACCAATGACCTGAAATCATCCAAGCAGACCACTAAAGCAGTAGGTAAGGCTAGGGGATGTTAGGTGTATTAGTAGGGGTATCACAAGTTGGAAGAGGGAGGTAATAATCCCTCTTTACAAGACACTGGTTAGGCTCTCATCTGAGTACTGCATGCAGTACTGGAGACAACACATTCACAAGGACATTAACAAAATTGAGGCAGTCCAGAGAAGGGCAACCAAAATGGTGCAGAGACTGCATCAGAAAACATATGAGGACAGATTAACAGAACTCAATGCATACCCTAGAGCTAAGGAGGAGAGAGGTGATATGATCAAACATTCAAACACCTTTAAAGCATTAGCAAGATGAAAGAGTCTAACATGTTTCAATATAAGAAAAATAGCAGGACAAGAGGACACAGAATGAGATTAGAGGAGGCCGATTAAGGGGTAATGTGAGGAAGTTCTTTTTCACAGAAAGGGTGGTAGATACATGGAACAGCCTACCCCAGGAAGTGGTGGATATGAATACAGTGCAGAGTTTCAAACAGGCATGGATAGGTATAAGAGAGCAATACAGATGAATATGAATAGATAGACCATGGACAGAGCAAAGGCTGATGACACATTTATAAGGTAGAAAAGAAATGGGCAGACTGGATGGGCCTTGCAGTCCTTATCTGCTGTCAATGTCTATGTTTCTAGCAGTGTGCAATTTTTCTATGAAATTTTCAGGGTTGAAGGAGCCTATGCCAAGGATGTGCCATTCAAATGTTTCATGAAAAATATTATCACGTGTTCTAGAGTTGTAAGACAGGGAGCCATTTGAGAGGGGGGCAGTTGCCTCCACACATTGCAGGCCATTGTTGGTTTTAATAACAAAACGCTGCCCCCCATAACCAGATGGATGCCTGTTTTGTTTTTCTGGTTGGCTGCACCACTCACTGCTAATATTTAATCCTCTCTCTCTGGCTCTGCTGAGTGCATCTGCAAAAACTCAAACTCCCAGCAGTCTCCCTAGTGCCGAGGCTGGAGCTAGGTGCACTACAGTCTGCCATTGGACATGCAGGAGCGGGACCCGCTAACAGATGTCAGACAACAACGCCATCGCACAACGTTTAAGCAGGAGAAGCCTGCCATGTCTCGACAAGGAGGCAGGGAGAGTGACCAACCATGTCGCATGAGTTAATCATCAGTTAAAAACAAAATAATTTAATTTTTAATTAACTCTCTGATCTCCTCTTCACTGTAGTCACTGGTCACTCATTGCTCACTAACTCCCAATCTGACTCCGTGTGTAGTACAGAAGATGAAGGCTGCAGTGGCAGTGTGCTGCTGAATTTGCACTACAGTTACAGCAACAGGCAGAACTGAGGATCCTTCCACTCTGGACCAGCTGTTCAGCATCTGCTGCAGCAATCAACTGAACCAGCACACAGACAGCAGAAAAGTCAAGACAAGTGGTGGGGTTAGTTTTCTGAGACAACATAAATTTTGATTGATTCAGCAGCAGAGCAAGCAGGCGGTTGGTGGCATGGGCCTTATATGGCTAGGGGCTGGGGTTCGGTCCAAGGTCCACCATCCAGGGTCCAAGGTCCAACTTTTGTGTTAGTAATTTACTTCTCTCTCAGTCTCTCCACTGAGTCTCTGGGCATCTTCTGGGTCTGCACTTACTCATACTAGTCACAAATATAAACCCACTGTGAAGTATCTGCTCTACTCCTCCCTCCCTGTTAATCTATTTACTGTGAGACAACACATTAGGACTATTCAGACTTCAGTCCCATTTGTCTCTCAGACAACTTTCTTTTAAATTTCTACTGCCCTGCCTATTAGTCCTCCTTTCCTTATCAGTGCAGTGTGAAAAGTTAACTAAGCAGAAGAACAGAGAGTACTGTAGATCTTTAGGATGGCACTTGTCAGGATGCAGCTGACAAGGACAAACTAGTTTACAAAGCCACATTAAATAAGCTTAGCTGTATTTTATTGATAGAACCAAAATATACTAGTTTTGCTTGTATGACCTTTGATCATGTTGTCAAAATTGGAAGACAGAATTACACCAAACATGGAATTATGCAAACAGTGGTCTCAGAAGCAAATCATACATGATAGACTGATGGATGGCTAGTTTAAATCCTAGCTTAATTTTGTTCACAGAAGAGGATGCCATTACTGCAGATATGATTCTTATCTTCAGTAACAAAATGTGAAGATAAGCAAGGCACACTGTTCAGTGCAAGTTACCAGTCTGCAGAAGTCCTGCCTGCTGTAATGAAACTAAAGCCTCCTGCTCCTCTGCAGACCACATGCGCACTTAAACTTCATTCGGCAATAGGCAGGCGACAGCTGGTGGGGGTTAGCTTGTGGTGGCCCTACGTGCCCCTGGTCCCGCCCACAGCCCCTGTCCCCGCCCCCACCAGCCCCGAGCTCCACCCCACTCAGCCCCAGCCCCCCATTGAGCCCCGACTGGGGGTGTTGCCCCTGTTGAAATCTGAAATGGCGCCCTGTTGTAAGGATTTGTTTGATAACCAAGAAATGTGAATGGTAAAAAAAAAAAATGTTGTGAGTGCTTATTTCAAGATTTTCTTATCATTGTGTATTGCTATGTCATGCTGCAAGACCGTGAACCATTTTTTACTGACTGGACCACTACCTCACAAGCTGGCTCCATTGCCTTAGTGGGATGTGTTGTCATAGGTTATCAGGTTCAAAAATGTTCTATTAAGGAGGAACTGCGTAAGAAACAGAAGCAGTTTGCTGGTTTCAAAGAACATAAGGATTTTAATTTTTGAAACCAAACTTAAAGGCTAAAAGCTTAGAAACTACAGAAATTAGAGAGAGACAGGAATGATTATTTAAAGGGACAGGTCTTTGCTGGAGTAAAACCCAAACCACAGAGGGAGGAGTAGATGCTAAAACAGCCAAAACCAATGCTCTAGAGAGAATAGTCCCCAGCATACTATACATTTATCAGTGAATTGAGCAAAATCCACAGGTTTTTTAGAAGGGTCCAGGACCCTCCGATCCAGGGCCATGCAGGAATCCATGCATGGTCAGCTTCCAAGAACCCACTCAGCAACAACTGTCAAAAGACAAGAGGGGGTAAACACAGGTGGCATGGGAAGAGGGCAACAATGAGTGATGAAACTGAAACAGACCAAACCAAAATAAACATTATTAACCTGTCACAAAGAGCTCTAACCTCTGCTGAGATTGTTTTATTGGAAAAAATTGCCCTTTGTCCCTCTTCATGACATTAATGTTATGACCCATTTGTGGATTTCCATAGATTTACCAGAAATGTAAATCTTGAGTCTTTTGGAACAAACAAGCTATGATGCATGATGCTGAGCTGAGTGCCTCTGCAAGTCAGGATTCAAATGCTGGAACAGACATGTTATCTGTGGTTTCCATCACTACGAGTCCTGATATGAAAGGAGTGCTATTATCACACCTTTACCTGTGGATCAGAGGATCAGCAGAAGTGACTTGGACCTATCCAGTTTCAAACTGGCTTCAGCCTTTTTCCACCATATAACAATAGGGTACTGGTGTTTGAACGAACCCACATGGAAGAATTCAGAAATTTGCACTGTGGTAATGAGACTAACTTTAAATATTATAATTTAACTGTAGCTGAAAGGGAGGCCTTGAGACATCTGGAAAGGGACAACAGTATCAGTATTAAAATTCCTAGTAGGTCACATTATTTCTTTCTCACTGCAATTTGTGATATAAATTGCTTAGCAGTGGCTGATACTGCACCAGAAACATCCTCAGATGCAGGAACCCAACCTCAGGTCATGAGGGCACAACTCCAGCCCTCCCGCCCGCCCCTGCACCCTATGCAGTTGAGGAGCTACACATACCTACTCAGATGGAGGGACCCAAGTTCAGGGTCATGAGGGCGCCAACTCCAGCCTCCCCTCCTGCACCCTATGCAGTTGAGGAGCTACAGTTACCTACTCAGACACAGGGACCCTAGTTCAGGTTATGAGGGCACCGACTCCAGCCCTCCACCCCTCCCATACCCTACACAATTGAGGAGCTGCAGATACCTCCTCAGATGCAGAGACCGGAGTTCAGGTCATGAGGGTGCCGACTCCTCCCCACACTCCTAGCAGTTGAGAAGCTACAGATACCTCCCTCAGATGCAGGGACCTAAGTTCAGGCCGAGGCGCTGACTCAGCCCCTCCACACCTAATGCAGTTGAGGAGCTACATACCTTCTCAGATGCAGGGACACGAGTTCAGCCTGTGAGGGCACCGACTCCAGCCCTTCCCCCTCACACCTGTATACAGCTCAGCTACACATACCTCCTCAGATGCAGGGACCTGAGTTCAGGTCATGAGGGCACTAACTCCAGCCCTCCCCTCAAACACCCTATGCAATTGAGGAGCTCAAGATACTTCCTCAGACACAGGGACATGAGTTCAGGTTGAGAGGGCACCAACTCCAGCCCCACAACTTACACAGTTGAGGAGCTACAGATACCTCCCTCAGATGCAGGGACTCAAGTTCAGGTTGTGAGGCACTGACTCAGCCCCCACACCCCTACGCATGGAGGAGCCACACATACCTCCTTAGATGCAGGGACATGAGTTCAGGCTCATGAGGGCACCCGACTCCAGCCCCCACACCCTACACAGTTGAGGAGTTACACATACCTCCTCAGATGCAGGGACCTGAGTTCAGATCATGAGGGTGCCGACTCAGCCCTCCCCCACCCCCGCACCCTATGCAGTTGAGGGCTACAGATAACTCCTCAGACACAGGGACCCGGTTCAGGTCATGAGGCGCGACTCCAGCTCCCCCTCCCACAAACGCCCTACACACAGTTGAGGAGCTACAGATACTTCCTCAGACGAGGGACCCATACTGAGGTTGTAAGGGTGCCGACTCCAGCCCCCACACCCCACGCAGTTGAGGAGCTACACATACCTCCTCAGATGCAGGGACCTGAGTTCAGGTCATGAGGGTGCTGACTCCAGCCTTCCCTCCTGCACCCTATGCAGTTGAGGAGCTACACAAACCTTCTCAGATGCAGGGACCCGGTTCAGGTCATGAGGGTGCCGACCCAACCTCCCCTGCCCCCCACACCTAGCAGTTGAGAAGCTACAGATACCTCCTCAGATGCAGGGTCCCGAGTTCAAATCAGGAGGGTGCCGACTCCAGCCCACCCCCCACCCTATGCAGTTGAGCTACACATACCTTCTCAGATGCAAGGACACGAGTTCAGGTCGTGGGCGCTGACTCCAGCCCACCCCTCCTCCCTGCAGCATACACAGTTGAGATACACATACCTCCTCAGATGCAGGGACCCGAGTTCAGGTCATGAGGGCGCTGACTCCAGACCCCCTTCCCATACCCTATGCAGTTGAGGAGCTACACATACCTCCTGAGATGCAGGGACCCGAGTTTAGATCATGAGGGTGCGACTCCAGCCCCCCCACACTCCTATGCAGCTGAGGAGCCTACAAACCTCCTCAGATACAGGGACCTCGAGTTCAGGTTATGAGGGCGCTGACCCAGTCCCCCCCACACACCCTATGCAGTTGAGGAGCTACAGATACCTCCCTCAGACACAGGGACCCAAATTCAGGTTGTGAGGTACTGATTCCAGTCCCCACGCCTTCACGAGTTGAGGAGCTACACATACCTCCTCAGATGCAGGGACCCGAGTTCAGGTCATGAAGGTGCCGACTCCAGCCCCCCGCACCCTATGCAGTTGAAGAGCTATGCATACTTCCTCAGATGCAGGGACCCGAGTTCAGCTCATGAGGTGCCGACTCCACCCCGCACCCTATGCAGTTGAGGGTACAGGTATCTCCTTAGACCCAGGAACCCGAGTTGAGGTCATGAGGATGCTAACTCCAGCCCCCGCCTACACACAGTTGAGGAGCTACAGATACCTCCTCAGACACAGGGACCTGAGTTCAGGTTGTGAGGCGCCAACTCAGCCCCTCTCCTCCCGCACCCTATGCAGTTAAGGAGCTTCATACGGGATACCTCCTCAGTCGCGGGGACTGAGTTCAGGTCGTGAGGTCACCAAATCCAGCCCTCCACCCTCCACACTCTTTGCAGCTGAGGAGCTACAGATACCTCCTCAGATGCAAGCCCCAAGTTCTGGTCATGAGGATGCCGACTCCAGCCCTTCCCACACCCTACACAGTTGAGGAGCTACTTGCACTGGTCACACACACTGTTTTGACATTTGCGCCATTATTCTTTTGCTGCCAGGACTGAGTTTTCATTGGCTAAATTAACTGACAGATTATTTTCAGTTCACTTCGCAGCAGAGACGGAGTGGTATTTCTCAGTTATTTGTTGCATTTACACTGCAGTATTGCACTTTAGGAGTAGTTTTGCATTTATTCTTTATGTGTCTGGGTTACAAATGACTAAACCTAGTATATTTTAAACAAACAAATCATGTTTAGAATGATGTACACTTTGTCCTATATTTCATTAAGTGCCTATGGACCGTTGTTAACTATACAACTGCACAGAGGTCCATTTTACAATTTAATTAATTGCTTAGAAGTCCACCTGGAATATTTTAACAAAACATGCTTAGAATACAGATGCTACAATATTTATTAAGTGCTTGGGGACCATTATTTAATATGTAATCAGGTGCTTAGAGGTCTGTTTTACAATTTATTTAAGTGCTTTGAAGTCTACCTGGTATATTTAAAAGTGCTTAGATGTACAGTTTTACTATATTTTATTAAGCGCTTATGCACTTATTACTGTTTGAATCTAGTGCTTAGAGGTTCATTTTACTGTTTAATTAAGTCCCAGAGGCTCGTTTTGACTAGCATTGGTGTGCTTTTACACAGTCCATCTACTGATTATTTTTACAACCTGGAGGCTACAATGCTTACACTTCGGATTCACTTTCGGTCCTATTAGTTTGGGTCCCCATATACAAGCTAGACTAATTAGCTCTCCTTGCAATATACTGCTTGTGTAGTACTCTAAGACAGTTATTGAACATACAGTATACTATTTGAGTTTTCTGTTCCTGTGGGACATGCTATCTGCTGCCCTTTTGTTCACGGAGGAGTGCATCTGTACTGCTCATTCCTTTGCAGTTCCTTTCCTGTCTGCTCCAACTTTTCCCACAAAATGGCCCCCCTAATCCCCTCTCCTCCTCCTCCCCGACTGCTGTACCTCACCTCTGGAATGTGATACCCCCATGCTCCGTCCCAATTCTCCCTGCTAACTATCTCTCCCAGACATCTCTCTTCCTTGGGCACATTTAAATGTCAATGCAGGTAACCTGATTTGGACCACAGACTGCTCTTTACCTACTTGTCTTAATCCTGTTTTCTCCTCAGATACCTCCTTAGATGCAGGACCCAAGTTAAGGTCACGGCACCAACTCCAGCCATTCCCCGCACCCTACACTGTTGAGGAGCTACAGGTACGGGTCCAACGTTGTTTTGGCATTCGGGCCATTACTCTTTTTGCTGCCAGGACTGACTTTTCTGTCAGCTAAATCGACTGATAGATTATTTTCAGTCCACTTCTGCAGCAGAGAAGGAGTGGTATATCCCACTCTCCCACCCGGCTCGGCAGTCGCACTTTATCCATTCCCTGGTCTCAGTACCACACACCTCACTCATCTGTGACTGCACCAGCTAACGATTTAATTTACTGAGCTGTGACCACTCCCTATGAAAGAATCGCCATCAATCAACCTACCTTTTGTGAAGCCTCAGCTTTATAAGTCCTGCACTAGCAAATGCCTGACTCACACATCTCAAAGTAACACAAGTTAGTCAATACATTCCATCAAACAGTACACTTAAATCACTATCTGTCACTCTACCACATTGCATATTCCCTCCATGTCTACACTTCGCCCCACTATTTAATCTCCTCATGACATTTCACCCCACATTCTTGTCTCTTTCCTCCACTCCCTTAATGTATTATAACACCATCCTACCAAACAGCCTACATATACCCCTATACTGTATTAGCCAGCTAAAAACACTGTATTACACAATACATCATCTAGGCAAAAATATAAATACTTCACCATCACTACCTACAGTGCTCCACATTACCATATTCCTCTTACCTCTCCTAACCATTTTAGGTACCCCTCCCTTTACCCCTCCATCCCACCCCACCCCACACCTGACTCAACTGCTCTCCCCACTCTCACCACATCCCACACTCTAAGTAATCTACCACACTGCCTTTGGTCAACAGGATCCATGATCCTCCCACCCACAAACCTCCTTCATATCCCACCCATAATTAAACTTCTCCCACACCCCCACCTCACCATCCCTCCCTACCCTCACTTTCACAGCTCAAAGCCTCTAAGAAACTAAATAGAATTGTCAGGCTCCTCATAATATTGCTACTCCTCACTGCTGGTGACATTGAATCCAACCCAGGACCAAGCCCCCATCTCATCTCCCCAAGGGACTCAAAATAATCCACCTTAATATAAGACTCCTGACTCCTAAGTTTACCATGCTCCAGCCCCTCATCCTAAACCTCCATCCAGATGTTCTGGTTCTCTCTGAAACCTGACTCTCCTCTAAAATACCCATAATAGCCTCCACATTCCTGGTTACTCCATCATTTTCCAAGATAGACCCTCTAGGGCAGGGATGTAGCCATGTACCTTGCATCTAACCTCCTATTCACCCCAATACTCTCCATCTCCTCTCCCTCCACATATGAACTTCTCCTTAAAAATTTCCATACCTCATATGCTACCCATATTTATAACTGGTGCCTACTTCTGACCCAGCCTCCCCAATTCAGCAATCTCAGAACACCTCTCCACCATAATTACACATGCCACCTCTGGTGGACTATACATCTTAGGTGACTTTAACCTAAACTGGCTTTCATCTACTCATAATAAAATTTGTACAGATATTAAATCTCTTAACCTAACCTAACTAATCACAGAAGCCTACCCATCTCAACCACAAATCCCACAACCACACCCTCTTAAACTGGGCCCTTACCTCTCACCCTAATCGCATCATTACTTCTAGCACTCTCCCAAACTCCCTCAGTGATCATCATATGATATACTGTGTTCGCATGATTCACTGAAACAAAACTCCCCTAAATCGATATATTGGCTGCTCATTTCATTTATTAAACTTAACCCTCTCTATCCGATTTATCCAACACAGACTGGTCGCCCATCTCCAATGCACCCTCCATAGATGATGCCCACCTACTTCAGTACCAAATTTTGGAAATCTGAACTAGTATGTTCCCTCAAATGCACTAGGTAAGAGGAACACACCTCCTTGGTTAACCCTGAACTGCTAGCCTGCATGCATGTTCGAGCCAAGCCAGGAAAGCCTATAAGACTTCCTGATCCTACATACAACTACTAAATTACTGTCACCTAAGAAATGCATGCACCAGAGCTACCAGGTATGCAAAGCAGAATACTTTTCACCTCCTTTAACCAGATTTATTTATTTAGCTTTTGTTAACCAGGTAAGTACACTAGACAAGACATTTGCCTTTTTCAGGTATGACCGGAGAGTACAGGAAATAACAGTTCAAGTACATAGGACAACATTATACAATTTAGGCAGTTTCACAGAGTCAGGAAAAGCATAACTTATTCGGTCAGTACACATGGTTAAAAGTTCAAGTACAGAGGACAACATGATACAATTTAGGCAGTTACACAGAGTCAGGGAAAGCAAAACTTATTCAGTAAGTACCATGGTTAAAATAGACAGAAACATATGCATAGAGTCACCAAAGCTGTGAGCAGCTCATTATATACAATTATGTACAGTTTAGGACCCCAACAAGTGAAGCCTCAGTCAGAGCAATGCCACACACATAGGATGGTAACCTTATGTGCAGGGCCATACCCAAGAAGGCAGGCAACACCTTGAAAGTGGGGTCCAGTGCAGGTGCTAGGCAAGATCATGGAGCTTTGAGACAACCACATGCTGAGGAAAGCTTCAAGTGATTCCACAGGGCAGTTCAGAGGCAGGCATGGGAGGGGAGGAATGAACCTGTGCAGGAGGGAGTTCCATAATCTAGGGACATACGAGGCAAAATCTCTGTCCCCATTTGAGTGCATGTGGCAGGGATCTTGAGAACAGCCAGGCCCAGAGATCTAAGGGAGTTAGTAGTGGAGACCACCATTACGAGGAGCTCCACCAGTCTGAGGGGGTGCAGTGCTAAGGACCTTGCCTGTGAAACATCCCAGGACAAAGTTTAGGTAATTATGTGGAGAGCCAGTGAAGCTTGCTATATAGGTCACAGTGGTGGGTGAGGTGAGGGCTGCAAGATCAAAATGGCAAATGTTGTTGTAGGGTTATGGTCCACCTAGACAGGTGGGCTTTGGAGTGTGAGCAAACAGGAGGAGGCCGTAGCTGAGAGGGAAGAAACACACCTCTAGCCAGTGCAAGACGAGCAGATGGAGTAAGATTACTCTTGCTCTGTAGGCCAGACCCGGTTGCAGTTCACATATTTGCATATATTCTGGATATGGCACCCAAAGTCAAGCTGTGGGTCAAGTGTCACCTAACGATTTGATGGAGTCAGTGATGAGAATCAGCACCATCAAGACCAATGATACACAAGGGGACAGGAGAGGCCATTAACTTGGCCAGGGACCCAAAGAGCATGGCCTGTGTTTCTTAAGGTTAAGGACCAGCTAATGGGACACAATCCAGGATTGGATACTTCTAAAGTCCTCACTCAGTTGGTGGTTTATGACCCCAATGTCCTGAGAATCAGTAAGATGACCAGGTTATCGGCATACAGGATGGACCTGCAGAAGGCAGAGGTAGATGGTAGATTGTTGACAAAATGGAGAGCAGGGTCCCCAAGACTGAACCCTGGGGACTCCTGAGGACAGTGTAGTGGTGTCCGACAACACCTTACTGTATTTGTTAAGCTGCTGCCTGCCCTGTAGGTAACTGGAGAACCAGTTTAGCACAGGTGGGGACAAGCCAATGAACCTGAGCTGTGAACAAAGTAGGACATGGTCAACCAGATCAAAGGCCTTGGACAGGTCTATGAAAGTGGCACCTGAGAGTTTACCTTATCCATAGCTGCTCTGATTCCAGAAGAGACAGTGAGTAGGGCAGAGGATATGCTGTGCCCTTTTGAAAGTCATGCTGTGCAGAAGGCAGCAGCTCATGAGTCTGAATGTACTCAGAGAGTTGCCCCACCACAACTTTCTCAAGTAGTTTACTGACTGCAGACAATATGGCTATTGGGTGGTAGTTGTCAAGAATCTTAGGGTTGCCCTGTTTAAGAACAGGGACAACCCTAGCTACCTAACATATGTCAGGGATAATCCCAGTAGCTAAGGACAAATTGAAGATATAGGCCACTGGGGAGGCTTATAAAAGGCACCAAGATGGAGGAGCTTCAGTTCCATGCCATCATGGCCGGCACTGGAATAGGGGAGAGACCAGAGAGCAATCTCTGCATCTCTTGTGCCATTACAGCCTTGAAGTGGAATAAGGGACGTGAGATCGGGGCCAATTGAGGAGCAGGGTCCTGTATCCGACTACCACATCTGCTAGGGGAGAATGGTGAGGTGAGGGCAGACAGCTCCGAGAAATGCATGTTAAACACATTGGCAATGGTTAGCGGATTGTTGCAACTAGAACCACTAATGAGCATGTCAGTGGCCTGACAGTTGGAGGAGTCACTAACTATGTTTTAATGTTCCTCCAGAAGCACCTTGGGTCCTTAACTGAATTCAACAATGCAGCTTTGCAGAATTCACTTTAGCAGCCCTAATTGCTCTTTTACACTTATTTCTGAGCCTCCTATACTTCTAAAATATGATCTGGTCCATTGTAACCTTGAAATTGGCCCAGAACTTGTCTCTAGTCTTCATGAGGCCAGGAGGCTCCCATGCAACTATTTGATAGCAGCCCCTACTCCTCTGCCTGATAAGAGGGGCATGTTTATCCTGCAGTGTCCTAAAGGTGCTGAGAAAATGACTGACTGCAGTGGGGAAGTTCTGGGCATTCCACACTGCAGACCAGTCAGTAAGCAGTAAATCGTTATGGAATGACCTAGATTGAACCTGAAGAAGTCCCTAATTTGGATGATTTTATGAGGGATTTTCAGGGAGGAGATCTTCCATACGCAGTACACAAGGGAGTGGTCAGAGATAGAGTCCAGGAGGATACCAGAGGAGTTGATCCTCTTGGGTCTATTAGACAGAACACAATCCAGGAGGGAGCTCATGCCACCAGTGGATGACCACCTAGTGAGTTCCTTGATAAGTTGTGACAATGAGAGACCGCAAGCAGTGGTTCATACAACTTGGTATTTCTGCCAAGCCAGTTTAAGTTAAGGTCACCCAGGGTCATTAGCTCATTGTTCCCAGTCACTGATCCGACAGTATCAAGGAGGTAGGAGAACCTGATATACCCCCATGGGGATAGTGAGTACAGATAAAGTGAAGCTTTTGGTATTCCCGTAACAGTACTGTGTGCAGCAGTTCACAGGAGACTACAAAGGCTGTTGGCTGGACAAAACCGTTAGATTAAGGTGACTCTTGTAGTAGACCAGATGCCACCCCACCCCGCTTTTTCCTGGGCGGTCCTGCCTGACTAAAATCAAAGCTAGGAGTGCACATGCTATGTCAGTGGCTCAAGGTTTGAGCCAAGTTTCAGTTATACCAAGGATGTCAGGCTTATGGTGAGTGACCCAAGCAAGGAGTTCAGCCAGGTTGGGCAGGAGACTCGAATATTGAGGTGGGCTATTTTCAGCCCATTGCCAGACAGCCAGCCTACAGGCAAGGAGGAGGCTTGATAGGGAGGACAAGAATTGACCTCTATGTCCTCTGCAAGGGCTAGAGTCGCCAAAAGAGCCATAAGATATGCCTTAGAGGGGTGAGCCATCCCTAATAGGCGGTTTCTGACCATATCACAAAAAACCCACAAATAGTATGATCTGCAGTATAGCTAAGACCCCAGGAAACAAGCCAACTGACAGAAAACATATGACTGAGGCAGCTATACCACCGAACAGTAAAGAGGCCCACAAATTAACCGCCTCTGGTTGGTGGGAGCCAAGCCTGCCACCAGACTTACAGGCAAGGAAGCATTGCAACAAACCTCTGATTAACTGCATAGGGCAGACACAACAGGTAGTTTTCATAAGTCCACCTTTCCAAATTCTGGAAAGCTGTCCAATCCCTATTCTTCCCCCAGCCCCCATACCACTCTCAAGAATGGAAACTCCACCCTGTCTGACACCCCCACAGTCGCTGCAACCTTCTACTCCTTCTTCACCTCATGCACCCTTCACTCTTTCCACTCTCCCCATACTACTTTCACCACTCCCACCACCCCCACAAACACTAACCTAGTTCTCCTCTCTCTTCTCACCCATCTCCCCAAATAATACCCTTAAAGCCCTCCTTGATCTAAACCCTTGCAAGGGTAACAGCCCTGATAGGCTCGATTCAACTCCTTCACCCTCCGTCCCTGCTATCTGCACCCCACCACCCCGGCCACTCCTAAACCTATCTTTCTCTCTAGCCATAGTCCCTTCAAATGGAAACTCTCCACAGTCATACAGTACCTCTCCCAAAAGTGGTGACCTTACTAACCCTGGCAACTATCGCCTAATCTCCCTCCTCCTTATTCTAGCTAAACTGCAGGAACACATTGTGCTTTCCCAACTCTTCCCTTATCTTGACTCATCCTCCTTTTCATCCCTTTCCAGTCTGGTTTCTGGAAGTCCTACTCAACTACCACTTCCCTCATTCGGCTACTGACCCATAGCCAGTATGGATCAGAGGCAGATCACCTCAGCAATATTTGTCAACCTAGCAAAGGCCTTTGACACAGTATCACACTCTTCTCCTTCACAAACTAACAACTGCTGGTCTTTCCCTCCCAGCTACTGCCTGGTTCCAATCCTACCTACAAGATAGGATGCAATCAGTAAAGATTGCCCTCAATCAATACTGGAGTCCCACAGGCTCAGTACTTGGACCAATCTTATTTTCAATATTCCTGAATGACTTACCTGCCATCTGCTCTTTTACCAATAGACACATGTATGCAGACAATACCATCCTGCACACTTCTGGTGCTTCCCATTTAGATATGGTAGCAAGACTGCAGCAGGAATTCAATAAGGTACAACTTTGGTTCCAATCCAACCAGCTGTTCCTTAATGCCAAAAGACTGTCTCCATGACCTTCAGCACAAGGCAGAGACTTTCTAACTCCCCCATCTTTCACACTCTGGATGAAACGACATTAGAGAACATCATATCCTTTAGATACCTTGGTGTCTGGTTAGCCCAACACCTAGAATTTTCTGTACATCAATGCAATCATCAAGAAACTGCACCCAAAATGTGGTGCACTATACAGAAACCATGACTGTATTCTCTACCGCTTGTTGTGCACAGAAAATGATCCTCCTCCTTTGACTATGCAGATATTGACTATAGTAGGGATGCACAGGTATCTGACCCGAGTTATTGATCTGACTGCTTTTTGACCCTGTGGAGTATCCAGTCCGGTCCGGATAGTGGCTCATAAAGGGGTGGTAGTTAACTTTTACAGCCTGGTGATGTGACAGAGCGTGCATGCATAGGAGGTTTATGCTTTGCATTCTAGGATTTATTATCCAAACGGCATCATAATGACACAAAAAGTTTGGTGTGGCATTATTTCTCAGTTTCCTGTGAGACGGACTCAAAGGTGAAGTGCAGCATTTGCCAGATGCCCACCTTTATTAGCCGAGGAGGCTTCAAATAAAATCATACAGTTCATCCAGCCTAATCAACCACATTAGAAACAAGCACAGAGAGAAATTTATTGAAATGCAACCAGAAAGAGAGAAACTGGAGCATATAAAACAAAATTCATATGAGCCCTGCTAAAAAAAATAAAAAGAAGATCAAACCACAGAGGCATGTATTTCCAAATCAAGCCCCTTTCCAATGATCATCCCCATGCTCCATCAATTACTAATTCCATAGCTGAAATGCTCGCATTGGATGAGCAACCATTTAGTATTGTAGACAACCCTGAAAGAGACTGATAGCAGTTTTGGAACCTCGCTATGTAATTCCTCCAGACGTTACTTTCAGACCAAATCATACCACAGATGTGTAATCGCATAAGAGAAAATTAAACTTGCTCTATCAGAAGCTGGTTCATTAAGTTTCAAAACGGACACCTGGACAAACGAATACTCTACCTTAGCATATTTAGTTATAACCACGCATTGTATTACTGGTAACTTTAAAAGAAAGGGCATTGCTTGAGTTAAAGGAAAACTACACCAAAACTTGAAAAAATATATATTGTGCACAGTGTTTTAATTTGTTTTGTGAAGTTCTAGTGTTTCCTTCCCTCTGACTGGTATTAGGAGTTTTCCCAATTTAGCACTGTAGCTTTATGCTAGTTTTATGACCCTAGGATCTTCATACCTGATAGTGTAATTGTATTTCTTGTTCCCACAGTGCATCTTGTCTCATGTGACTGTGATGTAAGAGACCCAACATTCAGCACACACATGCCAAACAAATGAAATATCTTGGAAGCTTTACAAGCTGCACAAAACTACCAGCAGCAAAGTTTTCAGGACAGTAAAACCTTTAGGATGAGGGTGGTCACCAAGCTGAATTATACAGTTTTTAAAATATAGCCATCTCTATTGTTGTGAACTGATTGTAATGCAATGCTTTCTGCTGGATTTATGGGCTGCTACATCACCATTACATGAAACAAGGTGCATTGTAGGACAAAGAAATGCAATAAACCTATTTGATATGGAGATATCCAGGGTGTAAAACTACCCTAAAGCTAGCAGGCTAATTTAGGAAAACTCCTAATACCAGTCAGAGGGAAGGAAACACTAGAACTTCACATACAATTAAAACATTCTGCACAGCATATATTTTTCAAGTTTTCGTGTAGTTTTCCTTTATATATATAAAAGCACCACACAGCAGAAAACTTGTCCAGGAGTTTCTTCAGGTGCTGGATAACTGGGGCATAAGGGCACTCAGAGACACTCAGAGACACCTCGTTATGAGGACAATGGGGTCAATATTGTAAAGCTATCAAGCTAAGTGCTATGCCGTGGGGGAGGTTGTCTAGCTCACACATTACAATTAGTTGTTAACGAGGCAATTATGAAGCAAAAGGCTGTTTAAGATCTCCTGGCAATAGGACATGCTCTAGTGGGTCATTTTAACATTCAACCAGCACCACTGAGAAACTGACTTCCCTACAAACTACCCTTCAAGTCCTAGTGCACAGATTAACCCAAGATGTTTCCACAGGCTGGAACTGCTCTTATTACATGCTTAAGCACTTAACTGAAACAGCGCACTAACTGTGTATGCATCAGAGACAGATAATCAGACTTTACTTCAGCTCAATGGGCTCTGGCTGAAAATGTATGTGCTGTGCTTAAACCTTTTGAACCTGAGACCTGAAGACTCAGCTTAGAAGATGCTTGTGTGTCCGATCCTAGATTTCTGGAAGACCAACTTCATGGAGATTGGGAACAGCTCAAAATTGCCCTGGCAGCAGAAGAGACGGGGAGGAGTAGAAGAACAGTGGCTTAGGCTCAAGAGATCCATAGCAGGAGTGACAAGTCAATGTGTCAGACTGCTTAGCAAAAGCAAAGAAAGAAGCGTCACTGTGGTTCTCTAAGTCAGTAGCCAAGAAAGTGCAAGAAAAAGTAAGGCATTCAGGAAATACAAAGAGACACAGAAAGAAGAAGATAGACTGAAATATCTGGAGAAGTAGAGAAGTTGGGAAAGCTGTCAGAGGGGCTAAGTCAAGAATGGAGGAAGGAATAGCACAGGCTATTAAGAAGGAGACAAGACCTTCTTCCATTATATTAGTGAGAGGAAGAAGACCAGAAATGGTATTGTTAGGCTAAAGAAGGAGAGGGTGGGTGGGTGGATGGAGGATGACCTTGAAAAGCTGAGGCACTGAACAAATATTTTTGCTCAGTATTAACCAAGGAAGAGGAAGGGAGGGCCAAGACTCACGAGGAAAGATGTACGGGGAGAGGTGGACACCAGCCCATTTATGGTGGATATAGTTTGAGGAACTAGGAAAAGTAAAGACAGACAAGGCAATGGGGCTGGATTCACCCTAGAGTGTTGAAGGAACTCAGGAAGTCCTAGCAAGTCCACTGACAACCCTCTTCAACCAATCGCTAGAGACGGGAGGTACCTGGGGACTGGAGTAGGGAGAGGTGGTCCCCTGCACAAGACTGGAGAGTATGAGGCATACCTCTCAAGTGTGCAGTTTTGCGTGATGTTCAATTCAGAGCCCATCAGTCCACCTGTACCGCCGCCCGCGATTTGGCACCTTTGTTCCGGATGAACGTAAACCACGCGGCCACACCGCGATCAGCACTGTTCCCTTGTTCCTTTGTTTGCCAGTGTTCCTTTTTAAAATTCTCCCAGGCTGGCTCTCCACCTCCAATTAAATCTTCCAGCACTAGCATTTCCGTAATGAAGTCGGGGTGGGGTCTTGGGGAGGTGTCATCAGCCACTGAACCAACGAGAAGAGAGTGAAGAGCACAGCCTGACCCACCCCACAAACTGATTAGTGCGGCTGTGTTGATCATCAGGTCCCCTCAGGTCTGCTACCAGGCTATTAAAGCATCCTGCTGCCCAGAGGGGAACCATAGCATCGGGATCATTTTGAGGCTAGGACCGCTACAGTGAAGGACCAGCAAGTCCCAATTGCTGTGCTGCACTACCCGGAAGGAAGCCCACCAGAGGAACAAGGCACTGAAATAACAGCCCCCAGAGAATGAGCCACAGCAGAAGAACACTGCCAGCCAGCCAGCATCTGAGTCCCAGAGGGAGGGCCGACCAACCATCCACCACCTCACCCGACTGACTGAAGGGTTAGTATTCAGCACTGCAAAAATCCTTTTTGAAAATATACACTTTGTTGGGGAATGGAGTGGGCGGGGTCTCTTACCAGTGACAGAAGTCACAGACTCACTCTGCAGTGCATCATTCAGGATCAAGAGAGGGCTCGACTCTCTGAGGTTGATCATGGGGCACAGGTGAACCGACCTGGCTGGGTTGGACTGGACAGTGCCTGGGCCCTGTAATCAAGAAGATGCCTGCCAGTCGCCAGAGCAGAGGGTGAGCTGGAGGAGTAATAAAGGAGATGGGGACCGAAGAATGAACAGTTCCTTCTCAGAGAAGTCAGGAGCAGCAGCACTCACAGTACTCTGCTGCCAAGTTCCTTCCACTTCCTTCAACAGACTAGCACTATAATAATGGAAGTTGGCTTGGCTGCAGTGCTACTGCCGTGATTGGTCTGACAAATCTGTGTTGGCTGGTGGTACTGGTGCTGTCCCTCTGCTCTGTCTGGGGGTCTAATGATCAGACCAGCCAGGAAAAAGCCACCACCAACATTAACTGTTCATCACTCAGCCAGCCTGCCAACTTAATTCGTGGTAATTTAAATTCATTTGAAAGTCGACTATTTGTTTGTTGTGCAAACATTGCCGCAATCTGCACCATCAAAACCAACTCTAGGGTACATCAAAAATACAAATTTATTATAAATAAAGTATAGCATCCCCTTGTAGTACATTTCATATCACAGATGCTTTATCAAGGTTTTGATTTTTTAACATACCCTAGAGTTGGGTTTTGATGATGGAGATTGCAGCTGAAAGCGCCTGTGTGCCTGGCTTCCTTTTGTGTGTGTTTTCGCTCCTCCTTTAGCTGTATTTTTGATTTTGTTAGTGCTGGATATGGTGTGTGTGTGTGTGTGTGTGTGTGTATGTATGTGTGTGTTTATATGGTGCAGAGCAGACTGGGTGGGTCATCCTGTGTGGTTTTAGGTTCAGTCCCTCCCTGGTGGGCCAACAGACATGCCACAGCTGGTAGAGTAGTAGAAGAGCAGCAGCAGCATCTCCACCACCACTGGAGAAAGCTGTAACACACTGGTATAATAAGTTTTATTACAAGAACACACAACACCATACATGGTTAAAATAACTTTATTGATGCACCATAAGATGGCTTCACTACTACTGGCCACAAAAAATAGGGTGTTCCACATTTGGGTCATTTGTCACACATTGCTATGGTCTCTGTTCCACATTAGCAGCTTTATAGGTTGGAGAGGTATGTATGGAGGAGGACAGCAATTACAGACCTGTAAGCCTGACCTCAGTGGTGGGAAAGCTGATGGAGTCCCTGCTTAAGGAGAGGCTAATGAAGTTCCTGGAGTCAAGCGGTGCAAAAGACCCAAGGCAGCATGGATTCACTGAGGGTAAGTCCTATCAGACTAATCTTATCGATTTCTTTGACTGGGTGACCAGGGTGGTGGATCAGGAGGGGCAGTGAATGTGGCCTACCTGGATTTCAGTAGGGCCTTCGACACTGTTCCTCATAGAAGGTTGCTTAACAAATTGGGGAATCTGGATGTGGGCTCTAAAGTGGTAAAATGGGTTGGTAACTGACTAAACGGCAGGACCCAGAGGTGGTAGTAAATGGCATAAAATCAGAAGAGGAGGAGGAGGTGACCAGCGGGTTCCACATGGATTGGTGCTGGTCTAGTTCTATTCATTGTCTTCATAAGTGACATTACAGAGGGACTGGAGGGAAAGTATGCCTGTTCGCAGATGACACACAAAATCTGTAACAGAGTCGACACACAGGAGGGCTAGATAAAATGAGAAATGACCTAAGACTACTTGCAGTGGCAGCTCTTAATAGGGCCCACCAGGGCACATGCCCTGGTAAAAAAATGTTGTGCCCCAGTTGGTGCCCCATATGGTGCAGAGCTCTATAGTAACCATATATCAGTGCCCTGGCTGCCATCTGTTGTGCCCCAGCTGTACTCTGGTAACTATCATTTGTGGCTAGAGCCGCTAGTGACAACTTGAGGAATGGTCAAGGGTTTAGCATTTGGGTTTCAATGCTAAGAAGTGCAAGATAATGCACCTGGGATACAGAAACCCAAGAGAGGAATACAGGATGGGGGCAGGTTTCTAGCCCCACAAGTCAGGAGAGACCTGGGGGTTATCATATCCGATGACCTGAAGTCAGCCAAACAATGTGAAAAACAGTGGGCAAGGCAAGCAGAAGGCTGGGGTGCACAGGAAGGAGCATAACCTGTAGGAGAAGTGAAGTGGTGATGCCATTGTATAGATCACTGGTGAGGCCTCATCTGAATACTGTGTCCAGTTCTGGAGACCACACCTCAGGAAGGACATAGACAGAATGGAAGCAGTCCAGAGAAGAGCAACAAAATGATACATGGACTGCACCACAAGCCTTATGAGGAAAGACTCAAGGAACTTAACATCTATTCACTGGAAGAGAGAAGGGATATGACAGAGACTTTCAAATACATTAGAGGAATAAACAGGGTACAGCAAGGGAGCACATTTCAGAGACAAAAGTGCACAAGGACAAGGGACATAACATGAGGTTGGAGGGAGGGAGGGAGGAGGGAGGCTTGGGGAATGCTAGAGTATTTTTCCACAGAGAGGGTGGTGGATCCGTGGAACAGCCTCACCAGTGGAAGTGGTGGAAGAAAAACAGTACGGGATTCAAACGGCATGGGATAAGAATAAAGGCACCCTGCTGTACAGCAGAGCGGGAAAAGGCAGTCCAGATAAGAGATGGATTGCCAAACCAAGTAGGGAAATGGGCAGACTAGGTGGGCTGTATGATCCTTATCTGCCGACAGATTCTATGTTTCTATGATATAATTCCAACTGCCACAGTGTTGTACCATGCTGTTGAAAATATAAAAATACCTGGCCTGATTGACATGAGGAAAGCTCTCCAGGCTGCTATGGACTCATGTTGTGCCTCCTGCTGAAAAAGCAAAGGAGCACCAACTAACAAAGATAGAATATCCTCTGGGAGGAAATTGCAGAGCCCGGTCTTACAGACTGCAGGTTCCATACTGGGTTCACCAGTTCAAATCCCACCACCGGTTTCCAGTGACCAAGGCCAAGAATTGCACATTGAGGAAGAGAAGGAACCAGATCTGGGGAAACCCATTGAACCAGAGGTATCCCACGACCAGGAGTTTGGTTCCCTCCTCATGGGCTTGATGATTTTTCATCCTACTTTTCATTTGCCAGGCAAAGGCTGGCACTCTGGGTCTCACCTCACAGGACTTTATGGATGATGAGGAAAAGGCAGAGTTTTTGGATATGATGGGTTTGGATCCCATGAAAAGGTGGTCCTTCCAAACCATAATTGCCTTAAAAGGCTACTTTTAAAATCCTGCAGACACCTTTCCTCTGTCCTCGGAGGACAAGAAGGTAGAGAAAAATATCAGCTAGATAGGGCTTTGATGACTATTTTTGCGCGCATGAGGGTATGATACAGGCTGCAGTCTGTGATAAAGCAAAGTACCCTGGCATCTTATCCACCAGACAAAGACTCCAGAAAACTGACACTATGGGGAAGAAAGATTATTTGGCTCTTCCTTTCCCTCGACATGCAGCTTACATGGCTTACGCTGCACAGTACCAGAAAGCCTTATGGAATTCTATGATGGCTTTAATTGACAGAGTTCCAGGTGATATGACACATGATTTGGCAGATATTGCCAGAATGGCTTTAGATGCCAAGTACCAATTTCACATGGGTGTGATGCAAATGACACTGCCACCAGAATGTTGGCCCTGTTTCTTTAAGAAGGTTTGCTCAGCTCAGAGCAACCAGCCTTACACCAGACACCAGTTAAAGACTATGGATTTCCTTGCAAACACAATTCCCTTTTGGTGACAAACTGAGGTGTACATGAAAAGGTGAAGGAGCACAAAACCACCTACAGGAGTAATTCCTTGAGACAGAGGACTCCACTTCTTATAGATCCACAGGAAGGGAGGCAGAGGTAGGCGTGGGGATACTACTCCAGGTCGATACCCTATACTTCATGCCTGTAGGGTACACACAGATCAAAGGGGTATTACAGGGGCAGGGGCAAGAAGTCATCTAGGTAAGTCAGTCTAGCTCCAGCTCCTAGACCACAGTCCAGACAGAACACCTGACTGCTAAATCAGTTTGTCCCCTGCCTCCAGTAGGGGAAGGTTGGCTCACTATTTCCAACACTTGGGAAACATTACTACAGACAATTGGGTACTGGATGTAGTGAGTCAGGATCTCTTTCTACAGTTCAAACAGTTTCCAAAACTCCAGGGCCATATGGTTTTCTGCCTTCAACTCCAGCAGAGACTATTCTGCTGGAGCTAGAGGTAAAAAACTCCTGCAAGCCAGGGTAATGGAGCCAGTCTCTCTTACCCAAAGGTGAAGGGCATGAACTCAAGATACTTTCTGACCAAAAGAAAAATTGAGATTGGTAGCCAATCCTGGATCTCAGATAACTAAACAAGCACCTGGCAATGCCCAGGTTCAAAATGGTAACACTGGCCATAGTTATTGTATTTCTAAGGAAGGAAGTTGGTTGGCACTCTCTGGATCTGAACAACACTTACTTTTGCATTCCAATCAGACCTTGCCACAAAAAGTACCTAAGGTTCTCTCTTCCCTCAGGTCATTACCAGCTCTCAGCACTTCCTTTCGGCTCACTTTGCCCCAAGGGTATTCACAAAGTGTCCGTCAGTGGTGGCAGCTTACCTTAGAAGGCAGGAATCAGTGTATTTCCTTACCTGGACAACTGGCTAGTCATAGGAGTTCATACCAGCAGGTAAAGGATTCCATCAGTGTGACCCAAAGTACCCTGGAATCACTGGGTTTCCTTATCAATGCTCAAAAGTCTCAGATGGAGCCAGTTTAGTCAATGAAGTTCATTGAAGCAGAACTGGATACTTGTTCAGGAAATGCTTTTTCCCATAGGAGAGGGTGTCAACTCTACTGTCTAGCAAATTCCTTTGCCTTGGGTCAGCCCAGAACTGCAAGACAGTTAGCACTACTAGGACACATGGCCTCAACTAGTGCATTAGTGTCAGGCTCCAGGTTTCAGATGAGGGATATTCAGTACCACCTCAAATCCCATGGGTCCCAAAGAAGGATACCATTTCAAAGCTTGTGCCAGTTACAAGAACTCTGTTACTGGCCCTGCAATGGTGGAAAGAAATAAACAGCCTCCAACAGGACATCCTTTAGCAACAGCACCACACTGTGGTCCTAACAACAGATGCCTTGCTCTTAGGGGGGGCACACATGGGTGACCTCAAAATCAGTGGAATTTGGTCACCCTCAGGAATCCATGCTGCACATCAACCTTTCAGAGTTGAAAGCAGTCCTCCTTGCCCTAAGGCCTTTGCCCCTCAGTTGAGGGTCAGTCAGTCCAGGTCAGGACAGACAACACAACCATCATGTGGTATATCATCAAGCAAAGGGATACCAGATCTTCAAGGCTGTGCACAGAGGCCAAGAAAGTTTGGTCCCTAGCATATTCCCTGGAGGTGTATCTGTCTGCCATTCATCTTCCAGGAAAGGATAATACACTGGCAGATTCACCAGCAGAATCAGCCAGGATCATCACGAATGGGCTTTGAACAGGCAAGTGTTGGACACAATTTTCTGGTGTTGGGCACCCCAGCACTAGATCTGTTTGCCTCAGAAGAAAATCACCAGCTTCCACTTTATTGCTGCTGACTACCCTCCTGGACACAGTGCCATGGGAGCACTAGCCCTGGATTAGATGAGAACATTTTTAATGCCTTCCTCCAATTCCACTGGTGTCAAGAGTCCTTCTCAAGCTGAGGAGTCAGTCTGCAGCCATGATATTGGTTGCCCCAGACTGGGCCAGACAGCCATGGTACCCTTTGTTGCTCATCCTGTCCACCAAGCAACCCATTCATCTGCCCCAGAGATACAATCTTCAAACAGATGTTCAGGGGCAGATAGTTTTTCCAAACATCGAGAGCCTTCACCTGAAGGCTTGGTTTTTGAGGAGTTATAATTTTCTGAGTTCAATTTGTCTTGTCAGAAAAGGTACTTAAAGTACTGAAAGTTTCTTAGAAAACTTCCACAAGGAAGACGATGCTTCAAAATTGAAAAGATTTTCCATCTGGTGCAGGCCTAAGAAAATCAGTCCCTTTAAGGCAGTTTGTCTGCACTGCTTGATTATCTGGTGCACTTGCAGTCTCTAGGCCTCAGGTCTGCAACTCTTAAGCCGTGTTTACATGGCTGACCCGCTCCTTCTTTGGAGCATTGCAGAGCTACCCTGACCCAAAAAGGCGCTTGGCTAACACATCCAGACAGCCCCTCAGCACCGATGTAAGATGCAATGGAGAGGCTGGCAGTTGGGGCAGTCAGCTGATGGAAGTGCCCAAAGTGGGAGCGAGTGGTGCAGCCTGTCTACACAGCCACTTAAATCACTCGCTCTGAACATGTCCCTAAACTTTCTGGGACTGACGGCTGCAGGAGCAGCTTACATGATTCAGTAATCACATATGGATTATTTGCACTGCAGCAACCGGGCACTCAGGTTGCTGTGGTGCAAATGCCACCATGTAAACATGACTTTAGAGTTTACTTAGCAGCAGTATCTGCTTATTTGTCTGCAGGTGCTCATAGAGCAATAGCTCAGACCCTATTTTTCGGAAACGCTTTCAAAGGATTGGCCTCCTGTTAGGAACGAGCCCTCCTTGGGATTTGAATTGTGCATAGTCAAACTCAAACCTCCTTTGAGCCAATTTATTTTATTTAGTTTTTGTTAACCAGGTAGGTGCACTAGCCATAAAATGACTATTTTCAGGCATGACCCAGGAGAGTACAACAAAAGAGAACAGCTGAACAACAGCAACCTAGGTACAATAATACAAACAGAGGAACAGTACAGCAGTGCTACAAAAATACAATGGTAGAAACAACAAAAATAATGGCAAGCATTATACAGATAATGGCAGTAAGATATATAATAAGTGCAGAAACCACGGACCCGACCTGTGGAGTGAAAGGGTTAATAAGATAGCAATGTTATATAGAGAGAAAATGTGAGGAATGTTCAAACATAACAAGAAAGACTGACAGAAGGAAGGTCAGGGGTGGTAACTGGCAAAACAACAGTGGATGGTCAGCAACAAGGTTCAAGAAGGAAGAGAGCTAGTAGTCAAGAAGTTATTTACAAAGAGAAGGAAAATATGGGGAGGGAAGAGGAGACAGTCTTGGAGCTGGATAAGAGCAGGGTGACATTACAGGTAAGTCTCAGGAGCTTCAGGTTGGGTCAAAGCATGTACAAGCATCAGCTAAGGATAGATAACGACGAGATTCACCTTTAAATCCAAAGTGAGACTGAGACAGCCGGAGGTTGAGTGGAAGAGCATTCCATAGCCTGGGAGCAGAGAACTGGAAGGCCCCTGTGCCTTTAGTCATCCGACATCTCGAACATAGAGCAAGATTGTCAGCTGATTGCAGGCCATGGAAGGATGGTTGAGGGACCAGCAACGCCACCAGCTGGGATGGGCTTTTTCCGGATGATCGGTCCAGTAGTGATCCAAGGTAGTATTGTCTACTGGCAGAGGGTGAGAGCCAATTCAGATCCTTATAAAGAAGGCAATGTTGTTTGAGTCGAGGCGATGAAGAGGCAAATCAGCATCCATTGTTATAAGTTACATCCCATTTTAGTAGGGAGGTTTTATGGGCAGAGGTAAGAACAGAGGCACCATAAGTAAGGGTTGGGAGCAGAATACCTTGGGCAATTGCTAATTTGGCGAGGTCGTAAATATGTAGCTCATTTTGTAAGCTACTCCAGTTTCGAGTTTACAGCTTTGCACGAGACTGAATGTGAAGATTAAAATCCAGGGACTGGTCCAGCAGGATCCCAAGGTACTTGAAGGAAGTAACATTTTCAAGTGGAAATCCTCCTGGTGAAGAACCTCCAGCAAACTAGAACAGGCCTTAATCTTCAAAAGGAACCTAGGAGCATGGCTTTCATTTTCTTTTCATTAGTATAAGCTACGGTCCAGTAGCCAGTTTAAGACCTTTAAAGTCTGAAGTAAGTGATGTGTTTATGCAGGCAATACTAGAAGAACTAGTATAGATGATCAGGTCATCAGCGAGAGAATAGCTCAGCAGGATTCCAGAACCTCAGCTGCATTGTTGATAAAAATTGAGAACAGAAGGGGCTACAGCTAACCTGAAATATGTGACATGGAAAACTTGTTTTCATGGTGGAAATCACTTCAGCAAGAAGAGTGTGCGAGCCCAAGCTCTTTGCATTACATTATCTTTCATAAGGACACGGTGGTCGTTAGGATTGACAGGAAGTTCCTTTCAAAGGTGGTAACTGATTTTCACTTGAACCAATCCATCACCCTGCCTGTATTTTCCACAGCCAAATGCAGTTCAGTTCAGGTGAATTGAAGCTCATAGCTTGGACGTAAAAGGTCTCTCAGCTATTACATTAAATGTGCTAAGGACCTCAGGGTTCCCACTTACAGCTGTTCATTACCTATTACCTATAGTGAAGTAGGAACGAGTAGGCCTGCCTCAAAAGGTCAGTTGCACATTGGATAGTATTCTGTATCCAATTCTGCTACAGTAAGGCTTACAAACAGCCACCACAGGGCACATTCCACTTGTGGAACTGCTGCCTTTGTGGCAGTTGCAAGGACGTCCCTTGCTGGAAATCTGTAAAGCGGCTACCTGGAGTACCGTCCACACCTTTACAAAGTATTACTGTCTGGATGTCCAGTCCAGGACTGATGCTAGGTTTGGCACTGCAGTATTGCAGAATCTTTTTTCTTTTTCTGATTTTCCCATTCTGCATTTATCTAGCTAGTAAGGCTAGCATGCCAGATTTTGCCTGGCAAGCCATCACATCTGTGGATCAGCATTTTAATAACCTGGATGGTGATACTCAGCAATGGACTTTCTGGAATTTGAATTTATTTTCTCCTATATTATTCATTCTTTTTTGTTGTTGCTCATTATGTATTTCTCCTGTAAACTTTACCCACATGAGATCAGCTGCCTTATTAAGTTAGTACCTACTCTAGCAGTAAGTATGGATTGTGTAAGCAATAAGGCATGATGGGGTGTGCGTGGAACACATTTTACCACATGGCCAGGTGCGTAATAAGGCATGAGGCTGAAGGTCGAGTGACTTTAGCCACTGGCCATGCGGTAAAATGTGTTCCACGACATTCCAGAGTGCCTTATTGTGTTTATAAATGGCCTTTTAAAAAACTTTTACAGTTAGGAAAAGCATGTTTATATGTAGAAACAATAGATTAACTTGTGTGCATTTATGATAAAATAGTCCTTCCACCCACTACAAATGATGTCCTTGATGATGATGACATGTATTATTGCCTACTTTCTTCTTCCTGTTTTTTTCCCACATTCAAGATATGAAATGTTTATCATATAATGTTTACTATGGAATACATGAATTCAAAATTCTGCTCAATTCCACTGGCAAAGTGTTTCTCACTCTACACACAGATAACAAAGGCCTTTGTTACAGCCAGAGACTCAGTTATCTCACTGTCTGGGCAAGAAGAAGACATTTCCATGATGAGCAGGTAAAGATAGAAGGGTATTTTTCACTGACAGCAAAGAAACAGTTGTAGTGAAAATTATAAACAACACTTATTGTTTCTAATTTGTTTATGTATGTAAGGAGAGTGTGATAATCAGGGAAACAACATTTAATTAGTTTTATCTTTTATTTAAGGTTGTTTTATTTTTTAGGCCTAGATTAATTTTTTTTACAGTGTAAAGGTAGCATCCATGTTTGCGTGGAAGATCAGTTCTAGCTGTGGGGGCTAACTGAAATGCCTGTGTTCCAAATGCCCATTGATCTGGGTTCCAGACACTTCGAGTCCTTTTTTAGCCTATGTAAACCATATTTTATACATAAATAAGAGCCAATCAGATTACATGATTTTACCCTGCCATTTTATAATTTTAATTAGTGTACTGCACCTTTAAAGCACATATTTATATAGGTACTATTATCCTGCTTCCTGTACCCTTGACAAAGCGTCTAGTGAAACTGGTCGGGTTTCCAGCTCAGCAGTCCTTTGTATGCATTCCCCATCCAACCGGGTATGACTGCCTTTTTAGGCTTTTCTAGTCTTTTCAGCATGTATGTATTTACACTTTTTCACTTTGACATTGTTGAATTACTTATTAAAGTGCTTAAATCCTGATGCTTGGTGTGATTTTTTCTGTTCCCTGCTTTCTGCTTTACCTGGCTTGAGCAGCTTGTGTGGAGCGGCTTTTTATTTCCTGAAGCCACAAAACCAAGACCTTTCAAACCTGTGCAAAGATCTGCTGGCCTTGAATTGTATGCATACATATAATGCCTGCTTCATTACCCTGCCTCCCATTCCTTATCACTGGGAATAGCACCTGCCTCCACTTCATTAGTACCTTGTCTCTTGGCCTCCATTGCCACTGTATATAGTAGGGTTTTGACAGTGGAGGCTTGTCACCTTATGGAGGGTAAACCCTAAAATCCAGATCAGGAACAATGCGGTACAGGCTCACCCATGAGTGTTTCTGCCAGATTGCAGACCCTTACCAAAACTGAGTCAGCTTAGGGCCGGACCAAATGATGTGGCCAATGTCACCCAGCCCATTCTGGCACCTCCAACAAATGTAATGCAATGAAAGACCCATCTTTACAAACTTTTCTGGCATTCTGTGCCATCGCATCTAAAGTTTTTTGTATAAGAGATATCTGGGGTCCAAGGACCCCTGGTGCACCACAGTCCAGCATCTCCCCCAGACTTCTTTAGAAATATCTGTACTGAGATACTCCTCCTACCTTTGTCTGTGGAAGTCCAAGTCTGGGAGATGACACTGTTGGCAAGCATTATATACCAGATGCCTACATTGCATGGCTTCCCTATCCATTCATCAACTATCTGATCCATTTCAGATGGGCAGTATGAGTATGACTTCTCCTACCTTGTTTTAATGGCATGCCTCAATTGAAGTTAATGCCAATGATCTTCTGCTGGGAGGGCAAAGTCCTGTTGGAGTTGACCCAAAGATTTCAGGTATAGTGTGAGAGCATAGCAAGTGTTCCAGGTTCAGTAACACCTTCTGCTTCCAGTTTATTGCCTTCCTCCTATTTTTAACTGTGGGTTTTTCCAAATACTTTCCTGAAGACCATAGGTGGTGATAGTCCACCTAGCCTTACATCTGAAGGCCTTCATGGAGTCTATCGTATATTTTAAAGGGAAGAGGCAGGGGTGCTCCACCCCATTTTCCAAGAGTTATGTTGAAAGACGCTTGTGTCTCACCATGGTTCTCTCCATATCCAGCCACCATGGACCCAGCTGATTTGAGGGAGCAAGCCATGCCCCTGCCACTTGAACTGCCTTTGCCATGTGAAATGGCCATTGGACATTCCATCCCCATGCCTAACCAGAGCTCTCAGACTAGTCCTGCCAAACCTGTGGTGTTTTCAGCCCACAGGAAAGCTGAGAAAATTCAGTCCAAGTTTTTCCACCATCATAGCGATATTGGCAGAGGCATGTTGAAGATACAGTAACATCCTTGGCAGCCCATCATTTTAATGGCTACTATTCTACCTGAAATGGAGAGGTTTAATGCTTGCTACCTATCCATCTCTTCTGAGAGTGTAGTCATCAAGGGTTGAAAGTTAGCCAAGATCCATGCCTGTGGTCTGGCTGTTTATTTACATACCAAGACACGTTAGGCCCTCTGGCACCCATAAGAGTTTATGATCATGTATGGCTACCATTTGTGCCATGCATCCCTGGTAGCAGGACCTTGGTTTTCATCCAATTAACTGTGAGACTTGAAAATGCCCCCAACTCCAAGATGAGGTGCAAGGCTGCAGATAGGGAGGGCCAGATATTCATTATAGGTAGAAGGAGGTTATCTGCATACAATAGGGTCTTGCAGGAGACCCTTCCACTTGTATACCCTTTATCACCTTATTTTGATGGATAGCTCTGCTAGAGGCTCAATGGCCATAACAAAGAGAAGAGGGACAACGGGCAACCTTGTCTAGTGCCCTGTGGAGAGTGAAGTAGTGTGAGATGATATCATGTGGTTAGTACTGCTACTGGGCCGAATATAGAGCCTGTACCTTCAGGGCCACATATAGAGCCTGCATCAGTCATAAGATGGTTGGCCCCACCCAACAGTAGTTCATAGCCTCAAAGAGGTATTCCCATCAACAGAATCAAAATCTTTGATGACATCAATGGAAATGATCGCTGCCACCTCTGAGCTTTCCCTGCTTGTTATAAAACATGTGCCAGGGCCCTGAGGTTGTCTGCCCCTGCCTACTCTTCATGAACCTGGTCTGAGCTGGGTACACTATGAGGAAGGGTCTTTCTGAACTTCAGACCAGTAGTTTTGCCAATATTTTGTCATCCATATTTATGAGGGATAGTGTACTGTAGTTCTCACACTGGCTGCTGTCTTTGTTTGGCTTGGTAGTGCTGTAATAGTTGCTTCCTGCATAGAAACATAGAATTTTGGCAGATAAGGATCACTTGGCCCATCCAGTCTGTCTTTTCTTCCTCCCTACACTATTATATCAGACCGTGCCTGATCTATAGCTCTTCCTCCCTCCCCTTCCTTTCCACTATGATTCCTTTGTGCTTATCCCATGCATTCTTGAATCTACCACTGTTTTTGCTCCCACCACCTCCATTGGAAGGCTGTTCAGGAATCACCACTCTTTCTGTGAAGAAGTGCTTCTACACATCTCTCTGAATCTACCCCTCCAGCTTCATAGCATGTCCCCTTGTTCTTGAGCAACATTTCTTCTGAAAAATAGTCCCCTTCTATGCGTTATTTACACCTATGAGGTATTTAAAGGTCTCTATCATATCTCTGTCTCCCTCCTCTGCTCTAGGGGTGCATATGAGGTCCTTTAGTCTCTCCTCACAGGGCTTTTTGTTGCAGACCCTGCACCATTGTAGTTATCCTCCTCTGGACAGCCTCCGCTCTATGTCCTTCTGGAGATGTGGTCTCCAGAACTAGACACAATACTCTAGGTGGGGTCTTACCAGCAGTTTATACAGTGGCAACATCACCACCCTCTTTCTGCTGGTGATACGCCTCCCTATGCACCCCAGCATTCCACTAGCCCACCCTACTGCCCTTGTCGCACTGCTTGGCCACCTTTAGGTAACCTGATATGATTACCTCCCAGGTTTCTTTCCGCTTTATGTTTGTCAATACCACTCCACCCATTTTATACTCCACCCTGAGTTTCAGTGCCCTAAGTGCATTATTTTGCACTTTTTCGTATTGAATCCCAGCTGCCATACCCTTGACTACTCCTCTAGTTTTCTTAGATCTCTGATCATCCTTTCCACACCCCCCGAGTGTCCACTCTATTGCAGATTTTGGTGTCATCCACAAAGAGGCAGACCTTCCTTCCAGCTCCTCTGTGATATCACTTATAAAGACATTACAGAGACTGGTACCAAGATCGATCCCTGAGGCTCACCGTTGGTCCTCCCTTCCTTGGAATGAACTCCATTTACCACCACCCTCTGTCGCCTATCTCCTAACCAATTTCTTATCCAATTTACCACCTTTGGACCCAACTCCTAATCTACCCAGCTTGCTTACTAGTCTCCTCTGTGGAACACTGTCAAATGCTTTACTGAAATCTAGGAAGGCCATGTCCACCCCTCCACCCTGATCTAGTGCCTCTGGTAACCCAGTCAAAGAAATCTATCAGATTTGTTTGACATGACATCCCCTCTGTGAAACCATGCTGCCTTGGGTCTTGTAACCCACTGATTCAAGATATTACCAAATCCTTTTTACAGCAATGATTCCATTAACTTTCCCACTACTGATGACAGGCTGACTAGCCTATTATTGCTAGCCTCCTCCCTGCTACCACTTTTTGGGTAGTGGGACTATATCCGCCACCTCCAGTCCTCCAGAACCACTCCTGTTTCCAGTCAGTTGTTAAATGAAACTGTCAGCGTGCAGCCAGTATTTTCCTGAGCTCCCTCAATACCCTTGGGTGCACCCTATCTGGTCCTTTACTTTGTCTACCTTCAGATTAGCAAGTTCCTTCAGGACTATCGCCTCCAAAAAGTACTAGGTCCACCTCCTCGGCTCCACCCAAAGCTTTTGTTACTTTTTGTTTCTTCTCCCTTCTCCTTTCTCTGTAAACACCAAACAAAAGTATTTGTTCAGGAAGTCTGCCTTTTCCTGGTCCCTTCTGCACAGTCCCCCTTCCTTTTTAACCTTACAATCCCACCCCTGATCTTCCTCTTTTCACTTACATATCTAAAAATGTTTTGCCCCTTTCATTGCCTCCTGGGCTATTCTCTCTTCAGTTTACACTTTTGCGCCTTACTGCTTTCACCGCCTTCTGTTTCCTCCGATACACCTCCATTCCTCCTCCTCTGCATCTCCTTATACCTTCTGAATGCTACCTTTAGCTTTTACCTTTTCAGACACCTCTTTCAAGAGCCATAGCAGTCTCTTTTTCCTCTTGTTTTGTTCACTTGTTTGATGCAGAGGTTTGTTGCCTTTACTATGCTCCCTTTATCTAAGACCCTCCTCAGCTCCTAAACACCCCTGCACTATCCCAGCCTGGTCCCTAGCCAGGTCATTAGTTCCCAGGTGGACAACGACATCCAGCTCCCCTCCTGTCCCCTTCCCATCCCTCAGGCTGTGGCACCAGATAAGCACCTAACCTGCCTCTTGCTCCCATTCTTATTCCTAAATCTATCCCTTTACAATCGAGTCCCCACCAGAAGTTGCTTCCTCCTCCTTTGGTGTCCTCTCACCACCTCCTTAGGGTCTTCACTATGGAGGGCATCTATATCCCCTGATCACTACCATGGTGCCACCTCCTGGTGGTCTCGCCCACCACAGCAGCATAGGAATTAAACAGTGGTAGTGGTTGAGGAATGTGTCTGTTCCACCACTCCCACCCTGCCAGAACCCACCATAGTCCAGTCGCCTCTTCCCTGGTGTCCTCTGAGGTAATGGTGGCAGAGTTGAAGGCCTTGGTTGGGGGGAGGTTCTGAATCCTAGCTAACCAGTCTGGAGTCTAGCAACCTCCTCCCTCAACCTAGAGAGTGTGTGCAGATGGGGCAGCACCACAGTCTTTGGAAGATCTCCTGAAAACTGCCACCCCACAGCCAATGCACTGCACCACTCCCAGCATTCTCAACCTCTAGTCTCCTGTGTTACTTGGAGAAACCTTTGTATCCTTACCCCTGATAGGTGTTTTCTAGTTTCCTTTTTATTTATTTCTATTTGTGCTACCCGTGCCTTGTTTAAATCTTTATATACTCCTACCCTAGATAGCAGGGATCAACAAATTTCAAATATATGTGGTAGTCCAGGACAAGTGGCCCATCCAAAATGGTAGTCCCACTGTCACAAGTGGTAGTCCGATGGTCGGATTGCCATATTTTAAGGAAAACATATAAAAATTATGTAGCAGCAAAGTAAATGGATGTGTCATTCTATTATTAATGCTGCATAGATATAAGCTATAGAAAACAGTAAAAACAAATATGTAAATATCTTTAAAAGTTCCTTAATACAGATTGTGTGATTTGAAGTCTGAGTCAAGTCACATGGTGCCCAGAGACTCCATTCACTGCATTCGGTCCCACATAAGCCAGAATGAAGCAGAAAATAATTAGGGCAAACATAATCAGAACTCCTCAGATTCAGAATTGTCACCAACATCAAGTGCACTAGTGGTGCTAGGACAGGATGATGATGAAGCAGCAGCAACAGTGCTAACAGTATGAGATACAGAAGCATCAGATTCAGTTGAACCAGCAGTAGTAGCATGCCCATAAACATGTCGAGTGCCTGGACCAGACAGCAGCCAGTGGTTTATTGCTGGATCTGGATTGAAGTCACATAGTTCAGGACCCTCTACTGCTATTTGAAGAAGTGACTGTAGTGTGTCATCTGCCAGACATGTCCTTATTTTGTCTTTATCAGGTTTTGAATGGAGAACACTTGTTCGCACTTTGCAGTTGACACACTCATTGCCAGTAATAGTTCCATTAACTCTAGCATATGAGCAATCTGGGGGTTTTCTTTCAGCAATCTTGTATACACCTGCAGATAGGGTTTGTCAACTGCAGATTTCAGCAGAGCCTTAAATGCAGCATATTCTGATCTAATAGTTTCCTGCTGCTCTTCTGTAAAAAATTAAAGTATGCTGCTAAATTAGCCACTTCATTGGTCCCAAACTCCTAAGTTGTTCTCTTGGTAGATCAAATTGCTTGAAATCCAGGCAGCTGAACCATTTCAGAGGCACCTCCGAGAAATTTTGAAATCTTACATTGATAAGATATTGCTGCATCTACTAAAGTATGCAGTTGTGTATCTGTCCTGAAATTTATTTCAGGACAGTTGCTCTAAATGTGAAGGAACAGTCTTCTCAACTCCTTCTTTGGAATTACAAAGTCCATGCATCTGTCCTGAGGTTTGTAATTAGCTAGAAAGCTGTCATGTATTTCCCTGGCTTTGATTTCAGTTCCATCAGCCGGAGGAGGCAGGTTTCGATGAGGTGTAATACTTAAGAATTATTAAGTCATCTCTTTGAAACTGCAGTGACAGATTTTTAAGAATGGGCAAAAAATCTTGCAGGACATAAAGAGATTTGACAAAGTGCACAGACTGTATCTCTCTTAACAGCACCTTTGCTTTTGAACCATCAGCACCAGCTGCAGTTTGTTGCAAGTGCTGAGCAACCATAGGTAGGTTCACCTGAACTGCATGTACTGAACGAGATCTGCTGGCAAGCCATCTCACCTGTTTAATTGCACTAAAGTGTGCCAGATCACTATCTATCACTTGTGCAATTTCTTGAAGCTCCTCATTTTTTGGGACTACAGTGGTAGAATTTAAAGATGCCCTTTAGAGTATTTTCAAGGTTTGATATGAAAGGGTTTGTTTTCATCATATCAAGAACTGCCAGCTCCAGCTTATGGGCAACACAGTGCATGGCAATGATGTGAGGACAGTGCTCCCATAACTTTGTGATGGTTCCACCCTTTCACTCAGCATTACACTTGCCCCATCAAATTGGCAGAAATCAGAAGTGGCCCCGGATTGCTCACATTCGATGGGTCAGCGATAGGAAGATGTAAAGAATCTAATGCAGTACTTATTGCATTAAAGACACCTTCAGCATTTGAGGATTCCAAAGTACGGCCTGGATCAGATATGTACATATATCTTTTGTGTTAGGATTTACAAACGGAGGAAGATATTTTCCCATTCAATTATAGCCGCATCAGTGCTGCCATCAGCAAGAACTGTAACATATTTTGCATTTTAATAGTCTGCATCTGTGTGTTGCATAGAACAGCAGATGTAGCTCATAAAAGTCCCTGGCTTGCTTATCATTGGTGTAATTTGTACCACACTTAATTCCATTTTCTCTTGCAATTCACATACCCAATCCATGTCAGAAAAAGGGCGCAGATTTTTGCAATGGAGTACGCTGTGTTAAACAGGCGTCTCATCTTCACCTTTGTGGCCTCTTCCAACTGTGCAAAGGCTTGATAGAGTGGTGACTCACTGATATCACAATGAACTGCACGCTGGCCACTTTCAGAATATGTTGGTTCTGGCATAGCACATGTGGACTGGACTTTTCGTGCACGTATTGACTCAGTTCTAAATTGTTAGAGCCTGTGGCAAACACATTTGTTTTTTTGAAAAGGCTGGTATTGCAATAGTGGGATACTTTTCGCACACTTTGCAATACATCAATCCTTTTTTCATTGTATCTCAACCATTTATAAGTTGTCAGCCAATGAGGCTGAAACAGCCTGGCCCTTTTTCTTGGTCATATTTCTTGTCTTTACTTTTTCTCTTGCAAGTCATCATCAACAGGTACAAAACTGCGTTTCTTTGGAAGTGATACAGGGCTTCGCTAAGGCCTCACTTGGTAGCTCACTGCTTAAATCAAATGCCTGATGATCACCTGTTCTATCTAGTGCCACAGATGCAGACTCCTTATTATTTTCATCTGCGAAGGTAGTAGTTGGTGTATTTATATTAGAAGAACTTAAGGATGCTGTTGGTGCTGCTGAGTCAGCTGACCAGAGGGATAATAGACTTTGCTGTTTACTATGCTTAGTACTAGTCTTCTGCATTTTGAATGCCTCAATGTCTGGCTCTCTGCTTACACAGTGCTTACTTATTGTTTTGTGATGCTAATAAAATTTATTCTGTTAAAGTGTGAATGCGTGTGTTTTTTCACTGGTGTTTGTTAGATTAGAATGGGGACGGGGGGAAGGTGGAGCTGGCAGCCAGCAGCAGACAGTCACATATATTTCTTAACTTTTACAGGTTAAGGCTGCATAAACTACAGAATCAAGGCAATCAGGCAGTGGACGTCAAGAATGGGAAGAAATAGCAACAGCAATACTAAGGGAGGAATGGAATGATGTTATTGCTGTTGCTTGCTTTGATGCTTACTTTTTTGTTTATATTTTTTACCTTTTTCTCACACTGCTGCACACACTTGCAAGCAACCACATAGACAACATACACAATGTCTGTCCCAGTCCCAGTGACTGTCCCTGCGCTCGTCCAACACACAGCACAGACAACACTATTATTTTTATGTCCTCCCTCCTCCGTCCTCTCTCAGTCAGTTAGTTCTGTTTTTTCGCTCACTTCACTTTCCTTTACTTTTCTCAGGGCAACACAGAGCCCAGCAAGCAAACCTTTCCTCCTTTAGACAGACTTTACTGCCCTCCCGAGTCCCTACCTAGTGCCCTTCCCTTTACTTGTTTCTGTTCTGGCTGGCTGGTGGAATCGGATGCAACACAAACAACACACACACAAACAAAGCACAACCCAGTCCCTTAGCTCTGTGCAAAAACACTTGCTCTCTCCCAGTCTCCTCTTTCTCCTTATCCTTAAGTTTTAAATGGAAGGGAAGGGATGGTCTCTCATTTGGTTCAGGTCGTTCAATCAGTCCCTTTTGGATATTTATAATGTCTACTTCACTAGCAGACTCAGTCTATCTATGTCCAGCCTGTTTTTGCCAACTAAGTTTTTTATCACCACTTCTTCTGGTGCTAAATTCCTGTCAACCAAACTCTTGTTAGTTGTTGAATCAGCTAATAGTATGCTGCAGCTGTACTGCAAACTAAGTGCATGCAATTATTGCAAACACAGTTTTTCCCTTTTCTTAGGGCAAGGAAGTGAAGCAAAACAGTCAAGCCCTGCTCTGTTTGGTCTCTCTTGACTGACTTCTCCTAGGATGTTTTAATTGTTCACTCTCTGCTGAGTGACTTGCTACTCTAGTCTCTGGCAACAAAACCCCTTTTTCTCACTTCTACAGATCTGCTCTGGTGGTAATAATTCACCTATATGATGTTAATCTTCTCCCTTACTGCAGCAGTTAGTTTTCTCTCCTTCTGGCTATTACAAATTACAGGTCTGTCTCTCTCTCTCTCTCTCTCATCACCACCCTGGCCTTGTTAGTAGTGGTAGTAGATCATCACCCTTAGAAAGGAAAGAGCCAGGAAATCTTCTGATTTATTAATCCCACGCCTCACAAGCAGCAGCACCAGCTCGACTTGTGGTCACTGGTCTTGCTTTCCTTCCGCCCTTCCTTCTTCCCGACTGACAAACTCCCATCCAGTCAGTCCCAGTCCTAAAACAGTAAACTCCCTCTGATGATTGATCCTGCTTTTGCAACAGTTGCCAGTCGGGCACAACAGCAACGGAAACAGAGTCCCGAGTCCAACTCCTCGCCACACAACAAATTAAACTCAACAACTCAGTAGCTACTAGCTAAGCACAACGCCACGCCTTTCTCCCAAATGAGCTGAGAAAAGTGAGTGAGCACTGAACGATGCGTGAGTGAGTGGGCGTGACTCGATACTGGCACCAAGTCATTGACCAATGAATGCAATCGGTGTTCTTGTTCTTACCACAGCTGCAGCCCATAAGCCCAGATCTGTCAATGCCTGAATGGATGGCACACCTGCCAGTCTGATGAGTGGATGAGTGGCTCCTCCTCGGTCCCCCGTAGCTGCGGCTCGCTCCGACACACAGCGCTTGCTCCTGGGGCACTGAAGAGCATGTGGCTGACAGGCTGAGCTCCTGTGTCGATCACATGATGGCTGGATGAGTGGTGCCATTACCAGCAAGCTCCCTAGTGGAGGAACATGGCAGTGCAGCAAAAAAATGTTTGTAAAGCACTACTTGTCCATGGACAAGTACTCCTGTGCCATCTGCTTGTCCGTGACTGTGATCTGGTAGCCGGGACATTGGGCTATAGTATTTGTCGAACCCTGCTAGATAGGGTGTTGCTCCTATTCCCAGTTTTGGTCTGCCTTTGACCTTCCACCTTCTTCCCACCAGTGACTGTTAGCCATGATATGGTAGGAGGAAGCGAGCTCTTCCTCCACCACCTGCATATAGACTTGATGTCAGCTGTGGGACCATTAGCTTTGCAAAGGTCTGATTAAATTCTGCATCAAGGCCATCTGGCCCTAGTGCCTTCCTTTTTGCTAAGGATGCAATGGCCTCCTGTAATGCCCTTATAACAGGACGGCCTCCAAATCCATAATCAGTTGTTCCAGGATGGATGGCAGATGTAATTTGCTCAAAAGAACATATGTCTCACCATTGTGGACAAGATCTGGATGTACTGTATACAGGCCCTCATAGGACTTAACTGCCCCATTGATGTGGAGCAGGCCTATCACCTTTTACTGGCGTGATCTGTAAGGTGTAAATGTGAACACCATTTGCTGTCTTCCTCAGGCAATATGCTAAAAGTTTTGAGTCCGCCTTCCTTCCCAGTCATACTGGTTGGTGCCAGGAGGACTCTTTGCCTGCTGATGTAGAATGGTACTGAGTTTATATTTAAGCTGTATTGCTTGTCTTTCAAGCTGTGCCAGAGGGTCTGAGTGCTATATAGTTTCTGCCTGCACCCTCAGCTGAGTTTGGAGTTGCTTTAACGTTCACCTTCTAACCTTCTTAAGGTAATAAAACAGCTAATAATGTGACCTCTAATAAAGGCCTTGAAGTCATCCTACAGGTCTGCTCCATCGTAGCCAGCTGCCTAGTAATTGTAAAGTACTCTGTTATTTCCTTAGTTAGCCATTCAATAAAATCCAGGGCTTGTAATAGGAAGGGGCTGATGCACCATCTAGGTGACTTGGCCATTGTGTGCTAAATATTACAGTTGCAGACACCAAGATGGTTCCAAGACTGAGATGTGGACGCACAATGGAATAATTGTTGTATTGCACATAATACCTTTAAAGATACCCGTAGTTCTTTAATACAAACTAAAATCCTACATCTTTGATATAGAACCCTCTCTGTGCTTCAATGAATGGGCCTATTAAATAATAATAATTCTGGTGCTGCAATTTGGCCAGGATCTACTTCATATCTTGTGGTCTTGCGCTCCCATTAATAAGCTCTGGCATAAAGTCTGTTTACTTGCCTCCAGAGCAACAGGACAAAACTACCTTTTGACCCCAAGCTATTCCTTCTAGGCATCCTTATCCCCACTAGCTCTCTCCTCTCACATGCACATTTTAGATGGCTAAACATACTTTCTCTTCTGGTCAAATGTCTGATTCTTGTGAAATTGAAATCAGCTCTGGTGCCTTCTCTTCAGATGTTCTTCAAAGCCTCTCAGTATGCCTCCTAGACCAATTATCTCATATTACTCCTAACCGACTCACTGTATATGACAGATGTTGGCAGGATTACTTCAAGACATTGAACCTAGTTCTTCTAGACCCTAATTCTTAGGGATATTTAGCCCTCCTTCTTATTTTGCTCTCAGATTAGGTTTCTCAAAACATTTGTGCACAGATTTCGCCTCTTTTTCCCTTCTTCCCTGTTTCTCCTTTTTCCGTCCCTTCCTCCTTGCCTTTTTCTCTTTCTTTCCTTGCACACTTTTCTTTATCTTCACCTCTCCATTACTGAACATTGTTCATATTAACACATTTATCACTTTTTGCAATTTATTGAATGCCTTGCCATAGCCTGCCCTAGCATGTATTTCGTGCATGGTTGCTATTTCTGATCCTATAATACCCTACTGATTGCAACCCTTCTGCTCTCCACTTACATCCTGTCTAGGTTTGTGTTTTATTATCAATACATGTATATAAGGCTTCTCCAATATGTTTACCCTAAATACTATGTTTTTTAAGTGATATTTTATACCTTACATGGAGAATAGTCTTCTATTGTATTAGATGTGCTTTCTTATATACTCAAATTTCAATAAAAGATAAAGTGAAAAAAAGACTGAGATGGGTGAATTAAAACCTATGGTATTTCATGTACCACCTCTGCATTGACCAGAAAGTCAAGCCTTCTCCATGTACCAAAACTGTGGCAGCAAAGCTGTCATCTTTAGATGTGGGGTGCAAAAAGCCTCCAAATATCTTGAAGGGCGGGCCTGAGCATATGCATTCCATTGCATGGCTGGCCTCTTGTAAGGTTCCCACATACCCTTTGAGGTCTGTAAATCAGAGGGTCCCTTACCTTCTTAAAATCCCTCCGACTATGATGGCGATGTGGAGGATGTTACGTCACATATCCTCTGAACAATGGTGTGAAAAAGGTTGACTTATCATTGTTTGGGGCATAAATATTGACCAGAAGAATCTCCCTAGACTGTTCCCTGCCCATACCATTACTCACCTGCCCTCTTTGACAGCTTCCTTCTCCACCACCTGAAAGACACTACCCTCTTAAAGAGAGTGTCCAAGACGACATAAGATACAAAAGTGGGCTTTTTAATACCATAGCCCATTACTTAATGCTGGTGAAAGTCTTCTGAGCTAATAAATGAACTTTCAAAAGTTTCTTTCAGAAGGGAAGAGATCGTGAATTAAACTGGAACAGACAGCCAGCCGATCCCATTCACTTCCCAATCTGCTGGCTACCCCGTGCACTTATGTTTTGTGACGTCTAGCCAGGAGAGCATGGAGGAGTGCTCCATTGAAGTCAATGGGCCAATTTTGAAAAGAACGTTATATATGTTTAAGCAGTTTTGATACATAAATGAAAGCCAGTGTGTAACTAATAGGGTCCCTGACAACCTGACAAAGGGGTCAGAAACCAACACAAAAGCTGAGGGAACCTCCAGGAGACATACCCTGCCCCAGAAATAAAAAAACAAAACAGAAAATACCAACCTGTGGCACTTTTTTTTTTTTTTAAATGGAGACCATTAAAACACCCTAGAAGGCATATAAGGCTCCCAGTCTGCAAATGGAAACAGGTGAAGCAGGTTAGTCAATTGAAAGCCACAGCTAACAGGTACAATTTTAATTTAGGGTGCCCCTCAGCCAGGCAACCCCAACCTGCAATGCAGAATTATAGCCCCAACAGAAATCATGGAAGTCTTGAGTGAAGATAAAATAGCTCTGTCTCCTTCAAATGACACAACTGAACTGGGGAGTTGCTGCTACTTGGAATCTTCATACTGTATGACCCAACATTCTAAAGCTTGGCTGTGCACTCTGGAAGGATGTACTATACTCAGTTGTTATGACTTCCCATTGACAATGTGGAGTGCTACAGAAATCACAATTCTAAATACTTCCTCAGGGAAGTGTGTACTATCTATGACTGCACTTGCAACAACCATTATAAACCTTGACCTCTCGGACAGTCATGGAGTTTCTCCTGTTGGTGGGTGACTCACATCAACTGCTCCCCACTCCTCATACCAGGTGCAAACATGGACTGAGGAGTCTCTGAGATCTAGTGGCCATAGAGTCCAGTGTCACCAGCTAGCCTCAGTCCACACCACTGTCCAAGTATTCCCACTCCCAAAAAGGATAACCTCATCCTCTAAATCCATCCCAATGCTGGGTCTTGAAGGCTTTCGCCTAGTCCCTTACTAATTTCCCACCTTCCTTTGTCTTGGCAGATACTGGGTAACCTCAGGAACAGTCCATACTTTTTGAGAAGGAGGAGGGAGGACATGAGCAACAGTGCCCTTATTCTCACTGGCCACAGATGGAAGACTGCACAGTCCCTGCATGACTGCTCCTCCAGCATGGAGTCTATACCTACTACATGCAGCAGAAACCAAATTCAATAAATCCAGGGAAGGGGGGCTCTCACCCTGCCCATGGCACAGATAAGACTAGGCCTTAACCCGTCTTGAGGTAGTGAGTGCAATATCAAGCCAGGGCACTGTTCTCGTGTGCCATGCTAGGCTCACACCCAGACCTCCATGGTCACCGCGGTTGTGGATTTACCAACCATAGTGCACCCTTTAGTCTTTTTTTCCCATATGTAATTTGTGCTTTTCCCAATTTTCTCTCAACCGACCCCAGCAGACAAACGCATGCATGCGCGTGGAGGCGCACATGCACGCCGGTACCAGCTTGGCCTCCACCTCACCTCGGCAATCGGCCACCCCTCCAACTATGCTTCCCATCGGCCTCCATCCAATGGGAGCGGAACATGGGGGCAAGCACTCATCCCTCCTGAGAGAGGAAAGCCTCATGGCAGCTCAATTCACTTCTCACCTCCCCACGCTGACCACCAACAACCCGGCTCATTCACGTGAGGTGTGGCATCCAGTACCTCAACCCTCAGCACCACTGGGCTGGCACCCTTTAGTCTTTACGGTGCCCACAGAGTACTAAACCATATCATTTAGAGTCCCCCAGGTCCTTCGCTCTAACCATATGTGTGCCCATACAGTATTTGGCAGTTGGGCTCCCTAAAGTGCCACTGTTTAGGTATAGGGAAGTCTTCTCATCTGTAGGAGCTACCTGGAGCAGCGTCCACACCACCACTTTCCTCTCCTCCCCCACCCTGGAGGTTAAAGGAAAATCTCTTGCAAACTGAGTAGCCACTATGTTCTGGGCAATCCCTTCCTCATTTGCCACTCAACTGTGAGCACCCACCTCCGACCCCTATTTAAACATCAAATGATTCACAGATATATTATTCCAAAGGAGGGGGCAGATGGCACAGGCCTGTCCTGCATGGAGACAACTTTTCCCATGCTCAATATTGTAGGTGTGTGGATCAGGTCATCACAGACCACTCTTGCCCAGTACTGTGAGCTGATCCAGTTGCACAGTCGAGAGAGAGTCCCTGCATCTCCTCTCAAGCACGTAGTGGAAGCAGCAGCTTCCATACCTGTGCCATAGAGATCCTGTTGTTAACCCTCAGCTGGCCATCATCTACCCCCATCCACACCTCAGTGTCAGTATACATACAGTATAGTCCCAACCCTGTTCAAATAGGAAACACATAAATTTATTTATTTGAACATATAGTAATTGTAAAACTTCGAGTCAGAGACTCCTTTACAAAAGCTCCACGTCAAAGAAAAGATAGTTGTACAATATGGAATACATTGGAATCACAAAACAAAACAGTATCACAGTAATGAAATACATCAGGAATACAGAGTTGGGTTACAAGCATGTGTTATACATTGTAAGAGACATAACCAGGACAAGAGTGGATACAAAGGCAAACAAAAAACAAGGGAGACTATACGCAGGATGTGATCCATTGTCAAGAGAATACAAGTAACCACGGAGACCTTAAGGCAGGATGTGATTCATTGTCAAGAGGATAGGATAGCTGGGTGGGTAGTGGCAAGACTTTGGGTTGTGGGAGGATGGGAGCCCTAGTCTACTAGTAGCAGTCACAGGCACTAGTGGTATAGAGATGATCCCTGAGGAGGGCTTTGAAGCGCCAGCCAAGCTTCAGAGGTTATCGTGACTGGAAGTACGCTCATCCAGAGAGGAGCCCTATAGCTGAAAGTTCTCTGGCAAAGGGTAATTCTGCACCGAGGGATCAGGAAGGAGATTTGGAGGAGCTATGTGTGTTTTCAGCAAGGGTACAGGCTGCAGGAAGGTGGCGAGACCAGGGGAGAAAGCCCTGAGGAGATCTTTTTGGTGAGGAGGCAAGTTTGATACTTGAGCCTACCATCAAAATTGAGCCAGATGGAGAGACTATACAGGGAGCAGGTGTGAGTGGTTCGATCACAGCCTGTGACTAGGTGGCAGGCTTTGTTGAGGGACACTCTAATTCTGTGGAGGAGCAGACAACCTGCAGCTTAACAAACAAGAGCACTAACCTATCCTCCTGTCATCAGCTTGGTTCTGTATTGTATTGTTTTAGTTGATCACATGCTCAAGAGGAGCCAGTGTGGAAGATCTCCTCTAAAGTGCAAGAAATCAGCCACAGTAGCTTCTCGCTACCAGCTTCAGCGTCTCAGGAGTCAGCCACCTTAGGAATGCCAGGAATGAGAGAGACTCACCCCAAATTCCTCCACTGGCAGGAAAGTTTAGCCATCTCATAGTCCATCTCCATGTCAGAAGACATGGATGCATAGTGGTCTTTCTGAGCTATGAATGTGAGGAGACCAGTGGATGGCACAGATCATGCCTTGGGACATCAGAGCCTCCAGATATCCCCATCTTTTAGCCCAAGCAGTTGTCAGCAACCCTGAGATAATCATAACCTTTTTCCCCACCTACTTGTCCCCATCTGGGGAACAAGTGATCCAGGATACAATAAATCTTAGGAGTCATTCAGTCATAACAGTCCTCAGAGTGGATCATTAAATCGAAAGGAAGAAACACAAACATAACAAAAAAAATGCATTTGTCCAACATTGTAAACCAAAATCCCACCTAACTTGCCCAGCTGTTGACAGCAGCACCACATACAATCATATTGTACTGCCCATTTCAGCCCCATTATCACCTCACTGGGTACCCTGGTAGTTGGGGAAAAGTGAGGGGAAGCAAACAGAAGAGAGAATGCACCCAACAATTAAACAGATTAATAGTTCAGATGGAGTCCCGGTCAGCATACAGTCCTCATGTCCCTTAGAGATGAATGTCTCCCCGGCTGTACCTGTGGCCTTCCAGGCTCATTGTCCTCTCCACTACGTGGCACAGCTCAGTATTAAGGAACAGTTATCCTCAGGAGGCATTGCATATGTTATGCCCATGTCCATCTTCTCATTGACGGGCATTCTCAGGATCCTCTTTCGAGTTGTTGGGAGTCAGCTCCTTCAGTATTTTACTAAGGGGCTCCTGTTACAGTGATGGTGGGCAGATTCTGGGGTCACATACCTTGAGCCCCTGTTCTTTGATCATCTTTACTGGCCACTCATTGTACTCCATGGGGGCCTGACTCCTCCTCGTGCACGCTTGCCATTTCTGTTTAACTGATTACCAGAGTCCTCTATAAGGTTGGTACTGCCTTTGTTGGTTAATGTCTTGTCTCTGATCAGTGGCTTCTTGCTCCTGATCATGGTGCAGACCCTCCTTAGCAGAACAAACAGAGAGATTAGGCAGGGGATCGGATAGGTACTGGTGTCTATTCCTTCTGTGAGACTGTGCCAACCAAGCTTTTGACATATAGAACAGAACCACCTCTTGAGGTGTGTATTAAAGGAGATCTATTTTCCATCATGTTGCAACTGGAGTGTAGTTGGGTACTTCAGTGCAAGAGGTATAATTTCCTGCCCAGCTCTTTCTTAATGGAACCATACACCTTACGGCGGTCCACCAGTTCCACTGAAAAATCCTGAAAAATGTGCACCCTGTGTCCATTCCAAGTCAGTTTCCCCATATCTATTGCAAGTTTCAGGATTTGTTCTTTGGTACTAAATTGGAGGAAGTATGCCAGAATAGCCCATGATGGTGCTCCTCTGCCCAGATGAGGTCCCAATGTCCTGTGATTTCATTCAATTTCTTTTTTGGTCACAATGTCCTGTCAATGTGTTCTTTTTTCCCCATCCCAGCCAGGCCTCCTTCCTGATGGTATCCTAGCCCCTTCACCCTGGCTTCCTCTGGGACTCACTCTCTCATAGTCCTCCATGGCTCCGTCCATGGCAGGGTGGCAGGCAGTGCCGTGACCCACCAGGATTGGATCCAGATTCCAAGAGGAACTGGAGTCGCCAGGTGTGGGGCCTGCAGAAGATGGCAGTCAGCTTGTGCAGTTGTGTGTTTCTCTTTTCTCCCCTATGGGAGACATGATACGCAATGTTTTCAAGGCATATGCACTGACGTCTGCCAAGTCTCACCCATCTTTCAGGTCAAACTGCCTCTCCCTGGTTTCTACAGGGCCAGTCGAGCACCTGGCTCTTCTACACCATCCCCCAGAAGAGGACAGCCATCCAGTTGAGCTTGTTCAGCTTCTAATGGGTAATTCCAAAATAGTCCAGCATTTTGGGGAGTGCTGACTGAAAGAAGGGACACATATTATTTTCCATCCCTCCAGAATGCCCACAATCCTAATTTTATTTCTGCAGTCACAGTTTTCAAGTCATTGATGTTCGACAGTAGGTAGTGGACTTGGTGCTCTAAATTGCATCTCTGTCCTCCTGGATGGAGGCCTTTGTGTCCATTTATGAGGTAAACCGTCCCTGTTTGCCACCCAGTTCTCCATCATCGCCAGACGCCACCTAGATACTTCATTTTTCCTGATGTGGGAATATCTTGAATGAGGGTCCTGAGCATCTTCTTGATTTCCCCATGTCTGTGTTGTTCTGCTGAGATGGACCCAACTCTGCCATTTCCCATGCTTCCCTGTAATAGCTGAGGTGCAGGAATGATCGATGCTGTTACTTAAACCACCATACAAAATTGCACAGAACCTCCACAGGTCAGCAGCAGGGGTTGAGGTGAACCTGCTAGAGGTGATTTGGGGTCCCAATCATCCATTTTAATGGGTGGATGATAACAAATCTTTACAGTGAGTTGAAGCATTCACAGACTTGCAGTCATCGCTTCTGTGGCTAGCACATGCACCCAGTAAAGTGAATGATGGCTGTGAGAACCGTTACCATTCTGACAGCTCTGTGCTGCATTCTTCCTCACTACTATCACTATCGTTTTAACTGAGATCTGTCTCCACTGCACATGGAGCCACAGCTAGTGGTTCAAAGCTGTATGGGACTGTTTAAGTGCCTGATTGCCAGACTGGCAGGACAATGCTGCAATCTCACCATCGTCATTGGAAGACACAATTCCTGTCAGCAGCATATAGTTGCAGTCGCCACCAATGATTCCATTACACACAGCTACCGCAGTGTGACCACACAGTAAGAATGGTGCAAACATCAAGAACAACACGCTGACAGACTAAAAATATAAAAATAAAGATTTGGACAAGTTGTTTTTGCACATAACCTCTAAACGTTGACAACAACTGCAATAAGCGTAACAAATGACACCAAATATTATTATAAAAGTTTTTTTAATTCAGCTTTATTTAGAAGTCAATAAAAACAGGATTTGACAGTCAACATAACATTGGTACCATGCAGTAATACAATTCATAGGCATCATGTGTCATATGTAGCACTCTTTGATAATTAATAGAATACAGCATAAGACATTCATGCAAATTAATTGGTATTCATACAATGCTGTTTCCCATTCATAGTATGCACTATGAGTTCTTAATATTGGTATCTCCTGACAAACAGTAGAAACTAAAAACAAAGAGAACATTTTTATTTTTGACAATGAACTTACTATAACAATTTAAACAGAATCTGAACTGTACAGTGTGATTGCCATATGATCTTTAAATAGTTTAATTTTGGTCCCAAGACTGTATCCTGGATTAGCGCATTGTACTGTAATGCTCAGCTGAATTCATACATATAACACTCTTTCTGACCTATTTTGTCTTATCAAAAATACAAGACAGGGATGCCACTTACCCTTGGCTGGGTAGACAGCATGGGAGTCGCAGAGGAACCTGCAAAGATTAGCAAGGTAGTCCAAAGTTTGACAGTTGAAATCCAATGCCAAAAAGTCCAAAGTGATGCACATACAGTGGGTGACAAGAACCCCAGGAATGAATATTGGATTGGAGGGTTAAGTGTTCACTATTACTGAAGAAAGGAAGAAGAAACAAAAAGGTGTGCAAAGCAAAACTGATACTCATGAATGCAGCTCAGGTGGTTTTAATGTGCAAAACTCCACAAAACAACGCTGCAGCAGAAAAATACCCTAGAGCCTCGGAGCCCATGTGGGTTCTTCAAAGGACTCCTCCTTTGAAGAACCCGCATGGGTTCGAGGTGTTAGGTTTTTTTCTGCTGCACTTGTTTTGTGAGTTTGCACATTGAAACCACTTGAGCTGCATTCAGTGAGTACCAGTTTTGCTCAATGCACCTTTTGTTGCTCTTGCTTGTTGATGTTTAGGTGTAGCATCTTGTTGAAAAGGTATGAGCGCTCAAAGGTTTTCTTTATTTGTACTGAAGAAAGGGAACTGGGAGGCACCATATACAATTCCTAAAACAGTCTGGCAAATGTAACAAGGCCCACAACAAGGCAACCATGATGTTGAGGTGTATTGGGAGGGGTTGACAGCAGGAGGAAAGAGGCGATGCTGCCTCTCTATAGATCACTAGGGAGGCCATATCTGGAATACTGTGTCAGTTCTGGAGCCCTCACCTAAAAAAAAACAAACACAGACTAGAGACAGTACAGCGAGGGTAACCAAAGGATTCTGGGACAGCAGGGCAAATCCTATGAGGATTAGTTTAAGGCCCTGAACATGTACTCACTGGAGAAAAGAAGATAAGGAAGAGGGAATATTACAGAGACCTTCAAGTTCCTGAAAGGAATGAACAAGGTAGATTGTGGGAAATATTTAGCAGGACTGGCAAATCAAGAACATAGGGACATGAGTGAAAGTTGGGGGGGGATTTAGAAGGGATGTTAGAAAGCCTTATTTTGCAGAGAGAACAGTTTACCATCAGAGGTGATGAGTGCAAGAACTATTAATGGTTTTAAACACAGCTGGGACTGCAAAATGCTTAGTAGTTAAACAGGGGAAAGCAGTAAGGCAGGGGCAAGAAGGGATGGTGAAATAACTCTGACTGGACATTAGGTCCCTTGGTAGGATAGGGTAAAACAGGGCAGACTGGATGGGCCAGTGGTCTTTTCTGCCACCATTTTCTACGTTTCTTATTCCATTATAGGTCTTGACTATGTAGTTCCTGGACATAGATGTCTGCACTCACCTTGTGCTTGTTGGCCTACAAGAGGAGGGGGCTAACCACAGTATTTATTTTTAGCATATGACATTCTGCTCCAACTGCACAGTAATGCAAATACTGATGGACCCTTACAATGTATGGACCCATCTTGGGACATAAAATCAACTGGGGCAAATGTGGCCCATTTGGCAAAAGCTGTAAATGTATTTATGTGAATTGCTTGTATGTTTCTTTGTCCACCGACTCTGTACTGTTTTATTTGTTCACAAACTTGACATGAAACCACTGAAAAGAGAACTTGTGCTTAAAGATATTTCTGAACATATAATAAATAAAATAAAAATTAAATTGTGAGTTAATATATATGAGAAAGATAGAAGGAGTCCAGTTACCGGGGGCAGGTGGGCTTGATTCCTTACTTATGAACCCTCAGATGGCTAAAATAACAATGAATTATGAGCAATGGAAGGCCCTGCCACTGACCTTCATTGCAGTGTGTAGGCAGTGAAAATGTGTATGCTTACAAAGCTACTACATCTTTTCAAGTCCTTTCCATCCAAGTCCCACAAATTTACTTTAAAAACTGCATTGTTTGTTGACTTCCTTCTTTTGGAGGAGGTTGGACAGTACACACAAAGCAAAGAACATTATAGACAAAGGTAGGCAGGAGAGACCTAGGCCTGCCAAATTTTTCCTCTATTATGTGGTGGACTGTCACAGAGGACTTCTCTTCCAGAACTCAGCCTGTACTCTACCAGTTTTCACAAACCTTCAGACACTTGAATGGCCACTTTGGTATGCTTCCTCACCACCAGTTTGACCTCACTTGGGGTATCTTTAGGTTCAAATTCCACCAGATCCATTGCTCATACAGTACAGTGCCATTTCCCAAAGGCAACCAACTGACTCTAGTCACAGCTGAGAAAACATTTCCTTAATGTAGTAGCCTGTCTCTTCGGAAATGGATCATGGACTTGCCAGTTACCCCAGGTTATTTCTACCTTTAAAGACTCAGTCACGCCGGCCTGGTGGCGCTGAGGGTTGAGGCGCTAGATGCCACACCTCGCCTACGCCGTGGCCTGGGTTCGGAACCGGACTCGGGCAGCCGGGGTCGGTGGGGAGGGGAGGATTGAGCATCCCAATGGATGCCTCCTCCTCAGGGTGGGTGACCAAGAACGCTTGCGTTTCTGCATCCCTTCCATAGCCGGTGGAAGCACTGACAGTAGGAAGGATGGAGGCGGCTTCGCCGCCGGAGCCGGGAGGGGGGACGCCGCGTGCATGAGGGCTGGCGTGTCAGCACGTAGCCACTCGGGACATACGCCCCAAGCGCACGCGCCCCAGGGGCGTGCATGCAGGAGAAAAACCGAAAACACCTCCGCTGCCCTAGATGAAGTCCGCCTAATCTACCCGACCACCTACAAGGACAGACCCCAATGTGCCAGGGAGAGGAGGAAGGGCACTCTAGGGGCAGATCCCTAAGGTGGGTGTCGGGGACATGAGCGGATGGAAGGAGGGGCACCGGGTAGGGAAGGAGGATAAAGATGAAAATAAAAAATAAAAAAGACTCAGTCACAGAAAGCATACTCTATGTTATTTACATATGTTACAAAATTATACGCACTAAAGATAATGTGGAGTACAGGATACTACAGAAAAGAAAAATAAACTTTTGAAAAGACAGCAATCACACAGAAAAACCTCACTAAAGCGAACTAAATTTCTAAGTAGAATAGCTTACCCCAACTGGGCTATTGTGAGTTATAGCAGACTCTAACATGTGATGTTACAAGTTCAATGTCCCAGCACAACAAACTTCTCCTAAGAGAATCATGCTCAGAATATCCAGGGTAGGCTAGGTACTCACTTGCATCACTGGCCCTTCCTCTCTGACACAACACCCCAGATATTTCTTTTGATTTGTGAGGACCACCTCTTCCCCACTGGTCCAAACTGTTTCTGTGTAATCAGACCCTGTTCTATTGTCCCCCAGCTCATGGCCTGGCAGGGTGCCATATGACTGCACCAGACATGTGTTTGTGGTCAAAACATAGCCTATTTTAGGTACAAGGGCCTCAGCCCTTTGATGTTTAAGTAAAACAAAAGCGCTTACATCAAAGAACTAGTCCCACTATCCACTCCAACTTGTTCACTCCAGGACAGCAGAACTGAAAGAAACTATAATCTCATTTCCCACATGAACTAAAATATTTTTCAGAAAACATAACTTGTAAAATAAAAAGAAATTTCCTGGGTGTTACATCTGTTGAATCTTCATCCCTTGGAAAAATGAAACGGTATCTTTTAGCTAACTCTAAAATATGGCAGGTTTGTAGTAAAATGCACTCACCCCTGTATATAAAGGAAAGGCTTAAGCAATTTATTTAGGAAGTTCCTATTTTATTGCAGCCATCAACTGGTGAAGCAGACAAAATCCAGACACAAGGGCACAAGTCCTGTTTTACGTTTCACCTCCCTGGAGGCTTCCTCAGAGAATGAATCTAAAAGATGGTTTTCATGTTAGCAGGTTGCTCTATCTGCTACACCCCAGTTCTCTTTTGTAAAACAGTTCATTAATTCTTTAAGGCACCTCCCTTTCTTTACTGAGTCACTGGTTATTGTCTATACAAACCATCTGTATTGCCATGCTATCGCCCACTCACGATACCTAATGCCCATGTAATAGGACTGCAGCACCAGGCTCCATCATAACAATTTGGGGTCTGCCTCCTGCTCTTGTGGAGCCATGTGAGGGGTTTGTGGTCAGTGACCAGTGTGAGCACAGTACCCTGCAATTCCTAGGAAGGCCCATACTTTTCTCTTTGTTGTCAGTGCGCCCATCCCTGTATGGCCTCAATTTTTACTGGCTCAGGCCAGATGTACCCGCCCCTACCCTGTACCCAAAATATGACACGCCTGCCATCTCTATATAGCAGTTCTCTGCCTTGGCACCTTCAGTCAGCACAGCACCACGGTTACATGCCTGACATGATACTCCCATGTCTGGCTGTAGATGGTGATACTGCCATTGTACACCAACCCAAAGTTACCTGCCCCAGACAAAATGTACATGAGCTGTTGAAAGGTTGTCAGTGCATTTATCATCCAAATGGCATTACTTGAAACTCAAACAGGACAAACAGAGTGACAAAGGCTGACCTCTCTCCTCTGGCTTCAAGGGTCGGGGCCCACTAATAGCCCTTTGTCAAGTCTGTGCTGGGCAGGTACTAACACAAGATGGTACTTCACACCTGACAAAGCCTTTGACTGGTGAAGCATCAGTCGTTTTTCCCAGGTGACTGGCTGTTTGTAATTTGTATGTCCGAGCTGACAGCATTAAATTTTTCAAAGTTTTGAAATGTATTTCGATAGTGGAGTGCAGAACCATCTTGTGCTTTTTGTTTTCTGTAGAAACACAGAAACATAGACTTTGACAGCAGATAAGGACCACTTGGCCCACCTAGTCTGCCCATTTCCCTACCTACAGGATAAGCTGCAGATCCTAGCTAACCAACAGCCTATTTCTTCCTATCCCCACAAAAGTGCCTTATGTCTGTCCCATGCATATTTGAATTCTCCATAGTTCTAGACCCCCTGTCCTCGCACCCCCCCACATAACCACTTGAGCACGCTTGTGGGTTGTGTTGGTCTATGGTGAACAGGTACATTCTCCCCATAACCTCTCTAGGACCTCATCTGTCCTAGGCATGGGGTATGCGCCTGACTCCATATGGCTGTTGAGCTTGCAGTAGTTGATACAGAATCTCTTTGTCCCATCCTTCTTGGAGATCATCACCACCACTAGGAAGGCCTAGGGACTACTGGACTCCTGGATTACCCTAACAGCCAGCATTTCCTTGATCTTTCCCTCAATGGCATGTTTTACTCCTCGGTGACTCTGTAGGATGGCTGCCTCCTTGGTGGCAGGGACCCTGTATCCATTTGGTATTCTGCCAGTGTGATATACTCTGGCTTGCCAGTTAACATTTCCCAAATGTGTGCAGCACCCCATGCATTTTGGCAGCTTGGGCTGGTGTCAGCTGCTTCAAGAGGTTAACAACATCTACTAAGGATTATCCCTTAACCTCTTCCAGGAGATCCTCCAGTGGATCTGCTACTGCCTCCTCCTCTGGATAGTTGCACACAACCAGGATCATCTCTTCCTAGTCATGGTAGGGCTTCATCATGTTTATGTGATAGTTCCTCTGTTTGTGCCTCCTGTTGGGTACCTCCAACATGTAATTAACATCATTTACCCTCCCAATCCACCTACAATTTAATCTCTTGGACGGGGAAAGTTTATAAGGTTTAGCAACCTCAAGATTTTATCACATTTCTTATACATTTTTCTTAATTTTTAATGTTTACAGGGTGCACCTGGTGAGTGGCCAAAATCAAACAGTTATAATATGGGGCACATCGCAAGCACTGGATGGGATGGCAACTTAGTTTGTAGCTCTGCTAGTCAAGCTTACAAACTCCCAAAACATCTGAACTCGGTCCCCTGATCGGCCATCTCTTTGCACAGATTTGGCTTCCTAGATTATCCCCAATCGAATTCAGCTCACTGAGATGATTTTCCACATGTACAGCACTCAAAAACAAAATATTTTTAAATTCCTCTAGAGGTGACCAGAATGGCTGAGATGGCTACCGCCACAGCCCAGGATGCCCCAATGTCGGTGTAAGAAGGATTGGAGCTAAAAGCCCTGCTACTGCCAGTCTTGCAGAAGATTATCACCTTCAACACCTCCGTCAGGGTACTACATGACAGGGTCCAGTCCTTGAAGCATCACCGAGGAACACAATACCTTCCTCTCATATATCAACGATAAGGACCCATGCCAGGAGGCCATATTCAGGAGTTGGAATGGAAGGTTGAACTCCTGTGGCAGGAGCCAAGGACTCTAAAAACAGGAGTCAGTGAAACAACCTGAGGATTCTAGGCTTCCCAGAGGGTGCAGAAAAGATAAATGTGGCAAAATGCTTCCATGACACACTACCCAAATTATTGAGTTACACATGCATCCCCTGCTGAAAACTGAGTGGGCCTAACGCACTCCAGGCAGCTTCACCCAAGCTGGGAGAGTGACTGAGCCAATCCTTGTTAAATTGCTGTGGTTCCCGGAGAAAGAAACAATTCTAGCACTAGCCAGGAGAAAGGACACCTAATCTGGGAGGGCCACCACATAATGATCTTCAATGATTTTCCTGCAGAATTGCTGGCAAAAGAAAGGGTACTCATCGGTCAGAAGGGCACTGCAAGAGCTAGGAGTACCCTACCAGCTCCAATATCCAGCCAAACTGAGGATCATTAGGAATGGAGTGGCCAACATATTTCAGACACTGGAGAAAGCTGTACACTACATCCAGAGACAATGGCCAGATAAACAGGTGACTCCTAAATCCCCCAAAAGGAGCCACTGGTGTACCCCCATTTGGGCTACTTCACAGGATTCCTATGGCAGTCATCCCTGTTCGTCCACCCCATGAGAAGCAAGGGACCAAGCTGACATGGAGGAAAGTGGCCAGATATAAATGCCACAGAGGCAGAGACAGCAGGAGGAATAGGCAGCACCATGCGGCAGGGGAAGGCTCATCCACATAGCAGCAGGTCTCACACAGTCAAAATGCTGCAGCGGGACGACAGCGGAACTCCACCAGCAGACTTTCCTGGGCAGAGGTGGCGTAGACACCCGCAAACTCCTGGTGACCCCCGAGATGCACTGCCCAGTAAACCCAGAGGAAAAAAATAGTGCCAGAGGAAAGACTGGCAGGAACAATGTTAAGGGACTCCAAATCAGACACTCACAGCTTATGCAGTCCTTTTAAGCCCTTTAAATGCATCATATGTTCTGCACTAGAACCCCTTTCCCTCTACAGGTACACACCAGTAGACTTTATCCTTGGGAGCAGACTACATCCCACCCCCATGGTGTTTTGAGCCGTGGAGCAGTCCCTGCCTCTGGGGAGTGTGGGTCGAGGAGGGGCCATATCTCCGGACAGCCCCGGCCTGGCTAGAGGATTCTCCAGCAGGTGAGCTCTACAGGTATGTACTGCAGCTTTGTTTCTCTGCACTGTGCAGGACGCTGCACCATGGACAGAGAAGAATAGACAAGTAGCTGGACATTACTGGGAATGCAAATAGCTGCCTGATCAGCTTGGTTACCCTGCCAGGCAGGTAACCCATGGGGGATTAGTCAAGACAGAGGCTGGGCAAGCAGAGCTGATCGATCTGGCCATGCTCTACCTGCTCCTCGGCTTGGACAACCCTTCCTGAGGGAATCAGTGGAATAGGCTGGGCTCTGACACATAGAATGCCTGGAAGCAGCCATCAGGGCTGAGAGGATATAGTGCAGGCACTGAGTGGAAGGTGGGACACATGGGGGTGGTCACAGGAACCCAAGCACCTCTTGAATGAAGCATGCGTGTGCACAGAGAGGAAAGTCTGACAACAGCCCCAAATCCTCAGGTGGCCCTGCCCATGGATCATTTTGCTTCCCAAGCATCACACATTGCACCGATACCCTCGCCTCCCCTTCCAGCCACCAGCCACACCACAGTGGCTACATCTTCCCAACAAAGTCCCCCTTGTAAAGAATTCCTGCTTGCTACTCTCCCTCTGCTCCCAACAATACGGCTCCTCACTGGGCAGTACGGCTCCTATACCTATCATGTCTGTAAATTCTAGCCATCCTCTTAGCTCCAATGTGTAAAGCATAACAAAACTATTACAAAACTGAGACAGTGGAGGAAGGTGGGGAGTGGGATGGGACCGGATATACGGCTTCCAGGCAATCACGACCGCACTGAGTCAATGCAAGATAGAGGAATTGAAAGAAAACCTGTCAGCCATATGGTAAGATAGCTGCCAGCCAAAGGGGATCTCAGGGCTGAGGTGCTTGAGGGGGTGAGGCACACAACTGGCAGTGCATGAGCCAGTAAGGGATCTGAAAGGAAGAGGTCCCGTCAGACCCTTGGGACCGCATACAATGAAGGTCAACAATGCGAGCCCACATGTGTCCCCTGTCTGAAGGGTAGAGTCACAGAGCACCATATCACTACACACTGGGGACTCGCAATGTGATCCGTGGTAAGAAGGGAGAGGCCAAGTGAACAGGAAAAGAGTGACTCCATGCAGTGAGGTAGGGTGGTGCTGTCTGGAACAAACATCCCCAGCACATGCACATAGACTCACCAAACCCAGCTATGAGGCAGCTCCCATCCCCATCCATCCCACCTACAAGACCACGCATCTGGTTGGGGGTACAGATATGCTGTATGGCAAGAGGGGTGGTGGAACGGGACTATCATGGCTAGAGAGAGCTATAACATAGAAGGCTATGGACATATGCTAGGGCCTATGGAATGGCAGATTCAGGGAAGCACATCCTGTCTGCACAACAACCAGAGGTTCAGGAAAGAGTCTGGATTAAATGTATGTTTAATGTGTCAATGCAAAATCAAGTAAACATTTAAACATTCCTAGCAGGTACGTGGTGCAGTTCCACGGACCACAGACCCTGCTAGCATGCTTGTATATAGTTACACTTGTATATAGAGTAAGCATTTTAAATAAACTACTGAGAACAGATGAGGTTTCCACTATGGCACTCTCCATATGGGAGAGGAACTTTCACACCAGAAAGGACAGCCTGAGTACAACATGGGCCTGCTATACAGGGTTCTGATCTAAAAAATAATGGCTAATAGACCCCTAAAGTTTGTACCGTGGAATGTCAAGGGTGATAAATTTGTCCATTAAGCGCAGGAAAGTCCTGGACCATCTCAAGAGGCTGGGCACACAGGTGGCGGTTTGCAGGAGACCCACTTACTGAAGTCCAAAGCAGATAAAATGAAATCAGAGTGGGTTGGACAGGTTTTCAGCAGCTCCTTCAATAGAAAAAGTAGGGGGTGGCCACTGTGATACACAAAGAAGTATCCTTCCAACCCATTAGCATTAAGGCTGATAAGAAAGGGCAATATATGATAGTAGTAGGCTCTCTGTATGGGGCGAGATTACCTTGTGCTGCATCTATGTCCCTAACCATCCGACTCCTGCTTTCTTTAACTCGATAACCCAGCAACTGCTGGAGGTGGGTCAAGGGCAGTTTCTGATCAGGGGGAATATGAATGTGGTCCTTGATGAATTCCTGATAGAGACATACCTTCCATAAGCACTAAGTCCCTTGTAAGGGTGGCCCTGGGAGCTATGGCCAAAGACACAGGAACCTTGGATATATGGAGGCTGCTCTACCCCAAGGGATGGAACTACACATTCTATTCTGCACCTCACAAAACCTATTCATGACAGACCTCTGGCTCACCCCGTCCACCTTGTTAAGGATACAATGGTGGCTATGATAGAAGCCACAGGAATATCAGACCACAGCCCTATAACCTTTCAGTGGCTCCTGCCAGACTCAGCCCTCAATGGCAGAGGCCCTGGAGGTTCAACACCACCCTCCTGAGGGACCCTGAGTTCTGCAAGCAACTCTGCAAAGACATCAGGGAGTTCCTAGAGCTCAACAAACCTGTGGATACATTCCACACAATACATTGGGATGCCCTCAAAACTTCATGAGGGGCAAGTGTATAGCACACACTACCAAGGTAAAAAGGTGGAAGAGAAGGACCTCCAGGAGCAGGAAAAGCTGCTGAAAGAACTGGGAGAGAGAATATGAGAGTCAGGATACAATAGCCAGGAATTACAAGCACAGATAGTGGGGTGAAATACAAGATAAACCTACATCTCCACCTACAGTCTGCTAGGGAGTATGGTAAGCTCTTGGGATACAAGGCCAATGTATTGAAGTCCATGCTTTTACCTTCCCACCCTTGATAACCCTAAAGCAAGGGTACCTTGAGGTCCAGCAATCGCTCCTACCTCAGTCAAGTTCATAGGTGTAAACTTCACCTGGAATCTGGAGCAAATGGGTCAGATAAACATTCCACTGAGAGACGAGCTGGAGAAGGAAGGCACGTTGAGTCACTTGCATCTATCAACACTGGAGAAAGCCCATATATAAGATGATGGCAGACCCTCGTTTCCAGTACATCCTGGATAACATTCATGTCCCCATAACCGCATCCCTCATAACAAAGTTCCAGAAAGACATGTTAACTCTTCTTGGCAAGGGCAAGACGCCGTAGTTTAAAAACGGAGGATGGACTCCGTGAAAGGTGGTTTCTATCTTCTGGCCTTCCGAGCATTTGGTGCAGGTGGCCCACCAACTGGCCAGGGTGATGGCAGAATCCACTAACTCCCGCCCATGTAAATGGATACTCTGTGAAGAAAGTGTCCTCGGGGCCCCTGGTAACAAACATCTGCTTAACAAAACACCTGCATCTGGGAAGGAGCACCCAGTCATGCATCATATGGTGAATAGCTGGTGCCAAGTGATTAAACTGAGGGGTGGTGTGCCCAGAAATCGAGGGTTTTCCCACTCTGGAGGAATGGCATCCTTCAGATGGGGGACCAGAAGACTGGCTGGACTGGGCCAGTAAAGATATCATGTATCTACACCACAATAGACCAAATCAAGGGAGTGTTACAGTTCTTCCAACAGCTGAGCAGCAAATATCAGCTCCTAGCAGCATCACTGGAGATACCTCCAACTGAGGTACACCCTTGCTCCCTCCTGGGCCCTCACTCCATAGCCTGGAGGCCCACCCACCAGATGGTATGTTTAACCCCTACATGCCCGTAAACTGGAAGGTAGTGAAACTACTGCTTGCTTATTAATCAGGGCGTGGATCAAATGGATACCATGAGGCGAAAGTGGGAGTAAGAACTTCAAGTCGAATTCCAGGGCCAGCCTGAAAAGTGCTGGTGATCCCTAACCACAAGCGCCAGTGACACTAAAAACAGATTCACACAGCAGAAAATTCTTGCTCCGCTGGCACAGGAGAGATATAGAGAGTCAGGATACAATAGCCAGGAATTACTAGCACAGATAGTGGGGGTGAAATACAAGATAAACCTACATCGCCACCCACAGTCTGCTAGGGGAGTATGGTAAGCTCTTGGGATATGAGGCCAATGTATTGAAGTCCATGCTCTTACCTGAAGCCCTGCACCAATGGGGCATCCTGCCAGCAGTGACATGCTGGAGGTGCCAGGAATACACAGGGAGCATCACACACCTGATATAATCTGCCACAGACTGACCCCTTCTGAGGAGAGGTCCAACAAGTCTGCTGGGCTATCACCTCAAAACAAGTCACACAAGATCAGGTTAGGTTATGTTGGGGATCCCTATGAGCCTGGAGACTGGGAAATTAAAGGGATGGGTCAGAGGGTACAATGTGGATAGCATATGCCATAATCATAATGAAAAGAGTGATCCTTAAGCACTGGAAAGAACAAGAACCCCCGGAATTCAGGAGTGACTGCTAGAACTGGGAAAACAGCCAACTTCAAGTGGGCGAGGAAGTCACCAGGGAAATGAGCAGAAATATATGAGCATATGGGGCAAGTATCTCTACTCAGTACTGTAAGATACTCACTGGTCACTACATTCCGCAGTAACTATGCACACTCCAGGCAAGATGATCCCACCACTCCACACCTGATGGTGAGATGCCCAAAGGGTACTGCCAATGACCACCCTTCCATATAGTGTCTCATCAGGAGAGATGGGCGAGTTAGGCAGTGTATACCCCCATTAGCTTCCTTGACAAAGCGCAAACACGAGACTACCTGGACTTGGTACCTTTCTTTAGCTCTTCGCTAGCCCTATTATAATACCTTATATGTTAATGTTTTAGTATCAATCAATATCTTTAAAGTTGTACCTCAGGGACTCCCAGGCTGGACTGCTCCTCAATTGCACAATGTTAATACACTCAGTCGGGTCTCCACCTGGGGGTCAATCTATCTGTATTCAAAGTTGACCTTCAGAGATATCACAGAGCAGTAGAGCACCGAAGGTGTGCCTGTTTAAAGATGACACAAAGCCTGCAACAGGGTGGACACTGCACAGTGGGTAGAGCAAATGAAAAGTGACCTGTATAGCTGGAACATTGGTCCAACTTGTGGAAGTTAAATTCAACACGAAAAGTGCAAAGTTATGCATCTGGGCAGAAGTAACCCAAAGACAGACTGCTACCTGGGAGGGGAGAAACTAGCAACCACCCATCAGGATAGGGATCTAAGGGCTATCACATCAGACAATTTGAAGGTGGCGGACAATGTGAAAGGGCAGCAAGATGCTGGGATGCATAGGAAGGGCATCACAAGCAGAAGAAAGAGGTGATCCTGCCGCTGTACAGGTCCCTGGTGAGACCCCACCTTGAGTACTGCGCCCAGTTCTGGAGACCTTATCTCAGGAAGGACATAGACAGATTGGAGACAGTACAGAGGAGGGCAACAAAATGATACACGGTCTCCAAAAGTTGCCATACGAAAGCAGGTTACAGGAACTCAACATGTACTCCTGAAACAGCACGGAGATAGAGGAGACATGACTGAGACATTCAAGTTTCTGAAGGGTAAAACAGTCTCCACGCAGGAGCTCTTTATGGTCAATAGCACCAGTAGGACAAGAGGACATGAAATGAAATTGAGGAGGAAGATTCAGCGGCAACAAGCAAAGGTTGTTCTTCAGAGAGGGTGGTTGACCCATGGAATGGTTCACCGGCTGGAGTCATTGACTCAAAACAGTAGGGGAATTCAAAGCAGCTTGGGACATACACAAGGGATTGTCTCACAGAAATACTAAAGAGGGGTAGGGCTCAGGGCAGACTAGACGGATCTTTGGTCCCCATCTGCTATCAATTTCTATGTTTCTATGACAACACTTTGATTACAAAAACAAACAGTTACAGTACCAGTACCCACCCCAAGAAAAGCTGTTTGAAAGCCTGCAATTAAGTTTTCTTACTTGGTTTTCATTCCATCATTTAAACATTTAAAGGAGGTCTTAGTCTCATCATTTGGCCAAATCATGATCAGCCTGATTATCGATGGTAAGGTGACCCCTTCATCAGTCAGGAATCCATCCTTTGAATTTTAACATACCAATATAAACTGAAGTACCACTGCTTTTTCTCTTTCTTGTGTGGAAACCACTCTCTGGCTTCATCTTCTAACTTTAAATTTTAACATGCCAATATGGGCTGAGGTCCCACTACTTTCTCTCTTTATTGCTTGGAAACCATTCTCTGGCTTCATCTTTATATAGTGTGCTCTGGAACATAAGAGGCTCATAGGTGACCATTGTGGAGCTCACTGCTTTACAGAAGGCCACATCTCTCCTGTTTGCAATGCAGTTTGGGGGACCCTGGTACTATAACTATGACATACAAACATACGACAAAGCTAACAGAATAAGGCCATTAGATCTATCAAGCCAGCTCATAATGCAGGGTCCTCAGCATTGGTTAATGACTCTCCCCAGTCAGCCATTCTCCTCCCTCCACCCTGGTCTTGACCCTTATTTTCCCTTAACTCATCTGTGTCTCTTGAAGCTGCCTATTGTTTTCTGCAAACCACCTCCTCAGGAAGCCCAGTCAAACCTGCCACCACCCTCTCCATGAAAAGTACCTCCTAAACCTCTCCCCCAACTTGAGACAGTTTCTTCTCGTGTATCGCTTCCTCTGAGCTTGAAGAGACCCTCCATGTCCACCCTATTTAATTCCTTCAAATACTTGAAGGTCTCAATCATGTCCTTCTGTCTCTCCTCTCATCCAGGAGTACATGTTCAGTGCCTCCAACCTCTCCTACTATGTCCCACCCTGCTGGTCCAAGATCATCTTAGTTGCCCTCCTTTGGATCATCTCCAGCAGGTGTATGTTCTTTTCAAGGTATGGGCATCAGTACTTGCACTGTACTCCAGATGTGGCCTCAACAATGACCTGTTCCAGGGCAGTATTACCTCCTCCACCTACTGCTGATTCCCCTGGCAATAAAGCTTGCTGCTTTCCTACATTGCATGGAATGCCACATATCACTAGTGATCACCACTCCCAGGTCCTTCTCCTCCTCGGATGCAGATACCGGACCCCATCCAGGCTGTACTCAGTCCTCGAGTTACTTGCTCCAATGTGCATAACCTTGCATTTCTTTGCATTGAAGCTGTTGCCAAAGTCCCAGACCACCTCTCTAGCTTTTCCAGATCTTCCATTAGATCCTGTATCCTTCAGCTCGTCCACTCTCCCACAGAGCTTGGTGTTGTTCTGCATCAAGCAAATTTTGCGTTAATGCCAACCCTAGTATCACTGATAAAAACATGAAAACAACTGGTTGGAGCACCAAACTCTGTGGGATCCCACTTGGGAACTCCCTGGTACTTGAGAGCTCACCCTCACAATCATGCCCTGGGTCCTGCTCCTCAGACAGTTATCCACCCACCGGTCAATTTCTCACCAGCCCTAGATCTGCCAACATCATGATCAACCTCTTGTAAATTACAGAGTCAAAGGCCTTGTTGTAGTCCAGGTAGAGATGTCCACCGCACTGTTTAGTGACTTAGTCAAAGAAGTCAATCAGATTTGTTTAACACAATCTCCTCTCATAAGCCCACACTGCTGTTCATCCTGGATGCCATTGTCTTGCAAATATTCTACTAGCCTTTCCTTAAGTATGGTCTCCATGAGCTTGCACACAGTTGAGGTTTGGCTGACTGGTCTGTAGTTCCATGGGTCATCCTTTGGGACTGCTTTTATAGAGTGGCACTACATGTGCCATTCCCCACTCCTGTGGTACCACACCGACACCAGTGAATTGTTGAACAGGTCAGTCAAGGGACCTGCAAGTTCCTCTGCCAGCTCCCTCATCAACCTTGAGTGTATGCTGTCTGGGCCTGAGGATTTATCTACCCTTAATGATAGCAACCTTTTCTTCACTCTATCCAATTCCCTATAAAATCATCCATAAATCCTCCTCCCACCTCCTCTCCTTCACTCTAGTGGCACTAGTCTGTCTCTCTCCTTAGTGAAGACTGAACAGAAGTACTTGTTCAGTTCTTCTGCTTTGCCCCATTCTCTTCTACCCACCTGTTCAATTCCTGAAACTAACAATCCCATCTTTCTTGTCCCTTTTCTTGCTAATATACCTAAAAAGGCCTCCATTTTAATTCCTCTGCCAGCTACAGTTCCTTTGAGCTTAGCCTGCCAGACTACCAAACATGCTGCACTAGCCATCTTCAGGTAGTCCTCCCTGTCTACCTCCTCTAGGTCCTAATGAACCTCTTGTAGGCTGACTTCTTATCCCCTACTGTCTGGATGACCTCTATGCTAAACCAGCTGGGTGCTGGCCCCTGAGTTTTTTTTCCTTTGAGTCAATGCACTCCCTTATGGCTATCATTATTCCATCTTTGATGGAGGACCACCTTGGTCCACCCTGTTTCCACTTTAAATGCTCGCTAGGTGGCTCCTTAGCAACTTGCCAATCTTATTGAAGTCTGACTTTATAAAGACCAGGATTTTAGTCTTAGTGGGGCCTTTCACTGCCCATGTCCAACCAGAACCACACTGTGCAATGGTTACTCCCACCCAGGGATACGCAACCTCAAAAGATCAATAGCAACCATTTTAAACATTGTTAAAAAAAGTGTGAATTCAAGTCCTTGTGTCATGAGTAGTGTTTCTGAAAATGTCAAGATGTTTGGTTTTATGACTTTCTTTACATCAGTATTTGTTTACTTGTTCTGCACTAACTGGAAACAGTCAGGCTGTTTCTGTCCTTCTGACTGAGCATAGGAGAGTGATGACATCATATTGAACTAAGCTACTGCGGCAGCAGTGCAAGTCACTGCTTGACTAAAGAGCTGTAAACTTACATTTGAAACCATCTGGTTTTCCTTTTGTTCGGGCACATATTGACTTCCTTAGGCTTCCCCAGGAGTTCCCTTAAAACCACCTCATGTCCCTCTCGCATTGCTTCTGTGCTGAATGTATGGTCGGCTGGACATGAAACTCATCAGCCCTCTCAGCTGCCTCCTTCATGGAGCTAGGACTCCTATGCAATAACCACATTCTCAACTTGTCTTGAGAAATTGGTCAATGGGGAACAAATATATTATCTGTTCCATAGAGCTAACCATTGCACCATCCTACCATCACTCTAACTGATTACCTAGTCATACACATTTCAAAATGGCTATCTCCGGTGCTTTTCTTAAATTTCTAAATTTTTGTAGGCCTCAGGAGTCAATTCAAAACATTTTAACAATATATTTTCACTTTAGTATAGTCCATACTGTCCTCATAGTGCATGGTGGAATGCTATACTCACCTGAAATCCCACCTTACTAAAACACTGTTCATCCATACATACTAAAATAAATGGAACACTGTAGTGACTGTATGTGCAGAACAGTGTTCCATTCATTTAAAGTCGAAAGCTCAAGTCGTGCTTTGAAAGCATCAACAGAAAACCACTGTAACGGCAATGTTATTTCAAACATCACTGAAAATGGCTGCGTGATTTTCTGACAAGGGAGCAGATCATTAACTGCAATGGAAAATGCAGGATCAACCAAATATGTTCTGTATAAATGTATTTACCCACAAGTTTCTGCCTTGGTCCATTCGTTTACTCGCTAAGCAAGTCATCCACCGCCATGTTTTGTTTTTTAATCCCTCCTACAGTAGAGTGGCAACCAATGGGAGTGTGCATTGCTAATGTAGGGATGCCCAGTCCCTAGCAACCACACAACTCACCATATGAACAAGCCGTATCTCTGGGAGATAATTTTTTCTCAATGACAAAATTATTCATAAAATACTATTAAAATAATTTAAGGGGCACCATACACTACAAAAATACAGAATGTAACCCCATGCAGAATCATGTGTTCTGCCACCTCAGGTCTGATTTCCAAAGACCTCTCAAACTTCGCCTCTCAAGGTCACAGGAATCAAACCCTCTGTGGCAGACCACACTGGTTCTGCATGGTAACCCATCCAGTATTCTCTATATTATCCATCCTGGTTAAGGCTTCTAATGCCCTGCCCATATGGAGTGGCAAGAGGTAAATTGTCCAAGATGCCCTATACAATCAAATTGCCCACATATTCTTTCAAAAGATTTTAATAACAATTCAAGATAATCCCCTCCTGATATTTGGGAAACATTTTAGAATTAATTTTGGCTTCTTGGTTGAACTCCTGATGCCAGTACTTATGGTTTATGGTGGTGCCTCTGAGGCAGAGTCTCCTCTCGTGCTCATGCTCTCACTCCAATCTTTGCTTGATCTCGTGTTGGTACTGCCTTTTGGCTTCTCTCTGCTCTTTTTTCTCACTCCTTAGCTTCCAGCTTAGTACTCTGCAGCTCAGCTTCTGCCTTTTCCTTCTCAGCCTTTGCTCTTTGTCACTCATCATTTGCCTTCACCTTAAACAGATCAAGCTCCAGCTGACTTTCTCTGTTTGCACAGCTGTCTCAATTCACTTTTGTGCTTCCTAACCATCATGTCACAACTTTTGCACCATTTCCTGATCACTTTTCTCAAGGTTTTCAGTGAATTCTGTCTGTGGCTGGTCTTCCTCCAAGACAAGACATTTTTTTGTATAGTTTGAAGGTCTGCCATCTGCATCTCCCATATGGTCTGATACAGTGTCTTCCAGCTATTTACTCTGACAAGAGAATAAAAGGTAGTACATGCAGTTTCCACATCAGAGGGTTAGCAGGCCCTTGTTTATTCACCAAATTTAATCATATTTCTTATAAATTCCTACATTTTCTAAGGTGTGCTACTGGTTTGTGGCCATTCCCTGTATCTTTATTTTTCTACACTTCTGCTAATCCCCACAGAACACGGAGATGGAAGCTCAACAATTTTCTACTAGAAAAATGGACGCCTGTGATAAAAACAGTGCTAATACTGAAGAATTCTTTCTTTCAATAATCCAAATGATACTTCCTGGAATAATACCTGGGATTATCTCAAATGTTGTTTAAGGGATATTATTAAGGGAAGCCTCTACTATTAAGAAAAAAAACATTCAAAAACAGCAAGAAACTTTAGGTAAACTTTAGGAGATAAAGAAAAATTTGGTGAGCTCCAATTTTCCTGAATTGTGCAGGAATGGTCTAAAATTAGTTAGAGTATGAGTCAATCAGTAGTGAGGCAATTTTCGCTATCAGGAAGGCTAAATTAAATTATGTAGATTCGGGGCCTAAAGCTTCAAAGATTCTTACCATGTGAATATGCCAAACAGTAATGCCACACATATAACAGCCATTAGAAATAAAACTACAGGGGCATAATAGCAGGCCACCTTCAAATATACTGAAGAGTTTCACAATTTCTACCAAGGGCTTTATTCTAAAGAAGAGGAGCTGCAACTATTCACTTAAAATAATTCTGCAATGGTATTAACATCCTCATGGTGCCAGATTCATTTAGAGAAGGATTAGGTGCTGTAATAACAAAGGAAGAGATTTTCTCTGCCATTAAACAAATTAAAAAAAACAACGTGCGGGTTCAGATGGTTTCTCAGCCAACTTTTATAATATATTCGATAAAAACTAGCTCCTATCTTAGTGGAGGTCTTTAATCAAGCTCTTATGGATGATAAGCTTTCCCAAGAAATTACCAAAGGCCTAATAACCTTAATACATAAACAAGGTAAGGACCCCTAGATTGTGGAAGTTATGGGCCATCTCTTTGATCAACTCGGATGTTAAGCTCCTGGCCAAAGTGCTTGCTAATAGACTGGAGACAGTATCCCATCTTTTGTTATCTAAACATCAGATGGATTTTATGAAAGGGAGGTACACAGCTGATAATACAAGGAAATTATTCCATATACTTCAGGCGGCTAATAAACAGTTGTTACCTTGTGGTCTTATTTCACTTGATGCTGAGAAGGCTTTTGACAGGGTAGCCTGGTCCCATATCTTTAACTCTCTTCAATTATATGGGTTTCTGACTCCTTTTAAAATGGATCCACATGCTATACCAAAATTCCTCATCAGCAGTAGTAACTAATAGGGTGATCTCCCCTTTTCGAAATAGGAAGAGGCACCAGACAGGGTTGTCCTCTATCACCTTTGCTATTTAATATCACCTTAGACCCTTTAATAACGTGGCTGTCACATGAAAAATAAATCAAAGGAATTAAAGTGGGCCAAGAGGAATAGGTGATTGCCGCTTGCACGGATGATATTCTCCTCATGATTACAGACCCAGTTGTCTCACTTCCACATGTTTTTAAATTATACAGAACTCTGGAGAGATCTCAGGTTATAAATTGAATAAAGGAAAGACCAATTTCCTACCTTTCAATAAACACTGCATTAGGGAGGATATTGATAATGCCGGGTTATATGGGCAAAAGATTTGATAGAATAGTTAGGATTGACTTTATAAAATAATGATGACAGTTTCACAAAATGCAGAAAGAATTAGAGAAATAACTTCAGAGAATTGAATCAGATGGAACAAATTGCTACCGGCCTCTGGGGTAGAATAGAAACTATCAAAATGAACCTTTACCAAGGTTACTCTATAAATTTATGATGATACCCTGTCATTTAATGAAGAAATGGATTCAGGAATTTCATCCCAAGCTGCTCATTTTATCTGGGGTACAAAAGGCATAGGCATGCTTACACCAAGATGTGTAGAACTAAAAGCAAGGAGGGACTAAAACACCGGATTTGTATCTCTATTTTGTAATGGCTAGAGCAGCCCAACTACCATTTTGGTTTAAAATAGGGACAGTGCAGAGATATATCCCTGATTGGGTTCAAATTGAGTCGGAAATTATGAACACACGAGGAATAGATATAAGATCTTTATTCTTTTCCAAACCCATGGGTTCCTACAAAATAGAATACTTGCTGATTCTTTCAGACAGATCAAACAACTATCACTGCTACTTAACCTTAATTTGGGCCAGGCCAGGATCCAAATGATCTGGGACAACCCAAACCTTTTAAAAGATGGAAAGCCGCTTAATAATAATGTTTGGCACACAAGGGCATCCATTCTCTTCAAGATATTACCAAGAATGGCACATTCTTCCCTTTGCTAACTTTGGTTAATAAGTTTTGTATTTCCATTTTGATAGTACATTCTACACATCCATTCAACAAATAATTTGAGATAAACTTGATCTAGCCATGCCACTTAATGAAAACTCCTTTGTTTTATGGGCTGCATTAGAATATTGCCTTCTATCTCCACATTATATGCACTTTTGGTAGATCTGGTCAGGTGATCAGCAACAGAGTCAGCTAGGTAGTGGTCCCAAGCATTGGGGTGTTCTACTGATGACTGGGATTGGGAAAGCATTTGGTCACTGCCTTTTAAGACTTTCACCATGGTAGACTTTAGACTAATTCACTTTAAGACCTTACACAACCTCTATTACACTCCTGTTCAGAGATTTAAAATGGGTTGTCTTCTTATCTGCTTTGCCATAAATGTAAACTTAGTACAGGTATGCTGCTACACATGTTCTGGGCCTGTCCTCTTATCCAACCAGAGTGCGAAAAAATCTAACTTGGCCTTGCACCTTTTGGGGTCTCAACTCTGTTATAACACCGAACCAACAAACAGTGCCTTCGGAGATCCACGCTACAGCTACTGAAAGTCCCCACTGTCACACTTCACAGGGACAACGCTTTTGCTTATCGAGTGCCACTCTGGTTCAATGGCCTCAGTCCCACCATCTCCTCTGCCCTGACAATTGGTATGTTTAAAACTAGGCTCCGGACTATCTCACTACCAACAGCTCCTGTGACTGCCCAACTTAACCTTATTTCTTCACTTCCTGCCTGTTCTAGTGGTCCCCCCATACTGGATTCTACCCTCACATCTTGGTATACCCAATGCTGCACTTTTCACCCTCTCCCACCCTACCTACATTCTTCCCCTCCCCTCCCTCTTCCTCTCCCTATGATTCTGGCACTTCTCATCTCTTATCTGTTTTCTCTGACAAATGCCGCTGGCTGCTAAGCTACAATGTTACCCTGAATTGTATTACTCTGTAATCTGTTTGCAATGTCCACATTGTTGTAATGTCTGTCTTGATTTTCCCCATAATTTGTATTTCTTGACGTGGAACCTTTGTAAAAGAGCCTTGGCTCAAAGGTATTTGTAATCCTAGACTTGATAAATAAAAAATAAAATGGACAGAGGTGGGTCTATTATTCCAGAACGAACTTTTAATCTCAAACAACATTCAGCTAAATACTTGCATCTTGGGTCACTTAAATGAATGCCCATTGGTCAGAGGAACATAAACATTCCCTGCTTTTAATAGGCATGTCCATTAGACACATTATTCTGAAATATTGGATGGAGGACACAATACCTACCACACAGGAATGGAGAAATAGCATACTAGAAATTCTCAAGTTAGAAAGATTTGTATTATCTTTAAGAGATAATCCATCTAAACATATTACAAAATGGGACACCATATACAATATATTATCCAATACAGACTTTATTTAGTTCTTCCCATGTCACATCACCTCTTTTGAGTACTGTTTCTTTAAAAAAATTATTTCATACATTATTTGTTAGTATGTTCTGATTTGTGGGATCCCTCACTGATTTCTCATCTTCTTGATAATACATCTCACCTCTCTTCTTTTTCACTTCCTTTTTTGTTCCACTGGTATTACTTATTCTTTTATTAATCTCTATCTTACTTTTCAATCTTTTCTTTTGTAAATTTCATTGTCCTTATATTGTAATTTATAATTAAAAGTTTCATCAATGCAGAACATAATATGTGTTGCCATACTGTTCTTCCAGAGTTATCAAATTTAATAGATTACTATTATATTTGTTACTTCATAATATATTACTTAGCTTGTTGAGTCTTTATTAAGCTAGATGTTATAAGAAAATGGATGTATTATCCTGTTGGATATAAAGCCTAAACCTCTTTATTTATGTATAAGTATATATCACATGCTCATATGTCTAATCCTATGATAAATTTGTATTCAATGATTATATTTCTTTGCAATGTCTTTAAATTATAAAATAATAAAATCTTATTGACAAATAAAAAGATAAACAGGGAGGGAAAAGTTAGAAAATGGAGGGGCAGGGCGGGCAGCCTGACAGATGGAGCCTGGGGGTGCAAAGGTGGGGATGCTGAGCAAGGAAGCTGGAGAAGCACAGAGCAAGGATAGTGCTTCAGAAAGCAAAATAGGCAAAGGGTGTATTGATAATAAGGTGAGAAATAGGATGCAGTGGGTTGGGGAAGGATGGTAGGAGATGCGATCAGAAGGAGATGGAGCGCAGGGTCCTGCTGGTTGGGGATGGGGATACAAAAACAGCACAGTGTGGGTGGAGTGTCTGCCGAGCATGACAGCACTGAAGATCATTCATTATATCCCTCAATGGGGAGGCAGGATGAGAAATGCACCTGCTGTTCCACGTGAGAACAAATGACCTGGCAGGAAATACAGTGATGGAGGTGCAGGCTAGATTCAGAACTCTAGCTAGATACTGTAGCAGTCTGGGTTTAAATCAATGTTCTCAGAGGTGTTCCATTCACGAGGGCAAGCACTGATAGGAAGTCGAGGACTAGGGAGTTCAACGAGTGGCTGGTGAAGTGGTGTGAGCAAATGGAGTATGGCTTGGTAGGGGACTGGGAATCTACATGGGAGGACAAGAGCCTATTTGCACTGGACAGACTGCACCTGACTAGGGAGGGTAGCAGTACTAAAATGCAAGCTAGAGAATACATAGTGGATACCTACAATTTAAACTAGGTTGGGGTGTGGGGACAAATCTACTCCAAAAGGAGGAAAGCTTGGGGCTACCAGCCCCTCCCAGGATAGCACCACATGGCTGGGCAAGAGGGTGATGGGCAAGGAGAAACAAATGGGAGACTGGTGGAAGGGACTGTCAGCAAACGCCAGGAGTTTAGGAAGTAAGACAGTGGACCTGGAGGCCATCATGAGGGACGAGAGATTAGATTTAGTTGTAATAAGTGAGACCTGGTGGACAGAGCATCACACCTGGAAACAACCATCCAGGTTACAGACTGTTCAGAAGGGACAGGGTAGGCAAGAAGGAGGGTTGCCTTATACATCAGGAAGGCATCAGTGTTACTGAAGGGCAGGAGGAGGAAGTGGAGAGTGAACTGCTGTGTGTAACACTGGGTATGAAGACGGGTGAATCCCTGTGGCTGGGGTGGTATACAGGCCACCTGCACAAGGAGAGGAAGATGACAGATGGCTAACTCAGGCAATCACACAGCTGGCATGGAAAGATGAACTGCTACTGGTGGGTGACCTGAGCCTTCCAGATGTTGACTGGGAAATCCCAGATGCAGCATCAGCAAGGAGCAGGGAGGTATTAGTCGAGCTGCAGGAGGTATTCCTTCAACAGTTGATCAGGGAGCCAATGAGGGAAGCAACTTGTTGGATGTGGTCCTGACTAACGGGAGAGTGTGGAGGAGGTGCGGGAGGAGAAGCCTTGGGCACCAGTGACCACAGCGTGGTACAGTTCAGGGTCAGGACAGGGAGAGAGACAAGTAAGACTAAAATGACAGTCATGGACTTCAGACACACAGACTTTAATAAGATGAGAAAGATGGTTAGGGAAAATGGGAGGTACTGAAGAAGATAGGCAGTGGAGGGACTCTGGGAAGCTATCAGGAGGTGTTCAGGAAGCAGTAGAAATGTGATAAAAAGGCCAGGAAGAGCAAGAGGGAAGGAGACCACTTTGTTCACAAGCGAGGTGGTGGGGGCAGTCAGGAAAGGAGGAGGGCTTTCAGAAAATTTAAGATGACATTTAGAGGGACGATAGGAAGAGTAATGAGAGAAGAGGAGTCTGGCAAGGAGGGAGATCAGGCGGACAAATGCAGCCACTGTGAAGAAAATAGCCAAAAGGGCCAGGAGGGGATAAAACGTTTTTCAGATGTGAGGACAGGAAAAGAGCAGGGCAGGGATTAGTAGACTGAGGGGGAGGGATGAACTTGGAGCAAGACTATGAAAAGGCAGAGGTACTAAATGAGTATTTTAACTTGGTGTTCATGGAGGAGGAGGAGGAAGACAGGAGGCCAGTATTAGCAATTAAGGTGAAGGAAGGCAAACGGTGAATCAGAGCCCATTCACTGTAGAATGGGTCAGGGCTCAGCTGGATAGACTAAGGGTGGATGAGGCAATGGGGCCTAACGGTTGCACCCAGAGTGATCAAGGAACTAAGGGAAGAGCTGACCTCACCCTTGACAAGACTCTTCAACCTGTCCCTGGATATGGGGAGGGTGCCAGAGGATTGGAGGAGGGCTGACATAGTGATCTTGCACAAGGGAGGTAGCAGGGGCCAAGGAGAACTACTGCCCAGTCAGCCTCACGTCTGTGGTGGGAAGGTGATGGAGGCATTAATCAAGGAGAGTGTAGTGAATTACCAGGAGGGTGTGGCTTGCAGGACAGTAGACAGCATGGCTTCACCGAGGGAAAGCATGCCAGACCAACCTGGTTGAGTTCTTTGATTGGGTGACTCAGGTATTGGGTGACTCAGGTAATCGACCAGGGAGGGGCAGTGGATGTGACCTATCTGGACTTCAGCAAGGCCTTCGACACCGTCCCTCATAGGAAGTTGGTGAGCAAGATGGAAAGCATGGGATTGGGAGGAAATACAGCAGGCTGGATGGAGGTCTGGCTAGCAGGGAGAACTCAGAGGTAGTGCTAAGCGAGGTGCACTCCGAGATGGCAAGGGAAGGAGTGGAGTGCCACAGGGGTCAGTTTTGGTCCGCTCCTCTTTATATCTACATCAATGATATTGCAGAGGGTTTGCGAGGGAGGGTGTGCCTATTTGCCCATGATACAAAAATCTGCAATAGGGTGGACACCCCAGAGGGGGTGATAACATGAGGAGGGACCTCAAGATGCTATGGAGTGGGCGGAAATGTCAGCTGAAATTTATTGCCAAGAAGTGTGCTGTGATGCACCTAGGGAAGAAAACACGTGAGTAGAGTACACAATATGGGGAGGAAATCAAAGAATCAGAACAGGAAAGGGATCTGGGAATCAGTCTCCTCAAACCTTAAAGTAGGTTTCCAGTGTAGTAGGGCGGGAAAGGGCCAAGGGAATGCTGGCATGCATAGGCAGGGCATTACTAGCAGAAGGAGGGAGGTAATAATGACCTCTACAAAGCCATGGTGACGCCACAGTTAAAGTACGAGGTTCAGTTCTGGAGACCACACCTCCACAAGGATATAGATGCACTGGAGAGGGTTCAGAGAACAGCAACAAAGATGGTGCAGGGTATGCAGGGAAAACATATGAGCAGAGGTGTAAGGAGCTGAATCTGTAGATGCTGGAAACAAGGGGGAAGGGGGACATAATTGAAACCTTTAAATATGTAAAGGGCTCAATAAAGTAGGTGAAGGGGTCTGTTGGGGAGGAAGAAGGGAGCCAGAACTAGAGGGCATAGCCTCAGATTGCAAGGAAATAGATTCCGGGCAATGTGAGGAGCTGCTTCTTCACAGAGTGGGAGGTGGAGTCCTGGAACAGACTGCCAGACAGAGTGGTGGGGGCTAAGATGGTGGAGGAATTTAAGAGGATATGGGACTGAGTACTGGGGGAGGGTGGGGCAGGTGGAGAGGGGGTATGTGAAGGGGAGGTTGAGCAGACTAGATGGGCTGGAAGGGCCCTTTCTGCAGTCAAATTTCTCGATTCTATGAATTATGGGTGTTCAGTGCACTCTCCCAAATCCTCATAATAACCTGAAATTTTTAAGTTTATACTTTCTTACTTACATTCTTATCACTCCGTGATTTTCAAGAGGTTTCTTAGTTTTCAGATGCCAGTTGATATCTGAAAATTAAAATGTGATTAAATATGGAAATGAGCAAGAGTAGAACTTGTTAACTTTCTGATGGGATTACTAACTGGAAGAAGCTTCCCACACCAGCCATAAGCTTCAAGGTATCTGCTCTTTTACAAAAGTGAACATGGGGAAGCTTGAGAGGAGTCTCACACATAGAGAGGACACAAGGATTGTGGCTCAGATGAGCAAGTTATGTTTTGAAATGCTAGAGTAGTTACCATTCATGGGTTTCACCTTGTCATTGGTGGATGGGCTCATTGTAAATATCAGCAGGCATATGAAAACTAAGAAACCCTTTGAAAATCATGAAGTGCCGGGTTCGGGAACGAGCCCGGGAGCTGGAGGGCAGCCGGGAGGGAGGACTTGAGCGTCCCAGGGACTGCCTGTCCCTTCCGGGATACTTGAGCTCGGTGCTTGTCTGACCCCAGGTGGAGACCTGAGGTACAGCAAGCCCGATGCTCCAACAGATGGGGAAGCACGACCAGATGTCGGCGCCTGGCGCCTTGACGCCACTGGACCTGGCACGCCGAGGAACACCAGGAAAACCCTTGCAGCCGCTTAGTAGACGGAGCACCAGGGACCCCGACTTCAATGCCCCTACCTGACCGGGGGCAGCATGCCGCGAAGATCAGCGGAACGTCCGGGTGGTTGGGTGTCCCACCCTGTACCCGCCTGGGGGTATAGCCACGGCTCCATGGGGCATGGACTGCACCGGCCCAGGTAGGTGAGCGAGGCTGATAAGGCCATAGGTGTCTCCCAAGAGGAGGGGCTGCAAGGAGGAGGAGGATAAAAGAGAAAATTAAAAAAAAATCATGAAATGATAAGAATGTAAGAAACATGTGAGTAAGGAGGTACAAACCTGAGCAGTTGGGAGGAAGTGCACTGGACAACAATGATTGTTTGATAAACTGCAAAAAATGCATTAATGCTCTAGTTGAGATAAAGCCACAAAAGCGAGGGAACTGTGGTGTTGGGGGTTTTCAAAGCTAACATCACACCACTCTGCACACCAACAGGCGGGTATGCCTTGGGATTGTCAGCCCAACACTCACCCCATTCCATAAGTAAATAAGCTGAGATAGGTACAGTACAGGAGAATGGGGTAAGCAATAGGGCTGATGACCCCCAAGGCACCTCCCGACACCTGTTGGTGTATGCAAGGTGGGTGTGGGTGTTAGCTTTGAAAACCCTAACGCCACATTTCCCACTTTTGTGGCCTTATCCCAACTAGAGCATTAATGCAGTTTTTTTGCAATTTATTTCTACTTTTTGAGATAGTATAATTGTATCCTTATTTTCCTGTGGGAGCACAGGGCCCATCCCTCCATAGATGCATATATATATATATATATATATATATATATACACACACACACACACACACATGTAGCTGTGGAAGCACAGGGCCCTCTGAGCCCTGCGCTTCCATTTATAGACAACAGTGACCAAATTGTCAACATAGCCATTGTATTACCCCACCTCATGTACCCAGTACAGAAATTTTTCCAATCCCCACAAAAACGTGACTTGTGCAAGTGTAATCGCCATTCGTGCCACAGGTGTGAAAACTCATTTTGGGCAGGATTTGAAAACTGACAGTTGTGACATACATGAGGTGGGTAATAAGAAGGTTATGTTGAAATCTGGGGTCAAAATATTTAAAAAGGCCCAATGTTATGAGCAGGCATAGCTAAATTGCAACAAATGGTCATAACTTTGGCATTTTTTCATATTTTGCCCCCAAATTGTTAACGTAGTCTTCTTATGACCTCCCTCATAAACCCCATAAGAGAAAATTTCAAAACATCTTCAACATCTTCATCAGTGACATTGCACAGGACCTAGAAGGCAGAATTTCACTGTTCGCTGATGACACAAAGCTCTGTAACAGAGTAGACACACCAGAGGGTGTAGACAGAATGAGAAGGGACCTGCAGAAACTTGAAGAATGGTCAGGGTTTGGCAGTTGAAATTCAATGCAAAGAAATGCAAGATAATGCATATGGGGCACAAAACCCTGGCACAATATATCAGTTGGGGGTGAGGATATAGCATGCACCGAGCAGGAAAAGGATCTTGGGGTTATCATCTCTGATGACCTCAAGCTAGGGAAACAGTGTGACAAGGCAGCAGGTAAAGCAAATAGGATGCTGGGATGTATAGGCAGGGCATCACCAGCAGAAAAGGAGGTCATAATTCACGCTATACAAGACACTAGTGAGGCCCCACCTGGAGTACAGTGTACAGTTCTGGAGACCATACCTACATAAGGACATAGACAGGGTAGAGAAGGTTCAGAGTAGGGCAACAAAGATGGTGCATGCATTGCATCACAAGTCCTATGAAGACAGGTTGAAGGAACTGAACATGTACTCCCTGGAGGAGGGAGGGAGAGAGGGATATGATAGAGACATACAAGTATCTCACAGGGAGGAACAGGGTGCAGGAATACACTATTTTAAGCGAAAAGATGTTCCAGGACTAGAGGGCATGGGATGAAGTTGGAGGAGGGACGATTCAAAGGAAACATGAGGAAGAATTTCTTCACAGAGCGAGGTGGTGGACAAGTGGAACACCCTGCCAGAGGAAGTGGTGGGGCTGAAACAATCACGGGATTTAAGAATGCATGGGATAGACATAAAGGAATTCTGGAGGTCAGGGTAGGGGCAACAGACTTCTAGGAAAACATAAACTGAACTTACAAGCTCAAATGGCAGACTGGTTGGGCCATAGGCCCTTATCTGCCGACACTGTCTATGTATCTATGTAAAACCATGCCATAATGCCATTCCGTACCACAGGTGCAAAACACATTTCAACAAGATGTGAAAATGACAGCTGTACCGTTCAAGAGGTGGTGTGAAAAATATCTATGTTGAAAATTTAGAGTCAGAATATTGAAAATTACTGAAGTTATGCATGTGCATAGAAATGTTCAACAACGTGCATAACTCGGCCATTGTTAGGAATTTTTCCACCAAATTTTCAACATGGCCTTTTGTGGGAGCCCACCTCAAAACACTGGTGGTGAAATGTCATTATTCCGCTCCAAAGGTGATTCTGTGCAGCAACGCGAAATCATCTTCCGGCCTGATTAACGAAATGACAGTTGCAGTGTTCATGAGGTGGGGACCCACAAATGCATGTTGAAAATTTGGTGAGAAATTCCCCAAAATGGCAAAGTTATGAACATAAGTTCAAAATGCCATTGAAATACATTATACTGCACTTATCTTTATTCCTCAGTTCATGGTCTGGCTTTGAAGAGTGCAGATGTGTCTTGGTCCACAGAAGATGGCAGTGTTTAACCTCAGATCGTAAGTATAGGGTAAAGGGGGGTATGGGGTGGTGGCTGCTCAGTGGGAGGGTCGGGATGGGGAAGGGACTGCAGGGATGACAAAGGACTGTTTTTTTCAGGTTAACAAAAGAATTCAGGAGACTGTTTTCATTCTGCAGGTACAACTAAATAAAATACATATTTCAGGACACTGATGGGGCTCCCAGTGTTCCACACTGCTGGGGCGGTGGCTTATAATGTGTGTGTGAGAGCCCCACTTCTCCAAATTTAGTATTATATAATTGCTTTTGCAGCACTGCACCTAACACTGATTCATATTATTATTTATTCGATTGTGTTTTTATTTTATTTTTGTTATTGATGGTTGGAGGGTATATGATTTGCAATTCTATATAGTTATTGATTTTGTTTTTTTACATATTTTATATTTTATTTTGGATCATTAATTATATTAGTTGGTTTGGGAGGGATTAAGTTATATAGTGTGGGATTGTTATTGTTTTAAAATGTGCTGGGGTAGCGAAAGACGGTCAGGCAGTATTCCCCACCAGGCTCAGGGGACTGCGCACTTTGACTGCCCCTATCTTCCAGTGGAGGTCTATAAGCATTGTCAATTCCTTGGAATTGCTAGGAGGAATAGGAAGGGGTGGGGAACTGGGCCTGGTGGGGAACAGAAAGGTGGGGGATGAATTGGGGTGGTAGGGACCAGGCGACGCCTGGGGCTAAATGGTGCCAGGACAGGGGTAATTTATTTATTTCATTTTTGTTGACCGGGTAAGTGCACTAGACAAATCCTGCCTATTTTCAGGCATGACCGGGGAGGGGATACAGATGAATGCTTACTGACCTTGAACCAGATTAAGTTGTTGGTGATATTTTTAGTGAATGAGGGAAATTGGCCAGGGCACCGGAAAATTCCCCACACTTTCGATAAGTGCCATGGGATCTTTAACATCCACCTGCACTACCACCAATCCAGGCAGATGGAACCTCGGTTTAACGTCTCATCTGAAAGATGGCACCTGAGAAGTGCAGCACCCTCTCATGCTGCACTACAGTGTCAGTACTGGGATATTAACCCAAGTGTCAGATGTGGGAACTGAACCCACAGCCCTCTGATCTCCCGGCCTTAGAGGCGAGTGTGCTACCTACTGAGCCACTGACACTGACCTACCCCTTCGGAGATGGTAATCCCTGTCTTGTTCCCATACCCAAGGGCCCAGCAATTAATGCTGGTCAGGAGCGAGGTCTTCTTCAGCATCTCATCCAACCGGGCAGTGTTATGTAATGCCAGGTCCATCAAAACAAGACAGCTATTATAGCTGATCTTGTTGAAATGGTGGATCTGGCATGCATCATCGAGATCTGGCTGGATGAAAATGCAGGCCCAGTTCTGACTTCTGCAGTTCCAGCTGGGTTCTCGGTGATTCACTTCCGAGGTTGGATCATCGGGGTGGGTGTAGCCATCTTTTTAAGACCAAACTGAGCCTTGTGGAGGTTTCAGTAGGAATCACCAGATCCTTTGTGTATCATGGGAGAGGGTATAGGTTCAGAATACTCTCATTTACCGTCCACCAGGTGATGGGGTTTATTCCTGAAGGAGATCATGGACTTCATCATCGACATGGTATTGGAGTCTCCCAGATGGATTATTCTGGGGACTTTAATGCCTGGTTGACAACAAACTCTCACAGTTTGATCAAAATCTCCTCCAGCTAATGACAATGCTGGGCCTTACACAGGTTGTTACCTCTCTACCCATACACAGAAGTCACTCACTGGATCTGCCTGCCTTCTGGGGATGGAGATCTCCTGACTTAGGGTGGAACCAGTCAGTTGGTTTGACCATTATACCACAGGGTTCAGTTTGAGGCCCTCCAATAGACCTACCCTTCGGAGATGGTCTGGTACTTCCTTTAAGGTGAGTTACCCCAGAGGGTCTGTCAGTGGTTCTTGACCTATCGGGATTGCTGAGTGGAAGCACAAGTCCGGGGATCTAGTACTAGTCGATAATAAGGCAGTGGGAGATACCAGAGGTTGATTGCTCCTGTTCATCTTCGACCACTCACTTTGCGCCTAAGGACCCCCTGAAGGAGTTGAGGCGGTTGGTCGAAGGCTGGAGAGAGCATGATGGAAGTCCAGCCTTGATGCTGACAGGCTTAGATTGATGGAACACTATGTGGTTATCAATCAGAAATCTCCGTAAGAAGGCGAGTTCCTGTCCAGGGAGATTTCTGCTAGGCAAAATTGACCAGCTCAATCCTTTTCAAACTGTCGACAGATTGTGCAATCCAATCTGTCATCAGTCCAGAAGAGCATTTTCACAAAATAAGTGTGATGAGTTAGCTCAGTTCTTTGCAGATAAGGCTGCCAGCATTAGAGCGGAATCAGCCCGCCCCCTCCATGAGGGGTTGCGGAGGTCAACGGGACGTAGTGAGCACCGGTCTGTCTGGACTGATTTCAGCCAACTGGAATTCATGGACATTGTGAAGATCATCCAGACTTTGCTCAACCTGTTGTAGTTTGGATCCAGGCCCTACTCACCTATTAGTGGATTGTATAGATGCTATCTGCCTGATCCTAGCTGAAATTATATGGAGATCCCTGCAGAGAGGAGGCTTTCCAGATCTCCTAAAGGAGGCAGTCATTCGACCACTCCTTAAAACCGTCCCTGGATCCTGACGATACAGCTAACTACCAACCTGTCTCTAACCTTCGCTTTGTGGAGAAGGTTATTGAGAAGGTGGTTGCGTTGCAGCTGGATGATCACCTTTTTTTTTTCGAACTCTATTTTTCCTTCCTACTTAGCCCCATGAACTCTCTCTGGCTACCGCCCATTCCAGGACTCTACCTCCCTGGGATACTCAAGACTGATCTCCCCTCCGCGGCACCGGGAATCCCAGGTCTACCCTCCAGAGGGGCCGCCTCACCCAGGCTGCTCTTTCTCATAGGGTTGAAACCGGACCGGGAGGAGGCGGGTAAGGAGACAGTTGTGCCCGACTACTGGGAGTGTGGCCCTTGGGTGGGAGGCACCTTCACTTATCGGAGGGAGAAGGGAGGTATTTTTCTTTAGTTACGCCCCTGTGGAGCCCAGCTGACAAGGCAATGCACGTCGCGGGCTCCACCCCTGGCATACCAGCAACGCCTTTCAGCTACCCCACCCCAGAGGTCGCCATTGAGCGTCGTGTCCCTAACCCTCCCAGGGAAGAGAGGAGTCCTCTGACACTAATCTCTTCACCCCTGCTGACCCCGACTGCCCAGGTCCATTCCTGAACCCAGGTCATCTGTGTGGTGCGAGGTGTGGCGCCCAGCGCCTCAGCCCTCAGCGCCACTGGGCCGGCCAGATGATCTCCTTGTAACTCATAATGTCTATGAAGTTCTCCAGTCTGGTTTTAGGAAGAGGCATAGCACAGAGACTGCCCTTGTTCGAGTACTTAATGACCTCCTAATGGCGAGAGATTGAAAGGCTCTGCACCATCTTGGTTCTTCTTGATCTCTCAGCAGCCTTTGACACTGTGGACCATGGGGTGCTTTTGGAGACCCTGCGATTCCTTTGTGGACTGTCAGGTACTGTCCTCGAATGGTTTTGATCTTTCCTCGTAGACAGGTCCCAGAGGGCGGTCACTGGAATTTATTCTTCTGACACCCTCCCTGTCCTGCAGGGTGCTGCAGGGCTCCATATTGGCACCCATGTTGTTCGCAGTGTATATGCTGCCATTGGGAGATAATATCAGATGATACAGCTTGAGTTTTCACTGCTATGCAGATGATACTCGGCTGTATATGTCCTTTGTGCCCGGACAGGTTAATGCAGTCTCTGTGCTAAATAGTTGCCTCTCCGAGATCAAAGGCTGGATGAACTTGAGCTGGCTAAGACTGAATCCGGATAAGACTGAAGTGTTGGTTGTGGACCTGGATCGCCCAGGGCAGATTTTGGGGCTGGGCACATGTCTGGCCTATGGCTTGATGGTGTCCAGCTCCTTACCACAGACCGGTGCATAACCTGGATGTTATTTTTGAAGATGGTCTGACCCTGAAATCTCAGGTGTCGGCTGTAGTTAAATCCTCATTTTACCATCTGAGGAATATCGTCCAGTGAACGGGCTGGTTCTTCCGGTGACCTTCCAACATTGGTCCACGCCTTCATTACTACCTGTCTTGACTACTGCTATGCCCTCTACCTAGGGCTATCTGGGGCTGATATCCGCCACATGCAGCTAGTGCAGTACGGCCATGTCAGGCAGCTGACTGGTACCTCTAGGACCAGTCATATTATGCCTAGCCAGCTGCACTAGCTGCCAGTTCAGTGGTGGATCACCTATAAGGTAGGCTTGCTGACCTTTAAGACCCTACACAAACAGGGACCTGACTACCTGAAAGTTCTCTTGACTCCTACTCCCCAATCGTCCCTCTCTGATCCATCAACGAGGGATTGCCAGAGGTCTCTAGGTCCATTTGAAAACTTCTGGGGCTCGTGCTTTTTCATTTGCAGCATCGACTCTGTGGAACTCTCTACCTCGTCGGTTAAGAGAATGCCTGACCGTCAGTAGCTTTAAAACTATGCTAAAACCTATTTATTTTCTTAGACTTATCCAGACTGATTTTAAATAACTTATACTGTTGTTGTTTTTTTTTTTTGCACTTTCTTTTATCCCTGCCTTACTGCCCACTCAGCCCACTCTTTCGGACCGATCAATCCCTGTAATCCCTCCCATGGTGTCTGCCCCAGAGTGTCAGTCTTGCTTCGTTGTCTCCCTACCTTGCTCCTCTTCTCCAGACAGCCTGCACAGTGGGGTCTGCCCATGGGAAGGTGACTGGGGCTGGGATCGGTCGTCATCCTGGCCTGAGTGGGTGTTTTTCTGCTTTCTTCCTTGATCCCTCCTCCCTGAAGGCATCGGCACAGAGGACTGATGTCCAGACAGACAGCAAGCTGATGCACACCATTGTCAAATGCCCACAACGTCCCTCCCCACCGACTCCGAAAAGCCGCCTGGTGCCCCAGTGCCCGATGCTTCCACCAGCGCTTCGGTCGTTGGGTGCTCAAAACACCCGGAACCCACCCCAGGAGGAGGAGGAGAGCATTCATTGGGATGCTCGATCCTCCTCCTCCCCTCTGACTCCTGGCAACCTGAGTCTGTTCCCGAACCGAGTTGCCGTAGCGCGGTGTGTCATCCAGCGCCCCACCAGGCCGCCCATACTGTTGTTGTTTTATATACTGTGGCTTATGTCTGACAGCACCTTGATTTCAAAAGGCGCTTTATAAATAAAGTGTTGATGATGATGTTGATAATGCAAACACGGGATTTGGCCCATGATGTCAACAACATCAATACAATGGGCTGTGGGGTGGAGGGAATAAAATAAAAATTAGGGAACGCAATCAGAGGGTGGGGGTGCCACTACACCAGGGACAGTGATAGGTGGGTTCAGGGTGCCACTAGACACCAGGGACAGCGATCGGTGGGTAGAGAGTGCCACTGGACACCAGGCACAGTGATCAGCGGGTAGGGGTGCCACTAGACACCAAGGACTTAGACACCAGGGACAGCAATCGGTGGGTGGGGTGCCACTAAACATCAGGGAAAATGGTGGCTCACAGCTAATACTGCAACTGGCAGCACAACTTCAGCTCCGACTGCAGAAGTCAAGAAATTCCCAGTGTTCTCATACAGAGAATGCCAGGAAGCGCTCTCTCGCTAAGTTGGGCACCCGGATTTTGGGTGCCCAGAAAAGACATTGTAGGCATAATTTTTCTAAAAAACATCAGAATCTAGCCTAATGCTTCCTGCTTAGCTAGGTTCTGATGTTTGTTTTAAAAATCTCGCAGTTTTATATATTTTCCACATTTGTTGGTTCATGGAAGAGGTCAACAAGATGGTGGTTGGCACAGCAGAAAAAAATGTTTGGTGCCAAACAAGTGGCACAGAATGGCATTTGAGGTATCAAAATTTAACTTTCTCCACAAAACATTATCTCAAAACCCCTACTGAGCATGAACAAATCAGAAAACACTAACATTTAAGCCTTATAACTCTGAAACTCTTTTAATATTTTTCACCAGACCTGTCAAAGGAACTACCTTGGGACAAGACACAAGTCCCCTGCAAGTTTGGGGCAACAATTCCTTTACATGTAAGCTATAGGTGAGAGCAAACAAAACAATATTAAGTATAGAAAAATTTTTTTTTTTCTAAAATGATACCTGCAGATCTCAGAAACCACAAACTGCCGTCACAAAATTTCCACACATGAAGACTTTGCCTCCTAGACAACATATACAAAATTTCAGCTCATTCTGTCAAAGACAGCCAAAGATATTAATGTGCAAAATCTGAGATTTAACATTAAACAGGCTACTCAGCCCCAACTATAGGGCGCTATCGTATCCCTATAATATAGGCTACAAACCAGTGGCACGCCCTCAGAAAATGAAGGACTCTATAAGAAATGTGATTAAAGTTTGTGAATGAGCAGGATAGAGCTTGCTAACTTAAACAGTGACACTACAGAGGTTACAGGATGACCACACGCTACCATAAAACCTGCTGACGAGGGAGGGCCAGTAGTGGTTATAGACACCACACAGTAAATACATGAGGTGAAAACACAATTAACAAATTCTGCTCTTTACAATAAACTTAGTTCTGACCTCTTTTTTTTATTTTTTATTTTGGCCGTCAACGCTCTACCCTCTGCTTCCCTTCTGGTGCCTACCTCACTCTCCTGATTGCCTCCGGCCTTAGCCTGGATTACCCCCAGAGTGAGGCCACGGCACCACTTTGTGCCCGTCTGCAATGGAAGAAGGTGCCGGGTAGCGGCGATATTGCTCTCCCTGACGCCCCCAGGGTGGGGTTCGGGGCCTTGGTGACACCAATGGAGCCGTGAATTGGTCAGCAGAGCGTGGTGAGCTATAGAGGCCCGTGCCAGGAAGCTTCATCCGGAGTGGTTGGCGAGTGATTTTCTGGTCTACCCAGGGTAAGGACATGCAATGATATTCAGCGCCTGCCCCACCTCAAATGTTCTGAGCGCCGATAGCTTGTTGTACCCGGCCTTTACCAGGGTCCATCAAGCATCAGACACTCACCCACCCTCCTCAGAGAAGGACAGCAGTCCTGGGATGCTCAATCTCCCCTGGCCAGCCTTCTGGCCTCGGTCCGGTTCCAACCGGGGTCGCTGATGTCGCAAGCAGAAATCCAACCACTGCACCCACAGGCCGGCGTTTGACCCTACTTTAACATTTAAGAGGGATATTGATTTGTTTTTGGAAAATGTTGTTGAATGTGATATTATTGCTGATCATGTAAAAGTATCTAACTGTAGACTATCTTATCAGGCCAGCCCGGTGGCGCTGAGGGTTGAGCGCTGGAGCAGAGCACAGCGCCACGCCGTGACTCCAGTTCGGGAGCAGACCTTGGCCATCGAGAGTCGGGAGAGGATTGAGCGTCCGGAGGACAGCTCTCCTTTCACGGGAGGGAGGGGTATAAGTCTGGTGCTTGGCTGACCTCTGAGGGGTCAGAGGTACAGCAAGCGCATGGAGCAAACAGATAGGGTTAGGAGTGGTGGACTTCCAGGAATGCCTTGATGTCGGATGCACACCACTCCCCAGAAAAGCGGAAAAATCACCCACAGTGATGCCTGGAGATGGGCCCCAGCATCACGAGATCAGGACTGAAGAGGGTCACACGAGTCCGGCCAACACTTGGATGATGGATGGGAGGCTTGGAGGAAGGCCTCCCACCGAACTCGGGGTAATCCGAGGGCGATGGCAGGGCGGACATGTGAAGGGTTCATATCCTATAGACCTCGGGCATGATGCCTTGGGAGTCCCTGAGGAAGGTAGGCACTGTGGAGAAGGGGGGAAAAGAAAAATTACTCACCTTAGTAATGTTGTTTCTTCTAATGGAGTCTTGCTGTATTCTGACATATGCAGTTAGGTCCTGCCTTTCAACTGCTTCAGAGAACAAAGAGTTAAACTTTCCATGGCCACACGGAATGTTCACCGAGAGCTCGGTTGAAGCCCCTGTCTGCTGTTGTTTAAACTCCAACCATCAGATCATTCGAGCAATACTCACTAGAAGTTCTGTGGAAACTGTAAAACTCAAACTAGCCAACTGGCAACTAAATTTATATAAAAGGGTTTTTTGGTTTCAAAGCAAAGACTCAAGTCAGGAAACCCAAAAGAAAACACATCCCAAAACACAACACTCACCCAAAATAAAGGAGGGTGAAAAAGGTACACCCCTAGGGTGCCAACACTGCTACTGCCCACCCACATCCCAAAACCAGGTTCTGAGAGGGAGGCGGGGAGGTCAGAATACAGCAAGACTCCATTAGAAGAAACAACATTACTAAGGTGAGTAATTTTTTCTTCAAACAACATGAAGGCTTGCTGTATGACATATGCAGATTACCAAGCAGAACCTCCATGGAGGAGGGACAGAACCTACTTTGGAAATAGGCTCTGAAGTACTGCTGTGCCAAACCGAGCATCACTCCTAGCCTGGATATCCAGAGAGTAATGCTTGGTGAATGTATGGACTGTTTTCCAGGTGGTTGCTTGACAAATTTCTAAGATAGAATATCCCTGTCAGCAGCCAGGAAGCAGCTGTACCTCTTGTAGAGTGAGCCCTCAGGCCTAAGGGTGGAGTTCTACCCAGTTTTTCATAGCAGAATTGTATACAAGAAACAATCCACCTGGCAATAGATCTCTTAGTGGCAGGTTTGCTCTTACCAACCTCTCCATATGTGAGGAACAATTGAGGGACTCAAACCTGTGACCCTTGGTGCGCTCTATGTAGTAGCCGAGGCCCTTTTAACATCCAAGCTGTGCAGCCTCCTCTCTCCAGAGGAGGAATGGTCAGTGAAGAAAACAGGAGAGACAAGACTGGTTAAGGTGGAAATCTGAAACCACCTTAGGCAAAACTTCCTGTTAGTTCTTAGGGCCACTTTATCTCTGTGGAAAGAGATGAAATCAGGCTCCACTGACAGGGCTTGCAATTCACTGATAAGCCTGGCAGAGGTAATAGCTACCAAAAACACAGTTTTCCAAGTCAAGTACTTAAGCTCTGCAGAGGACAAAGGCTCAAAGAGTGGTTGCATAAGCTGAGTAACGCAAAACATTAAGGTCCCAAGCAGGAGCAAGGTCCTAAAGGGGATTGGTGCAGCAATCCATAGAAACATAGACTTTGACGGCAGATAAAGACCGCTAGGCCCATCTAGTCTGCCCATTTCCCTGCCGCAGATCCTAGTTAACCAACAGCCTATTTCTTCCTACCCCCACAGAATTGCCTTATGTCTGTCCCATGCATTCTTGAATTCTCCCACACTTTTCCACTACCCTCTCTGTGAAATAATACTTCCTCACATTGCCCCTGAACCGCCCTCCTTCTATCTTTAAATTGTGTCCCCTTGTTCTTGCAAGTCTCTTTTCTGAAAGATGCTACCCTCTTGGACTTTGTTGATTCCACTGAGGTACTTAAAAGTTTCTATCATGTCCCCCCTCTCTTCTTTTCCTCAAGGGTATACATATTAAGCTCCTTTAGTCTCTCCTCATACGGCTTCTCTTGCAGACCCTGCACCATTTTAGTTGCCCTCCTCTGGACTACCTCTATCCTGTCTATGTCCTTATGAGATGGGGTCTCCAGAACTGGACAGTACTCCAGATGGGGTCTCACCAACTGTCTGTACAGAGGGATAACAACTTCCTGTTTTCTGCTGCTGATGCCTCTCCTTATACATCCCAGTATACCCCGTCTATCCCTTGAAGAACTTATAAAACACAGGATGGGCTGACAGAGAAGAGGGCTTGCCTACTGACAGGAAGGCAGAAACAGCTGCCAAATGCACTTTAAATGTAGCTGACCTAAGGCCCAGGCCATTGAGATGGACCATAGTCCAGAACCGTAGGCAACCCAGCAGACTCTGGAGAAATATTCTTATTAGAACACTAAATAGTGAACCTTTTCCATTTGGAATTGTAAGTCTTTCTGGTGGAAGGCTTTGAGAAGCCTTAAGGATATCCAGAACCCCTTGGGAAAGATGCAGATCAGCAAGCTCTAACTGTTCAAGAGCCATGCCTTGAGATTGAGAGACCTGAGGTTTGGGTACCAATCCTCTAGAGAGGATGTCAACAGGTTGTAATTCCTGGGAAGAGACAGGGGAAGGTGGACTGCTAAGGACAGCAACAGGGGTACCAGGGTTATCTGGCCCAGTCTGGAGCAATCAGAATCACTTTGCATGGTTGTGATCTTATCTTGACTAACACCTTGAACAGGAGAGGGAAGGGGAAAAGCATACAGAAATTTCCTTCCCAATTCAGGATCAGAGCATCCAGGGGACTGAGCCCAAGACTGGGGTCTGCAACAAAAAGAGAAGTTGGTGATTGTCTGGGGCTGCAAAGATCTATCTGTGGAGTGCCCCATCTCGAGAAAATCACTTTCAAAACTAGGGATCTAGGGTCCATTCGTGATGGCCCTGGGATATTCTGCTGAGTGCATCTGCTAGGACATTGTCCTTCCTGGGAGGTGAACTGCTATCAGAGAGGTTTACAGGAATAGGCCAGGGACCACAACATCATTGCTTCTGTGCACAAGGCCGTAGACCGAGAGTGCCTGCTTGTTGATGTACCACATGGTGGTGGTGTTGTCTGTTCTGACCTGGACCACCTTGTTCTGTACAGATTTGGAAAAGGCTTGCAATGCCAGAAACACTGCTCTGAGTTCCAAGAGATTGATGTGAAGCAGATATTCCTGAGGTGACCACAGCCCTTGGTGGTAAGATCCCCAGATGGGCTCCCAGCCCAGCAGGGAAGCATCTGTGGTATCACTGAATGAGACTGAGTGGCAAAAGGAACTCCTTGTCTCAAATTGCCCTGATCCTGTCACCACTGCAAGGCCTGGATCAGGTTCAAGTCACTGGGACTAGTTTGGTAAGGGAATCTTTCTTTGGAACCAGAAGGCTTTTAAGTGGAACTGAATGTCCTCATCTGAATCTTGCTCCTGGACCACAGCTGTGAAGCTGCCATGTGGTCCAGAAGCTGAAGGAAATGCCTTGCTGGTCGAGACACCTGTAGGGTGAATGAAGAGGCCAGTTCTATAAGGGTCCTTGCCCTGTCCAGGGAAGGAAGGCTCTTGCCTTAGTGTATTCAGCTCCACCCTATGAAGGTGAGGAGCTGTACTGGCTCAAGAACTGACTTTGGAAGGTTGAGAAGGAATCCTAAGGAAGTGTGCACTTGCTGAGTTATTTGCAAATGTGACTTGACTTGGTCGGAGACTGACCCACTATGAGCCAATCGTCCAAGTATGGGAAGATGGAGATCTTTTTTCTCCTTAGGAAAGCAACCACTACACGCAGGCACTTTCTGAAAACCCTTGGGGCTGATGTTAGCCAAAGGCATTGCTCTGAATTGATAGTGGCCTGAGGGCAGCCTGAATCTGAGGTACTTTCTGTGGGAGCACCTGATGGGAATGTGAAAATAGGCATCTTTGAGGTCCAGGGAGGCTAGCCAGTCCCCTGGCCTTAGAGAGGGAAGGATTATTCCCAGAGTCACCATTTTGAACTTTGGTTTTAAAAGGTGTTTGTTCAGATAGCTTAGGTCCAGGATGGGCCGCCATTCTCCTGTCTTTTGGGGGCTAGGAAGTACCTGGAGTACAACTTTGCCCTTGTGTAGGTGGGAACCTCTCTATGGCTCTGAGAGCTAGGAGGAAGAAACCTTTGCCTCTAAGGCAAGGGTCTCTGATGGATTTGCCGTGGAAAGGATCTGGTTCTCATCTTGGGAAATTTTTGAAGCTGAGAACCAGTCCCTGGCTTACTACTTCCAGGACCCACTTGTCTGATGTCAGAGACTTCCAGTCCTGGACAAAGTAAGCCAGCCTGCCCCTACTGGTATTGGAGAATCGGCCCGGCAGACCCATCAAGGTGTCTGCTTGGCAGGGCTTTAGGCTGAGGGGTGGATGCAGGCCTGCTCATCCCCCGCCTGCCTCTCCTCTGAAGAACCCTCTGAGAATAAGAAGAGGAGGCCTGAGCTTGGTAAAAGGCCTTGGAAAGGCCTGCCCCTGCCCCTGGACTGATGCCTTTGAGAAGTGGCTTGCATTTCTTTGGCCTGAGCACTCCTGTAAGTGGTCCTGTACTTGTCCATCTTTTCACGTAGTTCTCTGTCTGCTCCCCAGAGAATTACCAATAACAGGGAATCCATGGCCTTAGCCTGGGTATCCTGTGACAGGCTAGTACATCTGAGTCAAGTCATCCTCCAAGAGCCACAGATGTAGCCATGACTCTTGATGAAACATCATTGGAGTCCACAGCAGCATGAAACTGCACTTTGGATGCCTTAATCCCATCTGCAGCCACCTGCTCCAGCTCCTTGGCAAGCTGGTCAGGGCCTGTTTAGCCAGAGCCAGCACAGTGTCTTATCTGGACTTCTGGTATCTAGCTGTGTAGGCCATATAGTTAGCCTGCCTGAGTCCCAATGATGCTGTCATGTACTGTTTCTTTGCCATGGCATCAATCCTCCTGGAGTCCTTATCTGGGGGTGTGATGCCAAGGGATATCTGCCTTATCACAGGCAGCAGCCTGCACTACCCCAACATGGCTGCATTGCTGAGAAAGGAACTCCGTGTCTGAGCCTGAAAGAGCATACCTCTTGTCCATTCGTCTGTCCACAGGAGGTATGGAGTTAGAGTCTTAAGAATTTTATTTGTCTGTTTCCCAAAGATTTATGGAGGGAATAGACAGTCTTCTGACTCTGGGATGTCCATCATTTCAACAAAATCAGGCTCCTCCTGATCCTCTACTGCTTCTTCCGTAGGAAGCTGGAGGGTTTCAGCCACTTTTGTAAAACATAAAGTGGAAGGGGACCCAGAAAGCCTGGGAGGAGAAACACCTGAAGGTCTGTCTGGGGAGATGTCCGGGTCAATAGGCACATCCAGACTTTCATAATCACCATCATCATCCTCATACTCTCCCTCCTCCTCATCCGGTTCATAAAATTCTTCTAGGTGTAATCCGGAACAGGAACCGATCGAACCGAACCCCTGCCAGATGGTGCCGGTTCGGTTGAACTGAAGTAGTTGTATTGCACTATGTTTATCACCTTGGCTATCTCATCAGTGGTCAGAGTATGAATTTCTGGATCCAAACCGGACGATTTATCTTTTTCTTTAACCGGAACCGACTTCTCAGAATCGGCTCTCCTTTGCCTGAAGAAGTATCGCTGTGGTAAGAGGGCACTCCTTCTGGTTCGGTCGGAACCAAACCGGCTGGCCATCCGGTCAGCGGACTTTCGGCTTCCTTTCCTCAGTCTACCTAATCTCTTTTCCAGGGTAGCTTTAGGAAAATTCTTACAAATTTGGCAGTCTGAATCAAGGTGGTCAAACCCAGACAGTAAACACACGTGGTGTGGGATCAGCCTTAGCAAAGACTTCTCCACATACACTGCAGTGTTGAAACCCAGTGGGCCGTTTTTTTCTTGGGTTTCTCAGACATGGCCAATCCTATCCAAAACTTAACCTTTTTCAGCAATCCACCAGGCAAGACTCCCTATCGGTTCCTGACTGTATCACGGGTCTTGGAAAAACCATAATAAAATCAATTTTTAAAACCGATCACGGACCGGTTACCACACTCTAAGTAAATTCACAAAGTTTTTACCTGAACTGATCAGTTCAGCTGAATCAATCCACAATTTACAAGTTCCCACAGAAACTAAATAGAAAGCTTATCTAGTACTCATGGTACCACAGACAGAGACTTAAACCGACAGATTCGGAAGCAGCAATTGATAGAAACTGAGCGAAAACGACACTTTAACCAACTTTTTGAACCAAGCAAAGGAGAAATCTCCGGAGCGACTGTTCAGTGAGGCGGAGTAAAGAATCTGATGGTTGGAGTTTAAACAACAGCAAACAGGGCTTCAACCGAGTTCCAGTGAACATTCCATGCTGGCCATGGAAAGTTTAACTCTTTGTTCTCCGGGCAGTTGAAAGGCAGGACCTAACTACATATGTCAGAATACAGCAAGACTTCATGTTGTTTGAATATAAAGTTAAAAAAAAAAAGACTATCCTATCAGAATCATGATCTTCTCCCTAAGGTACACAAATCCCACAAAATCCCCTGGCCACCCCATCATGGCAGAGGATAGGGTCACCTCACTGAGCCCCTTTCAAAGTTGTAGATCGGCACATCAAAGAAATTGTCCAGTCATTACCCTCTTACGTAAGGGACACTGGCCATATTCTGGATATTTTGGGGATATGCAGTTAGAGTGTGGGTGGTGGTTGCTTTGCTAGACTTCAGTCACTTTATACCAATATTCCCTATGAGGTATTATTAGCACTCCATCATTGGCTGAACAGTAGAAATGAGTATTGGAATGCCTTTAAAGATTTTTATGTGACTGTGACAAATTTGTTCTCAACTCCAGTTGTTTAATTTTTAGGAGGAGTACTAGCTACAGATTAAAGGTACCACAAAGGGTGCAATGTTTGCACCCAACTAAATAAACCTTTATTTGGGTAAGTGGGAGATAGAAAATGACTATGATAGTGAGGACAATCCTTTTCACCATAGAACTGACCTATGGAAACGTTACATACATGACATACTATTTAGTGGAAGGGGACAGGACAAAGCTGGACTACTTTGTGGATTACTTACAAGAAAGCAAAGTATATCTGTGGTTTTCAGTGAAGGTGGCTCTCAGAAGTATTAGTTTTTGGCCCACTACATTATCAAGCAGGAGGATGGTACTTGAGGACTGATCTGTTCCAAAAGGAAACAGATGGAAACTATGTTCTTCATTCTGCCAGCTGTCATCCCAGACACAGAATTGAAAATATTCCCAAATCCCAATTTTGAAGATTCACATAACTGTAATGTAAATGATTTTGAAAGAAGAAGTAGAGTTAAGGGACATATTTCAGTTTAGGGGCTACAGACAAGAGATTGTGGATAGGAAAATCGGGACTGATGCAAGGTCCAGCACAGTGCACCTTGTGTTGGCTTCGACGCAGGTACATTGGCGCCAGTCCTGGCTCCTTTGAAAATCGAGTCCACTGTTTCCAGCCAAAGGCTATGTTATAGTACGTGAGTTGTGTCATTTTCAGAGTCTCTGTATAAGCTACTGAAAAAACTGTCAATGTCAATATGTACATTATGTGATTCTAATCTTGATATAATTGAAGTTACAAAAAATATGTTTAATACTTCAAGATGTATACACGTTACAAGCTTATACACACTAAAACTGTGGGAATAAAGGACATTACAGAAAAGAAAATTAACACATTTGAAAAGACAGAGATCACACAGAAATACCTCATTAAAACTTACTAAATTTCTAAGTAGAATAGTTTACCTTTAACGGGACTTTTGTGAGTTACGGCAGACTCAAACACATGATATTACAGGTTCAATGTCTCAGCACAACTACCCTCTACTTAGAGAAACATGGTCAGAATATCCAGGGTAGGACAGCCCACTCACTTCCATCATCAGTCCTGCTCTCTGATATCACAGGGCACACCACAATACAGCACCATGGGTTGCTAGGGAGGTGCAGGCCAAAAATAAAAAACACTGACGACCAAAACACAAGATAGGCTGCACTCACGGCATGAAGAATGAGAAAATCAACACACAAAACTACTTAAAAGCAAAAAGATTTATTTAGAGCCCAGGTGAGACAATCCTCGTGCTTTGCATCTGTACATGATGTCCGTCAGGAGGAGGACACTGTGACAAAGTGCTTCACTCTTATAATACAAGTTTTAAAGTGACAGTGCTTAAAAACAAACATGTGAACTCCTGCTTCAGAAGCTGTGCTGCTATTCTTGAACACTAGATTTTGTTGAAATTTAATAAAGAAACCCCTAGTGGGTATAATTTACAGGATGAATAGTCCTGAGTAAACTAAGAGATCACAGCCATTTACAGGAGAGCACCGGAAAAGATTATGTAAGATGGAACAAATTTAATGAAAAAGCTGCACTGGCTCTCAAAGCAGGAACCACTTCCATGAAGTTGAATTAAAAAGATTTAAAACACAAAAAGTAAACAAACTCCATTAGACACCTTACGAAAAAACTACTAAAGAATTCACATCTATTAAATGCTCATAATGGCATAAATTTAAGATTCTCAAAATGGGGTACAACTCATATTATACATTCTTAATCCAGGATTAACAAAATGTATATATCCATACTAATTAGTCAATTTAAATTGTGTGGCCTCTGAGATCAGTTAACACTAAAACTGTAGTTTTATGTAAAATTGATCTAAGAAAAATAAATGTTATAAACAAGGACATATGAAGTGGCCCAGCAAAAAAAAAAAACAGGAACCAACAAGTTAATAGTACAAGAAAAACTAGTGTATGTAACCATTTCATAACATTAACTGCAAAGAAGCCCTGAGTAGGATCGCACACCATATTACAAATAGGGGAAATGTCAATATTTCTGCTATTCAAGCCCAATAGTGAATTGGCTTCCAATGTGAACATCCATCTTGCTTCTTGTTGTACAGGATGGTTTGTCTATTGCTCCCTCTCAGATTTAAATGGACATGCTCAATTCCTATGAAAGCAAAACCTTCCATGTCACTGCTATGCATTTCTATTTTTCTTAGGTTATTTTACATAAAAAGCTAGTTTCAGTGTTGACTGCTCTCACTGGGGCCACACAACTTAAATTGACTAATTAGTATGGATATATAGATTTTGGTAATCTTGGATTAAGAATGTATAATATGAGTTTGTACTTTTTTAGAATCTTGAATGTATGCCATTATTAACATTTAATTGATATAAATTCTTATGTTTTTTTATGAGGGGGCCGATATAGAAAATGTGCCTGGCAATGGCGCAGTGGTTGCTCCACGCAACTGAGTTGCACCAGAGTAAAGGGATATATTCAAAAGAGATGAGCAATGGCACAACTCCTCTGAATATATCAAAATATGTAGGCAGCGCAAATACAATGCACCGGCAGATCCCCAAGAGAGGCCTGAATACCTGGAATGGGAATGTGTCAGCGCAGCTGGAGATGTGCCAGGTGCACTTTCAGATATTCAGACCCAAACATGCAAATTAGGTCATTATCCATGCAAGGCACAAATGGGGCCATTTGCATGTAATTATAGCCCCATTTGCGCGCTGGCAGGCCTGGCCTGGTGGAATGCACTGAGCGCCTGCAACAGTATGCCTGGTATTATAGTGGTACCCCCTCCCGCATCCTGAGCATTGCAGATAAATGAATATCCCTAGTCCCTGGTAGTCTAGCGGTCCCCCTCCCGCCCAGTACCCTGATCATTGTAAATATATTAAAATCCTTCATCGATGGTGGTCTAGCAGTCACCCCTCCTGCCCGGTACCCCGATCATTGTAAATATATTAAAATCCCTAGCCCATGGTAGTCTAGCAGTCCCCCTCCTCACCCAGTACTCTGATCACTGTAAATATGAACATATGAATGTGCCAGCAGAAACAGACCACCGGTCTATCTAAGTCTGCTCAGTGTGCAGCCAACACCCCTCACCTTTGTCATCCCACTGCCGCCCCCAGCCTCACTCTCCTGCTCCTGTCACATGACCTTCAGTTGTTCACAGATTTACATGATATCACTCATTCTGGTAGGGTGTTCCATTTGCTACCACCCTCTCTGTGAAATAGTGTCTCTTCATTTCCTTCCTAAATCTTCCCCCTCTATTCTTAGCCCGTGCCCCTGGAGCCCCTCCCCTCCTTAACTTAAAGACCCCATCTGCCCATCCTTATTGATTCCCCTCAGATACTTGAATGTCTCTATCATGTCCCCCGTCCCTTCTATCCTCCAGGGTGTACATATTCAGGTCTCCCAGCCTGCTGTCATAGTCTCTCCTTCCACTCCACATATCATCTTTGTTGCCCTCCTGCCCCTCCAGTGGCCTGATATCACGCTTTAGATGCGGCCTCCAAAACTGCACACAATACTCAAAGTGCAGCCATACCAGCGACCTGTAGAGGGCAAGATCTCCTCTCTTCACCTGGACGAAAACCCCATCGCTATGCACCCCAGCATTTTGTTCACTTTTGCAACCACTCTCCTGCACTGGGCAGTGTTGTTCATGGTCCCTGTTATCATTACCCCTAGGTCCTTCTCCTCCTCAGTGATCCCCAGATAAACCCCACCCAGCCAGTATTCTCTCTTTGGGTTCTTCACCCCAAGTGCATAACCTTACACTTCTTTGCATTGAACCGCAGCTGCCACCTCTCTGACCACTCCTCTAGCTTGCTTAGGTCCCCTGCAGCTGCTTCCATCCCTCCTCCATCCACCACTGCTCTGATTTTGGTGTCATCAGCAAACAGACTTACCTTGCTCACCACCCTGTGTTCAATGTCTGATATGAAGAGCCCAAACAAGACTGGCTCCAACACAAAGCCCTGTGGCACCCAACTCGTAACTGGCCTTGGGTTGAGAGCTCCCCTCTTGCCACCACCGTTCAGCCTGTCACTCAGCCAGCTTGCAATTCAGTTCATCATTTTGCCCCTACCCCTACACCAGTTAGCTTCCCTCCAAGCCGCCATGAGGCACTGAATCAAGCCTTGCTGAAGTCCAAGTAAAGAACATCCACAGCATGACCCTTATCCAGCTCACCTGTCAACCAGTCATAATACTGTATGAGGTTGGTTTGATAAGACTTCCTGAAAAAACCCATGCTGCCTCACATCTTGAGGCCATTGTCCTTCAGGTATGACACCAGTCTTTCCTTTAGTATCATTTCTATGACTTTGCACACTATGGAGGTGAGACTTACCGGACGATAATTACCCGGTTCATTCCTTGGCCCGCTCTTGTGTAATGGTACTACATGTGCCAAGCTCCAGTCCAGTGGCACACATCCTAACTCCAGTGAGGTGTTGTACAGATCCAACAGTGGCTCCATCAACACCTCCGCCATCTCCCTCAGCACCCAGTGGTGGATACCATCCGGCCCTGGTGCCTTGACTGCCTTCATTGCCCTCAGCCCCTCTAAGACTCTGCTTGCCTCAATTCTTCCATCTGTCACCTCCCTCTCCCCACCTCCCAGCCAATGCTGGTAGCGGTCCCCTTTTCTTCCATGAACACTGAGCAAAGTATTCACTCAGTACTTCTGCCTGCTCCTCCCCTTTCTGTCTACTCCCACCCCTTTTATCTTCACTATTGTCTCCTTGCACTTCCTTTCTCTGATGTATTTAAAAAGTCCCCCCATTAATTCCTGTGCTAATCTCAGCTCGCTCTGGGCCTTGGCTTCTCTCACTTTTCTGGTCACTCCCTGGACCATCTTGCATATTCCTCCTGTCCACTTCATTCCTCATCCTCCTAAACCTCTGGTGCGCCACTTGTTTTGCCCTCACCACCTCCACAACCTCGCTGTTCAACCAGCATGGTTTCTTGCTCTGCTCCTCTTACTCTGTGTCTTGGTGCAGGCTTCTGTAACCCCCGTTTAATAATATTCCATTTCTGCTCCATGTCCATCTCCTGCCTTATGCCCTCCGGTTTCCTTTTCAGTACTTCCTGCATCCTCCCAAAGTCCGCCCCTGAAGTTTACCACCGAGCAATTGATTTCTCTGGACTACCATAGACTAGGGATATTCATTTATCCACAATGCTCGGGATGCCGGGTGGGAGGGTGCCACTAAAATCCTCCTCCATGGTATTCTGGTGGTCCCCCTCCTGCCTGGTACCGATCATTGTAAATATATTAAAATCCTCCTCTATGGTAGTCTAGCAGTCCCCTCCCCGCCCAGTACCCGATCATGGTAAATATACTAAAAACCAGTTGTGCCAGGTGGATCTGTTCTTAATATCTTGGCCAAGGTGTCTAATGGAGTTTGTTCACTTTTTCACTTTTAAATCTGTTTAATTCACCTTCATGGAAGTGGTTTCTGCTTTGAGGGCCAGTGCTACTTTTAATTCAAGTTATTCCTCTTAAATAATCTTTTTGGTAAGTGCCTGTAAATGGCTGCAGATCCCTTAGTTTACTCACGACTATTCATCCTGTAAATCTATCCCTACTTGGGGTTTCTTTAAAGATCAAATGCACCACTTTTCCCATACGTATTGTTCACATGAATTCAAGTCCCTGTATCATGATCAGTGTTTTCTGAAAATGTCACGCTGTTTTGGTTTTCTAGTTTTCTTTAAATCAGGATGTGTTAATGTTCTCTGCAGTAACAGAAAACACTGAAGAAACAATGAAGATGTTTCTATCCCCATCAGTGAGTGATGACATCATACCTGTCCTGCCTGCTGCTTAAGCAATTAAGTCCCTTATTAACTAAGGAGGCTGGAACACTGCAAAGTCAGAGAAGATTGTAGAGCTAATTGTTTTCATTCCAATGTGTTTATTAACCCATCTGGTTTGTGTTTAGACAGATTAGCTTAAAATCTATCACTCTGTGCTCATTAAAGGTTGATCATTGTGAGTTTCAATGCTAAACTGAAGTGATATGAATGTTTGTGAGAAATTACTGTGTCTTTATTACAGCGGTCAGTTCTGTCTCATCAAAATTCTGCATTGTTTACTGGTTATATGGCTTGGCAAGGTTAGAGGAATGGTCAAATGCCATGGCAGCTTAGATTCCAGCTGCCATACATTTTGACCATTCTAACTGCCAAGTTCCTCTCATCCTTTCCACCTCACCTTGTGCATCAACTCTCTTTGCAGATCTTTGTGTCATCTGCAAAGAGACATACTTTTCCTTCCAGTCCCTCTGCAATGTCGCTTATAAAGACATTGAAGAGGACCGGTCCTAATACTGAACCCTGCAGTACCCACTAGTAACCCCCTTTCTTCAGAGTGGACTCCATTTACTATTACTCTCTGTGTCCTATTCTCCAGCCAATTCTTTACCCAGGCTGTCATCTTGGGACCCACTCCCAGGCTGGCTAACTTGTATATTAATCTTTGTGTGGGACTGTGTCAAATGCCCTGCTAAAGTCTAGGTAGGCCATGTCCACAGCCCCTCCCTGATCTACTACTTTGGTCACCCAGTCAAAGAAATCTATCAGATTTGTCTGGCATGACCTTCCGCTGTGAATCCATGCTGCCTTGGGTCCTGAGCCCTCTGACCTCTAGATACTCAACAATTCTTTCCTTCAGAAGTGATTCCATCATTTTCCCTACCACTGAGGTTAAACTAACAGGTCTGTAGTTTTCTGCTTCTGCCTTGCTCCACTTTTGTGAAGGGAATCACATCTGCCCTTCTCCAGTCCTCGGGTACCACCCCATCCTCCCATGATTTGTTAAAGAGGGTAGTCAGTGGTGTCATTAGTTCTACCCTTAGTTCTTTTAGAATTCTGGGATGAATCCCATCAGGCCCCATTGCTTTGTCCACTTTCAGTTTTAAGAGTTCTTTCAGAACCCTTTCTTCTGTAAATGGGCTGGTATCAACTTCTGTATCCACAGTGTTTCTACTGTTTGTTTTAGGTACCTCCTGCTTCCTTTGTAAATACTGAGCAAAAATATTTTAGTATCTCTGCCTTTTACAGTCACCTCTGCCCACCCTCCCTCTCTTTATTAAGCCTCACTAGCCCTCCCTTGGTCTTCCTTCGCTCCTGATGTACTTATAAAGGTTTTATCTCTTTCTTAACTGAGTTGGCCATCTTTTCCTCGGTTTGGGCCTTTGCTGTTCTGACTGCCTTCCCAACTTCCTTTGCTTTAACTGATACAGTTCCCTGTCCTGCTCCTTCTGTGATTCCTTGTACTTCCTGAATGCTTTCTTTTCTCTTGAACCTTCACTGCCACTTCCTTTGAGAACCATAGTGGTTTCTTACATTGTTTCGTTTATTTGCTTCACACAAAGGCTTGTTACCTCCAGTGATGGCAGTTTTATTATTCCTCATTGTTCTTTCACCCTCCTTCCTGCCCATTGCTAGTGCATTCCTTAGGCACTCACCCATTTCGAAGTCAGCCCTCCTAAAGTCCAGTACTTTTGCCTTGTATGGCTTGACTCTATTGCTGTGTTTATTGTGAACCATACTGTTCGATGGTCGCTAGTTCCCAGATGGCTACCCACTTCTACATCTGTAATCCTCTTCATCTCCATTTGAGAGAACCAGGTCTAAGATTGCTCCTCTCGAGTGGGCTCCAATACTAGTTGTCTAAGGCATGTCCCTTGTAGGGCATCTAGAATAACCCCACTCTTTGAAGTGGCTGCTGCAACTGCACTCCAGTTAACATCTGGCATATTCAGATCATCCATCAGCAATATCTCCCCTTTCTGCCATTCTAAGTATTCTTTCTATCATTTCCTTGTCCATTTCCTCCCCTGAGAAGGGGTCTGTATAAACCCTGTGCGGATTGTGGTGCCATTGCCGGTCTCCAAATTTACCCACAGTGCTTTTTCTCCTCCTGTTTTCCATTTTGTTCTGTTGCTTTGATTCCTTCCCTTATGTAAAGAGCTACTCCTCCTCCTTTTTACCCTCCCTGTCCCTCCTGTAGATAGTGTATCCTGGTATATGTCCCAGTCATGGTTTTGTGTGTACCATGTTTCTGTGACTGCCACGATATCCAGATGTTCCTCCTTCATCAAAGCCACTAATTCAGGAAGCTTGTTACTCAGACTATGGGCATTGGTACTCATTGCTCTCCATTTTTGATGGCTTTACCTTCTTTTGCAGCATCCCCACTGACCTGTCTACCTCGGTCTTTTTCTCATTTAGTACCCTGTTTTGTAGGAGAGACTGGATTTTCCTGCTGCTTATCAGTGCCTCCCCTTGACTAGTTTAAAGCTTGCCAATGAAGCATTTAAACCAATTGCTCAAAAGACTTGTTCCCTTCCTGGACAGATGCAGACCATCCTGCCAGTATAGGCTGTGTCCCTCCAGGTGAAATCCAGTCCCAATGAAGCCAAACCCTGTGCTCCACACCATTTTTCAACCATTCATTAAACTGCATGGTGCAAGTACCCTCGCCTCACTCATGCCATTGACAGGCAGCACCTCAGAGAAGGATATTGTGTGTGCTACTTGTCTTAGGCCCCTCCCAATTCTACAAAGTCCTTCTGCACTGCTCTAATCTCATGATTAGCCAAGTCATTTGCCCTAGGTGGACAATGATGTCCAGCTCAGACTCCCTGCAGCTGTTCTCGTGATCCTGAGGATGCGCTCCTGTCTCTCAAGCCATGGCATCCTGTTTCCTCTGCCCCTCTTCACAGTCAGGGCCAATGCACCCATTTGTCCCTGTTCCTGTCTCTCCAGTTGGAGCTGCTGTGCTCTGCCAAGGACTAGAGTCTCAGGTCCACTGCCTTCATAGTTCCAGCTGCTGCACCACACTGTCTCAGGCCTCCACAGGTGGGGTATTGCTGCACCTGCTACTCACTTCCATTGCCCCAGCTAGCAAGGCTGGTGCACCACTTACATCCTGTCCCACAGTCAGGGCTGCTGTACCTTGATACCCCCATATTCTGCCACACAGTCAAGGCTTCTGCACCATGCTGTCCTCTGTCTCTGCCACCACATCCAAGACTGCTGCATCTGTTTACACAGTCAAGGCTGCTGTAGCCTGCTGTGCCCCAGAGCCCCATGCCTCCACAGTTAGGGCTGCTGCAACATGTTGCCACTTGACATATGGCAAGACAGGGCATGTGTTGCACCCTGTCCCCTGTCACCACAGATGGGGCAACTTCTCCTGTTGCCCCGCCACCAGAGTCCGATCCTTTGCTAAACCCTTCTGCCAATGTCCCTTGTCTTAAACTGGTGAGTGTGATGCCCTGTTTCAAAGTTTGAGCTACTGTACCTGATGGATCCCTGTCTTCTTCCCCAAAGTCAAGGCTGTTGCACTTGCTGCCCTCCACCCCCACCCTACAACACAAGACAAACATTTTTTTTCTTTCAAGCAGTTTGTGCAGTGTACCACAGGATCTGTCACTGGTGGCAGGGAGCAACATCCTAACTGTGGAAGCAAGAGGTTCTATGGTGCAGCAGGGCACAGTGGTGGCAGGGACAGAGGACTGCATGGCAGAAGCCTTCATTATGAGGCAGGACATAGGTGGGCATCTGGGTACAACAGCCCTGACTGTGAGATGGGGTACATGTGGTGCTGTGGCCTAAACCATTCAGGACAATGGAGGTGGGTAGCAGGTGCAACAAAGGTCTCACCTTTGGTGACCTGGGGCAACATGGTGCAATAGCCTCTGTGGAGATGGAAAACCCTGGCACTCTACGGTTCAGCAGAGCACAGCAGCCTTGTCTGTGGAGATGGGGACAGGGGCAACAGGGTCCATTGGATCTGACTGTGGGGGTGGGAAACAGAGTGAAGCAGCCTCAACCATGGTGCAGGGGAGAGGGGCATCAGGATGCCATGTAGTATTTCTACTTATACACATATGTGATGTAGTTTGGCACAGAAACCTCAAGGAACTGAATTTTGTGTGTTCATACAGTACATGTTCTGAAATAGCAAAGTGTGGCAGAAATCTCTTTACCAGTTTGACATAAAACAAAATTGTTCCCACATGAACATCTTTATGGAGGCTACATTGAAGACACACTACTATGAATTAACAACATTTAGTTTACTTTATATCCCTTAAACTACCCTGTGCCATATAGCCAGGAAACAATGCAGAATTTTGATGAGACAGAACTGACAGCTGTAATAAAGACACAGTGGTTTACTCACAGTCAAACCACTTCAGTTCAGCATTGTAATGCATAGTGATCAACCTTTAATGAGCACAGAATGATAAATTTTAAGCTAATCTATCTAAACACAAACTAGATGGGTTAATAAACACATTGGAGTGAAAACAATTAACTCTACAGTCTTCTCTGACTTTGCAGTGCTCCAGCCTCCTTAGTTAATAAGGGACTTAATTACTTAAGCAGCAGGCAGGACAAGTATGATGTCATAACTCGCTGATGAGGATAGAAACATCTTCACAGTTTTCTGTTACTGCAGAGAACATTAACACATGCTGATTTAGAGAAACTAGAAAACCAAACAACATGGAATTTTCAGGAAACGCTAAAAATAGACACAGGAATTTAATTCATGTGAATTCAAGCTTTTATCACACATATGGAAAAGTGGTGCATTTGACCTTTAATGGATTTTAGTAAAATCATTCATGTTCAAGAATAACAATACAGCATTCTGAAGCAGGAGTCCACAAATGTTTGTTTTAAGCAGTCACTTTAAAAATGTTATTATAAGAATGAAGCACTTTGCACAGACTCCTTCTGACGAAGCATCACATACAGGATTGTCTCACCTGGGTGCTAAATAAATATTTTTTCTTGGTGAGCTTTATGTGTTGATTTTCTCATTCTTCATGCAGTGAGTACAACCTGTGCTGTGTTTTTGCTCTCTGACATCACGCCCTGAAGATTTTTTGATCTGTGAGGACCACCTCTGTCCCAAGAATTGATATAAACTGGTTTTATGTATTCTGGAAAGACAAACAAGGAACTGGCTTAAATTAAAGTCTAAAAGACATTCCTCAGACCAGGTGGTGAAATAATCATTTTATTTGTGGACTGCTGACACAGTGACAGGCACAAAACTCCGACGCTTTGAACCAAACTGTTCTTTCTAAAGGCGAGGTCCATTCATTACATTACTTTTAAATGTACATATTAAAGGCACAGACCCCATATTAAGATGCAATGTAAAACTACTACACTCCACAGAGGAAGAGTGACCAGTGGGTACCACAGGGATCAGTGCTGGGACTGGTCCTATTCAACATCTTCATCAGTGACATTGCACAGGACCTAGAAGGCAGAATTTCACTGTTCACTGATGACACAAAGCTCTGTAACAGAGTAGACACACCAGAGGGTGTAGACAGAATGAGAAGGGACCTGCAGAAACTTGAAGAATGGTCAGGGTTTGGCAGTTGAAATTCAATGCAAAGAAGTGCAAGATAATGCATATGGGGCACAAAAACCCTGGCACAATATATCAGTTGGGGGGTGAGGATATAGCATGCATCAAGCAGGAAAGGGATCTTGGGGTTATCATCTCTGATGACCTCAAGGCAGGGAAACAGTGTGACAAGGCAGCAGGTAAAGCAAATAGGATGCTGGGATGTATAGGCAGGGGCATCACCAGCAGGAAAAGGGAGGTCATAATTCCGCTATACAAGACACTAGTGAGGGCCCCACCTGGAGTACAGTGTACAGTTCTGGAGACCATACCTACGTAAGGACATAGACAGGGTAGAGAAGGTTCAGAGGAGGGCAACAAAGATGGTGCATGCATTGCATCACAAGTCCTATGAAGACAGGTTGAAGGAACTGAACATGTACTCCCTGGAGGAGAGGAGGAGAGGATATGATAGAGACATACAAGTATCTCACAGGGAGGAACAGGGTGCAGGAATACACTATTTTTAAGCAAAAAGATGTTCCAGGACTAGAGGGCATGGGATGAAGTTGGAAGGAGGACGATTCAGAGGAAATATGAGGAAGAATTTCTTCACAGAACAGGTGGTGGACAAGTGGAACACCCTGCCAGAGGAAGTGGTGGGGGCTGAGACAATCATGGGATTTAAGAATGCATGGGATAGACATAAAGGAATTCTGGAGGTCAGGGGAGCAAGGGGCAATGAACTAGGAAAACATAAACTGAATTTACAAGCTCAAATGGGCAGACTGGGTGGGCCATAGGCCCTTATCTGCTGACACTGTCTATGTATCTATGTATCTATGTACTTACGCTTAAAATGCCCACATAATAGAAGTGCACCCTGTGTAATAAAAATAATTAAGTGAAACCCAGTGGTTAAAACATGAATTAATAATGCTATCTAATATTAACACGGTTAAATTCCTAAGGTAAAAAGCACTGGAGAAAAAAGAAACACAGAACATATACGGAGGGGGAGGATAGCCCAAAAAGAAATACAAATAAATAAGAAAGTGTGTGAGGGGAATGGGGGCAAAGAAAGGGACAAAATAATGACAAATGAGAAATGAAAAATGAGAGCTAGAGAAATTTCACATAACACCATTATATACGATATATGGGCAAACAAGTCAAACAATCTATAGATCAACTAGATTATCAGAATTATGTGCTTCAAGTTCATTTGATATGCAATTTCTACAAAAAACTGTTGAAATAGAAACAGACTTGCAAGAAAAACATAACAACCCACATAAAGACCAAATCTTGACTTATCAAAACAATCTAAAAGAAAATAATTTAATTTTGAAACTGAATTAAAAATACTTTGTACATAATTATGTCTACTACTACTAATGTAGTATCAAATTCTACTTTACAAACTATTTTTGTCATCAACTGAAACAAACGGTGGCTGAAAACACAATTCTTATTTAACTATTTAACTATCACATGAATAAACTATTTGCAGTTTTGTAACTTGATTAAATAAGGTAAAGGCTCAAATCCTGTCATTCAAACCATCAGGAGATAGGGCACCCATGTGTAAATTAATCTTCTCTCTCTCTCCGGAGTAAATGTTTCTCAGTCACCCTGTCTTATAGTCAGCGAAATGTGATCAATGCTTATTACCTTTAAACACTTCAAATCCCTTTGGTGGACAGTATGCCAACATTGTCCAACCAGTGCATCACATCTGCCTGATGTGATAGAAACACTGAAACATAGAAGCTGTTGGCAGATAAGGACCATACGACCCACTTAGTCTGCTCATTTCCTACTCACTGCTGTAGCCCCAGATCCTATTTGATCTGTAGCTCTCCTGCTCTGCACATTTCCAGGGTACCCTTATGTCTGTCCCATGCACTTTGAACCTCCATATTGTTTTTGCACCACCACTTCTGCTGGAAGGATGTTCCATGCCTCCACCACCCTTTCAGTGAAAAGTACTTCCTAACATTACCCCTGAGCATTCCACCCACAGCCTCATATCATGCCCTCTTGTTCTTGTGCAGAAATTTGTCTGAAATATGCTTTCCACCTGCAACCTCTTTATTCCCTAAGGTACTTGAAAGTCTCTATCATATCTCCTGTCTCCATTTCCTCCAGTGAATAGATATTAAGGTCCTTAAATTTTTCCTTGTAAGGCTTCTAGTGCAGTCCATGTACCATCTTCATTGCCCTTCATGGAATGAATGTATTCTAATATCCTTTTTCATGGAACGAATACTCCAACCTATATATAGGAAGGGCATTTACACTAAAGTGCATATATAACATACTCCATGTGACATGTAATGAGTTGTCGGAGCTCATACATGGATGTCGTAGGGGCTACTGAAAGATTTACCCTTAACTGTATGTGGGCACACAAGGCAGTTGCACACTGATGGAAGCTCACAGGGTGGGTAAAAATCCAGGTGGAGGGTTTTTAATCAGTCTTTTTGGAAATGACTCCTAACTAGTTGGTCCTTTAAATTTCTATTCCTTCTATAGACTACCATAGGATGAGTACCTATTATGTCCCTTAAACTGGGATCTGTGGTGAGAACATGCCAATGTTTTTTCTAAAATGCCCTGCTGTCGAGGCACATGTTAGGAAGCACAGAAAACAGGAGCAGTTGTAGAATCTATCAAAAATTATTTATTTACACTAGCAATAGCATAAAATAAACTTGTCCAGTATAATTATGTACAATGGCAAACTAAAATAAAGATTTTTTTCAGTTTCTGTGTACCTTGTTCTCCTAATCTTTCTTGCAGATGCAGCTTAACTCTTTCATAAGTCTTTTCTACCCCAATCCTTAGTAAGCATCCTGTTTTTGTAAACATCAGGCAGGGCTGCTAGAACACAGTGTGCTTGAGCTGAGAGGCCCCTTTGCACAGCTTTTGCAAAAGGCTCAAACATTAGCACTCAAGTAACCTCTGAGTTTACAATAGCTTTTTACAATCATCTCAAAATATAATTTTATATATAGTCAACAGTAACACTATATATATTCTAAACAAAAGTGGTCCCATTAGTAGTTACATTTTCAGACAATGATTTGCATTTATTTTATATTAGCAGATATGCAAGGGAGGAACAGCAGACAATAAGAGCGGACTGAAATACAGTGAGAGCCAAAGAATTGCGTAGATTGTCAGGGTGATCAAGTCCGAAGTCTCACAGGAAAATTTGGTTTGCGAACCACACAAAGAAGAGACAGAAAAGGAAAGATCCTTGCATTTTAAACACTTTCTCTAACAAACGGGACAGGGTCCTATTCTACCCTGTCACATACACCCCCACCTCAAGAGGGAACGTTTTATTAAACAGGTTTCCAAAACTTTATATTCTCTAATAGCATTTGCTGCTTTCAGACATTAGCACATGTACATTATCTCTTTTATAACAGTACAGTTCAAACCCATACATTTTTTCAACCTTCAGAACCCTCAATTCCTGATCCATATCTTGACAGAAAATCAGCATTGCTATTCTCTTTACCAGAGTTGTGCATCACGGTGAATTTTAATGGCTGCAGTGCCAGGTACCACCTTGAGTTTCTGTAATTTTATCTTTTATTTGGTTAAGCCAACAGAGAGGATTGTGATCTGTTATAAGCAGAAATTCAGTTCCTAGTAAATAAAACTTAAGGGACTCCATGGCCCACTTTGCTGCTAGACATTCATTTTCCATAGTGGAGTACATTTTGTTTCTGTCATGCAATTTCCTACTTATGGACAGACTATGATGTTCTGTCCCATCTATATTTTCACTTAGGACGGAACCTAGGCCTACCCTGGATGCATCTGTTTGTAGCAAAATGGTTTCTCAAAGTCTGGACTTCTTAAAACAGGGGCTGAACATTATGCAGCCTTTATGGCTTGAAAAGTTTCATCACACCGAGGTCCATTTCACATTATTTGGGTACTGTTTTTCATGAGCTCAGTGAGGGAGTAGCTAACTCTGCAAAGTTGGAAACAAATCTCCGATAATAACCAGCCAGCCCTAAAAATGACCTAACATGTTTCTTTATTTTAGGGACAGGGCTGTTAGCTATAGCTTCTATTTTAGAAACCTCTGGCTTAACTTCTCCATTTCCCAACACATAGCACAAATATCTGGTTTCCTGCATGCCCAATGCACATTTGGTAGGATTAATAGTCAGACCTGCATTTTGATAGCTTGGATAACTGCTCATAGGTGTTCCAGGTGGCTTTTCCAATCTGGACTGTACACCATGACATCATCTAGGTATGCAGCACAATAACCAGTGTGAGGGGATCAAATTACATCCATGTACCTTTGGAATGTAGCTGGCACACCATGTAAACCCAATTTTTTAGTCTTTGGTAACTGGGTAAGGCCCACTAGGCACAGGTGCCTGTTTTCAGGTGTGACCTGGGAGCACTGGGCAGTTAAGTACTTGCTCAGAGTCGCACAGTATGCAAGTGGAGGTTGTGAGAATCACACTCAAGTCTGGTCTGCTGGATGTATCAAGCTCATTCACACCTTGTTCCTCTAACCTCTAGGCTATACTTCCAGCCCAAATGGCATGGTGGTGAAGTAATAGAACCTATAGTGGTGAAAATGCAGTTTTATCTCTGGATTCTTTAGCTAAGGTATTTGCCAGTAACCCTTGGTGAGGTCAAGGATACTGATATATTTTGCACTCCCCAGTCTGACCACCAAATCACTTATTCTGGGCATAGGATAACTGTCAAGTTCTGACACTTGATTAAGTTTCCTAAAATCAAGGCAGATTCTAACATCCCCTTCTTTTTGTTTACTATTATCATGGGAGATGACTAAGTACTCCTCGACTCTTCTATGATAACCAGTTCTTTCATTTTTGTATTTCCTAACTACAACAGCTCTTAACTGCTCTGGCAATCTTCTCCATGGGGGATAATGGGATGCATAGGAGAGGCATCACCAGTAGAAAACAGGAAGTTATTATCCCTCTGTACAGACAGCTGGTCAGACCCCATCTGGAGTACTGCGTGCAGTTCTGGAGACCCAGTCTTCGCAAAGACATAGACAAGATGGAAGCTGTCCAGAGGAGGGCATTCAAATGGTGCAGGGTCTGCACCGGAAGACATGAAGAGAGACTTAAGGAGCTTAATATGTATAGCCTCGAGGAAAGGAGGGAGAGGGGGACATGATAGAAACTTCAAGTACCTCAAGGAATCAACAAAGTCCAAGAGGGTAGCATCTTTCAAAGAAGAGGTGTGCAAGAACAAGGGGCACAATTTGAAGATGGGGGCAGCTCAGAGGTAATTTAAGGAAGTATTTTTTTGCAGCGAGGTTGTGGATGCATGGAATGGCCTTCCAGAGGAGGCTGTGGAGTCAAAAACAGTGGTGGAATTCAAGCATGCATGGGACAGTCATAAGGCAATTCTAGGGGGTGGGGGTAGGAAGAAGTAGGCTGCTGGTTAACTAGGATCTGCAGCTTATCCAGTAGGCAGGAAAATGGGCAGACTGGGTGGGCCAGCGGTCCTTATCTGCCATCAAATTCTATGTTACTAACCTGTATGTCTTTTGCCTAAAGGATGAGCATTCCTTGTCACTATTACATGCTCAACCCCTTTGCTAGGCCTGGTACTGTGGTAAAAGTACTGTTAAATGTCTTACTAATGTCTGCAGTTTGTTTTGAGGTTAAGGAAACATTCACCTTTACAGTATCAGCATTTACAGTTTGTTCCAGTCTATCATAAGCTACATCCATATCTTCATCAGTTTCTGGTAAAACTAGTAATGCAGCTTTTGGCAATTTTTCAACCCATTTCTTGAGGAGGTTAGCTTGGTATATCTTAGTAGGATTTTTACTGTCAGGGTCTCAATTCATAGCTAATAGTGCCAGTACTGTACGCCTCAGAACCTTATCAGGCTCTTGCCACTTCATTAACAGTTTATCTTCTGTTGTGGGCAACAGTAGCAAAACCTTTTCACCTGACTCAAAAATGTTCTTTTACCCCATGGTCATATATACCTTCTGCTGGTCTTGGGCCTCTTCCTGATTACTATGGGCAATTTCAACATATACTGCCAGCTTCTTTCTTGTGGCACATATATAAGATGTTCTAGATTGTTTCTGAGTGGGTTATCTTGCCACATTTCTTTTATCACATCCAGTGGCCCTCTTGTTGCCTGCTGTACAGCATTTCAAATGGTGAAAACTTTGATGCCTGTGGCACTTCTCTGTAAGCAAAAAGTAGGTAAGTAAGTATTGGCCCCAATTTATCCCTTCCTCTTTACAAACCTTTTAACATGCATTTTAGGGTTTGGTTAAAACGCTCAACAAGACCATCTGTCTGAAGGTGATGGGGAGGTTCTTATGGCAGTGATACCTAGTAGTCTGTACAGCTCCTTAAGTAATGCAGGACCAAAATTACTACCCTGATCAGTAATAATTTCTTTAGGTATGCCCACTCTGCTGAAAATTCTGGCAAGCTCTGCTGCAACTTTTGGGGCTGTAACAGTATGCATTGGAACTCCTTCTGGGTATCGAGTAGCATAGTCACATATTACCAAGATAAATCTATTAACCTTTTACAGTACTTTTGTCTAAAGGACCAATCACATCCATTGCAATTCTTTCAAAAGCAGAAGCAGTTGGGGTCTGGCAGAGATTGTCTGACCCTTCTTTGCAGTTGGGGAAAGGATTTATTTTATTTATTTTTATTTATTTCGTTTTTGTTGACCGGTAAGTGCACTAGACAAATCTTGCCCATTTTCAGGCACGACCTGGGGGACGGGGATACAGACGAATGCCAACTGACCGTGAACCAGATTAAGCTGTTGGTGGTATTTTTAGTGAATGAGGGAAATTTGGCCAGGACACTGTGGAAATTCCCTACTCTTTTCGATAAGTGCCATGGGATCTTTAACATCCACCTGAACTACCACCAATCCAGGCAGATGGGACCTCGGTTTAACGTCTCATCCGAAAGACGGCACCTCAGAAGTGTAGCAACCCTCTCATGCTGCACTACAGTGTCAGTAGTGGGATATCAACCCAAGTGCCAGATGTGGAACTGAACCCACAGCCTCTGATCTCCATTTAGTTGCTGGATAGTTTTAAATTCTGTTTCAGTCTGTGGATTTTATGGCAGTAGTGCTGTTTTGTGTAATAGTGTTGTGTTGTGTGGGGGTCCATAGTGGAAGCTGGATATTCATTTATCTTTTCTACAGGCATTGTGAACAGCTTTCTGGAGTTTCTGTCCTTCTTAGCCAGGATCAATTTACAGCTAATTGGGGCTTAAATACCAGGGCTTCTCACCAGAAGTACTGCAGAAGCAGTTGGGCTCTGGCAGAGATTGTCTGAACCTTCTTTTGCAGTTGGGGAAAGGATATGGTTGCTGGATAAGCTTTAAATTCGTTTCAGTCTGTGGACTTCAGGGCAACAGTGCTGACTTGTTTAATACAGTGTTTTTGTGTGTGTGTGCTATCTTCCTCTGGAGGAGGATGCAGTGCTTGGAGGTGCAGTGAGGGGCAGACACAGGGCTGATACACTCATGAGAGTTGGGTGTGGGTCCTAATCCCTCCCTCCCCACCCCTCCCTCCCAGAGCACAGCTTATTTATAGGGGAACACCTACCCTGCAACTGGAGGAAGGGGCTTCAGGTGCAACTTATGTAGTTCTATCCAATAATGCAGCCACGGGCACAGAAAAGCATAGGTAGATCTCACATAGGAGTACAGCATCCACAATGAATTGCTGATTAGTGTGATAGGTGGATATTATGGAGGGCCTTCAACTAGAATATATCAGGTAAATATTTCTGTTAGAGGCTGGACTAGGATTAGTTAACTCTACTTGCTATAGGGATAGTTAGTGTGGAGAGCTGTATAGGTAATGTGGACCATGGGTAGGATTGTTGGGTGCAATGGTTGTGTGGCAGCAATGCAGATGAATATATTGTGGAGTGGAGGGTGCCCACATGCCAGAGGCTAAGGGGGCCTGGGAGAAGAGGTTCAGTGGCTTGGCAGGGAGCTGGGGAGGTTGAGGGATGAGGGAGGATTGCGTGGTAGAAGGACTGACATCTGAGAGTATTGGGGACCACAGAGAAGGTACAGTGGGTCACGGGGAGAAACCACACATTGTGGTACATGTGGGGACAAATGACCTAGCGGGGAAATGGTGGTGGTAACAAGGGAGAGGACTGAGGAAGTGGGAAGGTTGTGTGAGGAGACTGGGGAGTCTGTGGCCTTCTCTGAAGTGCTCCCAGTACCCTGCACAAGCAGAGTGGGAAAGGAGAGGATTAAAGAGTTGGACACATGGTTGGCAGAATGGTGTCGAACTAAGAGGTATGGGGTTGTGGGCGGCTGGGCAGTACATGGGATAATAACAATCTGTTTGCAAGGGATAGGCTGCACTTTTAGTGGGCAGGGAAGGAAGTATTAAAGCGAAGACTGGGGAGGTATATTGCAACAAGGGTGGATTTAAACTAGATGGGGGATGGCAAGTGGACAGCAGGTAGGCAGGATCCGATAAATGGAGTCACAGCCTACCCCCAGGCTAGCAGGGAAAGACTGGGGTGGCCAAAAAGGAGGGAGGAGATGGGAGGAGATGAAGGCTAGTGAAGGGAAGGGGCATTATGGAGGGTGGTCTCATTAAATGAGAAGCCTAGGAAACAAATCCACTGAGCTGCAGGCACTCTTAGCAGTGTGGAGGGTGAATACTGCAGTTGTCACAGAAACATGGGCAACTGAGTACAGGACTGGGATCTGGCAATCCGGATACACATTATACAGGAAGGACCGTAACGAGGGAGGGTGGCAGTCTATGTGAGTGATGGGATCATATGCACAAGGGACGAGGGAGAAGAAAGGAAAACAGAGGCAATCTGGCTGCAGCTCAGAGCTCCAAGAGGTAGGAAAGTGAGGTTTGGGTCAGCATACAGGCTGCCGTTCCAGTCTGAGGAGCTTGACAGGCAGTTAAGCAGGACAAAACAAAAAGGTATGTAGAAAAGGAAAGGTGGTCATTGTGGGATTTCAACTTTGCCAAGGGGTTGACTGAGCATTCGTCACCTCCAGTGCCAGGGAGCAAGTTCTCCTGGATGCAATCCAGCAGGGTCTCTGACACAGTTGGTTACTGTACCTACTAGGCTAAAGAACACTTTAGATCTGGTATTGTCGAATGGGAGGCAGGAGGAAATAAATGTAGAGGACCCATAGCTCGACAGTAATCACCAAACAGTGTGGTTTAATATCATGATTTATGGGGAGCCAGAGAAATCAGTTACCTGGTAAACTTCAGGGGGCGACTTTGGGAGGATACAGGAAGTACTGAAAGGAAACTGAGGGCATAAGGCAGGAGATGGACATGGAGCAGAAATGGGATATTTTAAACGCTGGGGGTTTACAGAGTCAATAGAAGCCTGCACCAAGGCACAGGGTAAGAGAAGCAGAGCAAGAAAACCATGCTGGTTGAACAGCGAGGTTGTGGAGGTGATGAGGGCAAACGAGTGCGCACTCAGAGGTTTAGGAGGATGGGGAAGGAAGTGGACAGGAGAAATATGCAAAATGGTCCAGGAGGTGACCAGAAAAGTGAGATAAGCCAAGGCCCAGAGGAGCCGAGATTAGTACAGGAATTAATGGGGATGGGGAGAAAGACTTTTAGAATCATCAGGGAGAAAAGGAAGTGCAAGGAGACAATAGTGAGGATAAAATGGGTGGGGAGTGGACAGAAAGGGAGAGGCAGGCAGAAGCACTGAGTGAATAATTTTGCTCATTGTTCACGCAGAAAAGGGGACCGCTACCAGCATGGGCTGGGAGGGTGGGGAGAGGAGGTGACAGATGGAAGAATTGAGGCAAATAAGAGTCCTAGAGGGACTGAGGGCACTGAAGGTAGACAAGGCACCAGGACCGGATGGTATCCATCCCAGAGAGCTGAGGGAGATGGCGGAGGTGTGGCAGAGCTGGCAGATCTGTACAGCACCTCACTGGAGTCAGAATGTATGCCACTGGACTGGAGGATGGCACATGTAGTACCACTACACAAGAGCGGGCCAAGGGATGAACCAGGTAATTATCGTCTGGCACGCCTCACCTCCATAGTGTAAAACTCCTGGAAACGATACTAAAGGAAAGACTGGAGCTGTACCTGGAGGACAACAGCCTCCAGGATGTGAAGCAGCATGAGTTTGTTTCAGGGAAGTCTCGCAAACCAACCTCATACAATATTGTGACTGGGTGATAGGTGAGCTGGATAAGGGTCATGTGGTGGATGTTCTTTACTTGGACTTCAGCAAGGCCTTCATCTGTGCCTCGTGGGTGGCTTGGGGGAAAGCTAACTGGTGTAGAGGTAGGGGCAAAATGATAAACTGGATTACAAGCTGGCTGAGTGGCAGGCTGCAATGGGTGGTGGTGAGAGGGGAGCTCTCAACTTCAAGGCCAGTGACAAGTGGGATGCCACAGGGCTCTGTGTTGGGGCCAGTATTGTTTGGGCTCTTCATATCAGACATCGCACATGGAGTGGTGAGCAAGGTAAGTCTGTTCACTGATAACACCAAAATCGGAGCAGTGGTGGATGGAGAGGAGGGATGGAAGCAGCTGCAGGAGGACCCACGCAAGCTAGAGGAGTGATCAGAGAGGTGGCAGCTGGGGTTCAATGCAAAGAAGTGTAAGGTTATGCACTCTGGGGTGAAGAACCCAAGGAGAGAATACTGGCTGGGGGTTAAGCTGGGGATCACTGAGGAGAAGGGCCTGGGGTAATGATAACAGGGACCATGAACAACACTGCCCAGTGCAGGAGAGCGGCTGCAAAGCGAACAAAATGCTGGGGTGTATAGCGAGGAGGTTTTCGCCCAGGCAAGAGAGGCGATCTTGCCCTCTACAGGTCGCTGGTAAGGCCGCACTTAAAGTATTGTGTGCAGTTTTGAGGCCATACCTAAAGTGTGATATCAGGCTATTGGAGGGTGTGCAGAGGAGGGCAACAAAGATGATATGTGGAATGGAAGGGACAGACTATGACAACAGGCTGAGAGACTTGAATATGTACACCCTGGAGGATAGAAGGGACAGGGCGGACAAGACATTCAAGTATCTGAGGGGAATCAATAAGCATGGGGCAGATGGGGTCTTTAAGTTAAGAAGGGGAGGGTCACCTCGGGCATGGGCTAAGAATGGGGGATTTATGAAGGAAATGAGGAGACACTATTTCACAGAGAGGGTGGAAGCAAAATGGAACACCCTACCAGAATGGTGGTATCATATAAATCTGTGAACAGCTTCAAAGGGCATGGGACAGGAACAGGGAGAGTGAGGGTGGGGGGTGCAGTGGATGACAAGGGAGGGGGGGCAGCTGCAAACTAGGGGTGTTTGCTGCACACCCAAGCAGATTTAGATAGACCGGTGGTCTGTTTCTGCTGGCACATTCGTATGTTTGTAAAAGGCACATCTATCAAGGGTAGGGGCACCTTGTCTTTTCTAGTGATTGGGGCTACTTATGACAATCAGCACAGGAATTACAATATGTAGCAACATCTTCATAAATTACAGGCCAGTAAAATCTACACAGCGATCTGGCAAGGGTGTGATCCTTCCCTGAATGACCAGCCACAGGACTATCATGTGCTATCTGTAACAATGCTGTTCTATACTCCTGTGGTATAACCAATTGTTCTGTCTGTTCCTGTGTCTGAGGTTTAATCCAAACTCTGTACAGTAACCCATTACATTTTAAACATTGGTCCACCCTGTTTTGTTTTCACCCAAGCTGCTTGAAATAACCCTGTAGAGAAACATTGTTAGCTTGCTCTGAAAAAAATCACAATCAGGTAACAATTTAGTTTCAGCATTTTCATATATTGACCCTTCATGTCCATCAGTCATTTGCTGCCACAGTTTCTTCAAGCATTGTCTTTCTTTCTTGGATTTCTGGATCTTGGAGCTGTGGTTAAATAAGTCCGAATCAAATTCACTCAAAGGAAAAGTGTCCCTACTGTGTGAAATTTTCTTTGCCTGAGCTCTTGTCACCACAGCTGCTGAAACATCAGGATTTACTCCTCTTGATCAACTCAGTAAATCCTGAAAAGTCATTTCCAATAACTACAGGTACAGGTAACTCAGGTACTACCCCCACTTTCATTTGGTGTGACAAACCCTTAATGGTCAGAGTCACTTGGGTGGTGGGATAGAATCGAGGTGTCCCCGCTGGATGTAGATGACACCAGTACCTGGTTAATTTTCAGTGTTTTCCCAGCACTTTAACATGCACTAGGGTCTGTCTGGTTCCCAAATCAATGAGTCTATTCACAGTCTTATCCCCACCTTCAAATCTGTTAAGTACTAGCCCCAATTTGTCAAGGACAAATCTGCTCCAGTGCTGCTCTCCTTACTACAGCAGTTTCTTGCAAAATGGCCTGGCTTATTACAGTTATAGCAGATTTGTTACCCCACCAGAGTTCTCTCAGGCTTGAGTTTAAATGGGAAAAAGAGTGTCTTACCGGTGCTTGGCTGTTATCTCACTGCTGTGGCATCTGTCTGGCCATTTGGTAGTCCTCAGCCAAAGAAACAGTCTTTTACACTCTCAGTTCCTTTACCCACGGCTGCACATCTGAAGGCAAGTTGTTGATGAATTGCTCCATGGCAAATGTGTTGATGATCTATGGGACTGTTTTGCTCACTGGTTGGATCCATTTTATCAGGAGTTCTCTGAGTTGGGTGAAGGCTTCTCAAGGATTGTCGACCAAGTTGTACCTCAGAGATCGAAATCACTGCCTGTATGTGCCTCTGGAGATGTCGTACTTTTCAGGATTTCGCCACCAGGTCATCGCTTTTCTGACTGTGCAGTGTCCATATTGCTGCTTTCCCTGTCAGGTAGGGTACCAGTCTGACCGCTCATTGCTGCTTTGGCCATTGGCAGGCTGTGGCAACTCTTTCAAAAGTGTCAGGTATGCTCCAATATCATCCGAGGGGCACAACTTTGTAAGTTTAATGGCTTTAAATTGCTTGCATTTTGTTGCTCATCTGGGTCTCTGCCGGATCCTCTGCTTTTGACAGCTTGCAAGGCATCCAGCCATCACTGCTCCCATCGCTGCAACTCTTCTCTCATCTGCTGCTCCTGTTGCTGCATCTCTTTCTCTCTGCTTCTCCATCTCTTTTGTTGTATAGCCCACCATTTGAAAAAGTCCATCAGGCTTTAGGTTCTTTCACTGCCTGTTCTTTTTCCATAACTTGTGTTGATGGTACAATCTCAGACTGGACTTCTGTCTCTGCTAGTTTGGCTGCCATTCTCTTGGTAACCACTCCTGGACTTGCTGCTGCAAGGATCCATACCTGCCTCTGTGCTTCCCTGGTACTAGGTGGAGTGCTCATGCACAAAACTCCTGTCTTCACGGTATGCACGGCTTAAATTCCACTTAGGCAGATATCATCTGTAGTCGAGGCACAGGTCAGGAAGCATAGGAAACCAGAAGCAGTTGTAGAATTCACCAAAAATTATTTATTTACACTAGCAGTATCATAAAATAAACTTGTTCAGTATAATTATGTACAAAGGCATATTAAAATAAAGATCTCTTTCAGTCTCTGTGTCCCTTGCTCTCTACTCTTTCTTGCGGTTGCAGCTTAGCTCTTCTATAAGTCTTTTCAACCCCAAAGCATCCTGTTTTTGTAACTATCAGGCAGGGCTGTTAGGACACAGTGTGCTTGAGCTGAGAGGCCCTCTTTGCACAGCTTTTACAAAAGGCTCAAACATTAGCACTCAAGTAACCTCTGAGTTTATAATAGCTTTCTGCAATCATCTCAAAATATAATTATATCTATTTCAACAGTAACACTATATATTTTCTAAACAAAAGTGATCTGAATGTTAGTTACATTTTCATACAATGATTTGCATATATTTTTATATTAACAGAGATGCAAGGGAGGAAAAGCAGACAGCAAGAGTGGACTGAAATACAGTGAGAGCCAAAGAATTGCGAGATTGTTGGGGTGATCAAGTCCGAAATCTCACAGGAAAATTTGTTGCACAACCAAAGAAGAGACAGAAAAGGAAAGATTATTGCATTTTAAACACTTTCTTTAACAATTGGGACAGGGTCCTCAGTCTACCCTGTCACAGCCCCTTATCTGTGGTGCAACAGCATTGTATTCCATAATGAAATAAATCAAATTTGAGTCAATTTCAGAATTTTTAGGTTTTGGACTAATCAAATCTTTCCTTTGTCTATTAAAGCTTTTGTTCTAGCAGTGTTTAAAATGTCTGAACTGTATCCCTGCTCCTCAAACCTTTGAAACAATTTCTCTGATTGCTATACAAAGAGTTATTTGCAGAACAGTTCCTTCAAGATGATGGAACTGTCCATATAGTATTGCTCTAAGAAGGTGTATGGGTGTGAACTAGCTGCCCTTAGAAATGTGTTTGTAGATGTTGGTGTCCAGTATGTTTCAGTATTAATGACATTTCTGTGTACACCAGTTACCTGTAAATATGGGAAATTTGCAGCTGTTTTATGACACATGCCTGTGAATTTTAATCCCCAGTAGTTGTTTGTTTATTTTTGATAACTGGGTAGGTGCACTAGACACAAAAGTGACTATTTTCAGGCATGATCTGGGAGGTCACAACACAGAGAGCTACAGGTACATGGCATAAAGTGTCAAGAAATATACAATACATCACATATCAGAAGTGAACAAGATTAAGACAATAGTGGGACCAAGGTACTGTAGGTGTATTACACAAATAGAAGGTAAGTGCCCATGAGGAACAGTTATAGTAATATCACATTTAAAGTGCAGAAATGCCACAGGGTATCATAACGTGTAATAGTATCATACAACCAGATGACTGAAAAAACAGTTATTGGGAGGAGTTAGGGAGAAAGGTAATGCAGAAATAAAGCCAAGCGGGAGAGGGAGGAGAAAGGGATGGGAAAAGGGGTAGGATAGGAATTGTGGGGGAAAACAGAAAGGGGCAGGTGCCAGCTCACACCACAGAAGATGGAGGGAAACCTCAGGCAGCACAAGCAGAGGGAGCCAAGATCTATGGAGGGTTGAAACAGATGCATAGGGGCACGTGAGGCAAAGAGAGAGCGGTGCCTTTTCTTAAATGTAGCATGACTAGGGGCCAGGCATACATCTAGGGCAGCTAATTCCACAAGTGGAAGCCACGTGAAAGAAACCTGATTTCTCTTTGGTAGTTCTACATCTGGGAATGCTAAGCGAGGAAAGGTTTGAAGATTGGAGGCTGTAGGAGATGGGCTGATGGGTCAGCATGGAGGCGGTAGGTAGGCATACTGGACCGCAGTATACTGTCCAGGAGGTTCTCAAGAGAGAAGAGCTGGTGTACAATACAGGAGGATCAATTTAGGTCTGCATACAGTAGGCATTGTCTTAACCTGGAGGATGCAGAGGCGTATCTGCATATATTGTTAAAAGTTGTGTCCCACCTCTGAAGAGTAGCCTTAGATGCATTAGTATAGATTACGGATCCATATGAGAGTGATGGAGTAGGATTTCTCCAGCAATGGCCAACCTTGCAGAAGGGGTTAGAATACAGCTTGTTTTGTAGGCTAAACCCAGTTTAGCATTGACAGCCTTACATGTGGAGGTTATATGGGTGTCATAAATGAGGGATTCATCACGAAGACAGCCAGGTATTTAAAGGAAGTTACCATCTCCAGTGGGGAACCATCAACTCAGGAGACCGGAAAATACCCGCTCTGTTTTAGTTTAATGGAAGACCCAAAGAGCATAGCCTGGGTCTTGACGTACTGAGAACGAGCTTATTAATACTGCATGTTCTAAGAACCTCAAGGCTTCACATTTCAGTATTTTTCCAGATAATAATAATAATGTCATCGATAAAGCGTCCCCAATATAAAATATGAAAACTAAATGGATTAGCCAAGGGGTCATAGATTGCAACCTCCTCCCACCAACCCATAAAAGATTGGCATAGGAAGGTGCCATTGAGGACCCAGGGCAGTGCCACAAATATGTAACAAAATGTCCTATCAAAGGTAAAGTAATTCATATTTAAAACGTGATCCAGTGCAAGTAACATAAATTGCTAATCCAGAATGTGGGAAGTGTTTAATTTATCTACGAAAATGTAACTGGTTGTAACCTCAAATGGTGTTGGATGCTCGAGTAAAGCACAGTCATATCAACAATGAGCTAAGAATAACTTATGCCTCAAATCAGATCATTAAAGACTCCAGCACCAATATAGGGTCCCTAAGAAATGATGGTTAATGTGACCACCATAGTATGTAAAAAGGCATCTAAGTAAATGGATAGACATTCAGTAAGTGAACCAGTGAATGAAATTATAGGGTGACCAGGTAGGCGCTGGTCTAGATGTCTTTGTGAATCTTCAGAAGAATACAGTGTTGATATTCTTGGGGTTTCACACTTCAGGTATTCATATTCATTTTGAAATATGACCCAATTGCAAAGACCTGTAAAGGAAATGATGTAATTTTCCTTCGAATGTCACTTTTGGATCTTGGTTTAACTTCTTGTAATGATCCGTGTTGAAAAGTTTGTGTCTATTACCACAACTAGACCTCTTTTATCAGAAGGTTTAATGGCAATCGGAGGAGTATTTTTCAATTCCTGTAATGCTCTAAATTCACCCTCAGTTACATTCAGATGTCTGTAATTCAAAGATGATGCTAATAAAGTGATCCACAAGCTGTTCAAAAGTAGTTATTATAGGAGCCGTTGGTTTTGTGGGATAAAATATTGATTTTGGCTTGAAAGTTTTCTTTTTATTAATGAGTCCTGTGAATGGGAAGCCTGGTACAATATTGGCCTTCTTGAGAAAAACCAGTCTAATGCTGAATATGGAGCTAAATCAGACAGTTTCTTGGAAGCTTTTATGATGGGTGGGCTGTTGCTGTGTAACATATCCTGTGATGGTGAAATGGTAGCAGAGGAAGAATTAGACAGTAGTTATATTTGTTACAGCTAAATAGTGCCCATTAGTTCAACTCAGATAAACATGCTAAAGCAGGTATTGTGACACAATATTTACAAGTGTGTATTCTAGCCCTGTTCTATTATTCCTCAGCTTATGAACTGACAGGTGCTGTCTGGCTGGAACAGACAGTTGTTTATGGTCAAAATATTGCCTCTTTTAGACATTTAAGTAAAACAAAGAGATGTGAGATCAAAAGACTAGCCCTGCTATTCAACCCAACTTGTTCTCCCAGGACATCAGATTTGAAAGAAACTGTAATGTAATTTCCTCGTGAACTAAAATATTTTGCAGACAATATAACTAATAAAATAATAATAAAAAAAGTCCTGGGTTTAACATCTGTTACATGGGCTAACTGTCATTTCTGAAGGTGTTGGGGGTTAGGACCGGGGAACTTTCATCTGCAGCACAGGCTGTTTTAGAGGCGGAAACCTCGGATCACACAATTGCTTTCCCTGGTCTTGAATACAATATGCATAAAAACACTGGCTAACTCTGTAATGGCTACCACAGCACAGGCATGGCTCCAGAGGCATAAACCACCATTATATTGAGGTGAACTCCTTGCAGCCTATCAGATTGCTCATTTTACAGGCACTGTCACCACATAATAAATAAGGCAGAAAACAGTTACAGTCTCAAAATATGCTAATTAATCAAGAAACAACCCACGTTTAAGCAAATTACTCAATAAATTACACAGAATTACACAAATTAGTCAATAAAAGCTCTCGGCATATTGAGATGAGCAGAGAGTCATTTCATTGTTTTCAAAGAGTCTCTGACCCAATGTAACTGCAATCTTGTCTCTTTGAGGGAGGAACAATTACTTATAATAATAATGATAAACTTTATTTGTGAGCGCCTTCAAGATATCAAGGTAGTATACAAAGTTCAAACATAATTTCATAAACAAACAAATACAATAATAATAACACAGCAGATCCATACAACTACACAATACGGATAGGCCTGATGCCACAAAAAGTTTACAAGCAACCTTATTTCCAGCACAGCATTGTTTCCATGCTTGTGGAGGTCCTCTCCTCCAACACCTATTATTGTGCAGCCACTTCAGGACTGGGATAAGAAAAGTACTTCTAATATACAGCAGTTATATGATGGATATATGGCAGTTATATGATGGAGAGTTACTAAATACTTTTCTACAGCTAGTTACAATATAACTCACCCACAGTCTTTTTTGTGTGTGTATTTACAGGTAACGCTACAGGTTACACTAACATCTAGGCTTGACCAGTAACATGCCAGCACTGTCCCCATAGTGACTTTAATGAACATGCCCCTGAGCAGTAAACCCCTCTTTGCTATATACAGTAACCTAATATGGTGTGCAGGTCAGGATAAGACACAAGTTATTAGATTCAAATGGGCTCATGAACCGAAGGAAGGCAGATATTTGGACCATATGTGGCAGGACATAGAAACATAAGAGTTTGATGGCAGATAAGGACCGCAAGGCCCATCCAGTCTACCCATTTCTTTTTCTACCTTGTAAATGTGCCATCGGCCTTTTGTTTCTCTCAGTGGCCTATTCATACTCATCTGCATTGCTCCCTTTATGCCTATCCCATGCCTGTTTGAAGCCCTGCACTGTATTCATAGCCACCACTTCCTGAGGTAGGCCGTCCCATGCATCCACCACTCTTTCTGTGAAAAGCAATTCCTCACATTCCCCCTTAATCGGCCTCCCTCTAATCTCATGCTGTGTCCTCTTGTCCTGCTATTTTTCTTATATTTAAATGTTAGACTCTTTCACCTTGTTAATGCCCTTAAGGTTTTTGAATGTTTTGATCATATCACCTCTCTCCCTCCTTTGCTCAAAGGTATACATATTGAGCTCTGTTAATCTGTCCTCATATGTCTTCTGATGCAGTCCCGCACCATTTTGGTTGCCCTTCTCTGGACTGCCTCAATTTGGTTAATGTCTTTGTGAAGGTGTGGCCTTCAGTACTGCACGCAGTACCCAGATGGGGCCTAACCAGAATCTTGTAAAGAGGGATTATTACCTCTCTTACAACTTGTGATACCCTTACTAATACACCCTAACATCCCCTAGCCTTACCTACTGCTTTAGAGGTTTGCTTGGATGATTTCAGGTCATTGGTGATGATGATGCCAAGTCTCTTTCTTCCTTTGTGACTGCCAGCAACTCCCCTACCACTGTAAAGTTACTCTGAACTCTAAAATAACTGGCTGTAACAACTTCAATGCAATTTTATTTTCACTTTCAGCATACAACACACTAGTCAAAGCCAAGAAAAGTAACTCCAGTGCTTCCATAATGTGCCCCAAGAGTCAAGTAGAGGAAGGTACTGTCTTGCATCTTTCTCTGTTGTGCAAACTTTCCAGCCTGCTAAACTGGAGTAATCACCATTTGATTACTTTGTTTTCCTCAAGTAACCCTCCCAAGGAGTTATGTAACTATCTCTTTAAGAGTGTCTCTGACCTCTAGGGTGATGCCAGTTTCTATGCCCTTGGAGGACTGGGTCAGCTGGTCTGCCCGCATTCCAAATGGGAGGAGCTCAGTATTCTCTGCTGAAGGGCAGAGACTCTGCTGAGTCAGAGTGGTGGAGGCTAGCGCCTGGCACACAGTGCCAGCTCCCACTGTCTGAAAGTTTTCTCTTTAGAGGCTGGTGTTGTATAAAGTGCTCTTTCATGGTTGCGGCCATCAAACAAGGACCTCATGGGGGGCCCTCTAAAGAAGAAAAACAATTGTGAAGAACAGTCAGAGGTTTGTCTGTGATGAAGTGTACCAGAGAGTGCTGTGGGCTGAAGATCTGAGGTGATATTTAATCTTTCTTGCATGTACAGTGTTTTGGGAGGCACTCAGCTGTGCCCACCCCTTCAAGATGAGGGTGAAGAATCTGACAGGATGCCAGTTCCAGTCAGCCTGTGGAGTTTACCCCAGAAAGTGTATGGAGGGCCTTCTGCCCATAACGAGACTGTGTTATGCCCAGTAGGCACCCTCAGCTGTGCCCAGAGTCTGTGACTGGAAGCTACAGGAAGAGTGTGAAAAATGACAGAAAGGATGTGTTCTGTGGAGGACGGAGTGGATCTCTAAGAAATCCACACAGGATCGTGGTGGTACCCAAATGCTGCCAGCCAAGAAACTGTGAAATTAGCCATGTGGCTAGTGATCACTTAAAATGGGCTATCAAAAGTCCATGCAAGTGTCCACATAGGTGTCATACTGAGACCCCCTTTATGAATGTGCTTCCTCTTGAGGCCAGAAACATGTGCTTAAAGTACTCCACCAGGGTTGTTTCCAACCAGAAGTGTCCTTAAAATGCCACCTCAAGTAAATTGACAAATGAACTGTGGCAACTGGAAATCAGTACCGCTTCTTTCCGAGCTCGAGAAATAAAGGATCCTGTGTTTTAAAATAATCCCTGTTTGGACATTCCATTTGTTTGCTTAGCTGTGTTAATCCCCTTTAATTCAAAGCCTAGCCAGCCCTGCCTATGTGTCAGTGGATGCCCGGAGGTCACCTCAGTGCTCCAGCAAGTGGATTTGCTTGTTTCTTGGATTTAGGACCCCTCCCAGGCAAACGTGACACCTAGACACACTGGGAGGGTCACCACACTCAGTATTCTGCAGCAAGTCCAGACAGACACTGTGATAAAAGCATTGCATTCTGGCTGACTCCACATTGCTGATAAGTTATCTTTTATTTTTTTTCCAACGGGAAATAAACATTTTCTATACGGTGACCCAACCAGAATTTCTATATTAAAAAGCAGGACACATGTAAAATGTCTACAGCTGGTACATCTGCTACTGCTTGTTATTAATATGGGCTCTCATAAAACCGTCAACAATGTTAAAATTTCCACACACAAAATAGCTCAGAAAGCTAACTAAAAAGGGGCACACTGTGACCTGTACATTCTAAACCTCCAAGTATTCATGTGACAATGATGCGTGCATACCTCTCAACCTTTTGTCACTGAAATGAGAGACATGGACATTTCTGGACACTCAAAATGAGTAACACAGACCCTCACAATAAGGGACACATCCTCAAGCATGGAGATACATGCTCAGAACACTATAAAAAAGTGTTTACGTAAGCTTATTTTTGATTTAGTATTTTAGAATATTAAGAATTTGCTTAAAAGTCTGAATTCAGAGCACATTCTATGTGTGCAGCATTATTTCCATGAGGGGCAGAGCAATTTTAAGGGTGTAATGAGGGACAGTTGAAAGGTATGCAGGATCAGACTGGGGTACAGAAGGCCACTTGGAAAGAGGGATTCAAGGGCCCACCTGGAAAATCAATACAGGAGGGCCAAGGGTGACGCAGTCATATCAGTATTCCACTTCAAGTTTGATACATTAGCTCTGTGATTACATCTTACATTTATCTACAGTGTTTCAGATACCCCATTTAATTAGAAAAAGATGATAAATACAAAAGTCTTCATTGTTCAGAAGGTGACCAGGCTACCTAACTGAGGGGCCCACCTAGAAATTTCCAGGCATCCAGGTGGGCCAATCCAACCCTGAAGGTATGGATGCGCGCACGCACATCTGAAAGGCCGTAACTCTCGCTTGTATTTCCACCAGAAGTCCTCCATCCAGCACAGAGAAAATGCTTCTCATAGGATACCTCAGATTTCCTGAAAAAAAATAACAATACTCTCTAGTGTTGCAGTTAGGGTAACTGCAAACTTTTTGGAACGTGTCTCTACAACTCTAATCTATGTTCTCAGAGTTACTGACTCGGTTATGAGATGCCTCTTGAATCCCTCCCGGTGACAACGGACTGACAAGTTCAAACAAGGAGCAAAGAGCAGCGCTGCCTGACTCTTCTAGTTCGGTTCTCCAGCCTGCAGATTCGCCGGACCGCCTGAAAGAGGGTAACTTTACCTTGACGGCCAGAGAGCAACGGCGAGCCTCTCTCTCGCAACGTCACTTCCGGTGCGGGGTAGAGCCGGATACTGAGCCGTGTCGGAGCTGTCTGTCAATTCGGGGAGATGTGAAGCACACCGAGCGGTTCAACTTTTCCTACAACCGGCAGCTTGTTTGCTGGTCACACTGGTAAGTTACATACAGCAGTATGTCAGCACTCAATTTATAGATATGGTTTAACAACAGGGTGTCTTACTAGCCTAACTGTGAATGTACGCTGCGAAGCCCCAACTTGAGTCTGGGGCAGGAGTGCGATTGGAATCGTTGTGATAACAGCTGTTTCTGTGTCGTTTGTTATTCCAAGTTATCTATTCTGTTGCGAAATTGTTATAAAATCAGTGTCCCCACACTTTATTTGGTCTCTGCTAAAATGGTTGGCAGCTAAGGGACTGCGATTTCTCCAGCATGTCAATACCAGTCCTTTTATACTGTACCTCGGGGAAATTTTGCTCAGCAGAGTTCGGTATTTTATGGAAGTAAATCTTTATGTTGGTTAAGAAGGGCCTTTTTTCTGGTACAGTGGTAGCGTGGAGGTTTGAAGTGTGTCTTCAGTAATAAATACTGTGTGTGGATTTAGTTTACTGCTAGGCAGTCCGAGCAGTGGGTTGCAGTACTGTAGTAAGGGACTGTGGGTTCAGTGGAACTGTAAAACACAATGTTGCAGTTGCTCAAAATTAGAATGCAGCAAGAAGACGTCGGTGCCCCTCAAAAATCAATTAATACCCAACGAAAATTGCAGTTATACATATTGATGTTTGGCAACACGTAACCCTATTTGCATAATCGTATGTTCTTGTTATCAAGCTCTCCATTGATTGAGCACAGTATTATTTACTTATAGCGTATATGGCAGGTTTGTTCTGAATGGATTTCCATACCAGTTGAAACCTTGTTGTGCTACCTGCAAGCTTGTTGTGCTACACAGTTCAAAGGTCATAGAACACAGTTGTACCTTTCTGTGGTACAATAAGATTCCAGCTGATTGAGGTATAATCACAAATCCTCAGGTAGTGGGTATCAAACACTGGTTGGCAGCCATATGCCCAACTAGCCTGAGTTGTTACCTTATTTCTGATTACATCGGACTTCCCGAGCTTTGGTTTCAATGTCTGATGTAAACCAGAACCCGCTCATGCAGCACAGGCTAGTTATGTATGGTTGCCCAACCAGTATTTTCTATTTTATTTACTTTCCATTCAGTCGCTTATTGTAACTCCTAGGTGTGGTGCATCCAAGGGCTACTACCCAAGCCTGCTTGGCTAATAGCAGGTTAAGGGCCTAGGTTCTGTAACGGTGCCTCCACCAAGATCAGGTTTGGTAGTGGTCAAACTAGCTTGAAGGCTGTCCTCGGGACACTGTAACTCCCTCGTTCCCAACTAGTGTCCAGAACAGTACACAGTGATCACTTTCTCTATGCCAGATACCTTTAGAGCACCCCACTGTTAGCACTTACCACCAGGGGCTGGTTCCTGAAGCTCGACCCTGGGGACCCCCCGTAAAATAAGGTTATGCACAGCAATGGACAACAGTACAGAACAGTACTCTTAGCAAACTGGAACCACAGGTTAAATGCAGGGAAAAGCAAATCTGATATATTCAGGGACTTGAACAGGAGGGGCGAATCAGGTTAATTGACTTAAATGCTCTATAAATCAGGCATTTATGCATGCATTCAGAGTCCCTAACAGTCACACCCTCTGGGTACCCAGATGGAGAAGAGTTGGCTAGCAAGGACCGCTGTTCGGGGTAGGCCGTTGCAGCTGGTTGGGGCCCTGTGATGGAATAAAACAACATGCACAATACATCCTATTTGTATTCCGAGCTGGAGGGCTCAGTCGTGGAAGAAAAAAAGAACAACAAGACAACTTAGATCAAGCTGTTGTTGCAGGAAGCTACCCTGATGGTTACTCACGATACCCAGAACTGGACACAGGCTGGACGAACTTCAAGACTGCAGGTGGTTGATCTGGAGAGTCAGGAGAAGTGGGGCCCACACGATTCAGCAAGGCGCTGCTCCTGTTCAAGCATAGAGCAGGGGGCTGATCCCAGGCAGGTCTCTCGTCGATGGCTTCTCTCTGTGCAGTTGGGTAGTCTGGCATAGCCCTCGTAACAAGGTCCGACAGCAAGGAGGTAACCGCGGATTCAGTCCGTTTGGGCTGGCTACAGCTTCCAGCAAGCAGAATACAGTGGGAAACAAAGCACGACCCACTATCATCAAACAGCACATTTACTGTATATGCAAAGAATTCTACAATACCAGGCAAACTGCTCTCTGGTCATGATCACAAAGTCTCTGCTCAAACCGGGAGCTCAGAGGTAGCTGGAATCCCTGACAGGCCGATCGCATTCAGCAGAATCTTTGGTCTTCTACAGGTTGAACCTGGTCACACTTCAGTGGCTTACGTTGTTCTCACCACACCTCAGATTTAGTCCAAAACAGTTCTCTTCTCGCTCTCAAGGGAGTAGGCAGGCTTGCAGGCCACGATTCTGGCCTTACCACAAGTCTCCCACGCGAACTACACTGACGGCGCCTCGACTGTCTCGAGGTCTGGCTCCTTCAGCTTTCAACTTAGATCTGCCCGAAACAGCAGGCAGCGTGGATTTCCTCAGATTCAAAAGGTTCAGTTGGCTGATTCAGCTGTCAGTCAAAGCAAGAGCTCCCCTTCAGTTGCAAAAAGGTGACGACAGTCCAAAACTACAATTCCACAGATTTTAGAGTCCCAAAGTACTGATTGGCCCGATGGCAGTTCAGGGCCAAGATGGTGGAGATAATCAGAACAGTCCTTGCTGCAAAGAAAGCAGGTTAGAACAAACAAAATATTTTCACTGCCCCAACAAATGATCAGCAAACAGTTACATCTTTAAACAGGGCTCCCTCTCGCAATTAGCGATGGCAGAAACGGAGCGATTGTCTTGTCAGTCCAGGCGGACTCACGCATGACAACACACAGCCCCCCTTCCAGATTAATTTTGTTACCGTAACCAGCAGCTCTTGAAGTTACAGTACGTAGAGGCTACACAGGCACTTTTGGCAATAATATTTAACGGCTACCACGCAGGACCCCAGCCTGGCAGTGAGCATTTAGGCAAGCTCAAGGAAGACTTTTTCGGGAACCCTAGTTTGTAGGGGGTTACATTATTGTTTACATTTTCATCAATTTGTCATTTAAAGCAGTAACACTGTTTAGTCAATAGAAGTACTACTTTTTGCATCAGAGTACCATTTTACTGGGTGAGTCTTCATTGGGATGTTTTCAATTCATTCATCTTTTTTCCCAGCTGTTTTATTTTAGTTTAGGATTGACGTTGCAGTACAATAACGCTTGAGCAGGTAGGCAGATAGGAGGAGAGCTGGTCAGTTGCAAAGGGTGCAGTAGTGCCACTTTCCAGAGACTGCTCTGGATGCATAGAGGTTTTCCGTGTAGGAGGATTGGGCCCTTTGCTATCAGTCAGTCAATCTTATTTAACCAGGTGGAACACCTTTGAGAAGAATACTCATTTTGCAAGATGGGCATGGCGGATACACAGAATAATACAAAATCATACAATAAAGCAGGATCGATAAAAAATGCAAGACATTTACAATAATGTAAAAAAGTTGTAGAACAATACCACAAGTACATACCAGAGTAGTGTGTACAGGTACTTGCATAATGTGTAAAGGAATACCAACAAAATTACATTTGGTTGGGTAAACAAAAGCAACTACATATTGATGAAGGAGTAAGGCAATAAGTGCGGCAGTGAGTAACTAGTAAGTGATGACCCCTAACTGAACAGGGGTTATAATAGGTAGGCACTGGTGCCCCTACAGCATTGAGGTGGATGCGCCCTAGACACGGAATCATGATGGGGGGAGAGAAGCAGAGACTGGCATGGAGAGAGGGAGGGTGAAATGTATGTTTAGGTCAGACACATTGGCAAAAGATATAGGAATATAGGTGGTTACCGGGTATAGATATATAGACGGTTACTGGCGAAATAGAAGGGTGTCAAGGGTCAGCTTGCATGGGGGAGAGAGAGAGGCTGTGCCACCAGGTTAGGATGTCAGGGCATGGAAGAGGCAGCCATTCAGCTAGTACTGACAGGAAGTAGCATCTAGGAGGATGAGGATGGTGTAAGGTGACTATCGGGAGGGGAAGAAGGTGGCATGTGTCAGCATGAACAGGGGGAGAGAGCTGTGCCAGCAGGCTAGGATGGCAGGATGAGGAAGAGACAGTTATTCAATGAGTACTGACAGAAAGGTAGCATCTATGAGGAAGAGTAGGAAGATCTTCTACTGTAGCAGGCACAGCTGCCCTGAAGGATCTTCTTTAAGAGGGTTTTGAGTTTTGCCAGGCAGACAAAGTCTGAGAGTTTGAGGACTTTTGTAAATCGCTCCATATTGTGGGAAGCATATGGCTTAAATGAGGTTGCTGCCCTTAGGGGTGAAGTCGAGGTTTCCCAGTGTGTAGGAGTATTGGGACCCTTATAATCAGTTTGCTGCCCCAGGGGTGAAGTGCGATTCTGAGGAGCATCTCTGGCAGGGTACTATGGTGTCTGCAGCACAGCTACCGATGAGACCACACACACCAGGTCAGTGCAGTGTAGATGGACTGTTAGGGGAAGGGAGGGATGGGAGGTTTGCCTCTGGATGAAGGAACTTTCAGGGTGAAAAGAAGTGACCAGTCTCTGCTAGTTGAGGAATGGATTCATGCTGCTGACCCAAAGGAAAGCAGCACTGCAAACCAGGAAAGGGGGATGCACATAAATGATTTCGTTAAAGGGGACTTGACATGGCAGGATCAAGTGGAGGATTTAGTGCTGGACAACTCCTTTACCTAGCCTCCACCTGGTGGTAGTCTTGCGGCAAGACTCTGAATTTATCCACCGGGAGAATGCTGTCCCTGCGATGCTCGATACTCCCTCCTCTGGCCAGCCTCTGACAACCTTTTGCTCATTTCTGAGCCTGGTGGCACAAATCGAGAACTGTATACCTACCACTGCACTGATGTACCAGCTTGCAACAGAATTTTATATAGAAACATAGAATTTGATGGCAGATAAGGACGGGCTTGGCCCACCCAGTCTGCCCATTTTCCCTACCTACTGTAATACCATGGACCCTACTTGCTCTTCGGCTTAGTCCTCCTTTCCTAATAACTAAGGTTCCCTTATGCCTATCCTGCATTCTTGAATCTTGCCACAGCTTTCACCCGTGCCACCTCCACTGGAAGGCTGTTTCAGGTATCCACTACTCTCTCTGTGAAGAAGCATTAACATTTCTCCGAGTCTATCCTCGTCCAGCTTCATAGCATTTTCCCTTGTTCTTAGCATCTTTTTGCTGAAAAATGCTTCTCTTGTACCTTATTTATACCTGTGAGGTATTTGAACATCTCTATCATATCTACCCTTTCCTTCTTTCTTCCAGGGTGTACATATTGAGGTCCTGTAGTTTATCCTCATATGGTCTCTGGTGCATACCCTGCACGATTTTTGTTACCCTCCTCTGTACCACTCTCTATTCTATGTCCTTCTGAAGTGTGATGTCCTGAACTGGACACAGTATTCCAGGTGAGGTCTCACCACTGATTGATTTATATAGTGGTACCATCTCCTCTTTCTACTGATGATACCCCTCCCTATGCACCCTAGCATCCCACTGGCTCTCCCACAGCCTTGTCACCTTAGGTTATCAGATATGATTACCCTCAGTCCTCTTCCTGTTTGGTGGTCGCCTGTGCCACTCCTGCATCTTATACTCTGCCCCTGGATTTCTGTGCCTAACTGCATGGATGTGCACTTCTTCACTCTGATGCAAAGCATATGCGTAGGGCATGGGTAACTCGGGAAGGGGTATTGGATGGAGGGGGATGAGTGTCACCACAGAGGAAAGACAGTCTGGGGCGATTATTAGTGATAGTCTCAAGCCGTTGGCTCAGTTCACCAGGGCACTTGGAAGGCAGACAACCAGGGCAATGGTAAGGCAATCATGATGCTTGTATGTATAGGGAAGGGGGTTCTCCAGCAGGAGGAAGGAGGTATTGTTGTCCTTCTATGTGCCCTTGGTGATGCAGCATGGGGTACTGTGTCCAGTTCTGTAGATCATAACTGAAAAAGAATACAGTCTGCCCACATATGAGCCACAAAATTGATACAGGTTCAACAGCAGAAAAACGCAGAAAAGCTTCTAGTCCTTCTGAACATGTATTTTCTGGCGCCAGGAAAGAGATAAAGAACAGGACAGGAACCTTTAAATACCTGAGATGAATAACGGGTAATGTGGTCATAATATGTTCCAGCATCAGGAGGCCTCAGCATCCAGTGGAACAATCATCAGCTGGTGGAGGGAGAGGGGTAGATACAGGAATAAAGTGAGGTAATACTTCTTCACAGAAAGAGTGGTGGTCGGTGGATAGATGAAACAGGCTGCTCAGAGACGGGTAAAAGCTGAGACAGTAATGGGTTTCAAGAGAACGTGGTATAGCTATAAGGGATGGTGAATCTAGTAGAATACCACTAGGATGTTGGCCAAGGCACATCCAGATACAGTTTTGACTGGTTCAGCTAAGAAATTGGGCAGACACAATGGAATACGTAGTCATTTTCTGACTGCAGCTTGTGTTTTATTTATTTATATAGCTTTTGCTCTCCATTGCCGCCTTCCACTTACCTGTCAATGGGGAGACATATACTTTTTTTAATTCTGTTTTTCTCCTCCTAGTTCCTGGGACCCCAGAAAAGGTCACGATGGCCATGGAGGTGAGCATGCACTTTGTGGCTCTGGTGATGGCCCTTCCTCCCGCCCAGCCTAACGGCAAGTCTCCCTCTGGCTTGGCACTGTCATGTAGCTACCACTGTGTGGCAGCCAAGAGTCCCGAGAGACTCCATATCCCTCCCTGGGAGAGGAGAGCTGCCTAGCGGCTGCTCAGTTGCTCAGTCCAGCTCCTCACCCCCCATTGACCCCTAACAAACCAAGTTCGCTCCTGAACTCTGGTCGGGCGTGAGGTGTGGTGTGTGTCCAACCTCAGCGCCCACCAGGCCATCTTTTCTTTGTTTTATTAAAGATGTCTAGTTGCCATCGGTTTTCAAATCTCTCTGCTGCTCTTACCTGATTGTTCCCCCGCAGTGCCTCCAAGTCAGTTAACTGTCCTTCAATAACTATTTATTCTTGCACTTAATTCCATTAGTGTTAGATTTATTATGCCAAGACCATGCTGCCATGGATCACAGCGGAAGCAAAATTTTAGCATGTTTAACGGTGTGAGTAGAATTGAGATTCAAACATGGATCTCCTGGTTTTCAGCCAGTGACTTAACCATTTGACTACAATGGTTGCTGATTTTCTCGGTTGTGAGGACATGCTTCGATATAAGCACTGTCTCTGGGGTATTGCTGCACATAAATTAACCTTTGGGTAGACTCCTTGGCACGTGATCGGATCTGCCATAACCTCGAGGCCACTTCATGGGTTGTGTAGGACATATTCAAAATTTGAGACAGTGGGTGAGGTGCTTGCATATTTCTGATGACCTAAATTTACCACTCCAATCTGCCTAACTGTATAATGGGAGAAGCAAGGAGCTTCTAAAACTGTTATAACTCTGGAATGATATGCAGCAGAAAATGACAAGAATTGGCTGCAGCCAACAGTGGCTGCTTTGGCTTGTATTAGTGTAATGACTAGGTTCAGTTGGATGTGCTTGTTGTACTGCACTACATTTAAGCACATTAAAGGTAACAAGTCCATCCCAGGTTTACTCATAACTTTTAGACAAATTTGATAGTAATAATGTGTTTATGGAGGCTGTTACATACATATGAACATGCCAGCAGACAAAGGCCTTACAATCTGTGTAGTCTGCTGAATTGCACAGCTCTCTATATATGTACAAAGGAACTGCCCTCACTCATTTCCCTTTTGACCTTCCTCAACTTCCCACTCCCAACTCGCCCCTTCTACCTGCAATTTTTCCCTCACCCTATCCCATCCCCTTTGAAGCTGTCCACTGTTTATAGGAATACTACTTCTCTGGCAGCTCATTTCACTTGGCAACCACCTCTCTGTGAAAAGTGCCTCCTCATCTCCCTCCTGAACCCCCCAACCAGCTTTTGGAGTGTGACGCCAGTGGTCTTGTTCCTGCTTAATGTTCACCCTGTTAATAATCTAAGGTGCTTAAGGTCTCAATTATGTCTTCCTCTGCCTTCTTTCTTTAGGGAGAGTACATATTGAAGTCCCTGAGCCTCTCATTGAGGTGTTGCCCTGCTGACTCCTGGATCATCTTGGTTGCCCTCTGTGGACTGTCACCAGTGTTGATATCCTTCTAAGATTTGGGCACCAAACTGCACACTGTACTGCAGGTGTGGTCTTACCAGTGACCCACGGTGTCAGAATGACCTCCGCCTTCCTAGTGGTAATTCCTCTGGTTGTGCAGCCCAACATCCAGTTTGCTTTTGGCTGCTGCTCGCTTGCAGTGTGCAGAGTGTTTCAGAACACTTGTGATTATCACTCCCAGGTCATAGAAACATAGAATTTGTTGGCAGATCAGGACCACTTGGCCCACCCAGTCTGCCCATTTTCCCTACCTACAGTATTACCGTAGACCCAACTTGATCTCAGATTCTTTTTCCCTCCTCCAATTTTTTTTCAGTAAGATCCTCTTATGCATGTCCCATGCATTCTTGAAGCCCATCACTGTTTTCACCCCACCCTGACTGATAGGCTGTTTCACACAACCACTATCCTTTCCGTGAAGAAGTGTTTCCTCACATCTCTTCTGAATTCTCCACCAGCTTCATAGCATATCCCTTGTTCTCATGCATCTTTTTTTTCCCCAGAAAAATATCTCCTTCCTGTACCTTATTTACCCTGTGAGGTATTTAAAGGTTTGATCATATCCTTCTTCTTCCATGGTGTACATATTGAATTCTCCTCATAGGGCTTGTGATGCAGACTCCACACCATTTTAGTTGCTCCCTCTGACTGCCTCCACTCTGTCTATATTCTTCTGCAGATATGGTCTCTAGAGCTGTACACAGTATTCTAAGTGAGGTCTTACCAGTGATCTTTACAGAGGCAGCACCACCTCCCTCCTTTTGCTGGTGATACCTCTTCCCATGCACCCTAGTATCCCACTAGCCTCCCGACTGCTTTGTCACATTGCCTGGCCACCTTTCAGTTATCAGAGATTATTACCCCTGGTCTGTCCCCTGCTTGGTGGTTGTCAACAACATTCCACCAATTTTTTGTACTCTGCCCTGGATTTTTGTGCCCCATGTGCATTATTTTGCACTTTTGCATTAAAACCCAGCTGCCATGCTCGTGACCACGCCTCAAGTTTTCTCAGGTTTTGCTCATCCTTTCCACCCACATGGAGTATCTACCTTATTGCAGATATTGGTGTCATCCACATAGGCAGACCTTTCCTCCAGATCCTCTGCAGTGTCACTTACAAAGACATTAAAGAGGATTGGTTGTAGCAATTCCCTGTCCTAAACTGAGAAGAATTTTTACAGTGTTTAGAATAGAAGAATATAATGCACAGTACATTATGTATAGACAAAACAGAAAAGGGATTTTATCACCATGTTGTAACTGTGGAGTCCCTGACATATGATGATATCAAACGTGGTACTAATGCCCACTTTACTTAGAGCAGCAGGAAGAAATGGCTGGTGGGTCTATCTCCCTCCTGTAAAAATCATTAAGCACCTTTACTCAAGGATAGACAAACCTGGAAATGACTGCAAGGTTTCTTTTGACCACCCATCTGTAGGTTTACAAGTTATCTGTGAACAGGAAACCCTAACCTTTTGCTCTATTTGCACCTTTTGATGTCATTTGTAATCAATCACCTTGTAATTGGGTGAACAAAATTGTAGGTTGTTTTAAACATTCTTCATTTTAAGATTGTATTTATTAATTTCTGTTTTGTGTTATATTATAATGGCATTTCTGCTGATCAATCAGTTTGTACTTGACTTGATCCCTGAGGCACATCACTGGTCACCTCCCTCCTTGGAATGAACCCTGTTTTACTACCACCCTCTACTGCCTATCCTGTAACCAATTTCTACCCAGTTTACCACCTTTTGACCCACTCCTATGCTACTCAGCTTGCTTAACAGTCTTCTGTGTGGAACTGAGTTGAATGCCTTATGAAGTCAAGGTAGCCCACATCCACTGTTCCACCCTGATCTAATTCCTTGGTCATCCAATCAAATAAATCTATCAGATTCGTTAGACATGCTCTCCACCTGTGAATCCTTGCTGTTTTGGGTCTTGTGGGTTTTGTCGTTTTTTTTTTTTTTTTGGGTTAAATTTCACTTTATTAAAGAAATTTTTAATAAAAGCAGACGAACAATACAACGATAAAACAGACATCAAAATAAATGTCGACTAGATAATTAATTACACATTTAGCTCATTTGCTGTCAGGCTTAAAAAGAAAAGCGAGTTATTTATGTATTGACAATTAGCGAGTAAAACCCAGTTTATGGTCCAGCATATACAAAACCCATCACTGCCATAAGGTGTCAAAGTGCATAGTGGTATTATTCAATTTTGTTGTTAGCTGCTCCATATCATAGACTTGGAGCATAACATCCTGCCAGTGTGGGGACTGTGGAGGTTAACCACAGCCTGGTTATAGCTGTTTTTGCAACCAGTAGGCAAATCCATACCAGATTTTTTGTCTGAGGACCCTGTGTCCCATGGAGGATCTAGAAATATCACATTTGTAGCAGACAGTGTAAAGTCTGTACCACTAATTGTCTGAAGCGCTGCAAGGAGTCGTCTCCCAATGTCTGTAACAGTGGACATGACAAGAAAATATGACTTTGAATGTCAGGGCTTATGCCACAGCCTCTCTGACACTGTTCAGTCTGAGTCAGAATGTGTCTGGCTACAATCTAAAAGTAGAAGAATCTAATGAAACATTTCTAAGAGAACTCCTTCCAACAATGAGAAGAGGTTGGTTTGTGAACATGAATCAAGTATTTACTCCATTCTGACTGAGGGATAGGAATCTGTTGGTCTGCCTCCCACTTTACCCCAATGGAGTCTACATTGGTGCCCTTGGATTTCAAAGAGCACTTGGTAGTACTGGGAGATCAAGAGATTACATGGTGCCTCCTCAAGATGGAAATTAATAACTGATGAAACCGAGGGTCTCCAAGTGGAGGGCCATTTTGAAGCGCAGTTTGCAAATAATGTGAGGCCTGGAGATATCGGAAATAATCCTGGGGCATAACTTGAAGGACCTGGTGAGTTCCTGGAAAGAAATGACAGTTGACGGAACAGGAGATAGTACCACAGGACTGGAATAGGGCTACGGTTGTGCCATTGCAATTTAGAATGGTAGCAGGAGGTAGCAGGAAACTACTGCCCAGTAAGTCTGACCTCAGTGGTGGGTAAACAATGGAGACATTGCTTAAGAAAATGATAATGAACTATCTGAAAGCAAGTGGCCAACTTGACCTAAAGCAACATGGCTTCACATCAGGACGCTCATGCCAAACAAATTTGATAGACTTCTTCGACTTGGTTACAAGAGAAGTAGACCAGGGGCAACAGTGGACGTGGAGTATATGTGGACTTTAGTAAAGCCTTTGATGCAGTTCCTCCACACAGAAGGCTAGCCAACAAACTGGAGCAAGCTGGCATTGGTCACAAAATAGTTAAATGGATCACAAGCTAGCTGCAAGGCAGGACTCAGGGTTAAGGTAAATGGCACCTTGTCACAAGAGGGAAGGTGTCAAGTGGCATGCCGCAAGGGTCAGTACTAGGCCCTATCCTTTTGATATATTCATCAGCTTACATCGCTGAAGAACTGAAAGGGAAATTCTGCCTCTTGCAGACGTATACGGAGCTCTGCAACAGAGTAGACACACAGGAAGGGATTGCAGAAATGGAGGCAGATCCAGTACTATCTATCAACTTTGTAGCTCCTCCTATTTACTGTTCATGTATCATGATTGTATGTTACTGGTAAAACATGTAATTGTGCTCACTGCTTTACTATGCTGAACCATACCGTATCTTGCCTCTAACACATGTAAATCATGCTCACCATTTCACTTTCTGTTCCATGAAAATCCCAGTCGCTTTCGAGAAAGCGACTCTGGGGCCCAGTGGGCTCATCCGTCACCAAAATTTAATAAAATGAATAAATAGATCGCAGGATGCTACAGAAATTGTCCAGAAACTGGCAGTTGAGATTCAGTGCCAAAAATATAAAGTCCTGCACTTGGGTAGAAGGAACCCATGATGAAGTATGTCCTGGAAGGACAGTTACTAGAATAAACAAAGCTGGAATGGGATCTTGGTGTCATGATCTCAAACAATTTAAAGGTAGGAAGCAATGCAAAAGCAGCACTAAAGGCAAGCAGCATCCTCAGATGTATTGTAAGGGTATTACCAGTCAGAAGCGTGATGTAATTCTCCCACTGTACAGGTCCCTTGTGAGACCTCATATTGGAGTACTGTGTGCAGTTCTGGAGACCTCACTTAAAAAGGATATAGACCATCTGAAAACCATGCAGAGATGTGCCACCAAAATGGTGCAGGGTCTGTACCATGAAACGTCATGATAGCTAGGCTCAGCCAGCTAAATTTATTCTCCCTTGAGCAGAGGAGGAGACATGATTGAGACATTTAAATTTGTTAAAGGGATCAACACAGTACAAACGAGGAACCTCTTCCAGGGAAACAGGGCTGCATGTACTAGAGGACACATCATGCACCTGGTGGGAGGTAACCAAAACAAATGTTAGGAAGTATTTTTTCACGGAGAGGGGGTGGTGGACCCTTGGAACAGCCTGCCACCAGAGGTAGTGGCAGCCAAGATGGACAGTGAATTCACATAGGCATGGATAGACAGTATAGTCACCTTAGCAAGATAAATTGATAGTGGGGAGTAGAAAACCTGGGCAGATTAGATGGACCTCACAACCTCCTCCTGCCAGCAAATTCTTGCATTCTTATGTCTCTGCCCTGAAGAGAATGTGCAGGAAGAGAGAGTCCCGCACTGTGCCAGTGGGTACAAGCGAGATCCAATCGTTCAGGTAGAAAGAAGGCATTCAGGGAGATGGGGAGTTACTAAAATCTAGTTGTCTGGAGCTGTTTATAGAGAATACTTTTCTGCCAGCAGGTTAAAGTGGTTAAGGTACAAGGATTAGTGGAGAGTTCTCAGGCTTGCGGAGGGGGGTCAGATAATAAAATGTTCCGGGTTGAAAGAAGATCCTCTGTTAATTCTGATGTCTTCCAGTGGGTGATGTATTGTGGTGTCAGCCAATAAAGAGTCATTCAGTATCTGGGCTGCTGCATGATAAAGGATAAATCTGGTAGTACCCTGAAATTTAGGAAGTTGTAGGAGATAATTTAGTACGGGCTCTCCCCGCCATGTGTAGCGAGATATTAATCTGTCCCATCGTCAAAGATCCCCTCCCTGGAGAAAATATTGGTAAGGTCTGAGCTAGATATAATAGGGTAGAAGTACCATTATAATACTGTCCGTTCTCTCCGATAAAGAGAGGGTACTGTCTTCACATCTCCAGGTCCGTAAGAAGCTGTTCTGTAAAGTTCATAGTGCAGTTTGCTAAGTTGAGCTAAACTGACAGGCAAATATACTCCCAAATGTTTTAGCTTAGGAAGGTCCCAGCGAAACTTTTAAAATGTTTGTTTTGTTTGTGCACTGGGGTAAAATTAAATTGCAAGATCTCCGTCCTGGTGATATTAAGGCAATATCCCACCAGTTGTCCAAATTCAGCAAGCACATGCCACAAGTGAGGGAGTGCGTTCAGGTCCCGTAAATATATAAGCAGATCATCTGCATACAATGCTAATGGGATGTTCTCTGCCACCCAGTGTAGGTCCCTGGATGTCTGGGTGAAGTCTGATGGCTTGAGCAAGGGGTTCCAGGTAAACCATGATAAGGGAGGTACAGTCTTGTGGGTTCTCCTATGTAGGAAGAAAGGGTCCACTAACCTTAATATAAGCTTTTAGGCCTTTACAGGTAGCACGAAGAGCTTTAATAAATGGCAAGGAAATTATCCGGTTTCATAATGGCAAGCAAAAAGTTCCATGTCATCAGTCAGATGCCTTTTCGCATCTAAAGTAAGTGATAGAAAAGGGTTGTTTGATCACACATGGAACAGGGATGTATAAGGTCCGTTTATGCTGTCTTGCATCTGGCGGGTCTGAATGAAGCCCGTCTGGTCACCATTGATTAAGGATGGTAAGATCCTGTCTAGGTGCTGGGCTAGGATTGATGCAAAGACCTTATAATCAGTATATAACACCCATATTGGCCTGTAAGAGCACAGTTGGTTTCATCTTTGTTTGGCTTCAGAATAGTTGAAATCTTGGCATACTGTCAAGATGGGGGGACTGGGTCATCTGTATGGACGGACTGACAGGCTTATAACAGAAGTGGGGCAAGGAAATCTGTAAAGGTTTTATTAAATTCACCATGGTATCTGTTGGGGCCTGGACTCTTTTCCATTTTTCAAGCGTTTAAGGGTAGCAAGTAATTGGAGGTGTCATAGGCATCATTAATGTATTGGCAACATCGTCAAGTTAACTGAGGAAGATTTAAAGACTGCAGGTAGTTGGTTATGTCGGCAGGGGATGGGTCAGTTTCTTTGGAATAAGGACCAAAATTGTATTGTCGAAAAGTCTAGAGTATGCTAGTGTGATCGGTATCTATCTTATTTAAAATAGGTTTTTAATATGGTAATGGCAGCCAGCCTGCCAGCGCAGCAATAGAATCGCTGCCTGTGGCGCTGCTGCTTAGGGTTTGGGAACGAGCCTGCTCACTGGAGGGCTGGCTGGGAGGATTGAGCATCCTATGGGCTGCTCACTTCTGGGGACACAATGTCAGGTTGCTGTACCACTGCTACCCGGTGACCACGGCTGCAAGTGCAGTTCAGGGTGCCACAGATGAGAGGGAGGATGCTGGCAGGAAGCCTGGAGCAGCTGCATGTCTCCGCATGTACTGGGCTCATTGTGCTTCCTTGCACGCTGGCTTCAGAAAGGGGCCATCTAAGACAAAACGCCTACTGCGTTGGGTCCATCCTGATTGGTGGTCTTCCGACTCCTCAGGTTTGGGGGACGCCCAGGTGTGCCATGGCCGAGGAGCCAAAAACAGATTAAAGTTTAATATCAGTAATGGCAGATTGCATTGTTTTGACGTCACAGGCAGAAGGCTAGGACCTTAGAGGCCCTCAAGCTTTCCTTCATAAAAAGCTCTGTTTTAAATGATGCAGAGCTTTCTGTTTTAAAGTAAGTATCGCTGAATTTTATGTTGTAGTTTACCAGTCTGTGGTCCCAGGGACCCATTTCCCAGGGCATGAATATTCTGGGCTACAGCTAACTGTGTTTGCACATTTTGCAACTGTTGCTGTCTTTGCTTGTTAAGATAGGAGGAGTGGTTTATAAGCTGCCCTCTAAGGACAGTTTTCATTGTGTCCCATAAGACCGTTGGGAAAACCCGTGGGGGGTGTCTCATTTTCAGCTAGAATTTGGGAGAGTTGTATGTTAGAATTGTTTAGTTTCTTGTCTGTATAACAAGAAAACATTAAACCTCCACAGCTCTAGAGCTTTGAGGAGCTCCCTAAGCTAATTCAGTATTATGGGAGGCATGGCCCAAAGGGCAGATGGGTAATATCTACAGCTCTTTAGCAACCCTACATGTTCAGATGTAATAAGGACCAAATCAGTGCAAGAATATGTTCAGTGGGGATGGGCGTAATGGGTTTATTGGTGCTGCGATGGATTCAAGTAGCATCAGGTGTCAGTCCAGCCCGACTTTTTTAGGATTGTGCTGCCTTTTTTTGCTGCTGATTCCAGGGGTGTAGTGAGGAATTAGAAGTATCCCTTTGTCAAATATTAAAGGAGTAGTACACCCAGAATTTGCAAAAAACATATGTTGTATTTTTTTTGATTTGTGTATGAAGTCCTAGTGTGTCCTGCCCTCTTGTCTGCAATTAGAGGGTTTTCCTAAATTAGCCTGCTAGCTTTATGGTCATTTTATAACCCTGGGGATCTCCATTTCAGTTAAGTTTATTGTTGCCCTTGATCCGCAGGCATCTTGTCTCATGACAGTGTTGTAGCCGATGATAGATTCAGCAGCAGGCACTGCTTTAAAATTAGTTCACAACAGTAGAGTGGCTATATTTTACACATTGTACAGAGTCCAGCTTAGTGACTAACCTCATTGTAAAGGTCTTCTTTGTTGTGAACAATTGTGACACTGGTTGTGTGTATGTGTAACTTGCATTGTTTTCAAGATATTTACATTTGGTTGGCATGTCTACTAGAGTGTTCACTTAGGAAAAGGCCTGCTGTTTGCAAGTGCAGCTGCACACAAGCCAAACAAACCTAAATATCTTGGAAACTTATAAGCTACTCAAAATTACCAGTACCATAAAAAAAGTTGTTCAAGACAAAATACTCTTTACAATGAGTGTAGACACTAAGCTGAACTCTGTATAGTTTTTAAAATATAGCCATCTCATTATCCAAATGTCCATGTTTTTTAACCAAATTTCCACTGGATGGCACATATTTTAAAACTGTAAGGTGTTCAGTTTAGTGACTACCCTCATTGTAAAATTCTTTTTGTTCTAAAAAACTTAACTTCTTGTTGTTTTGTGTAACTTGTATTTGTATAGTTTTCAGGATATTTAGATTTGTTTGGCATGTGTGCAGATGCACTTGCAAACAGCAGATGCTTTTTCTCTGAACACTCTAGTAGACATGCCAAACAACTGTAAATATCTTGAAAACCATTCAAGTTACAATACACAACCAGTGTGTCACTTGTTGACAACAAAAGACCTTTACAATGAGGGCAGTCACCAATCAGAACTCTGTATAGTTTTTAAAATACAGCCATCTCCACTTTTGTGAACTGATTGTAAAGCAGTGCTTGCTGCTGAATCTATGGTTCCAGCTACATCACTGTCACATGAGACAGGATGCATTGTAGGAACATGGAAAGCAATAGAGAGTTAGCTGAGATGGAGATCCTCAGGGTGGTCAAAACTGCCATAAAGCTAGCAGGCAAATTTAGAAAAAATAATAGCAGATGGAGGGAAGGAAATACTAGGACTTCACACAAATGAAAACACTCTGCACAACATATGTTTTTGCACATTTTGGGTGTACTGCTCCTTTAAATTATAACCCCTCCCCTGGAGAAGCATAATCTTTTGTATTGAGGACTGTGTGTTATGGAAGTTGTATCACAGGAGTGTCTGCCTGGTGGTATATGCAAATACTAGCTAAAGGGGAAGACTAGGTTTGCTGGCAAAGTCACCTGGCTTCACCTGAGCTCTTTTCTTATAGGTTTGCTTGTAAGGACAGAGCAAGAACAATATTACGGCTTCTTTTTGCTAGGCAGATTTACTGTGTGTTGTTATTTTCTTTGTGCTCACAAGATTTAATACTGTTTTTGCTTACGTTTTACTGCTGTAATCTACTCTGATTCAAATTGCTGTTGCAGGGTATACCTTCTGCTGCATTATTACAGGGTGTGCCTATAGGATGTTACTGTGTTGTGCTTACAGATTACTGCTGTAATCTCTCTGATTCAAATTGTTTTTTTTTCCAATATATATTTTCTGTTACTGTTTATTTTTCTTGCAGAGTGTTTTTGCAGGTATATCTTATGTGAAATTGTTACAGGTAGTGCTTACAGGGTTTACAGTTTTATCTATCATTAGGCTATGCTTTCAGGGCTACTACAGTTGTTGTTGGTTGGTTGGTTGATTGTTTCTGCTCTTACCTCCTTATTTTTTTCATCCATGGTTCTTCTTTTTGTCAGGGGAAGGGCCCACCACCCACCCTCATCCCTCAACCACCCTATGCTACACTCCTTTTATAATGTAGCACAGTCGTGACATTTCCTGTAGCAATGCAGGAAGGGGAGGATCACAGAGGGGTATCCTCACAGTGACCTCACTTACAGGGGCACAAGTAACTCAACTTGTTATAACAAGTTATAAAAAAAAAAATCTAACTTTTGCTTTCATTTTCCTTGTAATTATTCAGATCAGGTTATAAACTCTACAACTCAAGTGGAATGGATATTATTAACTCAGACATTGTGGGACACTTTTTGAAGGGCAGTTATACAGGATTTGGGATGCTGTCCTACATGCTGGACCATTGAGATCCTGTGGGCTCAGCTTCAGGCTGCATGGGCAGAGATTGCATGCCTCAAATCGCATATTCAGGAGGAAATATATTATAAGAACCCTGCCTTTTCCCAACATCCAACTGAAGCACCTCGACCACAGAGGATAGTTGCCCGGAGGTTGGCAGGTGGTTTGAGGGGCAAATCGGTGCCCCATCACCCAGGCTATCCAACGACACTCTACAAACCATATAAAAACTACAAACGTATCTGACTCTGTCTCCAAAATCAAACAAAGGGAAGAGGACACTGCAGCACAGGAGCTAGCATAACAAAACTTGGCCCAAAACAGGGACTAAACAAAAAGGCAATACAAAGAACACTTCTGATCATAGCAGATTCCATGATCCGGGAGTTGATACTCTACCCAGCTGGGGGTATGGTCAGATGTCCCCCCAGTACATCAGCGAGGAGAGATACTGACCAAGATTGCTAAATCGTGCAGGAAGCAGGAAAAACATTGATGTCCTGGTACACATAGGGACTAATGATCTCTAGCTGGCCAGTTGTGGAGACCAGGGAACACCTGACCAGGCTGGGAGAACTGTCATCCATTTCGTCCAGCATCTCCGCTCTGAGATCCTGCCGGTCTGGAAGAGGGGGCAGATGGATCGAAGGTCAGAGGAAGGAGATAGGTGAGCTAAACATGTGTCTCAAGGGCTGGTGCCAGGAAAAGGACACAGATTTGTAGGTAACTAGCAACAGTTTTGGGAGCAAAAGTTCTTAAATTTGATGGACTGCATCTGGCTAAGGAGGGAGTCAGTGCATTGGGGCAGAAGTTTGACATCTTTGCAGAATATTTAAACTAGCCAATGGGGAGAGGGGTGCAACACCTGATACATCAAAGGGAAGAACACTCCTCCCGCCGGCCCGGTGGGGCTGAGGTTGAGGCGCTGGACACCACATCTCGCGCCATGCTGGCACCCGAGTTCGGGAATGGACTCTGGGGTCAGCAGGGAAGGGTTGAGGATTGAGCCCAGTGGTGGTTGCCTCCCTGGACTCGGGGTTAGGTTGGCCCGATGAGCCAGGGACCCCGGTGGAGACAGGAGGTACTGCAGAAGCCAGGCAAAGCACGATTGGCGGTCGACGAGGCAGAGGTTGCCATGCGCCAGTTGCATTGGGATGCCCATGTATAGGGAGGGATCCATAGAACATGAGAAACCCGGTCCTGGGAGTAGGCTAAGGCACCATCCCCACCACTGGTCCCACCCAGCCGGCCTTCAAGTTCCCTCCATCTGAGAGAGACGCCTGTGGCTGGAGGCCAGTTTGCAAGTGCGCCAAGGTAGGAGGGGCGGCCCCACCCTGGAGGGTCAAGCCAGAGGTGCCAGCTACAGACAGGGCGGAGAAGCAGGAAGTCCAGTCGGGGGGCTTCAGGTGGGGCAGGATCAGGGTGGATGCCCCGAGAGACCCCCAGGATCGTAATCAGGGAGCGAAATAGAATTGAAAAAAAAAAACACCCCTTCCCCTCTAGTGATCAAACAGGAGTTCAGCATGTTTGCAGTTCATTTGCATCGCCAGGTAAGGAAAAAGGTCTGGTTCCCATACGATGCGCAGGGAAACGGACGGATCTTGCCCAACATCTAATGCACCAAAATCTGGCCAGTGGAAAAATCATGTAACAATAATGCTCCAGTCTGAGAAACAAGATCCCAGACCTGCAGGCAACAATGACAGAGGCTAAACTGGACATTGTAGCCATTAGCGAGACATGGTTCACCAGTAACCACACTTGAGAGACTTCAGTACCTGGCTGTGTACTGTTCAGAAGAGACACAGGCAAAAGGGGGTAGTCTTATGCCAATGAAAATATCAAAGCTACAGAAATTCAGAACACACATAAGGAGCCAGAAGAAATGTGGGTCACCCTGAAACAGGAAATGGGACAGCCATACTAACTGGGGTTGTCTACAGGCCTCCAGACCTGGGAGAGAACATAGACACTTTACTGTTAGAAGATATAATGGAACATGACAGCTAATGGGGAGGTTCTGATAATGGGAGACTTCAACATGTCAGATACAGATTGATCAATACCAGCAGGAACATCCACCAGAACTAGACACATAGTGGATTCCCTGCTGGGGAGGGTCTCAAACAGCTGGTACAACAACCCACAAGAGACAGGGCTATCCTAGATCTAGTAATGACTAACAGGAAAGGATCACAGAACTCCAGGTAGAAGGTCACCTGGGGACCAGTGACCATCACATGGTATGGTTCAATTTGGTCACTAGAACTAAATCATCCCATTACAGTGCAAAATATGGGACTCAGAGGAGCTGACTTTGAAAAGATGGCCAACAGAGTTAAGTTAACCCTGGAAAGAAGAATACAGGTGAGGGGTGTAGGCAAAGCGGCAATCATTAAGGATGCAATACTTGAAGCAACATCCCATCATGTTAGGAAGAAAAGCAAGAGGAAAAGAAGGAGGAAACCATTTTGCTTCTCAAAACAGGAGCAGAACAGGTCAGAGCCAAAAGACTGGCCTTCAGGAAATATAAGGAACGAGGGACGTAATATAGAGAGGCATACCAAACTTCCCTAAGGGAAACAGGAAAGGCAGTAAGGCATACAAAGGCCTAAACTGAGGAAACACTAGCACAAACAGTAAAAGAAGGAGATAAGACTTCTGTAGATACTAGTGAAAGGAGAACGCCCAGAGGAGGTATTGCTAAGATCAAGGGGATAAAGAGGAGGTGTGGAGGAGGACCAAAGAAAAGCATCTATCCTAAATATACTACTGCTCAGTATTTACTGAGGAGAAGGTAGGCAGGCCCACAGCTTAGCACCATGGACAGGGGAGGGAGGTACACAAGTCCCTTCACAAAAGAAAGGGTCCTACAAGAGCTCACTAAGCTCAGGGTGGACAAGGCAATGGGACTGATGACATACATCCCAGGGTACTAAAGGAGCTATGGGTGGAACTAGCAGAACCATTATCAGAACTGTTTAGTGAGTCTGAGCACAGGGAGGTCCCAGAAGACTGGATAAGGGCTCATGTGATCTCACTCCACAAGAGTGGTAGCAGGGAGGAGGCAGGAAACTACAGACCAGTCAGTCTTACTTCTGTAGTAGGCAAGATTATGGAGGCACTCCTAAGGAAAGGATAGTGCAACACCTGGAATCCATAGGAGCACAGGATCCAAGACAGGATGGGTTTATGACAGTACGGTCCTGTCAGACTAATCTCATAGATTTCTTTGATTGGGTAACGGAGTGGTGCACCATGGGGTGCAGTTGATGTCACCGTGACTTCAGCAAAGCTTTGATACTGTTCCACATAGAAGATTGATTAATAAGATGGGTAGGCTTGGGATGGGTCAGAAGTTGGTCAACTGGGTGGCAAACTGGTTGGCAGGCAGAAAACAGAGAGTGGTGGTAGGTGGTATAAGAGATGCAAGTCACAAGTGGGTACCCTCATGGATCAGTCCTGGGGCCAGTCCTCTTCAATATCTTCATCAGTGACATTGCAGATGGACTGAGGGTAAGGTTTGTCTGTTTGCAGATGACATCAAGATCTGCAACAGAGAAGTTGATCCAGATGGGTTGGGCAGAATGAGAAGTGATCTGGATAAGCTGGCAAAATGGTCGGAAGAATGGCAACTGGGTTTAACGAAAGAAGTGCAAGATCATGCACATAGGGAAGAGAAACCCTGAAGTCACCTGTAGGTTGGGAGGGAGCTGCTGTCAATTACAAGTGAAGAAAGAGACTTGGGCATCATCATCACAGATGACCTGAAATCATCCAAGCAGACCACTAAAGCAGTAGATAAGGCTAGGGGATGTTGGAGTGTATTAGCAGGGGTCTCACAAGTAGTAAGAGGGAGGTAATAATCCCTCTTTACAAGACACTGTTAGGCTTCATCTGGAGTATCATGGCAGTACTGAGGCCGAATTTCACAAGTATATTAACAAAATGGAGGCAGTCCAGACAAGGGCAACCAAATGGTGCAGGAACTGCATCAGAATACTTATGAGGACAGATTAATTTAATTGAATTTTAATTTTAGTGTTTGGTAACCAGGTAAAGCCCACTAGGCACAAGCTTCTGTTTTTAGGGGTGACCTGGGAGCACTGGGTGGTAAAGTGACTTGCCTAGAGTCACACAGTATGCATGTGGAGGTTGTAAGACCAAACCCAGGTCTGGTCTGCTGGATGTACCAAGCTCATTCACAGCTCATTACCTAACCTCTAGGCTATACTGCCAGCTGCCAGATATGATCAAACATTCAAACATCTTAAGGGCATTAACAAGGTGAAAGAGTCTAACATGTTTCAATATAAGAAAATAGCAGGACAAGAAGATACAGCATGAGATTAGAGGGATTCAATTAAGGGGTAATGTGAGGAAGTTCTGTGAAGAAGTTCTTTTCACAGAAAGGGTGGTGGATGCATGGAACGGCCTACCTCAGGAAGTGATGGATAAGAATACAATGCAGGGCTTCAAACAGTCATGGGATAGGCATAAGGGAGCAGTACAGATGAGTAGGAATAGATTGGCCATTGACTGAGTAAAGACTTATGGCACATTTATAAGGTAGAAAAAAAATGGTCAGACTGGATGGACCTTGGGTCCTTATCTGCTGTCAACTTCTATGTTTAAAATGCTGTCTTGGGTCTTGTAACCCATTTGATTCAAGATATTCCACTATCCTCTCCTTCAGCAGTGATTCCATTACCTTTCACCACCGATGTGAGGCTGACTGGTCTGTGATTGCCATCCTCCTCCTGCTGCACCACTTTCATAAAGTGGCACTATATCTGCCCTCCTCTGGTGATCCGGAGCCATAGCTGTTTGGAGTGAGCTGTTTAATAGTACTGTCAGTGTGCAGCCAGTACCTCTCTGAGCTCTCTAATACCCTAGGATGTACCCCATCTGGTCCTATTGCTTTGTCTACTTTCAGATTAGCAAGCCCCTTTAGGACACTCTCCTCTGAAAAAGGACCAGTGTCCACCTCTCATCTTCCTGAGATCCTGTTACTTTTTGTAGCTCATACCTTCCCTCCACTGTGAACACTGAAAAGTATTTGTTTAGGATGTCTGTCTCTTCCTGGTCTCCTTTGCAGTATCTCTTATCCATTTTTTTTTTTCTTTTTGTCACGGTCACCCCAGCCCACGAAGCGGGCTCGCCTGGCCACGGTAACTGTCACCTCACCCTGGGATGCACCCCCGAAGTGAGGATGCCAAAGCGGAACTGTCGTGGCTGGAGAGTCGGGCACCAGGCCTGGTCATACGTAAATGTGAACTTTTCACTATTTTTCCCCCTTGAGCTAGGGACATGCAATGATGCTAGTGGTTACATCTGCCCTAGCTCCACCCCATGTTATGGTGCAGTGCCCTGTCCCCAGCCTCTGCCATGGGGCAACCGACGCCGACACTAACAACCCCCCCAGAGAAGGAGAGCAGTCCACTGGACGCCGATCCTTCTCCTCCCTGCCGGGCCCCTGGTGGCCCATGCGCATTCCCTGAACACAGGTCGCTGGCATGGCGAGGTGTGCATCCAGCGCCTTAACCTCAGCCATTGGGCCGCCCCCTTATCCCTTTTTAACTTTACAATCCCTCCTCTGGTCTTCCTCTTTCACTCACATAACCTAAAAATATCTTGTCCCTCTCATTATCACTTAGCCTATTTTCTCTCTAGTATGTGACCTTGCTCTCTTACTGCTTCTCTCGATATACCTCCTCATCCTCCTTCCTCTGCATTTTTATATTTTCTGAATGCTACCTTTTAGCCTTAACCTTTTCAGCTACTCTTTCATTTATTTGTTTCAGAAATAACCTTTGAGCCAAGGCTCTTTTACAAAGGTTCCATGTCATGTGAACAGAGTATAGACATTCAATAAGGAAGGTTACAGAGTTTTAGGACATTTGAGACACTAAACGCACAACAATCAGGAAAAGGTTACAGAGTTTCTTAGACATTTAAAACACTGTACAGCATATGGACATGGGCATTAGTTGATTACAAGTGCAGGTAAGGTGCAGAGACACTAGAGCTTAAGTTATGTTGGGCATAGGGTCAGTAAGAACAGGATTTTGGTAGGGGGGCCTCTAGTAAAAGTGATCAAGGAGGCAGGCTGAGGCCGGGGAGGCAGAGACCCATCCTAGCGTGGAGACGGGGTACAGGAGTAGCCCTTAGAGTGACTCAGAGTCATTGTCAAGGAGGCGGTGGAGGGTGGCTTCTGTCTTGTGCTGAGAATGGTTTCTGTTAGCAGAGCCAGGCCTGGTCATCCAGAGCCTTATCAGCTGTTGGAGAAGCAGGTGCACACAGAGCTGGAGTTCAGGTAGTGCTTAAGGTCTGATTTGAAGCCGTACAGGCTAGTGGAGTTCCAAATGGTCTGTGGTACCTCGTTAAGCCAAAGAGGGGCTCTGTAGGAGAAGGTGCACTGTCCAGGAGCTGTGCATCGGCATGGCACCGCAAGGACCCCTCATGTTCTGTTTCTGGTTATATATTCTAAGCCCATGGAGAGAATATGCCTGCTATGCACGGGGTGGGCTTTCCCCAGTAATGCTTTTTGCCTAGGAGGCATGTGAGGAATTTAGTCCTGCACCCAAGAGACAGCAGGTGTGTCTGTTCATAGAGGGAACAGGTGTGGGCATTCGATCACCATTCAGGATGAGCCTGCAGGCCTTGTTGAGTGCTATGTGCACCCTCTTGAGCACAGAGTCTGTTGCTGCTGTAGACAACCAGGCCATAGTCAGTGGTGGAGAGGATGGAGCTCGTGACTGATAGGCGGATGGCTGTCATTGCAAGTGCAGGGTTTTAAATAATTGATTAGCAGTTTTTTTCTTAGGACAATACTAGCTGTACAGAAAGTATTTATATAGATTTTCTAGAAGTGTTATGTTAGTTAAACACAGTGAGGCAAGTGCTATGCATTTTCACAATGTTTTAGAACTTTCATGCCAAACGCTAATCAATTTTTAGAATTAAATAAAACCTGAAGTGTTTTCTGTGCCTGTATAGCACACCAAGCTTGGTGCTGATTGTCTTGACCACCTGCTCGACTATGTTGACTGTAGGATAAGGTGTCATCCAGGGTGACTCCAAGGTATTTGAAGGAGGTACCTGTTCCAAGGGGGCAAGTACATTGTTGGTGATGTTTATGGTGGGGAACCTTTCTTGAGCTGGGGGCTGGATAGGAGTATGGTCTTGTTTTTTTTTTTTTTTGTAATTGATCAGAAGTTTGTGCTCGCAGAGCCAGTCTTCTGTTTTACTGAAGGAGTGCTGAAGTGCTGCTTGGAGTGGCTCAATTCAAGAGTTGCTGTTGAGGATGACAGTTGTCCGCATATAGGATTATCTTGGCATCACAGGCTTGAGGGAGATTATTTAGGAACAGGCTTAAGAGCAGGGGTCCCAAGATGGATCCCTAGGGGACCCCCAGCGTGACTTCCCGGATCAGACACTGTTTGTCCTATTTTTACCTGTTGTGACCTGAGGGACAGGTAGTCTCAGAACCAGAGTGTTGCATTGGCGCACCCCAGGCTTTGTAGCTGGGCCAGTAAGAGGGTGTCATTGACGGTGCTGGAAGGCTTTTGTTAAGTCTGTGAACACCGCCTCTACTAGTTTGCCTTCATCTATAGCTTTGTGAGTGTAGTCGGTGAACTCTACAAGGGCAGTCATGGTACTATGCCCTTGTCTGAACCCATGCTGGTTGGGGCATTGCAGTTGGTATTTGCTGATGTAGTCTGTTAGTTGGTCCATCACAATCTTCTCAAGGGCCTTCGATGGGGAGAGGATTGAGAGCTGCCTGTAATTGGCTACATTGGTCCTGTTCCCACCTTTGTGGACAGGAGGACCAGCGCTTGCTTCTAGGTGGCTGGGAATTGTGCCAGGGTCAGGATTTATTGAATAGTTTTGTAATAGGCTTAATGAGCACATCAAGAGTTTGAGACACCAGCTTCATGTCTACTCTATTGCTACCCATTCTGGTCTTCCTGAGCACTTTTTTTATGTAGAATGCTGCCTCCTTTATAGTAACTCTTGAGGTAGAAGGTAGGGTGAGAGGTACTGGGTGCTTTGTCATCTGAGGGAGCCTGGGTGGGTGTGTGGAGTAGTCAGAAGGAGTATTTGCTTAGATCTGTGAAAGCAGATTGAAGGACCTCCGGATGAGGCGTGAGCGTGGTAGTAGAGCTGTTAATGTGGGAGTAGCTGTGGGTTTCTCTTTTTCTTCCCACAAGAGATTCTTTATGTTTCCCCAGAACCTTTTGCTGTTATCCCAGCTTTTATCGAGCAGTTCCTTGTGGTGATCTGCTTTAGCCTCATGTGATTACATGCGGCAGCGGTTTCTAGCTGCCCAGTACAGCTGGTGGTCATGGTCTTACCTGAGGCCCTGGCTTTTAACCAGAGGTTGTCCCTCTCCTTCATCATGGCTAGGAACTGGCCTGTGATCCAACCATTAAAGGTCCCTGCACTTTCCTCCTTTTAACGGCACGTATTGGTCGTAAATATTGTTGACTCCATCTGTGAAGTACTTCAGGGCCTGGTCCAGGTCTGGCAGTGTGTTAATGGGTGACCAGTGATGGTGGGATAGGGCATTTTAAGCAATCCTAACTGACCTCTTTCAGGATCCTGCTCTGTATAGTGATGGAGGGGCTGTTTCTGAACTTTTATGACCATCTGAGGGTAATGGGAGTGGTCGCTTCAGCATATCTGGCAGCACCTTAACCTCAGATATTCATGATGGGAGTTTGGAGGATCCAGTCAATGAGTGAGCTCTTGCCTGTCTTGTTGTTCCTTCTGGATGGTTCTGTGACTAGTTGTGTCAGGTATGCTCCTACCACAATGTCCTTGAGTGGCGTGGAGTTCTCGCTTCACAGTTTATATTGAAATCCCTGTGATAAGTAAATCACTATTCTTGAGTAGGGAGGTCACTGCGTCCAGGACCTTGGGCACACCGTTCCGTGATTTTTGGGGGCAGGTAGGCTGATGCAGTGATCAGTGTCTTAGCCAGCTGTCTCGACTTGTATTTTCATGACAAGGAGCTTGTGATTCATGGTCGTTCCTGGAGATAGGCAGGATGAAGCCATGGAGGAGTCTTTGTGTAGATAAGACAGCCCTCACCCTTCTTGCCATGCTTGTCGCTCTTGAATACCTGGTATCCAGGTAGTGCTATTTTGCTGTTTTTATATTGCCTGTCAGCCAAGTCTCAGTTAGGCATGCTGTGTCTGGTTCGTGCTGGTCGAGGCCTGTAATTTTGTAAACTTTGCTGTTAGGCTGCAAATATTCATTGCATCAAGAACCATAGTGGTCTCTTTTTCCTCTTACTTTTGCTCACTTGTTCAAGCATAGGTTTGTTGCTGTTACTATGCCCCCCTTTTAGTTTCACCCACTGTTCTTCCACCCCACCTAGGTCTTCTCTCCATGCCAGTTCATCCATGAGGCATTCACCCATCTTTATATAATCTGCCCTCCTGAAGTCCAGGATCCTCACCCTTGTGTGGTTCGATTCTGCAGCTGTCCTTCTATTGAACCTGACTGTACTATGATCAGTGGTCCCTAGGTGGTCTTCCACCTTGATGTCTGCAGCACAGTCCATGTTAGTAAGTACTAGGTCCAGTATTGCCCTATCACTTGTGGGCTCACTGACTAGCTGCTTGAAGAATGCCCCTTTGCAGAGTCCAGGATGTCCCTGCATCTGTTTGAAGTCACAGCTGGGTTGCTCCAGTTTACATCCAGGAGATTGAAATCCCACCAGCAGCAACCCCCATCCCCTTTTCTGACATCTTGCCAATGGCATCTACCAGTACCTTATCTAATTCCTCCCCTGTGCTGTAGGTCTGTGATCACACCAGTGTGAATAGTGGCTCTGTTCCCCATTTTCCAGGGTGACCAACAGTATCTCAGCCTACCCTGTGTTTCCTGTATCTCTGTTACTTGCTTCGCATAAAGCACCACACCCCTCCTTTGCTTCCCACCCTGTCCTTCCTGAACAGAGTGTAGCCTGGTATGGTTATGTCCCAGTCATGGTTTGCAGTGCACCATGACTCAGTAATGGCTACTAATATCTAGGTTGGCCTCTTCCGTTATGGTCTGTAGGTTTGGACTCTTATTTCCTAGTCTTCTAGCATTTGCACACATGGCCTTAATAGATTTTGTTAGCACTCTGCTTGCTATCCCCATTTATTCTTGTTACCTCCTTGTCTCCCCACTCCTTCCCACCTCTCTTTTTAATGTTACTGTTTCCTCCTTCTCCGTTATTATTGCCCTACTTCCTTTATTAATTTGCAACCTGGGGTTTCTCTCCTTCCAGAATCTCCTCACTCTCCACTGTAGCCGGTAGAGGGTGGCAGTTTCTGTCTCCCTATTCCTTCCGCCACCCCATCAGCTAGTTTAAATGCACACTGAAGTAAGATTTAAACTATTCACTGAGGATCATGTTCCCTCTCGGATGGATACAGGTCATCACTCTGTATAGGCCCCCATCCTGCCAGATGTGTCCCCAGTCCCCAGTGTAGCTGAACCCTCCTCTCTGCACCATTCCTTCAGCCATGAGTTGAAGGTCCTGGGGCAGAGAACCTTCTCCTTTCCCCTGTCATAGACATGTAGCACTTCAACAAATGCTACTGAGCATGTAACTTGTTTTAAGACCATTCCACAGTTTTTAAAAATCTCCTGCACTATTCCAGCCCTGTCCCTAGTCAGGTCGTTGTCTCCAGGTGGATAATGACATCCAACTCTCCTTCCTTCCTGCTGCACTTGCAGTCTTTCGGATATGTTTCCCATCCTCTGGGCCATGGTGACAGGTATGCACCAGACCTCCTCTCTGCTCCATTCCTATTCCCAGATCTATCCCCTGACAATTGAATCCCGACCAGAAGCTGCTTCTTCATCCTGTGGGGTTCTCTCCCACCCTCCTTGGGGTCTTCACTACTGCATTTCAGTGGCCACTACCACAGGTGCCTCTGGCCTTGGCAGTCCCATTCCACTAGAGTGGTGTAAGAATTTGTAGTTGTGTTGATTGAGGAATGTGCCTCGTCCACTCCAGTCTTCCAGAGCCCACCACCCCCATCCTTCTCGATCCTACCATAGTCCCATCCGCTTTCTCCTCTGTGATATCCTCTCAGGTAACTCAGTCTGACATGGTGTCATACTTTGTACTGTCCTACCCCTTCTCCTGACCTCTTCTCATAACCCCTTTACCTTATCCCAAATTCTCTCTTCACCACTTGTTACCTCATTCTTACTTCCAGACAGTGGGTGAAATCTGTTTCATAAGGGGACTTCTTTGAATGCTCACCCTCCTGTTTCATTTCCTGCAGGTCCTTTTCTTCCTCTGACCTAGTTACCTGTGCACAACCCAGTTTATTTGGCCCCATATTCTTGGCCTACAAATGCAGAACTTTACTCTCTTTAGTGTTGAACCCCAGCTGCCAAATGTCAGACCAGTTTTTCAGCCTAGCCACGCCCCTCCTGAGTTCCTGTGTTCCCTCCTTCATGTTCACCCTCCCACAGAGCTTGGTGTCCTTCATGAACAGGCAGATTTTATCATTGATCCCATCCGTGATGCCACCTGTAAATATGTTGGCACCGACCAAGCACCGTGAGCCCTGTGTGACTCCTACTTGTCCCATGCCTTGCTTCTGAGATGTCTCCTGACTACCACCCAACCAGCTTCTGACCCATCCTGAGAGCCTAGCCCCCACCCTCAGGTCCTCCAGCTTCCTTACTAGTCTTCTGTGGGGCACTGAGCCAAGGCCTTTCTGAAGTCCAGATACAGGACATCAGCTGCCTGACCCTTGTCCCTTGTTCTAGTAACCCAATGAAAGAAGTCGATTAGGTTAGTTTGGCAAGACCTCCCACCACAGACCCATGTTGACTTTCATCCTGGAGTCATTTTCCTCCAGAATGCCATTCAGTCTCTCTTTCAAGATGGTCTCCTCAGCTTACCCACTGTTGAGGTCAGGCTGACTGGTTATAGTTCCCTGTTCATCCCTCAACCCACTTTATGGAGAGGCACCATGTGCCATTCTCCAGTCCTTGGGCACATTTCAGACTCCAGAGAGGTGTTAAACAAGTCTGGCAGGGGACCAGCCAGAACTTCTGCCAGTTCTCTAAGGACACTCAGGTGCACGCCATCTGGCCCTGGTGATTTGTCCGCCTTTAGAGCCATCAGGCCCTTGAATGCTCTGTCGACTGAACTGCGCGATCTGTGACCCCTCCAGCTCCCCTGTGAAACTGGTCTGTCCTTCACCCAAATGAAGACTGAACAGAAGTACCTGTTGAGCACCTTTGCTTCTTCTTCACCTCCCATTCCTCCCCATTTTAGCTTTGACAGTATCATCCTTAATGTTTCTTTTCTCCCTTATATACTCTTGTTTTGTGGTCATACTTATGCTTAATTTAAAACCCAGCAAACTCCCCAATATATACACACACACACACGCTGCTCAGACAAGGCCTGCGTATTTAAATTGCCTTATGCTAGTTTTCTAGTGCTTATCTTGTTTGGGTAGTGGTTGGTTTCAGTTTTGATCTGAAACGTGAGTAAATGTGGCACCACTTACAAGGTCATCCATTTTGCCATGCCCTACATTCATTTAAATTCTCAAATACTTATAAGTTGCAGTATGGTGCCTTCTGTCTGTTATCAATACAGTCCTCTTGAATTTTTTTCCATCCCATAGCTGAAACATACAACCAGTTACCATGGTATATTTTGCCTGGGATTACCTAGCAAAACTATACAGTTTCAACAGCTGCTTTACAAAATTGTTTATGCACAGCAGTTACTATGTCTGTTTTCCTTCCAGAGTGGTTGTACAGTTGCTTCAAACAAGCCTGCATGCAAACTGCTGCACATAATTTTCCTTCTGTTACTCCATTTGGTTTTGTAATACAGCAGTTGCTACTTGCTATATGAACATTTTTAATAAAAGGTTCCCTGCCAACTACCTTTTTAAACTAAAGTAAAAGCTTGAAAAAACAAAAGAGGAAAAGACAGTTGCAGGTTTGTCGGGCAGCAGATGTGTGGGTGACCACAAACCAGCTGCCTTCCTAAAAAGTATTATTACTGTCAGATTTCTAAAATGTATGTTTAATCCTAGGTTGAACTTGTTAGCTTTAATGTGTTTAAATTATTTAAAGAAGAGAAGGATCTACCCCTAGGTAGAGGTGTGAAATTTTACTCGCTGGTGAAATTCACCTCTGCAAAAACGTCACAATCTCTGAAGCTTCATCTACTCCAAACATGTATAACCTCAGTTTCCTATCCCTGCATCTACCCCTTTGCACTTATCAGCTTTGTTTCCTTATCTTCCTTGTCTGTCTAATTGTCTTCCTCCAGGGTCATATCTGCTGCATGTCTATCTTTTGAATTTTTGCCCATTGTATCTCTGATTTAGATCTACTCCTTGTATTTTGTAATCCACACTGTCTTGCTCCACCGCAAATATGCCTCATCCTTATGTAATAGCTGTAAAATATACTCTGTACCCTGCTCTCAACACCTTGTATCTTATTTATGATGCATAACCTGCTGTGTAAACACTATTGTTTATACCTTGCTGTAACCACCTCTTGTTGTATATCTGTAATGTTTACCCTGTAACCCTCCGGTCGCCTGAAAAATAATCTCTATGGCTAACGACCTACCCGTAAACAAAAACTAAATAAATAAATATATTGCCCACTTAGCCACTTCACAATGGTTTTAGGGGAAGTGGCATTTTTGAGGCAAAGTCATGGGCGTAGTTACCGTGGATTTTCATGACTTTACTTGAAAAGTGCCACTCCTGAACCTGCAGCCTTGGCATCCCCAGTCTCTCACGGTGCTACACTCCAATAACACAAAAGCAAAGAACAAAAAGAGCGTGCCCCATAAGTGTAGCAGTACACAGTTCATTTATTTTCATGTACCACTATCTAGTTGCACAAAATGCTGTGCTAGTAGTGCAGTAATATAAACCCGTGTGTAAAACATCAAGTTAGGGGACGCTTGCCCGTGTCTGTGACCCTCATCTTTTACACACAAAGTTTTGTATTACTGCTATATTTGCATTGTATTTCTGCAGCTGAATGATGGTGAGCAAAATCAGTGGCGGGTTCAAGAATTCATGGGATAGGCACAAAGGAATCGAGTGGAAAGGAAGGGGGAGAAAGAGTTGGAGGTTAAGTAGGGTCTGACGGTGATACTGTAGGTAGGGAAGAATGGGCAGACTTGGGTGTACTAAACAGTTCTTATCTGCAGTCAAATTCTTTATTCCTGTTTTGTGCACTTTGAGTATGGTACATGAAATAAAGGAATGATGTACTGCTACTTTTGGGTGTACGCTCTTTTTTGTTCTTTGAAAAAGTGCCACTTTGCCTGCCGAACTTTGCGAAGCCGCACAAGTTTGCCAGCTTTGCTCATCTCTTCTCCCAGTAACTTGTTCCACACTTGGTTGTACAGGTTGTTCCTTTTGCTGAGGCATATAAATTCCAGGAAGAGGCTCAGAGGACTGTCTTTATAACAGAGAGAAAAGCACAATACTTCAGCTCACTAGAGCATTTATGAAAATTGGGGATAAAGAAAAACCCAAGAGTGCTGTATTGATGACTGAGAGAAAGTGTAATAGTGCCAGAGGTGTGATGGGGTATGCCTGTACTGTTGTACTTCTCAGGGTCGGGGCCCAGGCCAGGGTACTGTGCACATACATGATAGTAGATTAACTACTGTCACAAGAAGAATATTTGCTTTTCTGGAATGGGGAAGGAGATAAGAGTTCTGTGAGGGTGGGGTGGGGTAGTTTAACTTGATTGAACTGGGCTGGTAGGAGGTGGAGTCAAATAAAGGCATGGGTGGTGGATGGTTTATTTATGTGAAAATACTTTTAAAACCAGGAACAAAAAACATTGTACTGCAAGGTTGGGTGAAGTTGGGAAAACTTTGCAGCTCCATCCGCTATACTTAACTGTTGCATTGTTAGCAGTGTTCTCCACCTGTAATCCCTCCTGCTGTCATTGTATGCAAGTAAGCAAATTGTATTCCAGAATTGTAACATTTCTCTGTATTCTATCCCATTGTTCCCTACTTCCCCAGGTCGCATTGGGAGATGGGCAGCTTGTTGCTCAGCGTGCCTTCCTGGTGAAATATTTCAATAAATAAATAAATAAAGCTGTGTATAGCATGAAGTTAATGACTTGGCACCAACTTCACCATTGAAGCTTTAATTAGTTATGCTTACACCAGCCCACCCACAGTCCTCGATATTGTATATTATACAATGGAAAGAAAGTATCTAGCATACTGATTGGTTAATCAGCCCCAGACACAGTGATGATATTACAGTATAACATCACTGTATCTAGGCCAAGCAGAAAGGTAACCTGCAGTGCAGAAAAGAATCCTTCCTCTAACTCGTCGCGCTCGCCTCTCCATCTACAAAATCCACCTTCCTGCCTAACAGTTCACATTCAAATCAGCACCGAAGACAACCAAACAACCCGCACAAAACACAGGACAGCCTTTTTTTTTTTTGTCTGCTGTCATTTTATTTACCACCCCGACCGTGACTTACTAAACCACAAAAGTGAAATAACGAACTTTTGAACCGAGCAACCAGAGGTTACAAAACCCCTACCTCCTGTCCCTTTTGCGAAAAGCTGCACTCCAAACATGGTACCCTGCTAAAAACTTACCTCTGCTGCTAAATATTCCATTTCACTCTCCTGCTCAGCACCGCGATCCTCTCTGCCTACCCAGCCCACTCCACTGCTCGCCTCACGAAAGTAACGGGTGCACCTATGCACCTCACACTCACCCAGCATCTGAAAGCAACGGGCAGTATTAAATACAAGAAACATAAATTTAAAAAGTATGTGTGTATCACAAAAACAAAACAAAAAGACAAACGAGAGGTCACACACAGGGTCAGGGACATAGAAAATAGCCAGAAACACAGACACAAAATGAACCACAAAGCAACAGCACTATCTGCTGGACAACATAGGAACTGGGAACTCTTTTTAATAGGTGCACCTACCCCAGCAAAAATGTTAAAAATAACAATAATTTACACATTTCTCTTTTTTTTTTTTTTTTAACAAAGAACCATTGTATAATAGCAACAAGGCACTCCAGGGTGTGTGTTATCATGTAATAACGTCACTCCTGAGGTGGTGGAAACACCTCGGCTTAGCCTGTGTGCTAACCCACCCAGGAGTGACGTTATTCATGATAACACACACCCTGTCGTGCCTTATTGCCTAAGTATATCATGTAAAAGAAGTCTCTTACATGTGACCTCTCTGGGAATATCCTTGGGCAGGAAGGCGATGGCAGAATCAAACCACTGGGCCTTTTTCTGTTGTCGACATTCATGTATCATTTACTGGGTAATTTTCTGGCTTTATTCTGGTAGACTGACGCTTGAATGTCCACAAGAAGTCTGCTGGCTTATGCCAAGCAGCCAAAACAATGGACAAATTAGTGTTTCTGTTTGTTCTTCCAACTGAATTATTTAAAATGTTAAATAGTGCTACTGATTAAAACTTCAGAAAAGCATAATGATCCATGAGCTTGCCCATATTTTAGGTGAACTCATAGCATATGGCTACCAATGTTTCATTTGTCAGCCAGTGCATGTTGTACAGGATAGTACTAAAAGGCCATATATGGTCAGTTAATGTCTTGCAAAACAAATTTATTCTTTTAAGCAGAGAGTATGGCTAGGTTACAGTTATAAACATACAAGCATAGAATTTGACGGCAGAAAAGGACTGCTTAGAGAGGGCGGGGGTGGGCAGCCAGTTTAGAGCCGCTTAGCTGCACACTTGAGCAGATGTTGATAGACCAGGAAGCCTGTTTCTGCTGGCACATTCGTATGTTAGCCCGCCTAGTCTGTCAAGATGTTCCCTACCTGTTCTGTCTCTGCAGACACTATCTGGTCTCTGTCAGCCCACCCACCTCACTGCATCCTATCTGATATACCCCTGTGTCCATCCCATGCATGTTTGAAGCACCCCACTGTTTTAGCCTCCACCACTTCCACTGGCAGTCTGTTCGAGGCATCCACTACCCTTTCAGTGAAGAAATATTTCCTCACATCATTGTTAAATTCCATGCCCTCACCCCTAGCTTCATTGCCTGCTCCCTGGTCCTGGTGCTTGTTCTCATTTGAAAGAGACTCCCCACCTCTTTTCACCCCTTTGAAGTATTTGTAGGTATCTGTCATTTCCACCCCACCTCCTTTCTTCCAGGGTGTACATGTTGAGCCCCGTAATCGCTCATCTTTGGCTTCTCATGCAGACCACATGCACCATTTTAGTTACCTCCTCTGACCACCTCTACTGTTGTCTATGTCCTTCTTTTTTTCTTTGTAAAATTTTAATTTATAATTATGTAAGCAATTATATACTGCAAACTTGCACAGAAGGATAGCAAATTGGTGCACAATTGATATGACCATTTATAAGGAATGTTTTAGACCCTTAGAAACATAGAAACATAGGATGTGATGGCAGATAAGGACCGCTGGCCCACCTAGTCTGACCATTTCCTACCTAATGCATGGGCTGCAGATCCTAGTTAACCAACAGCTTACTTCCTCCCACCCCCACTAGAATTGCTTTATGTTTGTCCCATGCATTCTTGAATTCCTCCACTGTTTTTGAGTCCACTATCTCCTCAGGAAGGCAGTTCCATGTATCCACAACCCTCTCCGTGAAAAAATACTTCCAAATTTTCAAATTGTGCCCCTTGTTCTTGCACATCTCTTTTCTGAAATATGCTACCATCTTGGACTCTATTGATTCCGATGATGTACTTGAAAGTTTCTATCATGTCCTTCCTCTCCTCGGTGTATACATATTAAGCTTCTTTAATCTCTCTTCAGATGTCTTCTGGTGCAGACACTGCACCATTTTAGTTGCCCTCCTCTGGACAGCCTCCATCCTGTCTATGTCCTTGTGGAGACAGTGTCTCCAGAACTGGATGCAGAACTCCAGATGGGGTCTCACCAACTCTCTGTACAAAGGGATAACAGCTTCCTGTTTTCTATTGGTGATGCCTCTCCTGTGCATCCCAGTATCCCACCAGCACTTCTTACTGCCTTCTCACATTGCTTGCCCACCTTAAGGTCATCTGATATGACTACTTCTAGGTCCCTTTCCATTTCTGTAGTTGTTATTATCTCACCCCCATTGTGTACTCTTCCTCTGGATTTTTGTTTCCTAGGTGCATTACTTTGCATTTCTTTGCATTGAATCTAAGCTGCCATATATTTGACCATTCCTCCAACCTTGCTAAGTCCTTTGCATCCTCCCCCACCTTCTGTATTAACCTTGTTGCAGATCTTTGTGTCATCTGCAAAGAAACATACTTTTCCTTCCAGTCCCTCTGCAATGTCACTTATAAAGACATTAAAGAGGACTGGTCCCAGTACTGAACCCTGTAGTACCCCACTAGTAGCCCCTTTCTTCAGAGTAAACTCTGTTTACTATTACCCTCTGTATCCTTGTCCAGACAGTTTTAAGCCAGGCTACCACCTTGGGACCCACTCCGAGGCTGGCTAACTTGTAAATTAGTCTTTTGTGTGGGATTGTGTCAAATGCCTTGCTAAAGTCTGGTAGGCCATGTCCACTGCCCTCCCTGGTCTACCACATTGGTCACCCAGTCAAAGAAATCTATTAGATTGGACTGACATGATCTTCCGCTGTGAATCCATGCTGCCTTGGGTCCTGTGCCCCACTGGCCTCTAGGAACTCAACAGTTCTTTCCTTTAGAAGTGATTCCATCATTTTTCCTACCACTGAGGTCAAGCTAACAGGTCTGTAGTTTCCTGCCTCTGTCTTGCTCCCACTTTGTGAAGGGAATTACATCGCCTACTCCTGTCCTCCGGTACTACACTATCTTCCCATGATTTTTAAAAGGGAGGTCAGTGGTGTCACTAATTCTACCCGTAGTTCTTTTAGAATTCTTGGGTGAATCCTTCAGGCCCCATTGCTTTGTCCACCTTCAGTTTTAAGAGTTCTTTCTGGACCCTTTCTTCTGTGAATGGACTGATATTGACCTCCCTATCCAAAGTGCTTCTATTCTTTGATTTAGGTACCTCCCTCCTCTGTTTTTGTGAATACTGAGCAGAAGTATTCATTCAGTATCCCTGTTTTTCACTGTCATCCTCTGCCCACCCTCCCTTCCCTTTAGTAAGCCTCACTATCCCTTCCTTCATCTTTTCTTGCTCCCCAATGTACCTATAAAGGTTTTATCACCCTTCTTAACTGAGTTAGCTATCTTTTCCTCAGTTTGGGCTTTTGCTATTGACTGCCTTCCCCACTTCCTTCTGCTTTAACTGGTACAGTTCTCTGTCCTGCTCCTTCTGTGTTTCCTTATACTTCTTGAATGCTACCTTTTTCTCCTTAACCTTCCCTGCCACCTCTTTGAGACCCATAGTGTTTTTTCCTTCTGCTTTGCTTTGTTGATTTGCTTCACACAAGGCTTGTTGCATCTGTGATGGCTGTTTTGATTTTTCCCCATTATTCATCCACCCTTCCTTCTTGCCAGTTTGCTAGTGCTTTTCTGAGGCACTCTCTCATTTTCCCAAAGTCAGCCCTCCTAAAGTCCAATGTTCTTGTTTTTGTATGGCTCGACTTTATGGCTGTGTTTATTGTGAACCACACTGTTTTGTGGTCACTTGTTCCCAGATGGCTGCCCACTTCTAAATCTGAGATCCTTTCTCCTTCCCCATTTGAGAGTACCAGGTATAAGATTGCTCCCTCCCAGTGGGTTACAACACTAGCTGTCTGAGGCATGCCCCCTGTAGGGCATCAAGAATGACCCTGCTCTTGGATGTGCCTGCAGCAAAGGTACTCCAGTTAACATCTGGCATATTAAGGTCCCCCGAACTGTGGTGTCATATCCTGTTTGCAGGGTAACCCACAGTGCCTCCGCTACTCCCTGTTTATCCTTTAGTTCTGTTGCTTTGATTCCTTCCCTACATAGAGAGCTACCCTCCTCCTCCTCTTCTTTTACCCTACCTGTCCCTCCTGTACATTGTGTGTCCTGGTATGTTGACATCCCAGTCATGATTCTCAGTGTACCATGTTTCTGTGATTGCATGATATCCAGATGTCCCTCTTCTGTCAAGGCTACTAGTTCAGGGAGCTTGTTACACAGACTACGGGCATTGGTACTCATCGTCTCCCATTAGATACTTCATTGGAGGATTTTCAATAATGTTATATAAAGGATTGTTCAGTCTACAGGCATACATTTAAGAGTCCTATAGGGTAACTAAAATGCATATTAATACAAATGACATTTTTATCATGCAGGCTAAAAGTCACACTATACCACTCGTTGTCATAACACTTGCTTCTCGAGTTACTATATCCCTACGAGAGCACTGTGTCTAAACTTCAGTTCAGTAGATTATGTAGTTTGTTATAACATCACTGATACATAACCAATAACTGCTTTTAAGCAACTTGCAGATAATCATATCTAACACTGGAGCATGTTGAAACAATATTATCAACCTTCCCATCCCGAACACCAGTAACTGAGAAGGTATGCCATTTTATTTGTTTTATTTGAAAAAAAAATGTAAGCTGAAAGTATGCCCTTACCCTTCACACAGCCACCATTACAAGACAGTGTTGTCCCCATCTCTCTACGTGAAGCACATAGGGACCAAGCAAGGAAGAAGAATCCATGGAAACCACCATTTTGACCATGTGATCAGCATATTACATACATATTAAATCCTGCTACTTCACCCCATACAGATTAAAGTAGTCACGCAAACTAAGTAGGAAGTAGGCTGTTGGTTAACTAGAATCTGCAGCTTATCCAATAGGTAGGGAAATGGGCAGACTGGGTGGGCCAAGTGGTCCTTATCTGCCGTCAAAGTCTATATTTCTATGTTTAAGTATTCCACAAACTGTAAATTACATGGGACACAAAGTGAGGGACAGGAGTTTTTATGACTCACTTTAAAGTCTTTCTCATACCAAAAGTTCTCTCTGGAGGTAGTCTGATTCTTGTGAGACAAAACTCATTGAGGTGGTGTCCTGAAATGGGGACATGGCACAAAACACACCATTAGCCCAAACAAGAAACATGAACGCCTAGAGTCTGAAAGTTAGGTAACTGCCCACACTAAAACAATCTAGACCTTTATTGATCTAGTCCATGGGTTGAGAGATGCGAGGTCAGTACATACCGCCCTGCAGACAGCTGTGTGGTACCATTTAGTCTGACCCTGATTCTTCCCTTCCTTCATGCTTAACTTCAGCTCAATCTGTTGAGCTTTTTTGTTTAGATGTGCATATGGCCATTCCAGGCCACATGCAATTCTCTGGCAAGAGGAGCTGGTGTTGCACCTTGCTGTCTAAAAATACCCTGGACTAGATTGAACACTTTCCCACGGAGCCTGGTTCTGTATTCAGGATCAGGTAATAGAGATATGGCTGCTTCCCTGTGTTAGAGGTTTCTGAGGCATCTGGCAATTGCCAAGGCTCTGTCTCAGTCCCTGATTCCTGTGTAGCTTATCATAAAGGTCCATGGTGTTTCTGTTGGCGATGCATACCTTGGGGTAAGCCAGTAATGCTTCCATGTAGATTTGAGCTTTTTTCCTCTGTGAAGCTGAGAATCTATGGAAGGAAGGTGCGGGTGAAGAGAGGATCTCCTTCAGCTGTGTCTAGGAGCCCCACAACACAAATGTTTCTCTCTCGGCCTGATTCTCCAGTGTCTCTAGGCGTTGTCTGAGGAGCGGTTCTTCATGATCAGGCCTGTGATGGAATCTTGAAGCTTCGTACAGGTCCCTCTGCTCACTGGACCATTTGTTGAATTACGCCACTTTGGTGTCCAAAGTAGACACTGGATTCAGAGAGTCCAGTTTATGATTCATATCCTGAACTGAGTTGCCAAGTGGGTAAGATTTCTTTTGACAGTTTGTAAAGAGACATTTCAGCTCTGTGATTGTCTGATGCCGTGGAGGTGATGTCATGCTGTGGCTGCTTCTGGTCTTTGGACTTTGTGTCGGCTTAGGAGTGAAGAAGTCTTCTGTTGGGGTTGCAGGCCTCAGTTTCCCATTCTGATGGTGCTGCTGTGTTAGATGTTCCACTTGCTTTTGAGTGTTGGTTTGCTCAGGCCTAGTTGTTTAAAAATATACTTGGAGAATCTTCTTCAGGAGCTGATGCTGTTGTCTTAGTCCTTCCTGAGGTGCAGTCTCCAGCATTGAGCACAGTACTCTAGGTGTGGTCGATCAACAAGCAATATAATGGCAAACCACCTCCTCCTCCTCCTGCTGGAGATACCTCCCTCTGTAACCCAGCATTCAACTGGGCTTACCAACTGCTTTGTCACCTTTCAGTACTCAGATATGATAACCCCGAGGTCCCTTTCTTGCTTGGTGACTGTGGTACTCCCTCCACCATGCTCAGCGCTGGGATCTCTGTGTCCTAGATGCATTATTTTGCACTTTTGGCATTGAACCCCAACTGCCATGTGTCTTACCATTCATTCCTCAAGTTTCCTAGATCCCTGCAAGGCTTAAAATTCAGAGGGATTGCACATTTTGTGCTATTTTTTGCAGCTTCCCGCCTTTTTTTTTTAAAGATCCCACGCAAGCTTCTTTCACTAAGGCATGGATATTCAGCCAGATTTTGTTGCAGGAAGTCTGGTTCATGCACTGCAGTCACAAGATTATTTCCTGAAATCTTAAAGCAAGAAGCAAGATTGTTCCAGGGCCCGACAGTACTACTGCAGAAGTCATCTGAGGTCAATCAATGCGGCAGCTAAGAGAAATGCATACATTGCATGAGGAGCATGAGCAATAAATTGTAGTCATCAGCGGCAGGGATGGCAGGCTAGTTCAGGTCTAGAATGAGGACAGCTCAGTGTGCAGCAAACAGTAAATCGGCAGCAGATGCAGGATAAAAAACATTTTATTAGTAGAATAAGTTTAGATGGCAGGCCTGGTGGCACTGAGGGTTGAGGCGCTGGACATCACCTCATGCCATGCTGGCGACCAGGGTTCAGGAGCGAGCCTGGGTCGGCAGGGAGGAGGGTAGGCTGGGAGATGGATTGAGCGGCGATGGCAACTCTCCTGTCCTGGGTGGGGACTCAGTCATGCTCGCTGCAGAGCTGCCCCAGATGGAGGACCGAGGGTAGTGCAAATGGCAGCAGCTAGACTAGGAGGGTGCCATGGATGCCTCCACACGCACCCGAGCATCAAGGGAGGGAAGAAAAGTGGAAAATGGAGCCGGCAGGTTCCATGATGGCCGCTGCACCACGTACCGGCCCCAGAGTCTGGTTGTTGGTCTCCAGGGGAGGGGGTGGTCGACATTTTGCCCTCGGCTCTGTCGGGGAGGGTAGGCCCATGGGGATTACAGGGAGGGTGGGGTGGGGTATGGAGAGTCGGGCCAGAGAGTGGACCTCTCAAGGGAGTGGCCAGAGCTGCCTGCTAGCTCTGCCTAGGGAGGAGGAAGAAAGTCTAAATGAGAATTAAGTGTAGATGGTGCAGTTTGCAGTACAGGAAGGACTCTCCTCATTATTAGTGACAGTTCCATGAAATAAAAAGAGACTGCAGAGATAAAAGAAGACACAAAACATAAATGAATATTGTGCCTTTATTGGTCTTGACCACTAAGATAGGCACAGTAATTTAAAAGTAAAAACTTTATTTCATGGCGTCTCCCAGTCAGAGACCCTCCCCAGAAAAAATCTGCCCCCAGTTTGTAAGACCGTGAGGAAGGAATTCCTTCTAGGATCCAAATCAAATTTTATTCCTGCCTACACATTTTTTTTTCCTCCATCCCGAGTTTCTGTTCTGTTGCGGATATTGGTATCATCTGCAAAAGTCATGTTTTCCTTTCCAGTTTCTTGCAGTGTACCCTATAAAGATAGTGAAGAGGACTGGTCATAGTACCGAGCCTTGTGGCACCCCACTTGTCACACTGCCCACTCTAGAATAAGAGCCATTAACTACTACTGTACTCTCCGCCACATATCAATTTATGGGCCACCCGATGGCTCAAATGGTACTACCCGCTTCACACCAACGACTTGGTTCAAAGCGAGCCTTGGCTGTCTGCATCAAGCAAGGCCAAGCTGGGGAGTGCTATGCGATGGGAGCATGAGCCAGCTATGGAGGGAGACGCCCAGACCCAGCACAGTATTGCCCTCGCGGTGAGCCAGGAGTTTGCTCCCTCGTGAGAAGTGGTGCATGCCCAGCGTGTGCTTCAGTGTCCGGGGTGCCAGACATCTGGGGTGAAAGGGAGGACCACAGGAGAAAAACACAAGGGAAAACCCATGAGCAAAGCTGCTGATAGTGATGACCCTTGCTATCCTTGGGTCCGTGCTGTGCGGATCCCTGCCAGCTTGACGTCAGAGGGAGCAGGATAGGATTGGAGACTGGCAGGGGCCCGATGGCAAGGAGTAGGTGGCAGTTGGGGCCAAAAGCTATAGGAAGGAAAAAAAGTTTATAACTCAATTTACCACTATGGATCTCACTCCTGGTCAACTTCCTAATCAGCCTTCTGTGCGGCACCATGTCGGAGGCCTTGTTAAAGTCTAAAATGGCCACGCCCACTGCTGTACTCTGATTTCTGTGGTCACCCAGTCAAAGAACTCTGATGGATTTGCTTGGCATGCCCCCAGTGAATCCGTGGTTCCCTGTGGTGTTGCAGCCCATTAGATTCAAGATACTCTGTCATCCGCTCTTTTAGCAGCATTTCCGCCTGTTTCCCACCACTAAAATGAGACTGACAGGCCTGTAGTTGCCAGTCTCTTCCCTGCTGCCACTGTTATGTAGAGGGACAACACCAGCCCTTCTCCAGTTCTCTGGAACCACTTCTTATTAGTGAGTTGTCAAGAAGGTAGACAGTGGGGCAGCCACAATCTTCCTCAGTTCTTTTAATATGCTGGGGTGATTTCCATCCAGTCCCATAGCCTGTCCATCTTCAGGTCTGTAGGTCCTTTCAGCACTCTACCTAAAAATGGACCTGTGTTCACCACCTCCCCACCCTATCACTGCTTCTCAGTGGTAGTCCGTCCCTTACTGTGAAGATTGATGAAATACCTGTTTAAAATGTGTTTTTTCTTGGTCTGCTTCTGCACAGTCTTCTTCTTTTGCCTTTTAATTCTTACTATCCCTCTCCTTGTTTTCCCCTTCTCATTTATGTACCTGAAAAAGTCTTATTCCCTCTAGCAAGCCCTTGGCAGTCTTTTTCCTCTGTCTGAGCCTTTGCACCCCTCACGCCCCTCCTTCTGCTTCTCTAGATAAATCTCCCTGTCCTCTTTGTTTCTATACTGTACTCTTAAATGCAACACTTTTTTTCTTTTACCACCTTTGCAGTTTCCTTGGAGAACCATAATGGTCTCCTTTTCCTTCTGTTTTTCTTACTTCCTTCTCGCATATGTTGTTGCTTAGTTATGTTCTCCTTATTTTCCACCACTATGCCTCTGCCCCTCCTTGGCACTCCTCCACTCCTCTTAGACAGCTGTTGAGATAGTCACCATTTCTTTAAAATCCCCTTCCTAAAGTCCAGGACCTCATCCTCATGTGGTTCACCTGTGCTCATGTCTTATGTTGAACCACACCGTACAGTGATCACTGTTACCAGCGGACTGCCCACTGTGATGTCTTAAGTGCTGTCCCTGTTTGCAAGCACCAGGTCCAGCACTTCATTGTCTCTAGTGGCTTCTTTGACTAAAGAAAAGCCCCTTGCAGGAGTCATAGATGGCTCTGCTCCTTGCCGAAGCTGCATTCAGAAGGCTTCACTCTACATCTGGCAGATTGAAGCTGTCATCTAGCGACACCTTCTCCATAATTGCCATTCTGATTATGTTTTCCCCAAGTGCCTTCTCCATCTCCTTACCTTGTCCTGAGGGTCTGTACACTACACCAGTATGGATATTGTACCTGAATCCTTCTCCCGGTTGACTCATAGTAATTCCAGCCCCTCATGTTCCTCCTTGTGCCCCTGTACTCTGTGGCCTTATACCCTGCCACACATATAATGTAACTCCTCCTCCATCCCTCCCTGTTTTGTCTCTCCTGAACAGAGTGTATCCTGGTATATTAATTTCCAAGTTGCGTTACTCAGTATACCACAACTATTTAATAACCACTAAATCTAGATTAGCCTCCACCATGGTGACTTCCAGGTCTGGAATTTTGTTTCAAGTCTCCATGCATTTAGTGCACATTGCTTTCCAAATACCCCCAATCTGCTACTGTGCTTCTCCCTCCCACTCATACCAGTTTTGTTTCTCTTAACTCACCCTTTCCTTTATTACTTTTGACGATCTGGACCCCATTAATCCTATGTCCTCCCCTAGCTGTGCTGTATTCCCATTTTCTTCGTTCCTGTCTCTTTCATTTTGCACTATGTTCAGTATGTTCATCAGCAACATTGGTGAGGGAATCTGGGGTAGGATGTGTCTCTTTGTAGTTGACACAAAGCTCTGTGGGAGGGTGGATGCCAATGAGGGAATCGAGAAATGCAGAGTGACTTAAAATAGCTAGAGGGGTGGTCTAAAGTTTGTCAGTTAAAATTCAATGCCAGAAAGTGCATGGTGGTGCACTTAGGGAACAAGAACCCCAGGATAGAGTACTGGATGGCTGGGGTGAGACTTAGCACTATGACTGAGGAACAGGACCTTGGAGTTTATTTATTCTTTGTTGACCAGGTAGGTGCACTGGCACCAGACAGCTTTTCAAGTATGGCCTGGATACCACAATTACAATGTGAGAACAGCAAAAATATGATACGTTATATGATACAGTAACAGAAGCAATCAAGGGTAGATTCAGGCACCAGACTCTATGTGCTTAGTCTGTGCAGTAGCATACTGTGATCAACCATGTCAGACGCTTTGGTCAGGTCTATAAACACTGCACCTGTCATCAAGACCTTGTCCATAGCTCGGTAGACTGAGTCCGTGAAGCTGACCAAAGCAGTGCAGGTTTCATGGCCCTTCCTGAAGCCATGCTGCTTTTTGTAGAGAAGCTTGTGCTGGTCTAGGTAATATGTTAGTTGGTTCTGGACTCTTCTGTCTTGTACCTTGACTAGGACTGAGAGGACAGAGATGGACATATAGTTATCCAGGACAGTGCTTTTGCCTTTCTTAAATAAGGGCACCACTGTGGCTGACTTCAGATGACAGGAACTGATCAAGTCTCAAGGAAAGGTTAAAATGTTGGTAATTACTTAGCAACACTGCCAGCAGATTCATCCAGCACTTTTCTGCAAGCTGCAATGTTGGATAGTCAGTTTAAGTTGAAATCACCCAGTGCTACTCAGTGTGACCCAGTGTGGGTGCTATCCATGCCACATCTTGAGGTCTTCGACACCTGTTTTGGGGAGGGGTTGAAAACATAGCGTAGATTAAGTTCCTTAATACCTAGAGTCAATTGCAGTACCAACCATTCGCAGGGCAGTCAAGGGAGTAGAATAAGGGCGAGGGACCTCTGTGTCCAGCTCTGATTTAACGAAGCATAGGACACTGCCTCTTCTTTCGCCCATTTGTCTTTCACTGTGGCTAATGTAGTTAGCAGTGCAAACTCAGAGTTTCTGACGCGTGGCCTCAACCAGCTGTCTGAGATGGCAAGCATGTGTGGGTTATGTGCTATGACAAGGGCCTATAGCTCAGCCATCATAGGGACTTCGTTACATGTGTTAAAGAGCAGTTTCTTAGCTGCCAAGTTGCGCTCCCTCAAACACATACTATAGCTCACCTGGCCCAGAGTTGATTGCCATAAATAATTCTTTTTTTTTCTCTAGCCATTGTAAAAGTTGTAGCCCTCATAATTTTCCTTCAGCCAAAAATTGAGCCACTTCTCAAGCTGTCGACATGCCCCTGCAGGCACATGCAGTTCAGAGCTGTTAGAAATGAAGATTGGATAAAGGTTCCATTGATACTTGAATGGGGGCGATTATCTAAATATTTATTAGTATTTAGAGTTTTTAATAAATCAAAGCATCACCGACCAACGAGGGTACCTGCTAGTCGAGCTGTCGCCGCTTTGATTTATTAAAATTAACCTAAATGCTAATAAAATGTTAGGTAAATCACCCCATTCAGGTCAATGGAGCCCTCGCACACGGTCTTTTTTCTGACATCACAAAATTTGGCTCTCTGTGCCTCCATGGGGCGGTTTGGCAGCTTGAGGAAAGTGGCCTGCTTTTGGCTGCGATGTCCATGTTGAAAATTATTTAGGCTACAACCTTTTACAATGGTTGGAAAAAGGGAATTATTTATGGCAAGCACCTCTGGGCCAGGTGAGCTACAGTATATAAGTTTACGGAAGCGCTACTAGGAAGCTGCTCTTTAAGATGCATTAGCCTTAAAACAACAGGCCCTTGATTGCCAAGTGGTTTGTCTACTCAGGAAGGCAGAATTAGCCGGAGGGGGTGATCAGGCAGACCCAATAAGGAGTAGCCAGGGATATTGAATAACCAGGGTGTTGCACAGGAGCCACTGAGAAAATATATTACTCCAGAGTTTGCAAGTTGAATTGCAGTATATTCAGGCTTGTAACATGGCAAAGAAGAATGGACACTTCTCATTGGCCAAAAGACGCCACCTGACTGTGGATGAATTCTCAATTAATCCATGGTTGCCCTCTAGAGCGAGCGCTCTGTGTTGGGGAATTGGGTGTCCTCAAGAGCATGCCCTGTTGCAGACGACCTGCACTGCTTTCAATCGCTGTGAGTTAGGACCATCCATGTTTCTTTGCCATGTTACAAGACGCATTAGTAAAACAACATTTTCAGTAGGAGTATCAGAAAAGTAGGTGTTAGAGATTGGTAAATTCTGGAGAGGCAGAGAGGTTCAGTTATGAGGTAGGCAATATTGATCTCTTAGTTGCTCACTGGGAAGGGCTAGAGTTTGTGAAAAGCCCAGGAGCTGGTAGGCTGTTATGTTGTGCTCCTGGGTAAAAAGCAGCTACAGTAGGTGACAAGGTCAGACTTTGTAAGAGTAGAAGGTAGGCACAGGATGGGTGAAGAAGGGTGGCAACACTTGTGTACTGTGTGAGCACTACACACTGCAAGCAGACACAGAGACATATGGGGAGCCGAGCAGTGTTCCTATTCACTTAGAAATATACGTGGAATCACGTAGTTCCTCTGGAATTCACGCATACTTCCTATGGCAGGAAGGTGCAGGCTGCACGATGGCTTTTGTGCCCCATTGAAATCGGGCCTGAGGGTTCTGCTTTGTCAGCAAGGAAGCAACATTGCGCAGAAGAAGGTATGAGAGACTGACAGCCTGTAAGATAGGCCCACGCCGGACTCGGCACCAGCAGGAATGCTAGTATGAAAGGAGTGTTCTGGTCATGTTGCAGTACCCTAGACGCTATGCAGGTCACAGTGAGGAAGAGTGGACTGTGAAGCAGTCGGACACTAAAAGAAAGAAATTGGGTATGTGAGGGAAAACTAACAGAAGCTTACCACTCGTAAATTAGAAGAGAGAACAAAGAAGTGCCATACTCGCTTGAGCTGGGCATGCTGCTTGGTCTGGGGCTGTTAGTCCTTTGAAGTAGTGAACAACAACTAGGAAGAACTGCACTCTGGGACACTGACGTGGTGAGTGTGGTGAGATAAAGCCATACCTTGTTGTTCGCTTTTTCCAATTTCTGTCCCCACCCCGACTCAGGCACTGTACCCAACAGACCATCTGCAGAGCGACCTTTGGAGGAACCCCCATGCTGCCATGTAGCTTACCCCTCTGGCGGGGGACCCGATTGGGGAGTAGGCAGCCATGGCCTTCAAACCACCCCCTCCCTTAGTACCTTAGTCCTTGTTGGGATCCTCTCCAGAGACTCTCCAGCCAGTGGCAAGGGCCTACCTAGCCCTCTGATTGTTGTCGTGCTGGGCGGGGCATTTTTCTTGCATACTCTCTCCCAGAGACGTGGCGGCACTTGACGCCAGGCTAACACCAGTGTCCGACATGCCCCACCCCCTCTGTAAAACCTGGGCATGCCGAACCTCCAGCTTCCACTAGAGGTCGATCATGCACCGAGCTATGGTTCCTCCTCCCTCTGAAGGAGATGAGCAGTTCAAGGATGCTCAGCTCTCCTCCCCAAGGTTGCCCTCCGCAACCTGAGTCCTGCTCCTAAACCCAGGTCGCTACTGCCGCTACGGCAGGCTATTTGCTACCTTATTGTTCTAATTATATTTTATGTTATTTTATGTGTTATACCATCACAGACACCCATGGTGGCTAGTGTAACTTGCAAAAGGATCATGGGTACAAAGAAAGCCATGGGCCCCAAAATTATGTAATTTCTTGTTAGTAGGCAAAGAAACTATCAGCTTCTAGCCAGAGACTGGATTTTGATGAAATCATTTAAAAGGGAGACAAAAGAATAATTACAGAGCTGGAAGGCCAGGCATACATTAGTGTCTGAATAGCCCTCAGCATCTAGTGGTGCCATTTTATCTGGATCTCTTTTGTCCTGAAAAGGCCTACCCTGAGTTAATCTAGTTACAGCTAAATGGCCTAGCATTTTAAGTAAATGTGCTGAGTGTAGCTTAATTACAGCCATTTCAAAGGGAGTTGGGGTGATGGTCTCCTACAATTCTGGTTTAGACTAACTGACCTCTGAGCCCTTTTTCTCTCATATATTCAGAGATAAACATTTGTTTGTAATAAAATACTAAAAGCTGATAGGTGTATAGCCATGGAGATGAAATGTTAGAAGTTGCTGGGCAAGTCAGTATTCACTGGACCTGCCCTTTGAGAAGACCATAAAACAGGAGTGCTAAACTTGATCAGTGCCTTTGCTTGTGAACTTTTGCCTGTTTGACTTTTGTTTGAAAGATTGCATTTGGGACCCTGTCTGCTTAGAGAGAGCAGAGACCATTTCTTTTCAAGGCATTCTCCTGGACCACAAGAGGTAAGACTTTAGCTGCCACTTTAAGAAGTCTTTGCACTTCAAATTCGCAACTAAGAACTTGAGGAGGTAGAACTTCCAAACTAGAATTTTCAAAGTTTCATTTTTTTGTATACTTCCATTTTATTTTCCATATTCTGTAGCCAGTGTCTAAAATTATTCATCTTTCAGTTAGCATCTTTTTTTTTTTTTTTTTTCAGTAATTAATTAGGCAGAGTCTTTGTGTGTATTGCTTTGGAAGGGTTGTTCAACTATACTACGCCAGTGTGACTGCTTTAAGGGTCAAACACTACCAAAGTAAAGTACCACAAGGGACTCTGGATGAAAGAACGGAGGAAATTTGAAAGGTGTCAGGAGGGTCTGTGAGGGTTTGAATCGGGTCTCTGCATTTCTAGGAAAGACTCCATATAGGGTTGTTGGGCATCCCCCAAGACCTATACATGACTGTGGCTTTTCTGGTTCATTGTGCGTGCGGAGAAGAGGGTTCTCTCCCAGGAACACAGACTCAAGACTGTATTTGCACCCCTCACACAGAGAGGGCATCCTCTCATGCATATTCAGTTTTGAAAACAGCGAGCATGCTGAACGGACAGAGGAGGGGTATCCCTGACCCAGATCACAACGGGATTCACTGTAGTCCAGGGAATTCCAGCCCCACAGCAGTGAGCTTGTGACAATTTGGTGAGCTGTGGTGCGATTGGTGGAACTGTTCTAACAACCACACACAAAGAGGGCAGAAAATTGGAAAAGGAAAAATTGGTTACAGGATATAGTTCCCTACCTGTTCTTTTTCTTTTTTTTTTTTGCTGCAAGTAAAGGCAGACTAGCAGTAGTGTGGAAGGAAGATGACTTCCAAGCACAGCAACTACAGTGTAGAAGAGCTGAATCAGCTGTGCCAGGAGGGAAGGGTCCAGAATGAGGGTGAAGCAAAAGAACCTCATGGAGGCTCATGTGGCAGCTGATGAGCAAGCAGTTGCCCAGAACCTTGAATCACAGCCAGTGACTGAAGGGACCAGACCTTGGGTGTGGGGTGCCAAGGGACATCGCCGGTGTCCAGTCCCAGAGAGGAGGACAGCAAGACCAGAGAGGACCCGGAACTACAGCACCAAGTGAAGCCCACCTCAGATCCTGAGCTAGATAGGCTAAAACTACAATTTGAGCTGAGGAATTGGAACTTGCTGACAAACAGCGTGAAAGGGAACGGGAGCAGAGAAAGTTCAAGCCCAGCAGCAGAGGGAATTCAAACAGAGAAAGTTTGAAATGGAGATGCAGGAAAAGAAGTGCCAGAGGGAGGCTGAGGAACAGCAGTGCCAGAGAGAGTTTGAACTGGAGAGGCTAAGACTCCAACGACAAGCGCCAGAGGAGGTAAATGGTGGGGGTGAACCTGAAACTCCAGGGCTGGGGTACAAATGAAATCCAAATTAATTACTGAATTTAAAAGGAGGAGGATATGGATGCATTTTGAATTTGTTTGAAAAGGTCTGTGTCCAGCCAAGATGCCCAGGGAGCCTGGAGCTTTCAGCTATCCCCGCTTGATTACTGGAAAAGGGCATGAGGCACTAGGCCAAATGGATAGTGAGGACAGTAGAGACTGTGAGAAACTTAAAACTGGTTTACTTAAAAATGTGAACTAACTCCTGAGGCCTACAGGGTTAAGTTCCAGAACTCGAAAAAGCCCTGACATGAGCTTTAAGGAACTCACCACAAAGCAACGTAAGTTTTTGAAATGGTGGGGGGGTGGGAAGCATACTCTGTGGGGAAAATTGAGGAGGTTGTGTTATTAGAGCAGTTCTTTTGAGCTTGCCAGCGGAGTTGAAAACCTGGCTAGAGGACTAAGATCCAAAACAGCACAGCAAGCTGCTGAGCTCTCGTGTTGCTATCCCAGGAGCAGGCCTGCTCTGAAAGAAGCCGGGGAGCAGGTGCTGCAGGGCAAAAGGAAAATATGCCTTCAGGGCAGCTAAAACCTTATACATAGGACATGAGGACAGAGGGAGGGGGCGGCAGGCAGCTTGTTCCCCAGGGGCATCGTGAGTGGTTGTTCAAGGTCGCTCATGATATCCCCATGTCCGGATATCTGGGCATCACTGCGCTCATGCAGTGATTAGCCCAACTTCACCCAGCAGGTGAAGGAATATTGCAGGTCTTTCACTGGTGTCAACAGATAGGGGAGGCAGGTAGTAAACAAAAGCTGCCCTACTTCCCGTACCCATTATGGAGAAGCCATTCCAGAGAGTAGAAATGGATATTGTGGGACCCTTGAATACCCAAGCTTCTCTGGAAAAGGTTTATCCTGATGGTATTGATTTACTCCCCGATACCCAGAGTCGTGACACCACCCTGTACCAAGAGGCGGTCGCCTCTCATCAATTAAAGCAGACAAATAATAATAATAATAACTTTATTTGTAAAGCGCTTTTCCAGAAGACCAAGGCGCTGAATATAAAACATATACAAATGACACCTTTAACAGTCCATAAAATCTAGTTAAAATAGATTTTCCCGTAATACAAATTTCAACAGCAGCATAACATTAATAACTAAAACTGTCAGCACTATCAGTTAAGGCTGACCTAAATAAATAGGTCTTGAGGGCTGACTTTAACCTTTGATGGTCAGGAACCCTCACCCAACGAGGTAGAGAATTTCACAGGGTAGTGGCTACGTAAGCAAAGGAACAAGCCCCAGATGTCTTCAAATGCAGCCAGGGAATCTCTAGCAATCCCTCGTCAGTGGATTGGAGCAGACGGAGGGCAGTAGGCAAAGGAGATCAATCAGATAGCAGGATCCTTGCCCTTGTATGGCTTTATAGATAGGCAAACTGACCTTGAAGTGATCCGCCTGTGTACAGGCAGCCAGTGCAGTCCAGCGAGCATAGGTATAATGTGACTGGTTCTAGAAGTACCAGTTACAAGCCTGGCCACCGCATTCTGCACCACTTGCAAGGGTTGATATCAACCCCTCGTAGCCCTAGGTACAGAGTGTTGCAGTAGTCAAGGGTGGTCACAAAGGCATGGACCAAGGTGTAAAGATCATTGGGAGGAACCAGGTGCTGCACCTGGGTGATATTCCTCAGATGAAAAATGAAGTTTTGACAACAGCCAATACCTGAGATTTCAGGGTTAGCTCATTATCAGAAATAATGCCCAGGGTACGCACCTGATGTGAGGCAGCCAGCTAAGCATCCCGAGCCAAAGCCCAGATGACTGTCCAGTCAACATACCCGCCGTCTGATGATCTGGAGTCCACCACCAACACCTCAGTCTTATCTGGATTAAGCCCCAGCCAGCTGGCACTCATCCAGTCCTGAATCTCGGAGAGACAGTTGTTAAATACTGAGATCACATCCTCCTGCCCAGGTACAGAGGACAGGTACAGCTGAGTATCATCTGCATAGCAGTGAAAACTCCAGCCATACCACCTAACAATGTCTCCCAATGGGCATATACACTCGAAAGCAACACGGGTGCCAGAATGGAGCCCTTCGAACACCACAGGATAGGGGAAGAGCGTCAGAGGAATAAATCCCAGTGACCACTCTCTGAGTCCTACCCTGGAGGAAAGAGCTAAACCATCCGAGGGACCCATTCAGATAGTCCACAGATGAACTGCAGGTGCTCCATAATAGCACACCATAGTCCACAGTGTCAATGCCTAGAGAGAACTAAGATGGAACAAGACCTCCGATCTCCTCGCTATTAGAGAGATCATTTAGCACCTGGACAAGAGCTGTTGCGTACTATGTCTCTTCCTAAATCTGGACTGAGAGAATCATAGACATTGTGTGTGGCAAGATGGTCATCCAGCTACAGGCGAACCACCTTCTCTCAGTAACCTTGCCCACAAAGGGCAGATTAGAGACAGGTCTATAGTTGGCAGGACAATCTGGGTCAAGGAAGATTTTTTCAGGAGCGGTCACAGGACTGCCTCCTTTAGGGATCGAAAGATCCCCCTCTCCAATGAACTCCAGACTATCTCTGCAAGGATCGAGACGATCTCATCCACGTAACTCACTAGGAGTCGTGGTGAGGCCCGGATCCAAACTACAGCTGGATGGCCACAAAGTCTGGATGACCCTCCTAATGTCGATGAGTTCAGCTGGTTAAAGTCCGTCCAAATAAACTGGTGTTTGTGACCTCCCAACCAACCACACTAACACCCTTGGAGGTGTGCTGGCTAATCTCGGACCTGATGGCAGCAACCTTATCAGCAAAAGTTGTACAAACTCATCACTACTTCTTAAGAAAGTTCCCACAGACTGAAGACAGATTGGTTTGGTACAATCTGTCCACAGTCTGTAAGAGCTGAGCAGGTCGATTTTGTGCAGTGGCAATCTTCCTGGACAGAATTCTGCCTTCTTCACGGGTGATTGTTGATTGATAGATTGTATAATGTTCCGTTAATCTAAGCCTGTCACCCTTCAGGCCTGATTTCCGCCAGGCCCCCTCTCTAGCCTTTGACCCACTTTCTTAACTCCTTCAAGGTCCCATCAAACCATGGAGACATTGAACGGAGGGTGAGGGGCACACGTGAACAGGAGCAATAGAAAGAGCAAGACAAAGTGGCAACACCTTGCTAGGGATTTTCTCCTGGGTCAGGTTTCTGCAGGAGGTTATCTCTGATCAAGAGGACAACTTCATGTTGGACATGATGAAGTCTTTGTGGGAGAAGTGTGGGTGGTGCAGAGACACACGGCATCTTATCACCCACAAGCCAGTTGGCTCATGGAAGGTTCAATGGTACCCTGAAATCGATGCTCCAAGCATTTGCTGAACAGCACGGAGGGACTGGTTAAAATACCTTCCCCACCTGTTGTTCGAGATACAGGAGGTACCCTAAGAGTCAACAGGGTTCTCCCCTTCAACCTTATATATGGACGGGGGTATGGGGCCCATAGACTTGATCCGCAAGACTGAGAAGGCAAGCACGTCTCCCAGGGAGCTCCCATAGTGGAGTATGTACTTAAGTTCAGGGAGAAGCTGGAAGGAGCTTGTGGGGTGGCCCAAAGCAACCTGTCAGCTGCCCAGCAGAAACAAACTGGTATGACAGCAGGCTAGAGCTCGCTTGTACAGTGCAGGTCAGGAAGCAATAAGTTCTCATTCGAGTCCGGAAGGACAAGCTGCAGGGCGAGTGGGTGGGTCCATACAAGGTAGTCTGACAGATCAATGACGGAACTATATTGTGGAACTGCCTGACAGGAAACATACTTCATAGGATGTACCATGTCAGTATGATGAAACCATATATAAATAGGGCCGACATGATGTTTGTAATGTATAGTCCTGGGGAGACGACTGACGAGGAAGACCTCCTCCTGGGCTTGCTAGAGGAAAGCAAGCAGGAGTCATCTGTAGAACCAATCAAGCTGTCACCCCAGTTGACCCAAACAGACCATGGAAGTGAGGGAGGTTTTGAGGACTTTGCCCTTTATTTATGGCCAAGCCCAGACGAACCCCCTCAGCCACCCATGGCTGGAGTTCGGGACATAAGCACCCATATGATAGACAGCCTATGGGGTGTCTGAGGCCATCTACAGGACATTAAGAGGAAGGTGAGGAAATGCTGGATTTAGGGTAATCCAGAAATTTCACAGTCCCTGGGCTCGCCTACAGTCCTCATCCTCAAGCTGGATGGGTCTACTTTCGCCTCTGTGTGGACTATCATGGACTCAATGCAGTCATGAAGTCTGACACCCACCCAATGCCATGGACGGACAAACTACTAGACAAACTGGAAGGGGTGACATACCTACCACAGTTGACTTGGACAAAAGGATACTGGCAGGTGGAGTTAACTGCCAGAGCTAGGGAACGGTCAGCCTTCATCACCCAATTGGAATATTTGAATTCTGGGTAATGCCTTTTGAATGAAGAATGCCCTTGCCACATTCCAAAGGTTGGTCAACCAGATGGTACAGGGTATTGAAGAGTATGCAGTGGCTTATCTAGATGATATTGCCATCTTCGGTACCAGCTGGAAAGAACACTTGTCCCATCTGAGGGTAGTGTTGGGCAGGATACAGGAGGCAGGATTAACTGTCAGATCTGAAAAGTGTCAGGTGGTCAAGGCTGAGGTGTCATATTTGGGACATGTAGTGGGAGGCACAACTATGTCCAAACCAGGCCAAGACAGAGGCCACTGAGGTATGGCCCATGCCGGAGACCAGAAGCAGGTCAGGAGCTTCCTTGGGACTACAGGGCGCTACAGAAAATTCATACCAAATTACAGCACCCTGACAGCTCCTCTATCTAGCTTGTTAAAAAAAAAAAAAAAAAAAGCAACCCAAGAAAGTAAAATGGGGCCTAGCATGTAACAGGGCCTTCACACAGCTAAAAGCCATACTATGCAATGCCCCTGTGCTTTTAGCCAGCCCAGACTACACTAGGCTATTTGTGGTGCAGATGGATGCCTTGAATGTAGGGATTGGTGCTATCCTCAGCCAGATATCCCAATAGGGTAAGGCACACCCATTGTATACCTTAGCAGGAAGCTACTTCCCCAGGAGCAGGCGTACACTGTGAAAAAGAATGCCTTGCCCTGTTGTGGACGCTAAGAGGCTAGAGTCCTACCTCTATGGGAGGTGCTTGAGTGCCAGACAGACCACAACTCCCTGGTGTGGCTAAACCAAATGGGAAAGACAAATGGGAGACTCCTTAGATGGAGCATTGCAATACAAGCCTGTGACATGGACATTAAACATTGGTCAGGGTCTGCTAATGCCAATGCAGATGGCCTATCCTGCCAGTTGGAATAAGGGACAGAACTGGTGGAAACCCTTACTAAAAAGGCGTGTTCCCCAGGTTCTGTTAAGGAGGGAGGAGTGTGGCAAGATAAGACTGTATCTCATTGTTCTAATCATATTTTATGTTATTTTGTTGTGTGTAATAACATCACAGATGCCCATGGTGGCCCAGTGTAACTTGCAAGGGATCATACAAACATCACAGAATGTGCCAGCAGAAACAGACCACCCGGTCTATCTAAGTCTGCTCGAGTGTGTAGCTAGCATCTCTAGTTTGCAGCTGCCCCACCCCCCATTTGTCATCCCACTGCCACCCCCACCTCACCCACCCTCACTACCCCTGTTCCCTGTCCCATGCCCTTTGAAGCTGTTCACAGATTTATATGATACCACCCATTCTGGTTGGGCATTCCATTTGCTACCATCCTCTGTGAAATAGTGTCTCCTCATTTCTTTCCTAAGTCTTCCCCCTCTCTTCTTATCCCATGCCCCTGTTGACCCTCCCTCCTTAACTTAAAGACCCCATCTGCCCCATGCTTATTGATTACCCTCAGATACTTGAATGTCAGTAGCAGCAGTGGTTTAAGGTTCTGAGCTGCAAATCTGGTAACATCCAGCAGACCAGACCTAGGTTTGAATCCCACAGCTTTCACTTACATACTGTGTGACCCTGAGCAAGTCACTTAACTCCCTGTGCTCCCCAGGATGCACCTGCAAAAGCATTCAGGTGTACTACCCTGGTTAAACAACAAAAAAAAAAAAAAAAAAAAAAAAATTCCCCCTGTCCCTTCTGTCTTTCAGGGTGTACATATTCAGGTCTCTCGGCCTGCTGTCATAGTCTGTCCCTTCCATTCCACATATCATCTTTGTTGCCCTCCTCTGCACCCCTCCAGTAACCTGATATCACGCTTTAGGTATGGCCTACAAAACTGCACACAGTACTCTAGTGCGCGCTCACAGCAACCTCTAGAGGGCAAGATCAGCTCTTCACCCAATGAAACCCCCTCGCTATGCACCCCAGCATTTTGTTCTGCTTTTGCAGCCTCCTGCACTGGGTAGTGTTATCCATGGTCCCTGTTATCATTACCCCAGGTCCTTCTCCTCCTCAATGATCCCCAGCTTAATCCCTCCCCGTCAGTATTCTCTCCTTGGTTCTTCACCCCAAAGTGCATAACTTACACTTCTTTGCATTGAACCCCAGCTGCCACCTCTGTGACTACTACTGTAGCTTGCTTAGGGTCCCCTGCAGCTGCTTCCATCCCTCCTCTCCATTCACCACTGCTCCAATTTTGGTGTCGTCAGCGAACAGACTTATCTTGCTCACCACCCCATGTACAATGTCTGATATGAAAAGCCCAAAACACTGGCTCCCAACACAGAGCCCTGTGGCAACCTACTTGTCACCGGCCTCGGAGATGAGAGCTCCTCTCACCACCACCCATTGCAGCCGTCCACTCAGTCAGCTTGTAATCCAGTTCATCATTTTTCCCCTACACCAGTTAGCTTGTCCCTAGCCGCCATGAGGCACCGAATCAAGGCCTTGCTGAAGTCCAAGTAAAGAACATCCACCGTATGACCCTTATCCAGCTCACTTGTCACCCAGTCATAATATTGTATGAGGTTGGTTTGACAAGACTTCCCTGAAACAAAACCATGCTGCCTCACATCCTGGGCCATTGTCCTCTAGGGTATGATCAGCAGTCTTTCCTCTAGTGTTGTCTCCATGAGTTTGCACACTACGGAGGTGAGACTTACTGGACGATAATTACCTAGTTCATCCCTTGTGTAATGGTACTACATGTGCCATCCTACAGTCCAGTGGCACACACATCCCGGACTCCAGTGAGGTGCTGTCACAGATCTGCCAGCGGCTCCGCCATCTCCCTCAGCACCCTGGGTGGACACCCATCCGGCCCTGGTGCCTTGTCTACCTTCAGTGCCCTCAGTCCCTCTAGGACTCTACTTGCCTCAATTTTTCCATTTGTTGCCTCCTCCCCTGTCCCCACCGTCCCCAGCCCATGGTGGTAGCGGTCCCTCCTTTTTCTTCTAGAACACTGAGCAAAAGTATTCATTCAGTGCTTCTGCCTGCTCTTCACCCTTTTCCGCTCCACTCTCCATCCTTTTTATACTCACTATTGTCTCCTTTGCACTTTATTTTCTCCATGATGTATCTGAAAAGTCCCCTTCCGTTAATTCCTTGCGCTAATCTCAGCTCCCTCTGGGCCTTGGCTTCTCTACTTTTCTGGTCACCTCCTGGACCATCTTGCATACCCTCCTGTCTGCTTCCTTCCCCATCCTTCTATACCTGTGGTGCGCCTCTCATTTTGCTCTTACCACCTCCACTACCTTGCTGTTCAACCAGCATGGTTTTCTTGCTCTGCTTCTCTACTTCTGTGTCTTGGTGCAGGCTTCTGTTGCCTCTGTAATCCCCTGTTTAATAATATCCCATTTCTGCTCTGCATCCATCTCCTGCCTTATGCCCTCTAGTTTCCCTTTCAGTACTTCCTGCAACCTCCCAAAGTCTCGCCCCTGAAGTTTACTACCTGAGTAACTGATTTCTCTGGCTCCCCACACATCGTGGATATTAAACCACACTGTTTGGTGATCGCTGTCGGCTAGTGGGTCCTCCACCTTTATTTCCTTTACTGCCTCCCCATTCGACAACACCAGATCTAAAATGTTCTTAGCCTAGTAGGTATACTAACCAACTCTGTCAGGAGACCTCCTGGATTGGCGCTCCAGGAGCACTTGCTCCCTAGCACTGGAGGTGGCCGGAATGCCCCAGTGAACCCCGGCAAGTTGAAATCCACCACGATGACCACCTTCCCTTTTCTACATACCTTTTGATTTGTCCTGCTAATTCTGTGTCAGGCTCCTCAGACTGGGACGGTGGCCTGTATACCACCCCAAACCTCAGTTTCCTACCTTGAGTCTAGGAGCTGCAGCCAGGTTGCCTCTGTTCTCCTTTCTTCCACCTCGTCCCTTGTGCATTTGATCCCATCCTCACGTAGACTGCCACCCCACCGCCGCTTCCCTTCCTTATGGTCCTTCCTGTATACTTTGTATCCTGGGATTACCAGATCCCAGTCACGGTGCTCAGTTGCCCACGTTTCTGTGACAGCTGCAATATCCAACCTCCACACTGCTAAGAGTGCCTGTAGCTCAGCAGATTTGTTGCCTAAGCTTCTTGCATTCAGCGAGACCACCCTCCATCCTGCCCCTTCCCTTCATTGGCCTCCATTTTTTCCTTTTACTCCCTCCTTTTTAGGCTGCCCCAGTCCTTCCCTGCTAGCCTGGGGTAGGCTGTGACTCCACTCTATTGGATCCCTGGCTGCCTGCTGTCCATTTGCCACCCCATCTAGTTTAAATCCACCTTTGTCACAATATATCTCCCCAGTCTTTGCTTTAATACCTCATTCCCTCCCAGCTCAGGTGCAGCCTATCCCTTGCAAACAGGTTGTTATTATCCCAGATACTGCCCCAGCCACCCACAACCCCATATCCCTAGTTTGACACCATTCTACCAACCATGTGTTCAACTTCCTAATCCTCTCCTTTCTCGCTGTGCTTGTGCAGGGTACTGGGAGCACTTCAGAGAATGCCACAGACTCCCCAGTCTCCTGGCACAACCTTCCCACTTCCTCAATTCTCTCCCTGTTACCTCCACCATTTCCCGCTTAGGTCATTTGTCCCCACATGTATCACAATGTGTGTATTCCTCCCACCCCTCTTACGCACTTAGGATTGCCTGTCCTGCCTTGTCCGCCTTTAATCCTGGTATGGACTCCACCCATATCTCACTGTGTCTCTCCCCTTGCTGCCCGAGTCCCCCAACACAAGCACACCTCCTCCCTCCTCTTTCCTTGTGCCCATCACCCAACCCCCACCCAGGTTCTCATTTCTGGGCCACTCAAGATGATGCTTTTACAGTGTGTCTCAGTGTCTTCCCCGCCTCTTCTCAATTGAGACTCCTCCCTCCTCCTGTTTGATTGACAACCTTCCGCTTCCTCCTCACCTCTCTGAGTATTATCCCTCCTTCATGCCATGCTCTATTCTTTCCACTAGGAATTCCCTCTGTCCTTTCTCTTTGTGAGTACTATCCTTGTGCAATCTCCTCCTGCATCCTCTCTCCCATGTGTTGCTAGTACAGCAAACATGTTCCCTCTTCCTTGCCTTATTGTCTGTTTCCTCCTCCCTCCTGCTGCTCCTTTTTTTTCCAGGTCCTACTAGAGTCCACCCTTCATCAACTGGGTCTTGTCTACTGTACCTCCTCCCTGACCTCTGCCTTGCCCACTGTTCCTTCTCTGTGGTGCCCCCACAAAGCTCTCAGATGTCAGCCCTCCTATCGACGCAATCCTCCCTCCTCCCTCAACCTCCTCAGCTCTCTGCCAAGCCACTGAACCTCTTCTTCAAGCCTCCTTAGCCTGTGGAATATTGGGCACTCTCCTAGCCTCCACAGTATGTTCATCTGCATTGCTGCCCCACAACCATTGCACCTACAATCCTATTCGTGGTCCACATACTACCTATACAGCCTTTCTACACCACTCTTCCTACAGCAAATAGAATTAACTAATCCTAGCCCAGCCTCTAACAGAAATTGTTATCCTAAATGCCTTGCACGCAGCATAAGATTGCCAACTACAGTACTAACTGGAAACCACAGTCCTACTCATAAGAACTATAGATCTACTCATCACGCTTTATATGTTTATATGTCCTTAAGACTTGGCTCATATGGCTATTCCTTGTTTCTTCCTTCCTGGCCTCTTCTGAGGGCTTAGATCAGTTTACAGTTCCCAAGCTCCTCCCTCACAGCCTTCAAACCCAACCCGCAGTGGTATTTCAGTATTAAGAAAGGCTGGTGGAAGGGCTTTACAGTCACTCCAGCCTCAGAAGCCTTTAAGCTAAATTCTACTTTAAGCTAAATTAAAAGAAATAAAACAATAACAAAACTTATAAAATCCAGCCACAGAAGACTTTAAGCTAAATTTAAAAGAAAATAAAACAATATCAAAACTTACAAAAATCCTCTATACGTTTACTCTCTCAACAGCAAGTAGAATTAACTAATCTGTCTCTCCTGTAGTTTAAAAATAACAGCAAAACTTACAGAAATCTTCTCCACAGCCAGCAAGCAGACTTAACCAACCCATTCTTGTGTACAAAGAAAGCCATGGGCCCAAAAAGAATAGGAAAACTTACAGAAATCTTCTCCACAGCCAGCAAGCAGACTTAACCAACCCAATACTGGATAGAAAGAAAGCCACGGGCCCAAAATGATGTAATTTCTTGTTATTAGCAGAGAAACTGTTAGCTTCTAGCCAGGTACTGGATTCAATCATTTAAAAGGTACTAGAATATTAAGCAGAGCTGGAAGGTCAGGAATACGCTTGTGTCTAAATAGCCCTCAGTGTTTAGTAGTGCCATTTCATCTGGATCACTTTTGTCCTGAAAAGGCCTACCATGAGTTAATCTAGTTACAGCTAAATGGACTAGCATTTTAAGTAAATGACTGTACTGAGTGTAGCTTAATTATTGTATAGCCATTTCAAAGGGGAGGGGCTGGATGGCCTCCTACAATTCTGGTTTAGACTAGCTGACCTCTGAGCCCTTTTTCTCTCATATTCAGAGATGAACATTTGTTGTTTGTAATGAAATACTATAAGCTGATTGGTTGCATAGCCAAGGAGATGGAATGCATGCCAATTGCAGGGCAAGTCAGTATTCTCTGGACTTGCTCTTTGAGAAGCCCATAAAACAGGAGTGCAAGACTTGAGCAGTGCTTTTGCTTGTGACCTTTGCTTGTTTGACTTTTAGGTGAAGACTGCATTTGGGATCCTGTCTGCTTAGAGAGAGCAGAGACAATTTCTTTCTCAAGACATTCTCCTGGATCATGAGGCAAGACTTCAGCTACCGCTTTTAAGAACACTTTGCACATCAAATGCAGCAACTAAGGATTTGAGGAGGTAAAACTTTCAAACTAGAATTTTCAAGTTTCAATTTTTTTGTATACTCCGTTTATTTTCCATATCCTGTAACCAGTGTCTAAAATTATTTTTTCTGTATTTTTTTAAGTAATTAATTAGTAAAGTTTTTGGCTTATTTTAAGATAATTCTGTCAGTGTCATTTGTGTGTGTTGGTTGGGAATGGTTTTTCAAACTATACGATGACTGTGTGACTGCTTTAAGGGCCAAACACTACCAAAGTAAAGTACCACTAGGGACTCTGTGGATGAAAGGAGGGAGGAAATATGAAAGATCTCAGGAGGGTTCTGTGAGGGTTTGAACCAGTCTCTGCATTTCTGGGGAAAGACGATATAAGGTGTTACAGGGCATCCCCTGAAGACCTATACATGCCTGTGGCTTTTCTGGTTCATTGTGCAGTGGGCAAGAGAGTTCTCTCCCAGGAACACAGACTCAAGATAGTATTTGCACCCCTTCAATGGAGAGAGGGTACCCCAGAATCCTCTGGCGACGTTCAGTTGTGAAACAGCGAAGGCTAAATGGTTAGAGCAGGGGGTATCCCTGACCCTGATCACAAGGGAATTCCTACAGCCCAGGGAATTCCAGCCCTGCCAGGAGTGGGATTGTGACAGTGAGTGTGAGAGGCAACAAGATAATGGAGACACATCACAGTATGCCATGCAAAGAAAATGTAATCCTGTAATTAATTAGCGTTCAATCCAAAACAAAACAAACCAACCAGCCTCTGACCATAAACCAGGTAATGTACTTTGATAGAGTGTTGTTTGAACTGCTAACTAATTTAAGCATTACATTTTCTTTTGCTTGGCATACTGGAGTGTGTCTCCATTATTTGGCTGCCTCTACACGCACCTACGCCAGTGTCCTGGAGTGCGGTTCTCCTAATTATTGTTCAGGTAAATAAGAAAGCAATGAACCTGACCCTGAGTTTGTTTTTAAATGGGGCTTGTTTTAGATAAACAAATAATTGTTTTGCAGAAGTAGAGGTGGTAGCCTGGTGTAACACTGACAAAGGTGGATGAAGTGGCTCTCAAGGGAAAAGTTTGTGATGTGGTCTTGGTACTGTCTTGTTAAATTGTTTGGGTGGGGTAGTGCCTACTTCAATATCCAGAATACAACTACAGGGCTGTGTGTGCCTTGCTAATAAGCCATCATTTTTTTTTTAAATAACCAGCTGCAGACTCTCCCCACCGAAAAACAGATTGTTTTGTGTGTTGCTCCAGATTTCCTTATAAAAGCACTTGCACCCCCAGAATTTATCTTGTACTGCCTAAAAATTTAGGCGAGGGTATAGTATATCCCCAGGGCTGAGGTCTCAGTGGAACACTGGAGCCGGGGACCGAGGAGTTCTCGGTGACAGTGAGAGCTCAGCTATTTTCGCCAGTAACAGCAAAGGCAGGCCCTGATACGCAACCCAACAACAGCATCTGTTCTTTATACCTTCCCTGTCGCCTTCTGTCATTCTGCCTACCTGTGCATTTCTGTTCAGTGAAGTGTGTGAGGGAGCGATGACGCAGGACTGCCCAGAAACCCTGCAATGCTGTCCACTACCCACTCAAGGGTCTTCAGACGCCATGTCTTCAAATGCCATACAACGGAACGAGCTTCACTGATTTTCCAACACTGTACTGCTGGTGTGCTGACTTACTGTGAGTAGGCAGAGGATGGGGATGGACGGCTCTCAGTGACATAGAGAGAGGCACAATGTGCGACCTGTGTGTGTCACTCCTGTCTTGTAATATAGCAGATGGGCCGTGAACAACAAGCGGCAGCTCAGTGCTTCCACTTCTTGTTCAGGGCTCATGCTTTGCCATGCTACAGTGCATTAACCCACTCGAGAGCATGGTTCTACTTGTGAATCCATGCCTGAGTGGTTGGAGCACTCTGCCTGTGGCCTTGTGTACCTCACAGGTGTGGATTAATTCTCAAGTGGAACCACGCTGTGTTGTGGTCAATGCTTACTTGTACTGGATTAAGAACCAGTCAAGGCAGCCTGTAGAGGGCTAGTTAGGCAAATCCCAGATAAGGAGCAGCCAGAAAAACACAACTACCTTGTGATTACCCCAGGGATTGTAGGAGCTACAAATTAAAGTGCAGCATAGTTGAAGCTTAACAATAAGTACAACTGTAGCTAAGCAGCAGGTTTGTGAGGTAAACTACATTATAAGCATGAGAGTAGAGCCTAGAGGGGGCATACTGAGGCAATCATCAGCATGTGTTATCAGTGACATCCTCAATCTAGACAATGTAAGAAGGTATTTAGCAGAGCGAGTAGGATGCTGGGATGTACTGGGAGGGGTATTGCTAGCAGAAGTGAGAGGTAATACTTGCCCTGTATAGATCCTTAGTGAGGCTATACTGTGAGTGCTGTGCAAGTTCTGGAGTCCTCACCTCAGGAAAGCTAGGGATAGGCTGGAGACAGTGCAGTGCAGGATAACAAAATGATTTGGGGCTAACAGGTCAGGTCCTTTGAGGAGTACCTCGAGGCACAGAACGTGTACTCACTGGAGACCAGAAGGAAGAGGGGAGATATGATAGAGAACTTCAAGTTCCTAAAAGGAATTAACAAGGTGAACTGTGGGGAACTATTTAGATTGAATACTAGTTTGCGGTCATGTGGACATGGAGGAACCTGACAAGAGGGAGGAACATGAGGAAGTATTATTTTACAGAGAGGATGGTTGAGCCATGGAACCATATACAAACTGTGGAACTATATACCCAAAATGGTGGGTGCTAAAACCTTGGTGGTGTCAAGCAGACAGAATGAAGGGTATAGTGGTGGCTTGGAGCAACATAAGTTGGGAGGAGAATGGGGAGAAAGGATGGGAAGGTCTAGGACCCAGGAGAGACAGTAAGTCCCAGGGCTAAATAGGGAACTTGGGCAGACTGGATGCACTGTTGGTCTTTTCTGCCGTCATTGTCTGTTTCTTTGCTCTAGGGAGTTTTCCACTATGGTCTTCCCTCCCTAAAATTTTACCACCCGCTTTACAACCTGGCAGAGGTAATTTTTGCCCCTTTGGTTTCTTTAAATGCTCATCTATATAATCTCTAAACCTGCCGTCAAGGACTCAGGACCTCTTCCTAGAAAGAAACGTCGAGAACTGACTTATAAAGAATTTTCTTTTTGCCAAGATCCCAAGCAAGGCTGCAAGCTGCTCCAGTCTTTGTACTTGCTTTGATTAACGTGTTGTGTATTATTTATCTGCATCTCACAGTATCTGCAAGTGTATCATGTTTGTCATCTGTGAACATCTTTTGGTCTTGTGCAGTTACCTGGTTAATAAAACTTACACAAATAAATGCATGCTACAGTTGAACAAAGGATTCAGAAACATGCATGTAAACAATTCACACTGCAACAAATCAGTTACAAAGCTAGTACAAATGATTACAAAGAGTTCTGCCATGCAGGTATGTTGTCATGTCCCTTCTCGACCTTTGACAGTCCTCAGTTACTTTATGGTGACAAGATAGGCCATTCCAAAGATGCAGTCTGTAATTTGCAAACGATCACTTTTCTAAATTATTCCTCAAACTTGGAACCCTAACTTTGTTGAGCGTAGCAGTCTAGAGCTGTGTGTTGACTTGAGTGGAAGGAAGAGGGCATTTGGCAACATCTTTGTAACAGCAAACATCATTTGGGCCAACTGTAGGCATGGCTGGCATCTGTTAAGAACACCCAGTGAACTGTATAATTGACAGTGATTTACAGTATCATGCCTACCATTTAGAGTGGGAACTGGATACTTCACAGTTAGTAGCAAGCATGACAGGTTATTGCCTTATCAAGGTTTTTATTTTGTATTTTATTTTACAACTTGTTTATCCATGACAGCCCAGCCTGATGCAACATCTAGCTTTCAGTGGGGTCCTGCTTCTGTTCATTTCCTGTGCTGGGTGGATGGGAGCACCGAAAGTTTGTGATTTGGTCATGGTCACACAATAAATATTTGGCTGTGATGGGATTAAAACTGCTGATTTAGTTCCCTGACTGCTCTAACGACTCACATCACTCTGTCACCTCTAAAATGTATATGTCTTTCACAATGTAGAAATTATAAACACAGAATATTGACAGGTATAGTATGGGATGCTGCAGGGCTTGCATTGTAGTTTTCTGCCCATGAAAGTAAATGAGCAGTCCTTTCTGATTGGCCTCCACCAGTGCCTACAAAGTACTAAGTCAGAGGTTGAACTTTAAATTTTTGCGCCATACAGCAAAACAAGTTACAAAATTACGCTAGCCCTACCATACCATTTGTTCTGCAGTCACACCTAACTGGAGGTCTGACATGACTGTCAACCAGGACAAATGCAAGCATTAAGTCTAAGCTAAAGAAATTTAAATAAGCAGTTTAATTTAATAGCTTAATACTTGTCCTCCCTCACAAGTAACAGGTCTTCCACCAGAAAGTGAAGGACAGTAACTCTGTCATTCTCCACTAGGGGCACTGATTTTCCTCGCTCAGAATTGGACAATTCCATTTTTAAATTTTTTGTATACTTTATTTTTCACCGTCCACCGAGGAACTCTCTCCAGCAGCCACCACTACCCCAAGTTCTACTTCCCACCTGAGACACCTCCTCTTCCTCTTCCTTACACCTGCCCGGCGGACTCCCTGGCCCTATCCGCACAGGGCGCCTATCTGAAATCTGGTATGCTGGGCTAGGTCCCAGCTCAGGGAGGAGAGGGCCGTTGTCTGGAATATGACTTTTGGGGGCAGTGTTGCCATCGCCCTCGAGGGCCAGAGGATTTTCTTATATAGTTGCTCCTTGGAATGCGACTTGCAGTGATATCTGCGTGATCCTGTTCGCTGACGCCTGCCGCACACACCGCCTCTCTTATGCGGCTCAGCACTTGAGTGACCTCCGGTCTCCACCAGAGATCCCTCCTGCACTGAGCGAGCCCCGGATCCCACCCAGGGAGGAGAACAGTCCATTGGATGCTCAACCCTCCCTGCCAACCCCCGTGCGCCGGGCTGATTCCTGAACCCGGATCGGCCGATGTGGCGCCAGGTGTGGTGTCCAGCACTTCAGTCCTCAGCTAAACTGGGCCTGGTGGACGATTCCATTTTACATACAAGTAATCTTAAAATCCATTTTTTCCATATGTTTCCCAAAATTTAGTGCGAATCAGCAAGTTTTGCGACTAAAATGTGGTGCAAAATGGAGTTTTACACAAATGTGGCACAGAGTGTGTTTATATATGTGGTGCAAACAGTTTCAGTATGAAACATTGAGTCTAAGTGGTATTTAAAATGGCAAATTCAGTTTTGAATCTACTTTTTCTATTTTTGCTGAAAGGGGTGTCTCTGCTCACACTGGCCAGTACAGACCGATATGGCAGTAACTTCACTAGTTTGTGCAGTTATCACTATGCCTTGGATAAGTAAAAGAATGTTTAAACTGACTCCTGTAATTACTTTACCAGTATTGTCTACATATACTTATACCCACATAGTTATATCTGTACTTTTCTTTCCAGTTGCAGAGGTGATGTCATCAATGTTTGCTTCAACACCTAAGCTCAAAATGAGTGAGGTATAAGCTACCGTGGAATTTGCTGTGGAGCTCCACAAATTCTATAATGTGGATTTGTTCCAAAGAGGGTAGGTACTTCAGAATCTTCACGTAAGGGTTGTGGCAATGCTCATGGAAATGGCCTTGTTCTTAGACTCTGCTGATCAGTGTTTTTTCTGCAGCAGGGATTTGTTTGACAGTTCTTGTGTGAAACCATAGTGCCATTCACCTTTGTACCCACAGAACGTAAGGTGTAGAAAACACAAAATGGTCTCTGATAAAGGCTTTGTTTGGGAGCACTGTGTGTGTGTGTGTTTTGGGGGCTTCTAGAAATGTGGATAGGAGTATCAGCTTGGGGTTTCAAAGAGCAGGCGTGTGTGTGTGTCTTTCTTTCCCATGTGAATATGTCGGTACCATGCTGCAGCTGCTACCTCTGTAACGGATTGCCTAGCCTACACCTTCATAGCACTGCAGAAGAAAGAAGTAGCTGTGTTTGGCAAAAAAAAAAGTCTCTTAGCCCGCTTTGTCAGCTCCGTGTGTCTGTTTTACTTGGCTGTTACACGAGCTGTGAAGTGTACAAAGTGTAATTCCTTCATGTTTAGTTTTTTGAGATAGAGGAGGCATTGTAACAGCACTGTGTTGCACGATAATATTTAAAAGTTATATAGATTTAGAAACAAGGTTATTTAATATTTCATTTGCATCATTCTCTACTTCTACTTTATTGAATAGCTCTGTGATTTAACTCTGATTTCCTAGGCTTGCTTTCAGATCAAAATCCTTCACTTCATAGTAAGGACAGAAATTGTCTGTACACCATGCATTATGTTCCATGGAGCAGAACAGTTTTTGTAAGCAGCTTGAATTTCTTTTTGAGGATGGCACTTTGTCAATTGCCCATCTAGTTTGTTTTATTCTGTGCGGGGCTACATTCTTCTCATAACAGAATTGTGGCATGGAATATTTATTTCAGCACGCTGTTCCATTTTGAATGGTTGAATTTGCTGTTACTTATTTTAAATGTTTATTTTGAAATCTTGTGCCCTGGGCTGCTTGTGAGGCTTCAGTGCAAAATCTCACAAGATTAGGTCCTGTGGAATTGGTCTGTTGTGAGGGACTTTTCATCGGTCATGACAGAAGGATTCAATAAAAGTGAGGTGCTGCACTGTTTATGCTTATGCATGTCTTGATTCTTGGACTTACCATGGTAAGGATGAGATAGGACAAAAGGCAAGAGTGAGATTAACATGCTGTGCTATGCAGTGGACTTGATTTTATGAGCATATTCAGATCACTGAAGGATATGGGCTGGAGAGGGTAGCACTGTCTGGATTGGCAAGGAAAGTGCTACCTTTACGGCCCTACAGTGACCCTCTGTTGGGCCAAGGATGGCTTTGGAGTATTGGGCTAAGGATGGCTTTGGATGCATGTTTCACGCCTCCTCCATGGTCACTTGGGACAAGCCATGGAGCCAGTGGGAGTAGATAGGGGAGAAGAGGGCTGGGAGAAAAACCTCAGAGGAAAAAGAGCCACCTGTTGGATGATATGTGCAGTACAGAGGGCTTGTGCCACCCCCAATTGTATTAGATCCTGCTCCAAAGGGGAAGCCTCTGCTGGCTCTGCTATAGGACCCTGATTAGATGAGTGGCAGTTCAGCCTGGGATATTGCAGATGGAAAAAATATGGGATAAAAATATGCTATCTGAGAGAATAGTTGGCATGTGAATATTGAACGGAACAAAATTCCTTGCAAACAGGAAAAGAAGTGGTTGTATATCTAGGAACAAAATGATACATTGTGCCAATATGTGGTTGAAAAGAAAATTTTAAACTTGGAAACAAGGTTTTAATCCTGTAATGGTTTAATACAAATTAAACCAGGTATGGTAGTGATGCTTCAGTTCCTTTAGAGGTCATGCCTGATAAATGCCTCCTAGCATGTTCCTAGCTAAGTCTGTAGGCTGTAAGCCAGAGAGAGAATGTGTCATGTTTCAGGAATTGGAAAAAATATGGGCAGAGGCATTTTATTTAAATTTTATTTTAAAAAATGTAGCAGGTTGGCACACTGGGCCTCTAAAATCATCTTGTTGGGTCGCCCAGTAGCATGTCTTACTACCATGTCAGTGACCTGTGTTCGGTGAGAGGCTGAGATGCTGGCAAATGAGCGGGCAGAGATTGCGGAGGGCTGCTAATACAACAAATCCTCGATTGGAGGTGTTGGTTGCCTGCTTCTGTGGCATCAGTGACATCTGTGATAGGGCCCAAGAAGGTTCAACTTCCAGTCACAGGGACACTGAATGCTCTGTAGTCCCTGGTGACTGGGCAGATGTCTTGGGGTCACGGGAACATGAATCACAGGGTGGAGTGGAAACTCTGTCTCTGTCTGAATGATGGCAGGCCCAACACTTGGGCCCAACTCGATTGATAATGTTGAGTTGCTGGGGAGAATACCTTTTCTAAAAACTCCTGCCATAGCAGAAAAAAAAACGGGGTGGGGGCAGGCAGCTGCAATTGGGTCAGTGGCTTATCTAGCTGTGTGGTTGCTAGTGGTCCTGAGGAGGAGATGTGAGTCTAGTCTGGGACAGAAACATCTATAGCAAAAATCTGCTCATTTTAAGTATGTTCAGGTGGGGTACATCAAAATAAAAACTCATACTGGTCGCAGTGGTTGAAATTAAATTTGCAGCCACTACCCAGCAGTGGGGCTACTGACTGGGAAAATCCACTGGCCCCACAGACTATTCTACTGTCCCAACTAGTGTGCTTATTGAAATGTTACCTTCTGTAGTACAATTCATTAGATCTAGTTAAAAGAAATGTTAAAGACCAATACAAAATCTACCAACATTTGGCTAGTGGGCCAGTGGCAGTTTTGAACCCCAAGTCTATAAAATAGATAGGCATTAAGCATGGCTACCTCATAGCGAGGAAAAAGATACAGTCTGATTTAGATATCCTTGTGAATTGGGCTACAACATGGGATATGCAGGTTAACCTCGATAAATGTGGCATTCATATGGTATCAAGAATTGTGTGTGCCGCTCACAAGCTGGGGATGTAGAGTTAAACCGTCACTGAGTAAAGAGACCTGGATGTCATAATCCAAGCAAACTTGTCTTTTAGATCACATAGCTCCATGGCAGTGGTCAAAGCACAAAGAATTTTAGGATGTTTCAAAATAAATTTTGTACAGATCCCTGGCTAGATCACACTTGGACTGTAGTTTCCAGTTCTGGTTACCATACTTGAGGGGGGGGCATAAAGAGTGTAGAGAAGGTTTATAAAATTATACGTGGATGTGACACCTTAGATTACAAAACTAGACTGACACGACTAGGTCTGCATAGCCTTATGAGAAGACGCTTAAGGAGACCTTATTTTATTGTATAGTGTAATAAAAATGAAGAACTGCTGCTAGATTTGGGTTTTGTCCTCTGAGATACTGGATATAATACTAGAATCCACAACAAACAAATATAGGGAGACCATACAAGACAGGATTCTTTTACACAGAGAGTGGCCAAGCACTGGAATGGTCTGCCCCAAAATATTGTTGATTCACTAAATGTGCACAGCTTCAAAAAAGCAGCTAGATACCCTGATGGACATGTGGGAAGACAAATGGATAACCACTGTATAGTGGGGGAGGGTGGGACTTGAACGCATTGGTGCACATCTGCCCTTTTACCCAAGTAAAAACTGGCACCTGTCCACTAGCCAAATGCTAGTAGAGCTTGTGTCTAGCTAGAAAAAATGTATTTAACTAGTAGTGCTGTCTTTGTTAGAGAAGATAACATTTCAATAAGTATACCAGTTTGGTCAGTGGAAAAGTTTGTGGGCCAGCCAGTTAATATTTTAATTCACTACCCTTGCTGTCTTGTAAATGCAAAAGTTAATTTTGAACCCTGATAAATACTGTGGCATAGAGTACAAAAGTAGGGTGTGTAACAGGATGTAATGGAGTGTGCAGGAAATATTTAGCAGCAGAGGCAAAGTGTACTCACAGGTAAAGATCACAAAGTATTCATGCTTTGAGAATTTGAGAGCGGTGTAGTAAAGTAACTGGCAAATATAGCTTCTAGGGCCACTGGAAACAGGATAGTGGAAAGAGGGAAGGAGGGAGTGAGAAGATGGGAGAGAAAGAGGGTATGACAGGGAAAAGGGTGAAGTAGAGAAGAATAGTCAGTTACAGGTGCAGACATGGGTCATGAAGTCATGGAGTAGGACTTTTGGTGATAAGTAAGGCTTTTAGTGAAAAGGGGAAAAGACTGAGTAGAGGAGGGAAGAGGGGACCCCAAGTGGGGAAGCAGGAGGAGAAAGAAGCTTACCTGGCAGAGTTTAAGGGCAAGGGGCAGGAGAGAGATATCAGGGTTGGAGATGGAAGGGCATTAGATGTAGGGGGAAAGGAGGGAGTTACGATGGGTGGGAAGGGACCTCGAGTCATAATTCTGTGATGAGGGATGTGGAGTGAAAGTGAAACTTGCCCTCAAGGGAAGGCAGAGAGAAGTTGGAATAAAGGGTGTAGTGATGGCTGTGGGAAGGAGCAGTCAAGAGTTCAGCAACAGGAGGAGTGAAAGAGTAGGTGCAGCATAGTCAGGGTGGACCAGTGGCAGTACTGTATACTACGCTCCATAGTCCAGTGATGGGAGGATCATTTTACAACAGTCTCCTCGGTCTGGAATTTAAAATGAAAGTTTTGTTCTGGTTTTAGACACTGAATTTAGGGAGGAGTTTCTTCTGGATGGTGTCGTGTGCCCAGAGAGGCTGAGACAGACAAGAGATAGGAAAGGAAAGAACAGAATAGATCCCTGCATTTAAACTCTCCATAACAACTGGGACAGGGTCCTATTCAGCCCTGTCACAGTGTGAAATGGTAGAATGGGGTTTTCTGAAGCTGGACTGGCAGAGGCTGAAGAAGAACAAGGTGGAGTCCTCCAGGAAAAAGTTAGTTGGGCAACTTCAGTTTTTCTTGAACTTAAGTCAATACAGAGGTAAGGGAGATTGAATGATAGGTGCTAGGAGCAGAACGATCTCCACCTTTGTGAAGGGAAGGATCTTATAGGCACTTTTGACTTGACCAGTGAGGATAGAGAAATTGAATAGGGCAGAGACAGGGTGTAGAGAGGTAAAGGAGTTTTGTTCAAGTCCATCCAGTCTATTAGGAGAGGTTGAGGGACTAGAGAACAGATACTGTAGATGAAATGGGAGAGAAGGAAGTGCACAGAGAGAAGTAGGGACTGTCAGGGAGGAGGGGAGGTGGTGCACAGTGAGTGGACAGAGGTGGAATATTCACTTAAGGAAATAGCAACCTCAAGATGTATTGGAGGGGTGCCAGAGAGCCGCTTCTAGGCAGGACATTCTATTAGTGTGCTCTGCATTGCAGTTTTTGAAAATTGGGATTTTAAGTTTATTGATTACAAAACGGTGGGTTGTAATTAGTATTTCGGTTCCCTTGTACTGAAAGCTGTAGAATGGTATCAGATTTATGATGGGGCATACAAGGAATGAACAGCAACAGCAGTCTAGTGCTTAGAGGCCTCCCACGCAGCACGCTTCTCAGCCTCAACGCTTGTCGGGAGCTACTGTGGTTGGCTCACCGAGTGAGCCCCTTTCAAGCCCTGCTGGATTCTGTAAAGACTATGGATGCCAAACTGAAAATCGTTGACAAAACTTGAATCGCATGATGCAGCAATTAATAGTTTGAAGGATACAGTTGCAGAAGTGGACAAAAGATACCTGGCAGTGTAAGTGACGGTGGAATATAGCAGAAGAAAATAATCAACTTCGGGAGGCTCGAGGTCTTCAAAATGAAATCAGGGCTGGCAATTTATGTCTTGTTGGGGTACCAGAAAAGTAGAGGGTACCCAGCTCTTAAGTCTTTGAAGCGGTGGTTGATGGAAACGCTTCGGTTCCAGATGATTTTGACTGGACTCACTTGTGTTTAGCATACAGAATTAATCCTCATGTTAGACCGGCTTCTGAGCCTGAGCCACACCATCTTATTGTCGACTACAGGATCTGATGTTCGTGATGTTCTCCTTGCAGTGCTAGAGCTGAGCACCCGATAACAATTCAGGAGCATGATGTCAAATTCTTTCCGAACTTATCCTTTCAAATGTGTAAAAGAAAGCAGTTTAATGGCTGCTCGCAAAGCTTCAATCCTCAGCATTGTCCACTTTTCCTGCTTCCTGCGAGGCTACAAATACTGAATGGTGGTAAATCCTGGCAATTTTCTAATCCGAAAGATGTCAGAAAGTGGATTGAGAAGACAGAGGCCAAATTCTCGATTTGTCAAGCTTCAGAGGCCACAGCTGAAGAGATGGAGTCGGATGAAGGCTGAGGATCTCTACTTGGCAACATGCTGGCTATAGACTGTGTTTCTTGTTTATTACCTGCTGGGTCTTTGTTGAGGTTTAACTTTATTAAAAGCATTTTATAATATACTATTGTTGGGTAACAAGATTGTTTAGCAGAGGGATTGTTTGGAGTTACTTGTAGTGACAATTTTAGTGCCACTACTTACATGTTTGTCGTAGTGTTTTTTTTCTTCGATGTTTTACCTCTGTTTAAACTTTGTACCTGATATTTTTTATATTCTCCAATGAGTATATTTTATGTTTCGTGTTTAAGATGGCACAATGTATCCAGCCTGGTGGTGCTGAGGGTTGAGGCGCTGGACGCCACACCGTGACCTGGGTTGGAATGAACTCTGACCGCTGGGGATCGGCAGGGGAAGGAAGGATTGAGTGTCCGAAGAATGCTCTCCTTCCCAGTGAGGGATCCAGGGTGTGTGCCACCCTGGGCGGTTCGACGGTGGTCGGGGTAGCGCGAGGAACAGGCGGTGCAGTAGACATGTGGGCGGAGCTGCGTCCAGATGTCGGCCTTAGTGCCTTGATGTCATTGGATGTCTGAGCTCAGAGGGGCAACCTACAGCAGAAAAACCCCAGGCACTGGGGGCAGCAGCGAAGGCCCCAGGGGCTGCATCCCACATCCCATAGCCGGGACCATCCTCTACTGGGCTCTCCCAAGCACCTCGACTGACCCTGGGCTGACCTCTAATCTCAGAAAGGCTGCCAAGAGGTGGTGGGCCCTTCCCAGTGGGGGTGATCTGGGGGCTGGAAGGTCCATGGGTTTGGTCAAGGGTGCTCGGCAATCTTGCTTCCCAGTGGGGTAGATTCAGGCAGGGAGTAGAGGGTGCAGTTGAGTGGGCACCCCTGAGAGAAGCCCCGAGCTTCCCAGTGAATAAAAAAGATGGCACAATGTGCGAGGGTTATATGGTTGGTAACACTCTGTTTGTTCCTATTGATGAGACAGTGACGTGGGGAGTGGAAGAGAAGTATTTTTATTGTTTGGCACTAAGCATGGACTGGTTTAATAGCACTTTGGTAGTGCGGATATCTTCCTAAGTATTCTCCTTTTTAGTAGTAACCTCAGCCACTGAATTGATTGGCATTTCTTGGACATTTTGTGACTGATAATATTTTCTGGCCCCCTTTCCTATTGTACCTGATTATAAGATGATGTATTGTGTGCTCCTCTAATCTCTTAATGGCACTGGTTGCCATACTGTTGATTAATATCCTACATGAGCAAATGCTTTGTATTATTTCTTTAGAAAACAATAAATAGTTAAAAAAAAAAAAAAGTGTGTTGAGATTGTAGATCTGCCTGGTTTATGATGGGATAGCTGACATAGCAGGGATATTGAATAAGGAATGAATTGCCTTCCAGAACTTGAGAGGTTGTTACTGTTGTTACAGAGGTTAGGAACAAAATACTCAGCTTTAGCCTGCCTTAGTAGCTTTGGTGCATAGATTAGTAATCTTAAACTCTATGTGCAGCACTTGAATAAATCCTCTGGGTAGCCAGAAGCCATAGGGAGGCGGAGTCACAGGCTTTAAGGCAGACTACAAGCTCAGCCCAGGGCAGTGAGAGACTAAAACCCGGTTTTCTTCATATGGGAATGATTGTCCCAGTTGGACATGAATTTTGATTGGACCATATTGAAGGTACCGTCAGAATTGTAGAAGAGTGTATTTGGTGACTAGTCAGTACAGAGGATCAGACCAAAGGGTGGACAAATCGAGTGACCTGGAGGACCTTGTGAGCATTATGATCCAGTTAATGTTACCCCAGCCCAAACTTGGAAGCTAGATTTGTGGGAGATAACCTGATTTATTTTGTAGTAGCCTAAGAGCAAATGTTAATCTCAATTTACAAGACCCCACATAAATTCCACAATATTTTGATTTTCCCAGGACAAACCAGTACTGTACCACTGAATGAAAAATAAAGTTCAGTTAGTCACTTGACATTTATTTGCAATATAGTAAGAAGAAGATGCAGTATAAACAGTTAGCAAGGGTTAAACAACAATCTCAAATACATTAATACCAAGGCTTTCTCATTATTGTTTATTGTTTATTGAGAAGTATCGAATTGCAACCTTTGAGTCGGACTCTTTTGCAAAGGCTCCACGTCACTGTTACATACAGAGCAAACAAGCAGTAATAACAGTAAAGAATTACAACAGTAACAGGTTATAGAGCTGAGGGTAAAATACAAACCCCGAGTCAAATAGTAAGTAACAAGCAACATAACAGCAGAAATAAACAACAAAGACAGGTTTCAGAGATGGGGCAGAAATACAAACCCAGAGTCGAGTAAAAGTTACAACAATCAGAAACAACTAGTTGACATACATGTTATATAGGGTCTGAGAAGTCTTATACATTGGTGACAGTGTTTTCCTCCCCAGTCTTTGAACAGCTCATTATTAGCTGCTACTCTCATTATGACAGCCTCAATTTCAGTTTAGATGATGACAGTTTATACAGTTCTTAGCAAAATATGCATACACATTAGCCACTCAGTGAACTTGTAGCCCTCCAGGTAAAATCTCACTCCCATTTACAAACATTTATTCTGTGTGTATGTGTGTGTTGCTTTCTGGAATTCCTCTCCCTTGATGGCCTAGTCTGGTGGTGGATGTTTGGCAGTTGCTCCTATGTGACTCGTCCCTTCAAGATTTTGAGGTATGGTAGATTACACAGGATGCTGCATGCTATGAACATATGAAGAAGCCAGCAGAAGAAGGCCATTTGGTCTATCAGGTCTGCCTGATTGCAGGATCCACAGCTTGAGCTAATGTCCCTGCCCCACTCCTTCCATCCTCCTTACCTTCCCCATGCCTATCCCAGCCTTTCTTAAAGCTGCCCACTGTCTTCAACAGGATGACCTCTTCCGCAGCGCATTCCAAGTGTCCACCACCTCTCTGTGAAGAAGGGCTTCCTGACCTCCCTCCTATACCTCCCACTCTTCAGCTTAAGACTGTGCCCCTCTTGTTATGGTTACCACGGCTTAAAGAGACTTTCATTATCAACCTTATTTATCCCTTTCAAGTACTTGAAGTTCCCAATTATGTCCCCCTCTCTCCAATCTTCCAGGGAGTACATGTTCAGTGCCCTCAACCTCGCCTCGTATGCCTTACCCTGCTGACCGGCTGCCATCTTTGTAGCCCTCCTCTGGACCTTCTCCAGCTGGTTAATGCCCTTTTTGGAGGTGTGGGCACCAGTACTGAACTCTGTACTCTAGATGCGACTCTAACCAGTGACCTGTACAAGGGCAGTATAACCTCCTCTCTTCTACTGCTGATCCCCTAGATATGCATCCCAGCATCTTGTTTGCCTTTGCTGCTGCTTTCTTGCACTGTGTTAAGTGCTTCAGGTCACTAGTGATAAACACTCCCAGGTCCTTCCCTCCTCTGAAGCAGATACTTGACTCCACTCGGTAGTACTCTGTTCTGGCATTCTTGGCTCCAATATGCATAACTTTGTATTTCCTAGCATTAAAGCCAAGCTGCCAGATCCTGGACCACCTCCCAGCTTTTCCAGATCTTCCTGCAGGTCCTGTATCCCTTCAGCTGTGTCCACTCTCCCACAGAGCTTGGTGTCAGCCATGAATAGGCACCTTTACCCTAATGCCACCCCAATGTCATTGATGAAGACAGTGAACAACACCGCCCTAGCACAGAGCCTGTGGGACACCACTGGTTACCTCTCTGGTGCCAGATAACTCTCCCCACAACCACCCTCTGGTTCTGTCCCTCAGCCAGTTTTTTTCCACCAATCTGCCCATCTTTTCCCAACCCCAAGATCCACTAACTTCCTGATCAACCTTTGTGGGGCACAGAGTCAGAGGCCTTGCTGAAATCAAGACAGAGGTTGTCTACCGCTTGGCCCCTGTATACTGTCTTAGTGACACAGTCAAAAGTCAATCAGATTTGTTTGACACTCTCCCCAACCCCATGAACCCATGTTGCCTCTCATCCTACAGACCATGCTTCTCGAATATTCGACCAGCCTTCCTTTAGTATGGTCTCCATGAGCTTTCCACAATAGAGGTCAGACTGACTGGTCTGTAATTCCTGGGTCATCCTTGGGACCGCTTTGTGAAGGGGCACTACATGTGCTGTTCTCCAGTCCTGTGGTACCACGCCTGACTCTAGTGAACTATTAAATAGGTCTGCCAGTTCCTCTGTACTCTGTCTGGGCCTGGTGATTTGTCCACCTTCAATGCCAATAGCCCCTCCTCACTTTATAATCATGTGTCACTACATCTGTGTTCCTCCCCTTGCTCCTCTGTTTTCTTCTGAAGACACTGGTTCGTCCTTCTCCTGGTGAAGACAGAACAGAAGTATTCATTTAGTATCTCAGCTTTCCCCATTATCCTCCACCCACTCCATTCCACCCACCCCTTTCTTAAAGCGTAACAATGCCTTCCTTCTTGTCCCTTTTCTCACTTTTATATAGTGAAAGAAAAGCCTTCTCCCCTTCTTAATTCCTTCAGCTATCTGCAGCTCCTTCTGTGCCTTTGCTCACTGGATTTCTTATTTGCCTCGCTAGCCAACCTTAGGTCATTTTCCCTATCCACCTATCTCTTAGTCTTTCTGAATTTTCTATAGACCAACCTCTTTTCCTTACTGCCTTGGCAACCCTAGAACTGAACCAGCTGGGCTGGCCTTTGTATTTTCCCTGAGCCTAACGCATTCTATCTGTGGAAACCAGTATTCCTTCCTTAAAGATGGACCACCTTTGGTCCACCCCATGTCTGCTCTGATGCCCACCAGATGACTCCTTAGCACTTTGCCCATTTTCTTGAAGTCTGCCCTCCTGAAATCCAAGATTTTGGTTTTAGTCAGGATGCTTTCGCTGCCCATATCCAACTGGAATCACACTGTACAATGGTAACTTCCACCCAGTGGCTCCCTGACCATTATTTCCTGCACGTTCTCCTATTTATGAGCACCAGAACAAGAATTGCCTCAGCTCTGTTGGTTCAGTAATGCCCTGAGTCAGAATCCACTCTGCAGTCCTTTCAGGATCACCAGGACTCTTAGCACATGTTGTGGATGGTATGCTCCAGTCCACCTTGGGCAGGTTGAAGTCCTCCACAATTACCACCTCTTCTTTCCCACAGTTTCCAATATTTGTGAGATCAGTTCCTGTCCCTCCTCATCTTGACTGGGTGGTTTGTAAACCATCCCCAACCTCACTTTTCTCCCTCTATTGGACCTTAACTGAACCCATAATGCCTCCACTTCTCCTTCCTCCAACTCCTCCCTCATGCAAATTATTTGCTCCTGATATAAACTGCCACCCCTTCCCGACTACTCTGTCCCTCCTGTATAGTTTATATCCAGGGATAGCAAGGTCCCAGTCATGGTGTGATGTTGCCCAAGTCTCGGTTACTGCAGGTATATCCACCCTCCTGTATGCTAATATTGCCTGCAAGTCATCCATCTTGTTTCCAGACTCTGATATTCAGACACCACCCTCCACCTAGAGTCTGACCTTCCTTCTCTTCCCTCTTTCCTCTATTACATTTATCCCCTCTGTGCACACCCTCCATATACCCTTGTTATGTGTTCCCCACCACCTCCACCCATTGCTGTGTTTTTGCCCCTTCCACCTCCTGTGTGCACCCTCACATACCCTTGTTATGTGTTCTTCACCCTCCACCCTTGCTAACTGTGTTTTTGCCCTTCTACCACCTCCCTCCAGACCTCTTCCATCACTGTGTTTCTCACCAGAAGTCCCATAGTTTTGAGATTCATGCAGGCAGACTTATTGTTTGCAGTTAACATGATAACATCATTAGATAGTGAAGGACACTGTGGTGATGATGGTGAGTACCTAGAAGTTAAAAGGTACTATGTGTCACCTGATGATAACATCATTGGATGTTGGAGATTCTACATCTCTCGTGAGTAATGGTTGCATTTTATACAGTACCTTTTACAGAACAGTCATTCTTAGTCTGATGTTATTAGACAGAAAGATGACTGTGCATAATTTGCTTATATTCGAGCTGTAAATTTTTGATAAGGTTGTCTTTGCCAAAGTGTGCAAGATGGGATTTGAACTTTGTCCAAGTTATACTAGATGTCATAGAATGTCTGTTCTTTCCAATTAGGAATTTATGATGTACATATATTTCATCCCAATACAATGTTATCAGAATCTTCACAGTCACACAATTGTGACAATAAAACAGTTCAGATATTTCGCATGTGAGAATTAATACATTGTAGAAAGAAAAGTTTTAACAATTTTAACAGACATTAGTTTTGTAACAAGGCCACTTGAGGTGACTAGTGTCTCAAAAACTTTCATTGAGTAAAATTGATAATATGTATATGACAAACTTGTGTGTGCATTAAGGATCACTTATTTTAATTACTTTAAACTAAAAAATGCTAAAGCAGATTCAGAATGGGTGAGGGCATCTTAAAAGACAGGACAAAGGTGATATAAATGGAATAAAAAGGTATAGGTAAATTTGTATATGCACTGCTACTTTAATATTGCCAAAATGTGAAAATTAAATATGATCAGTTTATAGTTGGTTATAATGCTTCACGTACTTGGAATAATCTTCCACCAGAGGTGCACACATAGAAACAACCAAAACTTGAATGTTGTTTTTGCAGTTGTCATTGTATCTTGACTGCATGTCTTTGTTGTAAATGTTGTAATATATTTTTATACAGTTTAGTGCAACATAAAGAGGAGTTTGATCAAAATGCCTATAGGAGGCAGTATAACACTGTGGTTTAGGGCACTGAGTTGCAAACCTGGAGACCTGGGTTTGAATCCACAGCCCACTTGCATACTGTGTGACCCTGAACAAGTCACTTAAGGATCAATGGCAACCATTTTATACATTGTTTAAAAAAGCCTGAATTCAAGTCCCTGTGTCACAAGTGGTGTTTCCTCAAAATGTCATACTATTTGGTTTTGTTTAAATCAGCATTTGTTAACTTGTTCTGCACTGACTGGAAACAGTCAGGCTGTTTTGTCCCTCTGACTGAGCCTTGGAGTGATAACATCCTTACTGGAGTAGCTTCTGCTTCAGCAGTGTAAGTCTTCTTGACTGAAGAGCTGTAAACTTCCTAATTAGAGCAGTCTGTAGAGTTAATTGCTTGCTGTCCATGGATTTTACTAACTTAGTCTCTGGTATGTGTTCAGACAAATTAGCTGAAAATCTATCATTTTGTTCTTCTAAAAGCTGATCATTTGAGTTTCAGTTGCTGAATTAGTGGTATGCATTTTGAAATCAGCTTAGCTTGTCTGCATCACAGCTGTGAGTTCTGTCCCATCAAAACTCTGTGTTTTTCTAGCTATGTAATATTATGTTATTTAGTGGATATAAAATAAATCTAAAGTTTAATTCATACAAGCAGTTTGTCTTTGATGTAGCCTCAATAAATAGGTCCATGTAAGAACAATTCTTTTCCTTTTCAGATTGACACTTCTGCTATGTATGAATTAACACACTTTAGATTGATTTTATATCCACTAAATAAACAACACAGTGTTACAGAGCTAAAAACAGAGTTTTGATGGGACAGAACTCACAGCTGTGATGCAGACAAGCTAGCTGATTTCTCAAATGCATACCACTTCAATTCAGCACTGAAATTCAAATGATCAGCTTTTAGAAGAACAAAATGATAGATTTTCAGCTAATTTGTCTGAACACATACCAGAGACTGAGTTGGTAAAACCCTGACAGCAAGCAATTAACTCTACAGACTGCTGTAATTAGAAGTTTACAGCTCTTCAGTCGAGCAAAGACTTACACTGCTGAAGCAGTAGCTTACTCCAGTATGATGTTATCACTCCAAGGCTTAGTCAGAGGGACAGAAACAGCTGTTTCCAGTTGTGCAGAACAAGTTAACAAATGCTGATTTAAAGAAAACCATAAACCAAATAGCATGACATTTTCAGGAAACACTACTCATGACAAGGACTTTGAATTCAGGCTTTTTAACAATATGTAAAATTATCCATAAATTGCCATTGATCTTTAACTTGCTTGTGCTCCCAGGTCACACCTGGAAACAAGCTTCAGTTTAGTGTGCCTTCCCTGGTTAAACAATTCCCCTTCCCTTACATTCTAATTTTGCAGTTAGCATACCCCCAATAAATCTCGTACTAAAATTAGGTTTCTGTGTTACTTCATTTTAAAGTTATGAGCTATTTTATAACCCTGATTCAACTACCTGTTCAAAAAGCAGTTTCAGTGTAGAGCCGGTGATGATGTCATAACCTGAGCTCAAAGTCTAGTCCTCCCTGTCAGCAAGCTTATAGGACACGCTTTCTCCAAAGTTTAAAGATCTTGTGCAGTGGTTTCACAAGAAAACAGGCAGCACCATCCAATGAACATTACTATAAAAAAAAAAGTGTTTCAGGTTTTGTAACAAAGTTGGCAAATGCATATTGTTTTGTGCCTTTTGGTATGATCAGTTTCCTAGGGTTGCTGTCAGCACGCCTCCAGGTTGCTAATGTCATTTGAGTGCTACTGTACTGTGCCTGTTAGGAAGTTGTATTACTACTAGTATTGTAATGTTGGTAACTTCATTGCTGTTTGTCAGTGTTTGACTTGACAAAAGTTTTAATAGGGACCTTATCTGTGTTAATTCCTACTAGGTTGGAAGTGTTAGCCTGGTAAAATGATTATTTTAATGTGGAGTAAAATATAGAGGATCCTGAATGTAGGTCAAATAGCCTGCCAGGAGAAAACACTGGGATGGCTACTGCATAGAAACTGTTAGTAAGGTTTCAAAACAGCATTACCTCTCCCATCCCCATTTACAGGGAATGGGATAATTGCTTAAAGTGCCATCCTGAGAAATTGCCTCAATTGAATGACAGGTGTGAATGATCACAGCCTTTCACCACATCAGAAAGTGTTTCAGTTTACAAACCTCGCAGCAGTGTTGCTATGACTCAGCATCCAGCAAAATTTGGCAACTTTGTTGCAAAACCTGAAACACACACAGTTTTTATAGCAATGTTTATTGAATGGTGTTGCCTGTTTTATTGTGAAAACCACTGCACATGATCTTTAAACTTTGGAGAAACAGGTCCTATAAGCTTGCTGACAGGGAGAACTAGACTGTGAGTTCAGGTTATGAAATGATCATCAGCCTTCACTGAAGCTGGTGTTTTTTTTTTTGAACAGGCAGTCAATTTAGGTTATAAATGACTTGTAACTTTTAAACAAAGTAACTTGAGATCTCATTTTGGCATGAGGCTAATTGGGCTATGCTGATCCAAAGTCTGAATTTATTGATGCCAGAAATTTTGACTGGAGCCCTTCTTTGTTATTTACTCATGCCAATTTTGAAAACAGGACATTGTTCTAATGATTCTACTCTGATTAAAAATAAAGTCTTAACCTACCTACCTACCTACCTACTAGTCAGGATTGAAATCAGTCAACACTAGAGTTCATCTGAATAGGCGAGAGTGGAACTAGAGGAGAGGATGATCAAGTAGGGTCTCGGATTTAGACCGAGGGCAATGGACAACCATTGCAAATCAAGATGTGGAGGAAAAGTTGGGACAGAGGAGAAGAGAACACCATCCAGGCAATGCCAGAGGGAGATGTAGGGCCACCCCATAACCTCTCTTGTCGCTATCGTGTCTGAAGACAGTGATGAGAGAGATGTCCTCCCAGCTGCCTTAAGGGCATAGGTAGGTTTCAGATGTAACCAGTACATCAAGTTGTTAGGTCTTTGATCCACAGTCTGAGATGGCCAGTTTTAGACAGCAGACTGTTGACATTTAGGTTGATGACCTCAGGCCTTTGGGTGGAGAGGAAACAGAAAGAGGATAGAAGTAGACCAGGATAACATGATTGGGTACTTATGGGTCCCTAGCAAGAGCAAAAGGGAAATAAGGAGCCTGAAGGAACCTTTCTGCATGTGGAAGGAATGGGAGTAAGGGAAACGTGGTGCAGGGGGTTGTAAGGAAAGAAACCACCACAGAGCTACAAGATGGAGCTGTGGAGCTAGGAACAGGCAGTTGCAGATGATCTAGTAAATTGAGGTGGGTATGGAAAGAGTTAGGTGGGGAAGGGAGGATTTGAGGGAGTGGGGATGGAGGGAGGTTGGAGAGAGGAAGGTGGAGGGAATGTCTGGAGCAGAATAAGGGGCAGCAGTAGCATACTGAAAGGGAGCAGGTTGGGTGATCATTTGGGAGTAAGGGGAAGGGAGATGCAGCCAGGTACGTGAAACAGTGGGGGAAGTAGATGGGGTGAGAGAAGCAGAGATAAAGAGTATATGCAGAGGTGATGATGCACAATGCAGGTAGAGCCAGTGATTTTCTATCTTCAAAATGGCCAGTTCTGTTTGGCAGAATCTTAAACTCCATTCCGCCCCCACCCAAAATCGAGGGCAAATCAACATATTGTTTGACAAAAGTTGCTCAGAATAGAGGGCTGTTTCCAAAACAGGTGCAGAGTTGTTTTTTGGATGATAAAGTGGTACAACTAGTTGGTTTTTTATGAAAAAGTGTCTCCTAAGTGTTGGGTTAAAATGGCTGATTCTGTTTTTACTGGTGTTTTCTGTGGAAAACAAAAGATCATTGGCTCTAGACAGGAGAGGAAATGGAGGATAGCTTGCGGAAGAAAGGGTTTACATAGGATAGGAGCAGTAGTTATAAACACACATTCTTACACTTGAGTCAGTGACTAATAATGGTAAAATGTTATTTAAGTTTCTGAACAGAGGCCAGTATCAGCGACATTGACAGGTGCTGCAAAATCAACAAACCGCACCACAGAAAGTCTGGGCCCCTAAAGCAGGAAAACTGAGTGAAGTACTGCATACAGTTAGGAGCCCTGACATATGGGCATTCTTCTTCTTGCACTACTCACAGACCTACATTATGTTTAAGCTGAAGTCAAAAACATACTGCATTTTGGCAGATTACCATCTAAACTTTTTAACCAAATTAGCCAAATGACAAAACCCATAGCAAAATCTTAGAAACATACTTGAAATTTGATCTGCTTTGGAACCACTGCAGCAATTTATCTGCTTCAGCAGTGTTATTTGTAGCTAAATGCAGCAATACCTAGCAAAATGCTGATTGGCTGGTGACAGCTTAAGCAGTGCCTGCAGTATGATTTATGAGGCAGATGGGGGATTTGTAAAGGAATTCTAGTAAACATGGAAGGAGATGTCATTAGGTCCATTTACATGACCTTGTCTGCACCGTTCCAGTGGTGCAGAGCAGTTGCACTGCCTTCTTCCGACTTGTAAACGCAAAGCATCTGCTGCGACTCAGATTGATCCCTTTTTTCTTGGGGATATACAGTGGTGTGGCCGTTTCATCCCACCATGTAAACAGCACTGAATGCAGTGATGCATGCGACCATTCACTCACCAGCCCACAAGCTCTTCCCTCCCCACTTTGAGGCCAAAGGAAAGTTTGACCAAAATACAGGAAGTGCAGAAGCAACAGTGCACCCACCACCATGTGCATGCATAGTAGTGGCAGTGCCAACGCTGGTGTGCTGAATGGTGCAGCGTGAAGCATACCGTCCAGTTAGTGTAAATGTGCCTATAGTTACTATGATGGGACTGAAGTAGGACTAAGCTTTAGACCTAGATGCTCACCAATAAGATGTGAAACTGGTTAACTCATACGGTATTTCTCTGACTTTTAAATCTTGAATTCCTTTGTTAATCCCAAATATGAAAGTAAAGCTCTAGCTTTAATGTGTGTTTCAGCGGATCCTATCCAAAGGTTCACTGAAGAGGACTCATTTTGTAGCACTCATAGCATAGGGATCTGCAAGTTGTCATTTTGACCCACTAGTTTAACTTCCAGTAGTTTGCATCATATTTTACAAGGAATATGTATTATAGTGAAGTACCTACATAAAACAATTCCTTAAGGTTCATCAGTAATAGCGGTCAAGAAATCTTATCCACTTGGTATGGTTAAGCAATGTTTTTGTCTTCCAAAGATATTGCAGTGTTGGTAGAATGCATCTAGCAGCAGAGCAAATATGCAGGAAAGCAAAGGCTTGCAGAGTTTGAAATGCAATGCACTAGTAGTCTACCTGTCTACAATTTGAATTCTATTTATTTGGTTGTATTTTTATTTTGTCTCTTTACCTACATTTCTAACGTCTTGATAAAAAGTTAGGACTTTAAATGTGGTTTTGGGTCCTGGGACAATTCCTCCTCGGGTTTTATAAGTATGTGTGGTGATATGAAATAAAAAAGTTTTTACTCTTCAGATTATCGGTCTGTCTTGATGGTCATGATGAATAAAGGCACAGTGTTCACTTATGTTTTGTATCTCCTTTCATCTCTGCAAGCTCTTCTTTTTATTTCAGGAAACTGACACTAACAGTATGGAGTGTCTTGCCTGTATTGCAAGCGGCGCTGTCCGACTGACTTGTTTTAAGCAATATTTTTTTCCTTATCTGCTGCTGATTTGCTGTCTGCCACACACTGATCTGTCCTCACCATTCTGGACCTGAGGTTAGCCTGCCATCCCTGCCGCTGAAGCCAGCAAGTTACTTCTCTTGCTCCTCATGTGATGTGTGCATTCTCATGACTGCTCTAGTTGGCCAACCGTGGGTAACTTCTGCTGTATTGTGGGGGCCCTGGGAGCAAAACAGTCTCATGTTCCTTGCTTTAGAACCTTAGTGAAAGTATCTTGTGACTGCAGTGCATGAACCAGACTTCCTGCAACAAAACATGACTGAATATCGGTGCCCTAACTAGAAAATCCTTTGCGTGGGATTGTTGCACTCAGGGTCTCCCAAAAAGTGGGAGGGTGTGAAAATAGTGCAGAACATGCAATGCCCCCTCAGAATTTCAAGCCTTGAAAGTACTTGAAAGGTACCTTTGATTTTAGTACTTGTACTGTACTACCTTTTCTCCAGTGCAGGGTGCATCAGTCACTTATTGTTCATCCTCCTGTACAGTATGTTTTCATTACACCTTTACTGAACATGATTAATGAGCACCTGTCTACCCATCCCAGAGAGGCAGATCGCTGGAAAATAACAATCAAACCTTGTCCTTTGGACAAGAGCCTCCATTAAACTAATCGTAGCGTGAGAAACAAGAGCTCTTTGTGTTCAGGTCTCATCCCATCACTGTACAGGGTTTGAAATTGGCACTTGTTGATTTTTGTATTGGACTAATAACATTTTCCTGTAGCCCTGCTGACTTGTGTTGAAGAATGTAACATTTCAATGAGCATACAAGTTGGGCATTTGAAGTCTGTGGGGCCTGTTGATTTTCCAACTTAGTAACCCCACTGGCTAGTGACAGCAAAACTTAATGTCAGCCCCTGCTATAATAGTAGTTTTTGTGTTTACTCATCACCCAGGTGGAGCTATCAAAGGAAGGAATGTGAGAGAAATATTAAGTCAGACGTGATTGTGTGATCCACCAGCTAATCAAACCCTTCAATAACTACCTAAATACAGGCAGCCATTTTTTCATGAGAACAAGCAAACCAGTGTAGGCAGCTGTGCAGTAATGAGTCTGTTGTCCATAAGCTGTTGTTTTCCATGTAGTGTACTGTTTCAGATTTTTTTAGATGGCTCGTGTACTGACTGAAGCAAGATGCATGTTGTTCTGCCTCGTATGCTTTTGAAACTCATACTAAGCATAGCATATTGTTTGTAAGGCAACAAGCAGCACGTTGAATTTTTGTTCACTCTGCTGTGGATTCACACTGTACTGGAGAGGGAAGGCTGACTGACTCTAGACAATACGCAGACATGTGCTTTTGAAGCTTTTGCAAGCTCAGGAGCCCACATCATTGGCATCCTTTGAGGGGATGAAAGAATGAAAAAATACATCAGTGGGAGCAGGATGAAGGAATTAGAACTCTTGGGCTCTGTTATCCCACTGGCCATGCCAGATCTTGCTGCTGATGGAGGAATGTCTCAAGGCCATGTGGCTGGGTGGGAAGCCTGTTGGGATGGCTGGAGACAGGGTTGTTGGGAATAGGAGGTATCTGAATGAAGGACCTGATGGAGGCAGGCAGCAGTCCCAGTGGAAATATGTAGTAATAATAATAATAATTAAAACAAAAAAAGTGGCAAGTGATGTTTGAGCACCAGATGTGAGGCATTTGTGTTTTGTTTTGGCTGTTTATGACAACTCTCTGTTTTTCTGTGTGAGTACTTTTATTTTTGTTTAAAGTCTCTCTTTCATCTTGGCCCATCCATCCTCTTTTGCCCTTTCCCTCAGTACTGTAGCTGTAGCAGGCTATGCAGAGTAAGCTATATCACTCTGCCTCCACTTGTCCTCCTAAATTACCCATTTGTCCTACCGTGTCCATTTTGCTGCAAGGAGACTGGATGACCTTCCTCTAGAATTCTGATTCACTGATTCAGCCCCAAAGCTGTGATCTACCTCATCATAAGGACCGCTGACGCCATGAACACTTGCTGGGCACGCTATGAAATCAGGTATTACTGTCTGCTGAGTGATGGGGTATCAAGGAGAAAGTCACTAGATAGACCTCCTTGTACTTCAGCTGTAAAGGGTTAATATCAATATAGGAGAGTCCGCATGGGTTCACTAAGATGAGAGCATGACCTTTAACGTATTGGTCTTTTTTAAAAGGAACTAGACTGTGGAAATGCAATTTATGTAATATAGTTACATTTCAGTAAAGCATTCAACACTTTTCCTCTTGAGAAGTTGGTTCTGAAGTTAAGGAAGTTTGGAACTTACAAAATAGAGCACAGTGGTTAGGGAACAGTTTATGCAACAGGGCTCGGTTGGTAGTGGTGCATCTGACTACATTAGAGTGCAGGGAGATCAATGGTCGGGTTCCCCAGGGTCGGTACTGGAACCCCTAGTGTTTTAATATGTTTATTGATGACCTGGAGTTGGGAATCTTACTTGAGGTAATAAAATTTGTAGATGACACAAAGTTAACGAGAGTGGTAGACTCCAAGGAAGAGAAAGGTTGCAAAGTGTATGACTAGAGGACTCGGTTGACAAGTAGCAAAGTAAGCAATAACGCATGACAGACTGTAGATTGTGCTATAATAACTCATAACCATGAGTGTGTTTTTAATTCATGCCTTAAGTCAGTTAGGCATGGGTTATTACAGAGCACAACTCACAAACCATGAAGTGTGTTGCTGTGCTTATAAACTACAGAACAATGCTTGGGCAGGTGTGCATAATAAGAATTTTGTAACGACCAGTGATTCTTAATGAACCCCAAGAATGAAACATCACATACTGATGGTGTATATACAATTCAATTTTATACACCTACCCATATCTTGTTTTATATTTATTTATTTATTTATTTATTGATGACTACAGAGAATGCCTTTGAGCAAAAATGTTCATTTATAGAGATTCCACATCAAATACATAGTCTGACAAAATATTACAAGTACAGTAAGCGGTTCCAGAGGAAATGCATTCAAGTCAGGCTCAAAGCAGTTAAGGCAGAACAGTTACTTACAATTTGGAGAAAATCCAGAGCGTTGAAAATAAAGTCACGCGGTTATGTACAGAGAGAAACCAAATAAAGCTGTGTAACAGTTACAGTTGCTTTGGACTGCAAAGATTTCTTAAACATATGAACATGCGAAAATGCCAGCAGATACAGGCCATACGGTCTAGCAAGGTGCTTGAGTGTGCAGCTCCAGTCTAATCTACTGCAATTGATAAACTAATTAAACTTGGGCAGATGGTGTATCAGGCAGTTCGTTTAACCAGTTAAGCGGCCCTGACTACAAATGACACAGTTGTTTAGCTGAGTATGCCGGAATGGAGACTTAAAGGCATTCCTGGCCATGTTTCTGATGTTGTATTAGTTGGAGATGGTGTGAAGCAGTTTGTTTAAAAGCAGGGGTTTGGGGTCCAAGAGTGCCTTTTGGCTAGCAAATGGGTCTAGAGCTTTATTTTGCTGGGTAAAGGTAGCCAGTTAGTGTGTAAAGGGTACAACCATGAGTGCAGTTTTCTGTATATGTACTCACTGCAGTTATTTGATCTACATTGTAAGATAACCTATGTAAATACTGTTATACCCTCTATCTCTGTGTAACGCATGTCATGATTGATGATTGTATGATATATTACTACCTCAAGTTCCTACGTATCTCTGTACATATTATATTTAAATTTTCCTGCATCAGTGAATTAACTTGGGCCAGCCCGGTGGCGCTGAGGGCTGAGGTGCTGGACGCCACACCTCAAACCACACCCTGCGATCCAGGTTCGGAACGGACTCAGGGCACTGGGGGCTGGCAGGGAAGGAGAGGATTGAGCGTCCGAGGGACTGTTCTGCTTCCTGGGTGAGTTGCAGGGTAGCTGCCGGGCCAGCATCGGCCTCTGGTTTGAGACCAGGAACACGTATGATGGCGCATTGAGGAATCAGAAAGCGGAAACCGCCCACGCCTGGCTGGATGATGGCTGCGGTCTGGTGGTGCCACTGAAGCCTCCAAATGAAACCATGTCTGCCTCAGCAACACTCCGGGGAACCAAGTAATTTCTGGTCCCCCCAGCGCCTTCACCCTCTGAGGAGAGGGACCCATCTGGCGAAGGGTTATGCAGGATTACCTGGGGGCGGCTAATATGAGGTAGGAGACTCGAGGGGACAGGTGGGTCAGAAGGGCCAAGGTAGCCTGAAGGAGTGGCAGGACGTGGAAGCATGTAGGCAGGGTAAATAAATAACACACACCAAAAATTTAATTTAACTTGTTTCTCCGCTATATGTCAATGTATAGGATACTTATATTTGCCCTGAAAAGGGCAACTTTGTCTCAGTGTGCCCACCCGGTCAACAAAATTCAAATAAATATCTGCACAAAGTACACAGTGGCATGCCTTATTACAGATCAGCCTTATTCTGTTCAACACTGTCTCACAGGCAGTTGTGTAGACAGGAGCCCATAATCTATATAAGTGATAGATTGGAGCTGGCCACAATAAGCTGTCTAGCATCTCCAGTGAGATTGTCCTGGTTATGGTACAGGGCATCCAGTCTTCTGTTAATTATGGCACCAAATTTTTAACATAAGGTGCAAAAGATAAGGTGTCATACGGAGTTATTCCAAGGTATTGGAAGATCTCCACCTGTTTAAGGTTTTGTTCTTGACCATTTTGGATAACAAAGTGTGGAACTTTCCTGTGGGAGGCTAGAGAAGAGCGAGGTCTTTGTTTTTCAGAATGGAGGACCAGTTTGTTACTGGAGAAGCAGCTTTCAAGTAACCTAATGTTACTTTGGAGAGCTTGCCAGTACAGTTAAGGTCAGGTTTTTGGGAATAGATGACTGCATCATAGGCATAGAGGTACATTGAATGAGTATGTAAATGTATATATGAATGTATATAATTGTTGATGACTTTTCACCCACCAGTTTTTGCTGTTCCAGTAAACCTTACTGAAAAACAGTTGTGTCATCCTGTAATTTTATTGAAGAAAATATGCTTAGTTGTGTTGCTTAAAAGATACCAATTAAGGGCATTTTACTAAAGGAAAAACTAAATAAAGTCTAAACTAAGTAAAAACACAAGTTAATAAAAGTTTTGTTATACAATGGCAAGACAATATCCTGGACTCTGATTGGTCAGTGTGTGCTGAGACAGTGATGATATCTCAGTATATCATCACTGTCATTGAGTACATACTGTACAATTATTTATTTAGCTTTTTCTTCAGAAACAAAGATATAATGCCACACTAAAAATCTACTAAAAACATTAAAAATTTTGTTTTTTTATTCTGTATAACAAGCAGATCATTGTATAATAGCAGTAATGTCCGCCAGGGTGTGTGTCGTGAGGATAATGTCACGCCTCGGGTATTGGACACACTCGGCCTGCGGCTGTGCCCAGCCACCTGAGGGTGACGTTATCCCAGCACGACACACACCCTGTTGGGCATTATTGCTTAATTATTAGAACTGCTGAACTGAGAGAGACTGTAAAATAAAACTGCTGGCATCAGCACACTTTTGAAATAGAGGCAACATACTGCATTGGAAAGTTGTCAGAAATTGTGAAATCAAGTCTTCTTCTTTTCTTTCACTTTTTGCTTGTTCTGGGCAACCAGAGGGGGAAGGAAGCATGGGACACGGAGAGTTATTATCCATAGATGCCAGACGCCTGGGGAACAAGATGGACAACCTCCAGGCCGTGATGACTGAGGGCCAAGAAGATCTGGAGGCAGTCATGGAAACCTGGGTGACCTCAAACTATGGTTGGAATCTGTATCTTCCTGGATACGCTGTCTGTAGGAAGGACAGGAGGAAAGGTGGGGGTGAGGGTGGTATTGTGTGTTAGGGAGGATTACTGTCACAAGTGAAGACATGGGGGAGAGAATACAGAGACTTTATGGATGCAACTTCAGGTTTCCACCCTCTGAATGTGCCAGCATTAGGCCGAGTCATTGGGGCACCAGTCAGCAATGTTGCAGATCACTGTTTTGCGGGGGCTGTGCCCCTACACTCCAACTATCGATTCCAACTCTGGGGTGGGGGCGGTCCTGGGAGGTAGCGAATTCTGATTTTGGTGCCCTAATGCTGGCGCCGTAAAGCACTAAAGTGCAGCTACAGTCAGGGGTGGGGAGGAAAGTAAGGATGGGTGGTAGAGTAATGACCACCAAGTCAAGATGTAACCACAGATTGAGAGCTGGGGATGACATAACAAATGCTGTAGAGTCGGAGAAATAGTGCAGTGCAAGCCACTAACAATGGACTAATCTGTATGTGGCACTTTCATCAATTATAAGCAGTGTCCGATTTTACTGAACCCCACTTCCAACGATATTTTACCCATTCCCTATTGAATATAGAAACGTACCAACCTCCCTCCTCATGAGCCAGATAATCTTATCATGTCTGTATTCACAGTCTATGTGAACAGTACTTAACAGTACTTAGTGTTTTTTTTTTTTTTTTTTAAAGAGCCATTGCATTTTCAGCCTGCTTGTAACTACACAGGATGCTTACCATGAAACACACAGTGGTCAGTACAGTACATTAGTTAAGTGGTTGCTTTGTGAAAACTGAAAGGGGAGCACCAGAGAGCCAGCTTCTGGATAGGACGCTTGCAGAGCTCCGCACAGCAAAAGTAATAAATTTATTAAAATCAAATCTAACCACAGATACAGCAACTGAAGTACCACCTTTTATCTCCTGACACAATAAGGAATCAATGGATACCAGAAACGAGCATAGGTCGACAGAAGAATCAGCTACCGGGACCTCAGAAACCTACTACGCCCCAAATATGTCTATGGAATACATGGAGGCCTAGTTGTCAATCCGCAGCTGCCTACTATAACTCCACCACAAGTAATATTAGAGTCTGTCAAAGCCATGGACTCTTAAGATAGAAAAAAGTTGACTGAATTAGAAGCGCAGGATGCGGCACTAAAGGAGCTACAGTCTCACAGTCGCAGATGATAAATGAAGCTTAACTACTCAGCCACAGTGACGGCTTTCACCAAGGAGAATCTTAGCCATGAGGAACCGCTTTGGAGAGTGTGAAAATGAATTATGGGCTGGAAATCCCGCCTTGTGGGCATACCAGAAGGTGTGGAAGGGACAGATCTCCTCAATACTTAAAAGATTGGATGGCTGTCTCTTTAGAAGTGCCCGAGATTTGATTGGGGTCTGTTGCAGAGGGCATACCGAGTGAGCCATGCGTGTTAGGCCCTCAACTACTGATGGCCCCAGAACTGTTATTGATGCACACATTGGGCCAAGAAATTCAGATCTTCTGTCTCTTCAGCCTGAGCAGCATACCCTCTGGTAGTGCAAGATCAAGATGTAAATTCTTTCTGGACCTTTCCTTTCAGACCAGAGCCCACCACAAATAATTTGATGCTGTCTGGCAGCGGTTCCGGTCCTTGGGTATCGTGCACTCATTCCTCCTGCCTGCTAGGCTTTGTGTAACCTATGGGGGTAAATCGTGGCAGTTCGCTGATCCCAGAGATGCGAAGATGGATAGAGCGACGGAATCGGAATTGTGAGTCTGCTTAAGACCATGACAGGATGAGGCAGATTCGAGGCGATGAGAGTTGAGGGACTGTATAAGCAATGTCGCAAGTCACAATATAAATAGTGATTCTTCCATTTAAACTAATACTTTACATTTGAAAGTTTGTTGCTATTCCATCTAGAGTTAATTAAGGGAAGGCTGGCTGCACATAGAATGTTTTATTTTGTTGAAGGCCTTATGCACTACTTGTGGACAAGTTTTGAACTCTGGGACACTGTTAATAGAAGTCATTAGGCCCATATATAAACAGAGTATCTCATTTTTTTCAAAGTATGCCAGCATAGTTCATCTGGGAGATGTTTATGGTGGGAAGTTTTTTCTAGCACTGTTTGGATGCTGTGGTTTTACTGCTGTGTGACTTAGAGCACTGTTTGAAGCTTAATTTTCACTATATGTACTAGTAGACTATAGAGTATATACTCTTGGGAGTGCTTAAAAATTCCTTTGCTTTTCCCTGAAGGACATTACTCGTGCCATTGAGCGGCTGGCAATTTTTGGACTATTATAAGGGCACTGTTGATAGTATATTGAATTCTCACTTCCTTCTGTACAAGAGTATAGGCCATAGTTTAAGTTACTTAGTCTCTAAATCCTACTTGGGTTGTGTATCCCAAAATGTCTACTGATTGCCTGTATGAGAATTGTATACACTGTATTGTTATTACTATAAATGACAATAAACAAAGTACAAAAAAAAAAAAAGAAAACTGAAAGGAACACTGAACACATACTGAGATTGGGAAAATCTAAAGCTAGAACTATAAGTAACAAAAAAAAAAAAAGGTCACTCCATGCTGCGCTTTCCTCTCTCACCGCTTCGTCCTCTATGGTTCAATTTACTGTTTTTTTTTTTTTTGTTTGTTTTTGTGTGTATATCCCATTCTCCTCAGCTTCTTGTATTTCTACATCTAACGCTTGATCTCTGGTGATCTTAGTTTTATCATTGTAGATGGAAGCTGAAATGAAACCGCCTCACTATGCTACACCCCACCCTTACACTGGAGCAAGACAGGGGTGCAGAGCGCACTGCTGCCCGCTGCTAACTCTGGATGCCCTTCATTTTCTGTATGCACTCGTGGAAGAGTGTTTTTGCAAGAGCTGGGTACTTGAAAGAAGCCCTTCTTCACTAACAGCGGATGCCAAAGCTATACGGACTGCTACAGAGACACTTACCTAGAGAGTTGGGGATGGGAGGTCTGGGTAAGTTCCTACATGACTGGCGGGATGGCTGGATCCTGAGTTGATGGCTATGTGACAGAAGATGACTCACTTTGAGCTTGCTTGGAGGACCTTGAAGGTCAGAGTCGTCAAACAATGTAGAACTGCCAGGCTGCCATAGAAAGTTGAAGAGCTCCATGCCATCTTATTTGCTGAGAAATTATGTGAAAGGATAGCAGGCCCTCCTCTTGTCCTGTCTTACATTTTTGAAAGGGCTCATCGGGGGCCTCCTGAAAGCTCTAAGCCCCATCCCTTCATCTTCAAGTTTTTAAACTATTTGGATAAGCACATCTGCTAACTAAAGCCCACAGCCTTTAAGGAAAACAGGGAAGGCACCAAGATTCAATCTTCCAGTAACTTTTCCAGCCTGTTAAGGAATAGAGATCTGCTTATCAGCTCATTCTTTCTAAACTGATAGCGGCGACGCTCGCTTCAGGATGCGTTATCCTGCTATACTTCAACTTTTTCATGAAAGGTCTACTCGGAGGTTTGAAACCCCAGAATGAAGCCATGTGGGAGTTACCCTCCTATATCTCAATTTGTTTAAACCTACTTAAGGTGTGTTAGAGTTGTTGGAGTGCCCATAGGCACCTAATTCTACAGTTTTGCCTTTTGTGAGACTGGGACTCCTAGTTTTGTCTTCACCTTTCTAAAAACATCTATGCATGGATGCAGCAAGCCGGACATCTTTGTACAGGACCATTTGTATAGGACTATGGCTGTGCTCAAACTGTGTCAGATGTTGAATTTCCCACCAAGGACCTGCTTCAGAACTTTTATCGGAGCTCTGTACTGATCTTTTCTTCTGTTGGGACTGCACAGGCTTGTCTTTTCTTGGCGATGTCGCTGCTGGCTTGGATCTGTTACTTGCTGGAGTTTAGTTTGGAGCAGCTTGGTTCCCCTTATAACATTTGTATTGAACATAATGTATTGCCTTTTGCTCTGAAGCTTGTGTTGATTTCCTATCTATGCTCCACAGCAGCTCTTTCCCATGGTTTTTGGACAACGTCAACTTTTGATCCGGTGGCTCACACCAGCTGTCACTTGGTATATTGTTTCTTTTCTGAAGAGGACCAGCTTGCTTTTTATTGTTTTGGATTGGGACTAGTCTCACTATATTGCCTTATGGCTACACTCTACTTTGGTGAACTAGATTTGAGGACTTTGACTTTCTGATTATCATATATTGTTATGAATTACTGTGTTCTGCAATGTTGTATTGTTGGCCTTGTTTATTGTTTACTGTATTGCCAACTTTAACTGTTTTATAGGAGTTTGACTTAGTATCTGGGGCTCTGATCTAGTTGCTGGGGTGATTCATAATTTGTTGGCACCTCAGAAACCCTCCATCACCAGGTACTATTGGGTCTCTTTGGCACTAATATTTTGCCGTCAGGGACAATATCTTACCCTGCTGATTATCCCGGTGGTGTGAGGTTGTTTTGTTGGGGTTCCTTGTTTTTTAGATCTCTGTTTTTAGTTTAATTATCAGGGGTTGGAGCGGTAACAATGCTGGCAGCCAGGGATTCATCATTGACCAGTGTGTTTTGGGCTCACGATCACTTGGGCTGGAGTAGTTTATGGTGATGGGGGTGTTTTGTTTTGTGGGTTGGGTATTTGTTCTTGTTGGTAATTGTTGGTGTTTTTGGCTTGGGCTATATATGTGGTATTTGTTCTAGTGTTAACTTTCTTGTGTGTTGGGATTTTTAGGGTTGTACAGTCCGGGGAGGTGTGTAGGGTTTTTCTGGGGAGGGATTTCTCTCGTTGCACAATTTTTTGTTTTGTTCTAGTTCATCTTTGGATGGGGCTCCTTTATTCTATGGTGGCTCTTGTTTTCTATGAGTAGTAGTTATGACTTTATAACTGGAATGTAATGGTGCTCAGGATAAATGTAAACATCATATGATTCTCCGCACCTCCAAAAGAACAGGCACAGATTGCTTGTTTATAAGAAATCCATCTAAAGTGAGATTTAATCCACTGTTTTAACAGTGAGTGGGTGGGTCAAGTGTAAGGGCAGGTAATAGTAGTAAGCAGGGAGGGTTGTAATTTTAATAGCCGTAGTCTTGCTTTTCAACTGATTGCTGCACACTAGGTTCAGAGGGTCAGTATTTATTTTTTGCATGGTAGTTTTGGCCAGCATGAGGTTCTTCTAGATTCCGCTTATGTACCCAGTGTCGACATTTTTTTTTTTTTTACTGGGCCTGCTACCATTCTTGCCCCTTCACTTGTCTCCCCATGATACTGGGGAGATTGGAATCTGGTGTATCAAACCAGATGTTGATAAATTGGGTGCCCAATGTAGGGCTTTACCCACGGCAAATAGCCTGCAGGAACTGATGAATGACCTGGGCTTGACGGACCCGTGGCGCCTCCTCCACCCAGCCAAATGGAAGTACACCTTTCACTCCATACCACATGCCTCTTTTCACATTTAGATAAGTTTTTAATATCCCAAGACAGCATCCCTGGCCTAGTTTCTGTGAGATCCACCCATTGGTGATTTCCAGTCATGCCCTGGTTTCCTTTAAACATGCTATTTGTGGAGGTGAGAAAGAGATAGGGTCTGGAGGCTTAACTCCAGCTGTTATAAGGATCCAGACATCCTTTCCTAATACTTAATTGTATAACTTCTTATTTTGAATGTAATACAGTCTCTGTTGATCCCTTGGATGTTCTGTGGGGTGGGGGGCCGCAGCCAAGTGTACTGGGGGAGTGCATTAGGTTGGCCGCTAGCGCTTGAGAGCCGGCCACACTAAGATGGAGTATCTGGTTTAATTAATCCATGCCCTTGAACACACTCATACCTCGAATACCCTGGAACATATCTTTCTTGCTTTGAATTCCTTAGTACCCAATATGCTTCTCGCCTCTGTGAGAAGGTGGAACTGGTGATTTTTCGGACAAAGACACGCTATTTAGCGGCAGGAGAATGAAGGGACGTTGTTGTTTTTTTTTTTTTTACCCTTATTGAGCAGCAGTGGGACTTCCTTAAGGGCCTAATTACTCAGAATGAGGTCTCCCAGGCAATTCATCAGTTACCCATGGACAAGGCTCCAAGCCTGGATGTTTTTCTCATAACATTTATAAGGCATGTACCGCTGAACTTACTCCATTTCTTACTTAGTTGTTCAATTATCTATTTTCCCATGGCCTTACCGATCACACCTTGGCAGAAGCCTGGATTACCCTTATACCCAAGCCTAGCAAGGATAACTGTCTGGCAGAAAATTGTAGGCATGTATCCTTTTTTTTTTAATCAGCTTTATTAATGCATACAGATATTCATATACAGAACATAGAGCACCTAATCTCCTCTTATGCCAACAAAGTACAAAGCTATAGGTTCTTCAGTTTAACATTGGAACCAGTGTGTATTCTTAGTCATCGGAGGGGGGATTCCTCCTCTGACAGTCAGTTCTGTACATAATTCACTTATATGCTTTGCATTCTGTCAAAATTATTTGGATACAAAATTAAAGAAAAAGGATGATCAGAGCCCATGTGATCTCGTGTTATGCTAAATCATTAGTGGAGAGAACATTATCAGAAAGTAAAAAGAAATAAGATAGAACAGTTACAAGGGATGTTAAATAAAACTTGTTCCCTGTATAGTGGGCCCTACTAGCTCGACTCCCGTTGAGCTGTTCTAAACATCCCTTCTGTCCCCGCACTCAACCCACACACTCTAGTATTAAATTAATTGAACTATCTCGCAATCCACTCCCACCTCCCTGCTAATACTACAAACTGCCCCTGCTGGATTAAAAATAAGAGAAACAAAGTAGGATGTGTCCAAACAACTCCTACTCACTCATTACTTGTGCCCCCCTTCCATCTACCACTCATTTATGATTGCTCAAAGTTTGTGACCAGAGCTCCTGTCTGTGCCATCTCTCAGTATGCTTTTCTAAACTAAGTCTTAACTTGGCAGTGATGGATTCCATCAGGACTACCTCCCTCATCCTTCTGATCCATTCTCCCATGGTTGGGGACTCACTAAGAGCCAATTGCCTGTAATGCACTTTTAACGCCACAGTTACAAGGATTAGAGCCACCCTTCTGATGTCACCTTTAAGATGCGGTATCGTAGGGATGCCTAAAATCCATTCTTCACCTAGTGGCAGAATGTCCACTTCTGTTATGGAAGTCACTGCAGCACGGACCCTCCCCAAAATGGCATACTACTGGGCATTCCAGAATATGTGCCAGTGGCTTCCTAATTGCTCACATTTCCCTCTAGCAGGAGTCACTGGCACTGGCCGTAAAATGCTTTGATTATAGGGACTCTAAAACCTGACCATGACTTTCCAAAAACTCTCACCAGTTTGGGGATGAGATCACCTTCCAGCCCCATTTCTACCTGTGTGCCAATTTGACTCTGGACTCTGATATTGGCTTCTTTTTCCCATGCTTTCCAGCAAGTCTCAAGGGGGTCTGTCGAATGTTGAGAAAGGAGTTTATAAAGGGAGGATATATCTCTATCTGATCCTGCAGTAGTCACAGAACTGCAGAAAGTTCTCCCAGCTAGAATAGGGACGTGAAAGTCAAAGTGTGTGATCTTCAGAGTTTATGAAATGCCTTATCTGCAAACGTGGAAGAATTCGCATTCGGCCCAGTGAAATTTCTCCTTGGTCTTTGAAGGAGATACAGCTTCCTCTCCAAAAATGAGTAAATCTAGTAACTCCTTTGGATGCCCAAGCTGTATACCCTGAATCTAATAAGGGTAACATAAATGCAGATTTGAATCTTTATAATGGATAAGGGGCCCAGACCAGATGGTATGCCCAGAGTCTTACAGATTTTTAAGAATGTTTAGGCCATGTCTCACGATTTATTCTGTATTTTATATTTGTGGTCTGATGAATGGTCCATTAACAGTAGGGAGAATAACTGTCTGTCACCCATGGCCGCTTCCTCCAGTCTGTACCACTGTGATGTTATTCCCTGTTTAGCCCAGGTCATGAGGCTAGCTCCTTGAGCTGCTAAGTAGTATAGCAGTAGATTAGGTAAGCACAGACCCCTAGCCTTCTTGGGAAGATGTAACATCTGCTTTGAAATCCTGAGTTTCTTATGGTTCCAAATAAAACAAGAGATTTCTCATCCATCCTAGCCCAGAATGCCCTTGAGAGTTGAATCAGGAGACTTTGAAATAAGAATAATAAACGAGGTAGAATATTCATCTTTGTTATCCCTATGCGCCCACCAGTGACAGGGAAAGGGGCGCTCTTTCACCAGGTCTTGCTCAACCAACTTCCATAGCCTCTCATAGTTGGCCAAGAAGAGTCTCACAAGATCAACTGGAATTTTAATACCAAGATATCTGATTTGGTTTTGAGGGGCCCACTTAGGCACAAAAGAGTACTTAAAAAGATTTGAGGGGTGCCGCTCACTCTTAGGGCTTCTGACTTGGAGAGATTGATCTTTAGTTCGAGATCACACTGAACTCTTGCAAAAGGTTCATTGTGGGGGAGGAGTTTCTGGGAAATGGAATCATCTGCATAGAGAGAAATTTTTGTTGAAGTCCCCATACCATTATACCTTTAATTGCTGAGGCTTGGCATACTCTGACTGCTAGGGTTCTAGGCCGATTGCAAACAAAAGTAGTGATAGAGGGAAACCCTGTCTAGTTCCTCTGGAGATGTTAAAGGCAGCCAAACTAATGCTATTGACTCTTACTAGCTTTAGGGTGAGAGTACAATTGGGGAGATAATGTGTAGAAATTTGGGGACAAAATTAATTTTCCATGGATATTTTAGAAATTGCCAATTTACTCCTATCAAATCATTTTTGGATTCCATGGAGATAGCTAATTGAAATTCCTGACAGTTTGTCTGGGATGAAATAATGTTTAATAGTCTCCGGATATTATCCATTAGATACCACTTGGAAATAAACCCTGTTTGAGCCTCATGAATAATTTGGGAGCTCTCCTTCTGTAAACGTGTGGCTAAGAGGCCTGTAAATATCTTCAGGACGACATTACAAAGATATGGGTCGGCTCCCACATTTTAATGGGTCCTTGCCAGCCTTATGTAGCACTGAAATAAGTCTGTTTTCCTGAATGTGGAGGCACCCCCCAACCAGCCACCTCCCTACACACCTCTAAAAGGATCGGAAGCAGAAGGTCACCAAATCTTTATAAAATTAGAAGAGAAGCCGCCCAACCCTGGGGACTTGTTATTCTTAAGTGATTTAACTTGTTCTCTGAGTTCTGTTACTGATTTCAGCTTCGAGGTTACCCCTCAAGTCACAGAGAAGTACTGGAGAACTGTTTGGTGAAGGAAATCCTCCATCAGCCTAGCTGTTTCAGGTTATGTTCCTTGGTATATAACTTTTGTAGTAATTTGCAAAGGTAACTGTAATCCTTTCTGGCCTACAATGTACCCTATTGTTTTCCTCTGAATCTTCACTTTTAAGAATAAGTCTACTGGCTAATTGGGTACATAAATTAGCTGCTAAAAGCTTCCAGTGCAGTTCCCCCTCATAGTATCTGTCTGATTCATCTTAAGCTCCTTCCAATTTTGTGTTATGATTCTATCTAGCTTTTGTCTGTTAATGTCTAGTTGCTTTTGGTCTCTGGGTTAAGGGAGATCTTATGTTGAAAATCCAAGTCTGCAGCCTCACAATGGAGCTGTTCTATTACCTGGGAAAGTTTTTTCTTCTCCCAGGAGGCACATTTGATAATGGTGCTCCTCAGGACAGCTTTAAGGGCATCCCAGCAGATACAGTGAGTATTTTCCCGCAGGGTTATATCCCAAGTATTCCTTAATTGATTCCCTGATGTGAGTCTTGAATTCTGGGTTATTGAGCAGACAAGGGTTAAAACACCAGTGTGAGTTTCAAGCGAGGAGCTAAGGCCAAGACCAACTTCACTGGGGCTTGGTCAGATATAGTGGAGGGAAAAATCTGACATTGTTCTCAAAGGATGGCAGTGAAGGTTCAAGAGAAAAGAAAGCATTCAGAAAGTACAAGGAATCACAGAAGGAGCAGGACAGAGAATTGTATCAGTTAAAGCAAAAGGAAGCTGGGAAGGCAGGCAGAACAGCAAAGGCCTGAACTGAGGAAAAGATAGCCAACCTCAGTTAAGAAGGGGGATAAAACCTTTTTAGGTACATCAGGGAGTGAAGGAAGACTAAGGGAGGGATAGTGAGGCTTAATAAAGGGAGGGGGTGGGCAGAGGGTGACTGTGAAAAGGCAGAGATACTAAACAAATATTTTTGCTCAGTATTTACAAATGAAGAGGGAGGTACCTAAAACAATCAATAGAAACACTCTGGATATAGAAGTTGATACCAGCCCATTTACAGAAGAAAGGGTTCTGAAAGAACTCTTAAAACTGAAGGTGGACAAAGCCTGATGGGATTCATCCCAGAATTCTAAAAGAACTAAGGGTAGAACTAGTGACACCACTGACTACCCTCTTAATTAATCATGGGAGGATGGGGTGGTACCCGAGGACTGGAGGAGGGCAGATGTGATTCCCTTCACAAAAGTGGGAGCAGGGCAGAAGCAGGAAACTATAGACCTGTTAGTTTAATCTCAGTAGTGGGAAATGATGGAATCACTTCTGAAGGAAAGAATTGTCAGTACCTAGAGGCCAGAGGGGCACAGGACCCAAGGCAGCATGGATTCACAGCGGGAAGGTCATGCCAGACTAATCTAATAGATTTCTTTGACTGGGTGACCAAAGTAGTAGATCAGGAGGGGCTGTGGACATGGCCTACCTAGACTTTAGCAAGGCATTTGACTAAGTCCCACATAAAAGATTAATATACAAGTTAGCCAGCCTGGGAGTGGGTCCCAAGATGATAGCCTGGGTAAAGAATTTGCTGGAGAATGGGACACAGAGGGTAATAGTAAATGGAGTCTACTCTAAAGAGGGGGTTACTAGTGGGTACCACAGGGTTCAGTATTAGGACCGGTCCTCTTCAGTGTCCTTATAAGTGACATTGCAGAGGGACTGAGAGGAAAAGTATGTCTCTTTGCAGATGACACAAGATTTGCAACAGAGTTGATGCACAAGGTGGGGTGGACAGGATGAGGAGGGACTTGGCAAAGTTAGAGAAATGGTCAAATGTATGGCAGCTTAGATTCAATGCTAAGAAGTGCAAGGTAATGCACCTGGAAACAAAACCCAGGGAAGAGTACACAATGGGGATGAGATACTAACAGCAACAAAAGTGGAAAGGACCTAGGGGTAGTCATATCAGATGACTTAAAGGTGGGCAAGCAATGTGAGAGGGCAGTAAGGAGGGTTGGGGATACTGGGATGCATAGGAGAGGCATCACCAGTAGAAAACAGGAAGTTGTTATCCTCTGTACAGACAGCTGGTGAGACCCCATCTGGAGTACTGTGTGCAGTTCTGGAGACCCAGTCTCCACAAGGACATAGACAGGACGTAAGCTGTCCAGAGGAGGGCACTAAAATGGTGCAGGGTCTGCACCAGAAGACGATGAAGAGAGACTAAAGGAGCTTAATATGTATAGCCCTCGAGGAAAGGAGGGAGAGGGGACATGATAGAAACTTTCAAGTACTTCAAGGAATCAACAAAGTCCAAGAGGGTAGCATCTTTTAAAAAGAGGTGTGCAAGAACAAGGGGCAATAATTTGAAGATGGGGAAGTGCCTCAGAGGTAATGTAAGGAAGTATTTTTCACACAGAGGGTTGTGGATGCACGGAATGGCCTTCCGGAGGAGGTTGTGGAGTCAGAAACAATGGTTGAATTCAAGCATGCATGGGACAGTCATAAGGCAATTCTAGGGGTGGGGTAGAAAGAAGTAGGCTGCTGGTTAACTAGGATCTGCAGCTTATCCATTAGGTAGGGAAATGGGCAGACTGGGTGGGCCAAGCGGTCCTTATCCCGTCAAATTCTATGTTTCTGTGTTCTGTAGTATAGGCCCACACTTCTGAAACAAAAAGCACGCCTATTCTAGAGAAGCAACTGTGTCTGTCTGAATAATATGAATAATCTCTGGCCTGGCCATTCACCCAATGCCACGATCAGCTAGGCCCCAGATTTGAGTCATCCTGTTCAGTGCCACTACTGCTGACCCCAGCCTCAACCCCTGCTCTCCCCTGCCAGTCCAAGTTTGCTGAGACCACTGTATTAAAGTCTCCACCCAGCACAAGGAGGTGGACCTTCACCTGCACCAAATCTGATAAGGTAGATTTAAAGAAAAGGGCCATCTCCTGTCCTCATTCGAGTGTAAATATTTATAAAACTGCATGAAACTTCCCCAGAACAGCACTCACCTTGACAAACCTCCCATCTGGATCAGTCTGCCCTCGCACCTCAAGAGAGCATGCTTTATTAACTGAAATGGCTACTCCACGCCTGTGGAGTGATCCAAGTAAGAGGAGGTATATACAGTTCCTCCCACTTTCGAACTAGTTTATATTCTGCCTCCGAGATGGGTCTCCTGAAGAAAAGCAGTTTGTGTATTCAGTTTAGCCAATTCTTGCAGAATTTTCGATCTCCTGTACATTATATGATACTGTGTTAAGTCCTCCATGGCAGCAAGGCCCAGACAGAACACAAAGGTCGAGTGGGGTCAGTACAGTGAATAGTAAGCTTAGGGGAGGAGTGCAGCTCCAACTGGATAACCAAACAAAAGTAAAAGTTAAGTGTTATAGCAACAATTTTGAGAACTCTACATTGTAAAAGTGAAAAGCTCCCAACTGGGGAGGCAGTTCTTTAACGTGTTCTGCCAAAAGCTGCTTCCAAGGTGTTATATAGGCCCCACCACAGTCTAGCATCTTGATGGTGGTGGAGGTGCTAGGTTAAACCCAGCACTTGGCTGCCTCGCCCCACAAAGTCTGGGGCATGTGCAACCACAATGGAGACTCCGGACTCAATGTTGACATCCATTCCCTGCCATCCCTCCCCGCCTACATCTGAATAAAGATTTTCTCCCTTGGTAGGGTGGAGGGAGCATCGCCCACCTCTTTGCCCCCCCAACACTCTAGGATCTGGCTTTCGCCTCCTTCCTATAATTAGTTTAATCAGTCTCTAGAGTGTGTCAGTTTCTGAAACCTGGGTTCACCTCTGTGACACATTATGTATTCAGAAATGTAAACGAACCTTCAGTGTCAGTTAGTCCTGAAACAGCCCCTATGGAGCCCTCTTAGCCTTCCATTTCCACCCAGATTAACTTCCAACTTGTTTCAGGTTTCAAACTCCAGTTGTCTGTCTCTTCCCTCGGTCTTGCTTGAGGCTTAAGTGCTCTGCAGCCTGCTTCATGTGCTAGGACTACCATGTTTAGCCACATCTTCCATTCTTGTTTTCCTTCCAGTGCTGTCCCCACTGCTGATCATTGCCTCTTCTCAATCTCCTTCAGGTATCCGGGTTTAATCAGATCATCTAATGTGATGTCTAACGTGGCCAAAGTGTATTTTGTCTCTGGGTAGGACTCAAGATCTGGATGCCTGCATCTGAGATCACTCACAGGTGTGCCAAAAGTCAATGTTTATTAATTTTATTTATTTATTTATTTATTGAAACGTTTCACCAGGAGTGCACACTGAACAACAAGTTGCTCGCCTCATGGTGCGACCTTGGGGAAGGGGTGCATAGGGTTATGAAGGATGAACAGTTACAATAGTATGTGAGTAGTACAAACAATACAACATTGTAAGATTATGCAACAGTTGGAACACAAGGTATTGTATAATAAACAGTAGTGAAACATTGGGTAAATTACAACACATGTCCAAAATCATACAAAGAATATATAAACGACAAAACAGTAATAATGCAACAGAGCCATTATAGTGCATGAGAGTACCAGGAGCAGACTGAGGTAGTACGCAAGTGCTGTTGGAGTAGAAAGGACGGGGTAGGTTGTGCACACGGGTGACCCAGAAGGTGGAGAAGAGAGGGAGAGGCAAGAACTGAATATGAGGAGAAGGGGTAACTATTTCCTGATTCCCCTTCAGGATGTTGAGAACCCTGTGGGGGGGAGGGTAGAAGGCAGAAACTGGGGATAGGTATTAAGGAGTGCCAAAGCAGAAATAGCTGAGAGAGAGGTAATTGTGTAGGGCAGAGGTAAGGGAGTAGTTGGAGGAGGGTGTCATATTTTGGAGGGGGAGGGAATTCCATATTTTAGAAAGCGTGAAACCAGTCTGACTGATGAGGGTGGAGCAGCTGAGGGACCGTCAAGGTGCGGGTGTCATTGGATCTAGAGAGTGGGTGGGGAGGTGGAGTGGAGACAGAGAGGATGAGAGATGGAAGAGGATGACTCCAAACCAGAATTTTGAGGTTAGTTTGGCACAGTGTGAGATGCATCTGTGAGATAGTGGAAGGAAGGTTAGAGAGCGTAGAGTTCACAGTAGTGGGAGCGGGAAGGGAGTCTAGAGCAAGGCGGCAGAAGGAGTTTAAGAGAGTCTCTAACTTGGTCAGGGAAGATTTGGGAGCAGCACCATAGACTATGTCACAGTAGTCAAAGATGGGGAGCATCATCTTCTGACAGTTTCACACCTCTCAGTCAGCAAGATGCAACTACGATTCCTGTACAGAGCACCAAGCTTAGGCGAGTTTCTTCAGAATAGCATCGATATGCACAGAGAAGTTGAGGTGCTGGTCCAGCCAAACCCCAGATATCTAAACGAGGAGGTGTCCTCCAGGATGGTCCCATCAAGGGTGTGGAAGGTGGGTAGGGACAGGAGCCTGAGAGTCTCGCGTGGTGCCAAAGGTCATTGAGACTGTCTTCTTGGCATTTAGAAAAGCTGGTGAGAAGCAAACCAGAGCTAAACTTGGTTGAAGTCATGCTGTAAGCTAGTTTCCACAGCACCAGGGTTTTGCCGGAATTGGATAAGACAGTATCATCAGCGTACATGTGGATAGATGAGGATGAGCAGACTGTGGGAAGATCATTAAGGAAAATGGAGGAGAGTCAGGCCAAGCACTGAGCCCTGAGGGGCACCAGCATTGATGGGAGTGGAGGGAGATGGAATCAAAGATTCTCACTGTTTGGGTCCTGCCAGTGAGGTAGGATTTAAACCATTTGGTGGCTGACTGAGCAAGGCCAGCTGAGGAGAGGGAATCAAGAAGCAGGAATGGGAAACTGTGTCGAAAGCTTTGGCTAGGTCAACAAAGATAGCAGAGGTGATCAGGCCATTGTCCATCCCTGAAAGGATGAAGTCAGTAAGCCTGAGGAGGGAGGTGGTTGTTTTGAGTGGTTCTTCCGAAACCAGATTGGAAGGGGTAAAGAAGGAGGAACTGGAGATGAAGGGTGATAGTTGAGAAAGAACTAAATGTTCTTGAAGACTGGCAAGGATAGGAAGATGGGAAATGGGGCAGTAGTTGCCAGGAGTGGATATGTCACCACCCTTGAGGAGAGGAAGGACTACAGCGTGTTTCCAGGATGAGGGTATTTGGGCAGAAATAAAGGAGAGGTTAAGGATTAGGGAGATAGGATAAGCAGTTGCAGGAGCAGAAAGGTAGAGAAGTTTGGATCGAGCTTATCTGGTGAGAAGCCTTTAGAGGGGTTCAGGAATAGGAGGACACTAAGAGCTTGGCAGAGGAAATAGAAAAGGTAAAAGGGGAGGGGTAGGCACTAGCTGAGATGAAGGGCTGAAATTGGTAGGAGGCAAGGAAGAGGGAATTTAGAAGGGATGTGGCTACGAGGTGTAGTAGGCATTAAATTCATTGGCCATGGAGCCAGGGTCGGAAACTAGGAGTTATTTATTTTGAGAACTGGAGGGGAGGGGGAGAGGGGAGAGAATAGGGCATCAACTACCCTCCAGAATTTAGATGGAGAGTTAATGTTAGTCAAGAATGAGGAGTTGAAATAATTGGTCTTAGCCAGTTTAGTAGCTTTAGTACATGAATTATGAGCTTTCTGTACTTCGTAGTCGCTTGGATGTTTAGTAGATTTGTGTTTTCTCCAGGCCCGATCACGCCCCTGAAACAGGCCAGAAGTTTGGGGTGATCCAGGGGCGGTGAAGCCCACGGACTGTGGTCCTTCTGAATGGAGCAAAGGCTTTTCAGGTAGTATTGAATTTATCCTTAAAATAGTCAAGGGCTTGGGCAACAGAAATGGCGTGTGGAGAGGTGGGCCAGTCAATGGAAGAAAATGCAGAGCTGAGTGGGGTAAGGTGCAAGGATTTAAAGGACCAGAGCTGTATAATTTTAGGTGGAGGTTTGGGCGATGGACCCACGCATAATGAAAATGGGGTTGTGATCACTGAGGGCTTCTGGGAGAGACCAGGATTAATGATGCGTGCAGGTGGGTTGTGAGTGCCCAGTCAAGCAGAATATGGTTTTGTGTTTGGCATTAGGGCATGTAGGCTCAAGTATAAGTTGAGTGAGATTTAGAGCAGTGACGCTATTAAGTAACTTGTTTAACTTGGGAGACAACCAATTTAGATTCATGTCACCCATTATGAACATTTCACCAGATTAAGTAGAGGGAGGTGATATTGGCTAATAGTTCAGTCATGACCGAGGGTTGAATGCCAACCACAAGGATTGGGATTGAGAAAGGAAGGTAATGCAGGTGACAAGGGCTTCATAGGTAGCTGGGGTAGAGGTAGTATAGGGTGGTAGTAAACTGCAGTGAGGACAGGATATACGTGTCCACTCCCCTCTGCAGCCTGATCGATCTTGTCTGGAGAGGGAATTCTCAGAGATAGCAGTGGCATAGTCAGGGAAACTTTTTGAGCCATGTCTCTGTAATAAATAGGATGTCAGAGGTGTGTGAAATCATGAGAGTTTCTAGGAGGTCGCTTAGGTAGCAGGCTGCAGATGTTCAGGTGGAGGAGCTTTTAGGAAGGGTTGTAGTGGAAGTGGGGTTTGGAGACATGTTGTTTCGGGTAAGGAGTCAGGGTAGGAGAAGAAGTAGGGACCAGGGTTGGGGTGGATATGCCCTGATGAAAGAAGGAGGAGGGCAATGATTAAATAGTGTCATTTTGGACTTTGTAATTAGAGTAGGAAATACGGGAGAGAAGGGTGGAGAGGAGGAGATAAGGAAATGAAGAAAAGCAAAGTGACTGGGAAGGGAAACAGACATGCTGGAGGGTAGTAGGAAAGTGGGCTCTGTTTACAAGAGGAGCAGGGAAATGATTGACAGGATCTGGAAGGGAAGCAGAGAGAGAAGTGGCAATAGGTGTAGAGGGGAGACTGGGATAAGGGTAAGAACCAGGAAGGGTGTGAGTAGGAGGGAGATGGAAACCATTCTGGGTTGGATAGTAGAGGTTTTCACAGACTTGCAGATTCAGATCACACCACCAACTCTTGCTTCAGTCCTTTAGCCCACAGGGCTTTGATAACTGGAAACCATGTTGTAATGGGGGCATAGTCTGGCTCAGAAAACAGTCTGGTATCTCCGAAAACAATTTCCCTCTTCACCCAGGCTTTCCTCAGTACCATCTCTCTGGTTCTGAAATTGAGAAGGGCAACGATGAGAGAATGGGGTTTTACTTTAGGATCCTTCGGAGAAGCTGAGAGCGAATGATGTTTAGTGACATGTCTTTATCGAGGTCTAATAGTTCTTAACGAGCCCTCTGCATATTCGGGCACATTGTTCATCTCTGTGCATTCTGGGAAACCGTGGATTCTCAGATTCACTTCTATGGATCTGTTTTTGAGGTCCTCTAGTTTATTCATCAGGAGCTGCGAGCAATCTTGGAGCTGTAGGATAGCTTCATTATGTAAGATGGTAGTTTCTGCATACTTAGAAAATGTTCTTCCATCATTTGGAGTTTTTGCCTTGTTGTGTTATGTTGGATTTATTCTATTTAATATCAGCTTTAAATCGAATCCAGTGTGTTACTCGGTCGACACAGTTTGTGGCAGAGCTGCTGGGAGGTGATGGTAAAGTCCTCCCTTCTCTTCCTCCGAGTCACTTTCCCATCCTGCTTCAACTTCTTCTGCAGGCTTTGCAGCCTCTGGGTTAGCGACTGGTGTTCTGGGAGGTAACAAGTTTTTGTCACTTCATTTCCCTTTGTGAGCCGATCGAGGCTGGTTTCTGGTCACCATTGATTAGCGGTAGGTTGCACACTGAAATTCAAATGTTCTTTTAAGGAGAAAAGTATATTTTATAGAATCAGCCAGGGAGTTGGGCAGAGAGTGTCTCTGGAGTGTCTACATGAGGCGGTGATGTCACCAGAAGTCCGAGGCCTGTATCCTTGATAAACTCAGATTTTAAAATCCTTGCAAACATTTTGGCTGACCACTTGCAGCGGGTGTGGGATGGTCTACTGGAGTGGAGCAGGTTGGATTTATGGAAGGAGGGTCTCCAGTGACCACCTTCACAAAATGCACCACCTGATCTCATTGACCAGGAGGGCAGGAACCCTGGGCCTGGTCTCCTTGGACGCAGAGAAAGTCTTTGGTCATACTTTTTGTGGTCCTTATGCATTATAGCGCACTGGATGAGTTTATTACCTGGATCAAGGTTCTATACCAGAAGCCAACTGCCCATATCTGGTGTAACGGTATATTAACGCTCTGTATCGCTTTTGAGTAGGGAGGGACAGGGTGCCCCTGTCTCCCATGCTTTTCAGTTTGTACCTAGAGCCCTACTGGAGACTACACCATAACCCCTCAAATTCCAGGGATAACTGTTGGTGGTAAGGAGTATAAATTTTCGGCCTATGGGACAATTTATTGCTCTATATAGAACATCCTTGGACCTTGACCTTGATCCTGGTAGTCTGGCAGAAATTCAGCGATTCATGGAAATTACTGGTTACAAGCTGAATTTAGGGAAAACTAAGATACTGGCACTCAATACTTTAGTGAGTAAACATGAGATTTTGGACTTGGGCCTCATTTGGGAGCCCCACTTACTTACTTATCTGGGTATTAAGCTCTTCAGACATCCTTCCAAGCTGATTAAGAATAACTTGGGTCAGCCCAGTGGCGCAGAGGGCTGACGTGCTGGCACCTTACCTCGAGCCACGCCCGCGCCCTGGGTTCAGGAACAGACTCGGGATGCCAGGGGCTGGCAGGGAAGGAGAGGATTGAGCATGTGTAAGACGGCTCTCCTCTCCTGCGGTGGGTAGTGGGGATGCATCACTCTGCAGCGGCCCCTGGTGGAGACCGGAGCAGGGCAGACGCAACGCAAGGGAATGTCACCAGAAAAGCGGAAAGTGGCTCCACATTCAGCCGGATGACTGACACCTGGCGATCTGAGGCCATCAGTGTCTCAGAGCTCCCAGTCCCTCAGCAGTTCCCCAAGACCAAGTACTGTGCTAGATTGCCCCTGGTGCCTTCCCCTGGAGGAGGGGACCCGCCTGGTGAAGGGTTGTATCTGGTTACCCTGTGGGACGACTGCAGATATGAGGGCTGGGGCTCAGGAACAGGATGGATCAGATGCAGCCTTGGCACAGCCTGAAGGAGTGGCTGAGGCGGTAGCACGTAGGGAGAAAAATAGATAACACAAAAAATAAAATAACTTGGACCCTCTTTGCACACTGTCAAATTAGATCTTCAGCACTGGTCCCACATCCTCTCTAACTTTAAGAGGACGTGATAGTGTTAAGATGAATATCTTACCCTGCATGATATATCCTCTGGGTGTGCTCAACTTCTTTCTCCCTAAGCAATGTTTTTTCATCTCTAGCATATCCTCAATGATTTACTATATCAGGGAAAAGGGTGCGAGAGCCTACTACAAACTTATGGTTCCCTCGGAGGCTTCCTCGGTGGAGGTATTCAAGGCATCAATGCCTTCTTATCTTCCCTGACACAGTTTTGTAAATTTTGTCCTGCTTTAACTGATTATATTATTTGTCCCAAATGTTTTGGAAATTTTTTTTCCTTTTATTTATTGAAACTGTATTTAATCATTATAGTTTTATGAGCATTGTTATTTTTGATGATTACTTTGTGGTTGATTTTATGTATGGCACCAGAGTCTCTGGGATTGGGCATCTTTAAATAAAACTTGCCTTGCCTTATAGTTTCTGTAAAATCGGGAGGTGGGTGGTTGAAACTTCCTAATTTTTGTCTTTACTATTGTGCCCTTCATGCAGTAAATTGTTGCATTGGAGGAGGTTGGGGCAGGAGATGCGGCTGCCTCGTATGTTCCCTCTTGGTTGCATATTGAGTGGGACTTATGTAGAGCAGCTGGGCTATAGCTTAAGAGTTTCTTTTTATATCAAGCCTGTCTGGGCCCCACAGCCCTTAAGTTGACTCCTGTATTTTAGTCCTTGAAAGCCTTGGCAGCTTGCTTCTCACTTATGTTTGAAATTTCCACATGGCACTACTCAGTCACTGTACAGCAACCCCAATATCAAATTAATATGTGTCCCATACCACTCAATTTTGGCCACAAGTACAGCTTCCTTCTGTGGACTCCTGCTTTCAGATGGGAAATTTCTTCCCTTCCGCTTTTCAGAACCAATACAAGATGCTTGGATCTTCAGTATTTACATGTTCAGCTTATGCTTGCCATTTCTGCACACTTGGGCCCTGGACCATGGTCTGGGAGGGATGGAGAGCTCCTGTATAGTCTTGCAGCTATTGCAGACCACACCCATTCTATCTCAAACCTGTGTCGGGTGTTCCAGTCCCTTGATCCCCTAGGAGGACCACAGGGAATTGTTATTTCTGGCAAAATGCTCTTGGTGCAGTGATCTTAAAGAATGGCAGTCGGTGTGGACAACATTGTACAGATATGTTGAGCAGGATCGGTACCACTTCACTTGGTACAAAATTTTACATCACCTTTATTTCACTCCTCCCACTTAGCCCGGATGAGCCAATTGTCTTCCCCTCTTTGTACTCAATGTGTCCTAGAGGAGGGAACAAGTGCCACTATCACAGCTCAAGCAAAGCACATCAAATTGGCTACAGTCAGGTAACCTCTGGAAGTGTCAGGAATCTACCTGACAACAGTTGTGTAGGTGTTAATGGGCCTCAGGCATCCAGTATAGCAGGCGCCTTTAATCTGATATAACCAGCAGTTTTATAATGGAGCCCTATTAGTAATGGTTTTGAAAACCAGGATTTGTCCATTCTTAGAGGCTGTCCAGCTTGCGTGGATGGCATAAGTAGAGCAGGAAGTTGTTACCCTCTGTACAGACAGCTGGTGAGACCCTATTTGCAGTACTGCATGCAGTTCTGGAGACCCTATCTCTGTAAGGACATAGACAGGATGGAGGCAATCCAGAAGAGGGCAACTAAAATGGTGCAGGGTTTGCACCAGAAGCCATACTAAGAGAGACTAAAGGAGCTTAATACAGTATGTATACCCTTGAGAAAAGGAGGAGAGGGGGACATGATAGGAACTTTCAAGTACCTCAAGGAATCAACAAAGTCCAAGAGAGTAGTATCTTTCAGGAAAAGAGATGTATAAGAACAAGGGTGCACAATTTGAAGATGGGGGTGGCCTAGGGCAACGTGAGGAAGTATTTTTTCACAGAGGGTGGTGGATGACAGAACGCGCCTTCTTGAGGAGGTTGTGGGGTCAATAACAGTAGGGGAATTCGAGAATGCATGGGGCAGACATAAGGCAATTCTGGTGGGGGTTAAGAAGTAGTAGGCTGTTCGTTAACTAGGATCTGCAGCTTATCAAATAGGTTGTAAAATGGGCAGACTGGGTGGGCCAAGCAGTCCTTATCTGCCATCAAAATCTGTTTCTGTGAATGTTTCTAACACTGTTTACATGAATTTGTAATAAAGTAGTTCTTCTGTCTAATGAGCTTGTCCTTCTGAGTACCTGAGTTGTAGTTCTCCACTAGGTGGATTTGTTCTATTCAGGAAGCCATAGTTGTAGTTTTTACATGTTTCTCTGGTGGAGTGATCTGAAAAGGTTACTTTTGTTGCTGTCTCAAGATTTTGTAGTGCGCAAAGCAACCATGGGTTTACAAGAGATTAATCCATAGTCAGGTGACTTGTTCCGACAAATCAGAATACATGATTTTTGGCACCCATTTTTATAAAGTGCAATATTTTGGGTTTAACATAAGTGACTGTTAAACCCTAACTATAGTGATGCTACGAGCCACTATAATATATATACTATATTCATTGCAAAAACCTCAGTTAATGCATCAGTTAGGGTTGATTCCATACCAACAAAAGTCTGGAAATTGATGTTAGGGTTCACAACCTTGGAGTGATGTGACTATGGAATGGGTGTCAATTTCTTGACCAATCCAGCAACAGCCGCATCTGCAAATTTCAGCCCAAAGTCCTAACCTAGAGGCATTCCAAATACTGTAACTCTTGTACTGCAAATGTGGCAATATCTCAGCAACCATAGCAACTTTGGAAAAATTCATTTGGAGTTATATTTATAACCTGGCCACCTCTGTGCATGCTTAGTACACTTAAAGATGTACTAAGTTAGCGCTTATAAAAATCCATATCTCAAACCGCTTTCTAGATATAGTCACCAAAGGTGCCATGACTGCCACAATGTTATTCTATGGGAAAATTCACAACTTGAGTACTGTAACTATGAAACGTGTGTCAATTTCTTGACCAAGCCAGCAAAAGCACATCTGTGGGCAAGGGCTTTCCACCCTGCATATTTCAGCTTAAATGTCCTAACCATTTTTTGCTATGAAGTGGCAAAGAAACTGGTGTTTTGGGGCTGTTTACCTGCAGAACAATCACAACATTTCGCAGACTTTTGGAAAATACCATTGGTTTAGCTGGTTGAGCTTGCGAAAGTACTTGTGGGATTTTGTCAAAAGTTCCACCATTTGAAAGTGGGACATTCAAGGAAGTACCTGTGGAACTTTCACAAAAGTCCGCTGAACTTTCATGAAAGTTCCACACCCAAGATGGCGGCAAAACTTGAAAACATATTTCTGGGTATCCTAGTGAAAAACTGGTGCCAGGGTCTTGTTGTTAGGGTTTCGATTAGGTAAACCCAACTGTCGGTGTTTACTAAGGGCAGTGTTTTTCCACATCACTAACTGAAAACAAGATGACGGCAGCACAAAGCAAAACCCATTTGCAGCAGTAAAAGTGCTTCGAGGATGACATACGTTTTTCCCTGTTTATAATGGGAAACTTTTTAATAACTTTCATAACAGATTTATTTTTTCACCAAACCTTCAAAAGGCACTTCCTGACCCAGACCCCATATACCCTGAAAATTTCAGACCTCATGGGCAAACCATTCGAGCTGTAGAGACGAGCCAAGAATTTGCCAAAAGTTGAGGATTTTTACACTTTTGACACTCTGCAGCTCTGCTGCCTCAAACCGATCGAAAAACTTTCCAGATCAGATATCTGTGGTACTAGACTGTGCTATGACAATTTCAGACAAATCGGTTGAATGGTTGCAAAGTTATTAAAGTAAAATTTTGAATTTAACATTAAAGTGCCTACCACCCTAACTATACTGGCCCTACCAGCCCAGTAAAAATATATATACGTATGCATATGTGTGTGTGTATATGTGTATATATCTATATCTATATATATCTATATATATATCTATATATATGTATCTATATAAATATATACATATATATATAGAGATATATATATATAGATATAGATATAGATATATATATAGATATATATATATAGATATATATATATAGAGATAGATATATATATATATATATATATATATATATATATATATATACACACACATATATGTCATCACATATCCCCATTTATATTATAGTGGTGCGCGCGGTAGCTAACAATAGGTAGCGTTCAATAGGCACTTTAATGTTAAATCCCAATTTTTGCACTTTAATAACTTCATAACCATTCTACAGATTTGCATGAAATTACGATGCATAGTCTCGTGGTATAGATCTCTGACATGCCAACTTTCATTCCTGTCAGATGTGGATTCTGTGTTCTGATAGTACAAAAGTGAATTTTTGGGGACTTTTTTCCCATTGGTTTTGCTGGGTTTTCAATCAGACACCTGTAGCACCCAGATGGTTTTGAATTTGGGCCTGAAATCTTGGGGTAGAAAGGGACTTGCCACAGATGTGCCTTTTGCTTGTTTGGTGAAAAAATATGAATCTATTCCAAAGTTATTTAATTTTGAAAATTGCTTATGAGCGTGCTCAGTAAGCTCTTCAAAATAACTGTATGAAATGAAAAAGAATCCTTTTCATATTGACATTATTGTTTTTCATGAGGGAAACCCATTTTCATTTGCCACCATCTTGTTTTGTGTAACAAAAAAAATTCAGAATCCACAAAATGATATCTTGCAGGCCAGCCCGGGGCACTGAGAGTTCAGGTGCTGGATGTGCGTACCGCACCATGCCAGTGACCCACGGTCTGGAGTGACCTCGTGTTTTCGAGGTTTGACAGGGAAGGAGAGGATCGGCGTCCGATGACAACTCTCCTCTCCTGGGATTGGAAGAATGTCGTCCCTCCTTGGATGCCCTTGTAGAGACCAGGTGGCAGCGAGAAAGTTAGGAGGCAAGAGGTGGCTATGTGACTGTGGAGGAAATAGCTGGTACACAGAAGAACTTCAATGAAGGCTGTAATCTTCATCAACTTTAAGAATTTTATTTATAGAACTTCCAGACAGTTTCAAAATAAAATAAGGCGAACTTATTTCGACAAAGTAAATAGCAAAATATAACAGGCATAAAGGCACAACCATGAATAGCAGTCTTTACGCCTTTAACTAGAGCACTAGTTCAGATGCATTCACATCGCCATCCTGACTGCTACTGATGTTCAACTTGAACTGCTGGCTATATATACCTTATACTAGTCATTCATTGGCTGAAAGATCCATCAATCAACTGTATTGGATCATTTCTTGGATAAAATAATTATTTATACATTTTGAACATAAGGCAATGCATTAAAACATATTATAAATGTAAATATATACAGTATAATGGTAGCATTAGTATTTTATTTAGAAGTTTTTACATTAGGTTTGCACAGAAAGTCCCACCCTCCTAAGTATAAGAGCACTAGCAGTATGGCGGCCGGCTCCTAGAGAGAGGAACACACTACAGCCCTTCACTAGCTGTTACATTTTCTATCAGGTATTTACAACAACTTCATGGCTTTCTTTTATTACTGCTATAAAGTATTATAGCCTAATTTCCTTTAGAGAGAAAGAGCACTACAGAAATATTTACAAAGTACAAGGGAGGGAAGGTTTGTAAAAAGAAAACAGTTCCTAATTGCTAATACTGAGAAGAGGTCCAGAAAATAATGCTCCATATTGGCAGTTTCAGCTCTTGACTGCCCACACTGAAAACAAGGGTCAAAACTGCCTAAAGCTTACCTACATAAATAAGTAACACATTCTTTTTAACAGGAACAGTGGAACTGTTGCTATAGTGAGTTCAAAATTAGAATGGTTTTTAAAGCGTTAGCGGCGTTTACGAAACTACCGCGAAGATCGCAGCAGCGTTAGATACCTTCATGTGAATCGTCATGAAGAGCGCTACTCAACGCAAATTCCTGGAGTATCTAAATACAAGGGACAAGCTTTTATTGAAGGAAGATAATGAAATCTTGGCATAAAACTCCTGTTTTAAGCAGAGAAAGGAGTTTTTGAAATATGTTTCATTATGGCCTCTTAAAGGGGCATACCTATTGAACTTACAGCCTTGCTTTGTAACTTGGAAAATATTATACTAGTCAGCCAGAAATACACAAAAGACAATAACATTATAACAAATATTTGCATAGGTGGCCAGTCTATGCTTAAACACAAAAGAAAACATACAAACAAAGACAATACAGGGACGATTGGGGGGTAATTTGCTAACAGTTCAACATCTGTCCCTTACAAAGCATAAATTCACGACATTAGATCACCTTTGACAGTGACACATGTGCTCCACACATGCGCACGATTCACGCCCATGAGGGACAGATCAGAAAAGCAGAAAAAGGAGGGGCGACTGCAGGCTCTTTGAAGCCCTGCCAAGTTGACTGGTGTCCTGCTTTGTTATCGGACTGCCCGTAATTGCCCGACCTGGATTGTGTCCTGGGTGGGAGCGAGACAGATCTCCCTTCCTGCGCTGCCAAGGGGAATGCTTGGGAGGGGCTTAGGGGTACTGGGGCGGGTAGTGACGGTCCCAGCGGCTGGTAGCGGTGTAGTGTCCTGCCTGTGGTCGCCTGGGATAAAAAAAAAGATTATGAAAAAATAATAATAATAATGATATCCAGACACCAACACATGTATCTTTCTCACTGGGACTCCGCTGTGGATTCTGCAGTTAACTGTTGGAGGAATGACCCCAAATGTTTTTTTTTTTTTTTTTAAGATTTTAAATAATTTTTGTGACTCTCTTCTGATATTTTTTTTTTTTGCTAAACTTTTAAGTTTTAAAATCCAGAAAAATGTCATGCTGGAAGAGAGACCAAGTGATCTGTCTTGGTCCTTGGGATTCCGTTAGGTGGATTCTGCAGTTAACTGTTGAAGGAATGCCCCAAAATGAGTGGGTTTTTTTGTACTTTTACATCCTTTTAATCACTCACTTCTTTTTTGTATGAACAATGGAAAATCCTTTTTCATTTGCCAGTGTCTTGTTCTCCATCTGTTGCTAATTTCTGACACTTGTAGTGCCCAGATAGTTTGGAATTTTGGTCTGAAATTTTCAGGGTAGAAAGAGGCTGGCCCACAGATGTGCCATATGCTTGTCTGATGTGTCAGAAGTTAGGAAAAACAGAGAAGAAGGTGGCGGAAACGGAGAAGTATTTCCGGATGTTAATATGAAAAAGAAGCACGTCTACAAAAAAGATGTTAAATTTATTAAAAAAAAAAAAAAAAATTCTAGGGGCATTCCTTATATTCTTGCATGTTCTCTGGTGTCTAATGGCACCCACCCTCCGATTGTCATCCCCATATTTTTAACATTGTTCCCTGGTCTCTAGTGGCACCCTTCCAATTTCTGTCCCGGTATTTTTAACATTGTTCCTCGTGTCAAGTGGCACCCCCACCCTGTGATTGCTGTCCCTGTATTTTTAACATTGTTCCCTGGTGTCTGGTGGGATCACCCCACCTCCAATTGCTGTCCCGTAATTGTAATGCTGTAATATAGAAAACCGTCCCTTGGTGTCTTTTTTTTTCCTGTAAAAAGAAAATGGCCCTCGCTGATACGACTCCCACCTGACCTTCCACTGAGCACTCACCACCTCGCACTCCCTCCCCAAACACATCCTCACTCACCTGAACAGGTCCTGGGGTGAAGATCCACTCAGATGTAAGACATGTCCTGTTGCTGGAACCGCTTAACTGCAATATGAGAAACTAAGGTACAGTAATTGCAGTTCAGTGTATTTCAATGGGGTTTTCAACTTTGCTACATAACTTAGCCATTTTTTCATATTTTGACACCAAATTTTCGACATGGCCTTTTGAGATCCCACCTCATGAACAGTGTGAGTGGAATTCTGCAAATAAAGCCTGAAAGGCGATTTTGCTGTGACTTTGGAAAATTAACCATTCAGATGGGATTTGAACATTTTCACCAACCTTGTTCGTGAGGTGGGGTCATAAGAAGGCTATGTTGAAAATGTGGGAAAAAATATGCAAAATGGCAACATTATGCACATACATTGAAATTTTGTTACACTGGTTGTAACTTTGGCAATGTTAAATATTTTGATTCAACATAACCATCTTTTACACCACCTCATGAACGTGACAGCTGTAATTTTTCAAACCAAACTGTTTTCATGCCTGTGGAGTGCAGTGGTGTGCAATCATGTTTTGGCAGGGATTACAAACGTTTCATTATAGGTTTAATGAGGTGGGTTAATAAGAAGGCTGTGCTGACAGTTTTGTTCCCCTTTACTACCAATGAAAGCGCAGGGCCCTTACAGACAAATTAGGATACAATTATACTATCTTAAAAGTAAGGAAATTCTTTGAAAAGTTCGTTAATGCACTAGTTAGGGTTAGAGTGACAAAGTAGGGGAATGTGGTGTTGGGGTTTCAAACCCTAACACCCGACTCTCACTCTGCAGGGGCAACAGGAAAAACCATTACAGTTTGCCTCTTAGAAATCAGGCATGGGTGTGCCTTGAGGCTGTCATTCTAGTGCTCACCCCGCCCCATACTGTACCCATCTCAGCTTATTTACTGATGGAATGGGGTGAGCATTAGGATTGATAACCTAAGGCACACCCCACGCCTGATTTTGCGAGGAGGCAAGCGAGGTGAAACCGTAATGTTTTTTCCTGTTGCTCCCTGCAGGGTGGGTGGGGTGATAGGGTTGGAAACCCAAATGCCACATTTCCTACTTTGCAACTTTAACCCTAACTAGTGCTAGCACTATCACTCTTGGGTCCTTGATCCCACATTTTGATTACTGTGCAAGTGTGTATATTAGTCTTAAACAGAAGGAACTTAATACCCTAATAGTTGCTTATAATAATATGTGTTGTTCTGTTTCAAGTTCCTCATTACGTACTCATCACTGTAGGTTATACTCACAGTTGTGGTTATCTCCAAGATCAAAATGTGCATACTTTTTTGGGTGTCAAATTTACACAAATCTGTTTTTTCTATTTCAAAATTCTCCTTAGCTGATTTGTTGTCTATTCGAAATTTTTCAGTTTCAACACGTGCCTCCCACAATACACTTTTACAAACCGTTGTACATAAGACAAAAAGCAGGTTCTAGGTTGTTTTCTGTGGCTGCTCCTATGTTTTGGAATGCTTTACCTGATAATATTCGCTCATCTACTTCATTGTTGTGTTTTAAAACAAATCTTAAACGATTTTAGCAAGTGTAGATAGTTGTAATTATGCTTTGTAATTTATTTGTTACTGTCTTGTAATGTTCTTGTTTTATATGTGTGTTTGTAAACATTGTTCGGGCCGGTCCTGAAAATGGACTAGTTCCAGTGCCTTATCCCAGTTAACAAATTAAATGAAATTCATTTTTTGCAAAGAATATATATATATATATATATATATATATATATATATATACTACTACGAGTGTGTGTGTGTATGTATATATATATATATATATATATGTATATAAAATAGGGGCACAGTTGTGCCGCTGAGTTAGGGTTCAGTAGGTAGTTTAATGTTAAACCTCACATTTTGCACTTTAATAACTTTGCAACCATTCAACGATTTGGACACAATTTGGCATGCACTGTCTCGTGAGGTGCATCTCTTGATGTGTCAAGTTTTGTTCTGGTCAGATGTGCGGATTCTGAGATCCGGATGTGTAAAACCTTAAAGAGCGGTTTTGTGTATGCAAAGTTCTCCTCCACCCCACAACATATAGGTTAGCTTATCCTCCGCTTAAGACATTAATCCCAAAATGAAAATTTTTTCTGGCTGGATTTTTCATAAAACACTCAGAATGAGCTCCATGGAGCAGATATGTAAACGCCCATTTCCTTTCTTGGAGCCTCGCCACCACACTTTCACATTTCGAGATGTCTTTGTCAGTTGAGCAGTGGCCTTCTTGTCTCAAGTTCGCACTTAGAAGTATAAACAGCTTTTAAAAATTGGCCCCATTGTAGTCTATGGAGCGTGTCCTCACACCGCTCATGTACTGACATCATGACATGGCTCCAATTAAGGAAGTGGAGTATTTTGATAGCAGCTCCACAGAGCTGGTTTATGAGTGTTTTTATGAAAATCCAGCTGGAAAAAAATGTTCATTGTGGAATTAATGTCTTAAGCGGAGGGTAAGCAACCCTGTATGTTGGGGGAGGACTTTGCATACACGAAACTTGCCCTTTTTGCACTTTTTTTTCTCATTGCCCTGCACACAGACAGTGTGGAACTGTGGTGTGAAATTTGTATGGTAGAAATAGCTAGGTCACAAGACTGCCCTGCATTTGTTTGGTGGAAAATATTAATCCATTCCAGAATTATTTCATTTTAAATTCCCATTATTTTCAGTGGAATTTCACTCTCAGGATAGCTTCCTGGAATGAAAAATGATTCTGTTTTGTGAGTGGCGACCCTCCTTTCTCATGAGAAAAATTCCTTTTCGTGAGCCACCATCTTGTTTTTAATTTTTCCACAGAACAGACCATCATAGCTCTGCATGGGTATGCCTTCTACAGATATCCAAACATGTACTGTATGTTGCTCATCAGGAGTTGATAAGCCATTCTTTTTTATTATTATTTTTTTTAACTGGCTCCCATGGCCCTGAGCGTTCTGTTAAACTATTTAAACCTTTTTGTGACTTGTTCCTTTTCATGAGTCTTTTTCATCTTGCTAAAATGGAAATCAACTCACGAAAAGGATAAAAAAAAAATCTGAAATCCTCTTTCGCAAACTGATTGCCTTTTTTTACGAGAATGAGAAAGGATTTCCATGTAATAAGGATCGCTCTAGCTAAAAAGATATGAAAAAAGCAACCAAGTCCCAAATATTTTTCGTGAGACAGAATTCTGTAAGTGTCATGGTAAAGGATTTTGTGAAAAAGGACTCTTTCCATGAACACGCAAAAGATTCATTTAGTGAACTCGTCGCAGGGGATTTAACAGTGCCATCCCCTTTTAAATAAAGTATGCCATTGGTGTTCAGTGGCAACCCCCAACCTCCCATCTCCCTATTTTATATCCCTGGTGTCTAGTGCCCCCGATTCCCATATATATTTTTGAAAAGCACTGATGTCCAATGGTACCCCCACACTCCAGTTCCCATATATGTTTTAATGTAATTCTGCACCACCGGCACAGCTCATTTGTGTCCAGTGGTACTGCCCACCTCCCCATGTCCCTCTTAATATTATTACATTGGTGCCAGTGGTACCCCCACCCTCCAATCTCCCTGATAATTTATAAATCAGAAACGTCCATCGATGTCTTTTATCTTATTTTTTTAAACCTGTTTAAAAAGAAAAAGTCAATGCTGCTACTTGCACAAGAAAACACCCGTCCTCCACTGTGCACCCACCTCCCCTTGCCCCCTACACCTCTCACAGACCCTCACTCACCTTGAGGTGCTCACAGTGTGAAGATCCACCCTCCATTTAAAGACGCATCTCGTTACTACTTGAACTGGCGATGCAGTTGTATGACAGATAAGGTAAGTGTGGTTCATTTCGACCACTTACCTTATCTGCCATACAAAGTCGCTGGTTCCAGCAACAAGACGGTCCTCGACCGGAGAGTGAATCTCACACTGTGAGCACTCAGGTGAGTGAGGGTGTGGAGGGGGTGTAGAGGGGCACGGGAGGTGGTGCTTAGTGGAGGTCGGTGGGGGGTTGCGGAGCGAGTGGCAATGGATGTGCTTTTTTTTTTTTTTCCTAACATGTTTAAACAAAAATAAAATGAAGACCAAGTGGTAGTTTTCAGTATAAGGACATAAAATTCAGGATGTTTGCAGATGCCTGTTTCACATCACAACAAAGAAAGAGAATGTTCTTGGCATTGAGGAGTAAGGTCCTGGGGACTGAAGGGACTTTTCCAATCAAGGAGCATGCTAAAGGTTGAGTCAGATTACAGGGAATGCCCATCTGTTTTTTCTGTAGACCAGCTTATGAACTCCTAAAGCAAAAATCTAATTCTGTATCAAATCATTAGGGGACACTGCCTCAGTTAAATCAGAGAGTTTAGAAGTCTTCCACTGATTTATTTATTTAGTTTTGTTGACTGGGTAAGGTGCGCTAGCCACAGCCATGACTATTTTCAGGCACGACCCGGAGTTTACAGAAAAACATTTGTTTAACAGAACATTTGTTTTAACAAAGGCAGAAATAATCTTAAACAATAAAAGCTTAGACAGTAGTAATACAGTGTAGGCAGGAGAAGACAGTAAATACAAAATTGATTCAACAGTCGTGTACAACTTAGAATGATAAGAGAGTAAATACAATGAAAAGAGACATTTGGAAGCAAATTCAGGAAGCAAAAGTGGGGTGAGACAAGGACAAATACCATTATAATAACTTATTGCATGGATATAAGACAGTCTGGAATTGAAACATTTTTTATTTACTTAGTTGTTTAACCAGGTATAGCACACTAAGCTGAAAGCTTTTTACAGAGCGACCTGGTCACAAGAAACATAAAGTTGACGGCAGATAAGGACCACAAGGCCCATCCAGTCTGCCCATTTCTTTTCTAACTTATAAATGTGCCATCGTCCTTTGCTGTCAGTGGTCTATCTATTCATACTTCTGTATTGCCCTTATGCCTATCCCATGCTTGTTTGAAGCCCTGCACTGTATTCGTAGCGCCACTTCCTGAGGTAGGCCGTTCCATGCATCCACCACCCTTTCTGTGAAAAAGAACTTCCTCACATTACCCCTTAATCAGCCTTCCTCTAATTTCATGCTGTGTCCTCTTGTCCTGCTATTTTCTTATATTGAAACATGTTAGACTCTTTCATCTTGTTAATGCCCTTAAAGTGTTTGAATGTTTCGATCATATCACCCTCTCCCTCCTTTGCTCTAGGGTATACATATTGAGCTCCGTTTAATCTGTTCTCATATGTCTTCTGATGCAGTCCCTGCACCATTTCGTTGCCCTTCTCTGGACTGCCTCAATTTGGTTAATGTCCTTGTGAGGAGGCCCCAGTACTGCACGCAGTACTCCAGATGGGGCCTAGCCAGTGTCTTGTAAAGAGGTATTATTACCTCCTGCTTCTGACTTGTGATACCCCTACTAATACACCCCAACATCTCTCTAGCCTTAACTACTGCTGTAGTGGTCTGCTTGGATGATTTCAAGTCATCGGTGGTGATGATGACGCCAAGTCTTTTCTTCCCTTGTGACTGCCAGCAACTCCTCCCAGCCTATAGGTGGCTTCAGGGTTCTCTTCCTTTGTGCATGATCTTGCACTTCTTTGCGTTAAACCCCAATTGCCACTCTTCCGACCATTTTACTGGTTATCCAGATCTCTTCTCGTCTGCCCACCCCATCTGGATCATCTACTCTGTTGCAGATCTTGGTGTCATCTGCAAACAGACAAACCTTACCCTCTAGTCCATCTGCAGTGTCACTGATGAAGATATTGAAGAGGACTGGCCCTAGGACTGATCCCTGAGGCACCCCACTTGTGACTTGCATCTCTTCTGACTGTATACTATTTACCACCGCTCTCGTTTTCTGCCCGTCAACCAGTTTGCCAGCCAGTTGACCAACTTCTGACCCACCCGAGCCTACCCAGCTTGTTTATCAATCTCTATGTGGAACAGTGTCGAAAGCTTTATGAAGTCAAGGTAGGTTACATCAACTGCTCCTCTTGGTCCACCACTCTGGTTGCCCAGTCAAAGAAATCCATGAGATTAGTTTGACAGGACCTTCCTTTGTAAACCCATGCTGTCTTGGCTGCTGTGCTTCTACGAATTCCAGGTGTTGCACTATCCTTTCCTTAAGGAGTGCCTCCATAATCTTGCCCACTACTGAGGTAAGACCGACTGGTCTGTAATTTCCTGCCACTTCCCTGCTACCACTCTTGTGGAGCGGGATCACATGAGCCCTACTCCAGTCTTCTGGGACCTCTTATGTGCTCAGAGACTCACTATACATTTCTGATAATGGCTGTGCTAGTTCCACCTTAGCTTCTTTAGTATCCTGGGATGTGTCATCCGTCCCATTGCCTTGTCCACCCTGAGCTTATCGAGCTCTTGTAGGACCTTTATTTTGTGAAGGGACTAGTGCACACCTCCCTCCCCTGTGTCCATGGTGCTGAGCTGTGGGCCTGCCCTACCTTCTCTTCAGTAAATACTGAGCAGAAGTATCTATTTAGGATAAATGCTTTACATGGTCCTCCTCCTCACATGCCCCTTATCCCCTTTGATCTTAGCAATACTCGCTCTGGGCTTTCTCCTTTCACTAATGTATCTATAGAAAGTCTTATCACCTTCTTTTACTGTTAGTGCTAGTGTTTCCTTGATTTGGGCCTTTGCCTGCCTTACTGCCTTCCCTGCTTCCCTTAGGAAAGTTTGGTATGCCTCCCTATCTTCATCCTGCTAGTTCCTTATATTTCCTGAAGGCCAGCCTTTTAGCTCTGACCCTTTCTGCTACTATTTTGAGAACCAAAGTGGTTTCCTTCTTCTTTGCACTTCCTTTCTCACTAACACAATGAGATGTTGTTTCAAGTATTGCATTTTAATGCTTGCCCACTTTACCTGTACCCCTCACATGTGTTCTTTTTGCTTTGGCTAGCTTAGCTCTGTTGGCCATCTTATCAAAGTCAGCTCCTCTGAAGTCCCATATTGTTGCCTTGGAATGGGATGATTTAGTTCTAGTGGCCAAATTGAACCATACCATGTGATGGTCACTGGCTCCGGGTGACCTTCTACCTGAGATCTGTGATTCTTTCCTGTTAGTCAGTACTAGATAGATCTAGGATAGCCCTGTCTCTTGTAGGTTGTTGTACTAGTTGTCTGAGGCCCTCCCCTACAGGGAATCCACTATGTGTCTAGTTCTTTCAGATGTCCCTACTGGTATTGACCAATCAGCATCTGGCATGTTGAAGTCTCCCATTATCAGAACTTTCCTTTAGCTGTCATATTTTGTATATCTTCTAACAGTAATGTGTCGTGTCTATGTCCTCCCTCTGGTCTGGAGGCCTGTACACAACCCCAGTTAGTATAGCTGTGCCATTTCCTGTTTCAGGGTGACCCACAGTTCCTCTGGCTCCTTATGTGTATTCTGAATTTCTGTAGCTTTGATATTTTCATTGACATAAAGGGCCATTCCACCCCCTTTTTGCACCTCGGTCTCTTTCTGAACAGTACATAGCCAGGTACTGAAGTCTCCCAAGTGTGGTTACTGGTAAACCATGTCTCGCTAATGGTCGCTCGTCCAGTTTAGCCTCTGTCATTATTGCCTGCAGGTCTGGGATCTTGTTTTCCAGACTACGAGCAGTTGTGTACATGACTTTCCATTGGCTAGATTTCGGGTTGTTAAGTTTGGTAGGTCCCCATTTCCCCTTTGTGTCGTATGGTGAGCCGGACCTTTTCTTTACCTGGTGATGCAATGCATTCACAAACATGCTGAACTCCTGTTTGTAGTGGGTGGCCCAGGATTGTAATTCAGCAAAATTGTGTAGTAGGCTTCGATGTTGTGGTGTACCACTGTAAGACCCTTGCATTTGAAAGGGACTACGTTATGTTAGTGGTCGGCTCTGGGTTAGAAAATGAACATCTCCAGAGAGCAATAGGGCCAGTAGGAGGAGATACTGAGTTTATGTCGTAGGAAAAGATGTGAGATCCGCATATTCAAAGGGCCGATGTTAGGTGTAGACAACCATCTGGACCCAGGGCCATGTAATATAAGTGGAGTAGGGTCACAATTGGGTGGGGACAATAGGAGAAGGTTAGAGTATTGGTAGTCGTGGGGCATATAATGTGGGATAGCCGAGGGGCTAGTGGAACAGGAGGCAAGGATAGGAGGAGCAAGGCAAATGAGGGTACAAGAAAATATAGTAATATGGAGAGCTTCATCGCTAACAGAGCTTTTGTGCAGTCTGGTAAAGGGGTGAAAGTCAGAGCACCAGGAGGAATAGAAGTAGAGATTAGAGCTAGCAGTGGAGTTGAAATACAGATAGCTGTAAGTCAAAGAATGAGATGGAGAACAAAGTTAGCTTGTCGGGGTGGGAAGGAAGAAGTGTATGCTTCAGAGAGCCAATGGAAACGGAGCTCTCTGATGAATAAAAAGTATCGGATGAGCTGTCTTGTGCTGCCTGTATGGTTAAATATTAATTGTTGAAATAATATATATTTGCAGGATGTCTAAAATATTATTAATGTATTTACTGTTGGCAAATTGAGATGAAATACTGGATAGTTTAGGTTAGCAGAGGAGGGCTAAACTGAATTAGATTTTTGGGGTTTGATACAAAATTTGCAACGCCCTCACCTTGTATTGCTCTACTGAGGAGTAAGAGAAACATAAGCTATATCTAAATGTGGGCAGTGTAGTGCTTAGACGGGTGGGTAAGACCCTGTGTGACATGAAAGCCCATTATTTTTTTCCTTTTGTAAGCCCTAGGAGGCCAACTTTGCCCATGGTAGGATGGCCAGAGTGGGCAGAAAGGCTCACAGTTCATAAGCTGCTGCTGAGATTCCTGCACCCTTTGAGAGAGCAGAACTTCGATTTTCTATATGCTCTAATATACCCACCTGCCATCCCATTTGCACTGTACTGTATTTCTAATGTAAAATTGAACATAAATGTGTTCTGTTTGTGAATCTAGGTGTATGAGTGGAAGTCTTCCACTTTGTATGTATTAATACATGTATTAACGTTGCAATTTTTTCATTTCAAAAAATTTATAAACTATAATAAAAAGAGAATCGTACTCAGACTAAATATAAAGCCAGATATTTTAGTAGTAAATAAGTTTGTTTAATAAAATAATAATAAATGGAGATGTTAGTCAGTTGAGCTAATGTACAATGGCACTTTTTCCATAAAAATGTACACATTCATATTACATAATAACAGAGCACAAGTAAGAATTATTGTATATAAGGCATAGTTACTGGGGTACTAAAGTATAAATATGGGGATCAGAAGGTGGGGTGCCACTAGACACCAGGGCTATACAAAAGTTATATGGGAGGGTTGGGGTGCCACTAACCACCATTGGGGTAATAAATTATTATAAATATGGGGATATAGTGGGTCCCCAAGGTTTAGTGCTGGCTCATACTCTTCAACATCTACATTGGGGACATTAGGAGGGTCTGCATGGGAAGGTTAGTCTGTTTGCAGATGACATGAAAATATGTAATAGGGTTGATACGTTGGGTCTGTGGAAAGTTTGAGATAGGATATGGCAAGGTTGGAGGAGTGGTCATAAAGATGACAGCTACAATTTAATGCAAAGAAATGCAGAATTATGCCTATAGGTTGTAGAAACCGTAAGACAAAATACTGGCTTGGGGAAGAAATGGAGACCACAGAACAGGAAAGGGTCATGATCACCATTTCGGACAGGCTGAAGATTCGAGTCAGTGAGACAAGGCAAGTGGGAAGGCACTCAGAATGTTATATGAACATACAAAATTGCTAGCAGCAAAGGCCATCATGGTAGGCTGCTCGGGATTGCAACTAGCTTCCCAATTCAGCAGCTGCCCCATCCCCTCCCTTGCCCTGTCCCACCTGTTCTTGAAGCATTCCACTGTGTAACATGCCACCACCTCAGCTGGTAGTGCGTTCCACTTTGCCACCACCCTGTCCATAAAGAAATGCCTCTTCACCTCCCTCCTGAATCAACCCCCAATCTCATGTTATGACCCCTAGTGTCTCTCCCACCCTCCTCCTGAATAGACTCTCTATGTCTGTTTTGATTATCCCTGTCATGTATTTAAAGGTCTCAATCATGTCCCCCAGCCCCTCCTCTCCTCCAGTGTGTTCATGTTTAACTCTCTTAGTCTGACCTCATATGGCAGTCCCCCAGGCCCTGAATCATCTTCGTTGCGAACGTTGCACCCCTCCAGCAGCCTAGTGTCCTTGTAGGTACGGGTGCCAGTACTGCACGTAGTATTCCAGGTGTGGTCTAACCAACCATCTATATAACGGTAGAATAACCTCCTTCTTCTTGAGGTAATGCCCTTGCAATGCACTCCAGAATTTTGTTAGCCATTGCTGCTGCCATTCTGCAATGTGCGGAATTGTTCATTGCTCCTGTGATGAGCACCCTCAGATCCTTCTTCTGTTACCTCCATCTGCAACCCCACCCCCAATGGTAGCTTCACCGGAGTTATTGTTCTGAAGTGCAGCAGCTTGCATTTTTTTTGCATTGAGCCCCAGCTGCCATCTGTCAGACCGTGCCTCCAGCTTTGCCAAATCCTCTGTAGCGCACCCCCCTCGGTCATCCACCACCTCTTCCATCTTGGTGTCACCCGCAACAGTCTTGATTTTGTTGCTGATGCCATCTGAGATGTATAAATAATATGCCAAACAGCACTGGGCCCAACACCAACCCTGTGAAACACCACTTGTCACACGCTTAGGGCCTGAGTATTCCCCACCTGCCACCACCCTCTGCTGCCTATCTTTTAGCCAGTTCTCTACCCACCCCACCAGTTTTACATGCCCTGTACTCTGTAACTTGCTTCCAAGTCTTCCATGCGGTACTGAATCAAGGCCTTACTGAAGTATATGTACAGCACGCCAACCACATGGCCCCATCAATTTGCCTAGTCACCCAGTCATAGTATTCCACCAGGTTGGTCTGGCATGACCTGCCCTTGACGAAGCCATGCTGCCTCCTGTCCTGCACCCTTCACCTCCAGTAGTGCAATTAACCTCTCCTTTAGGATTGTCTCCATTAGCTTCCCCACTATAGACATTAGACTTACTGACCTATAGTTTCCTGGTTCGTCCCTGGGTCCACTCTTGTGGAGGGGAACCACGTGAGCCAGTCTCCAGTCCTAGCGGTATGCATCCTGTGTCTAGAGATGAATTAAATAAGTCTGCAAGGGTCCTGCAAGGACCTCTGCCAGCTCCTTCAGCACTCTCGGATGTACTCCATCTGGTCCCAGTGCCTTGTGTACCCTTAATGCCCTTAACCCTCCAGCACCCTCCCACTGTGATTTCTCCATCTGTCACCTCTTCTCCATCTGTTTCTATCCTCCTCCTACTACTATGGGTAGCGCCCCCTTTTCTTTTGTAAGACTGAACGGAAGTAGTCGTTGAACACCTCTGCCTTTTCACCCCTCTTCCACCCATCCCTCTCCTCTAATTCTTACAATTTGGTCCTTACAGCTTCTTTTCTCCCTGATGTACCTAAAGAAGTCATCTTTCTCTCCTTTGTTATGTCCTGCGCCAGCCTGAGTTCCTTGCTGCCTTGGCTACCCTTACCCCTGGTCACTTCCTTTGCTTCTTTTAGATCAGTGATAGTCAGTCTGACCAGCTCAGGAGCCATATGAGTTGTCACGCTAGCCAAGGAGCCACAACATACACTTCCTAGAAAATTTTGGCAAACACACTCCAGTATAAAGAAAATATTTCAGTTACTGAACATTTCATTTATTTCATTTACTAAACATTAGTTAACATTTGCACAGTCTGACAGGGTGCATGCAGCTTGCAAGAAAATTTGCAATAAACTTTGAATATAATGCTTGCCGTGTACAATGCAGTAGTATTATAGTGCATCCTGGTTGGTTAATACTGTATAGTGCGGGAACTATTTGCATCACTTTCTATGAAGAGCCACAGATGATGAGCTGAAAAGCCACATGAGGCTCTAGAGCCACAGTCTAAGGAACACTGTTTTAGATATTCCTCCCTATCCTCCTCCTCTCCATTTTCTGTACCTCCTATAAGCTGCCCTTTTCTTCCTGACCTTGTCTAGCACCCTTTACTTATCCAGCTGGGTGTCTTTCCCTAGCCTTTTAGTCTGGGCCCTACAGCAAGTTTCTGTTGCCTCCACTATCCCTGTCTTATCAGTTCCCACCTTGCTGTGTATCCATACTCCGCTGAATTTTGCACAGGAATCCTGTACCACTTCCCTCATCATCTTAAAGTTGGCATTCCTGAAATCCAGCACTCTTGTGCCAGATGCCCCCCCTCTTTAGCCATCTGTAACTGGAACCATACTGTCTGGTGGTCACGCCCACTAGTGGTTCCTCCACCTCACATCCATCACCCACTCCCTGTTCGTCAGTATGAGGTCAAGGATGTCCTTTCCTTGGTTGATTCCTTGACCAACTGTACTAGAAAGCTTTCCTGGAAGGCATCCAACATTACCTGCCCCTTCTGCTCTTTGTAGTATATGTTGGCATGCATAGGGAGGGGCTTTAAGCAGGAGAAGGGAAGTGATCATGCCACTATACAAGACCATAGTCAGACCGCACCTGGAATGTGGGTACAGTTCTGGAGACCAAACTTACAAAGGGACAAGGACAGGCTGGAGAGGGTCCAGAAAGGGTTACCAGAATGGTGAGCAGGCTGCAGAAGAAGTCATATGAGGAGAGACAGGGTGAGCTGAGCCTGTACACACTGGAGGAGAGGGGGGGACATGGTTGAAACATTCAGATACTTGAAAGGCATAAATAGGGTGTGGGTTGACAATATCTTCGGGTTGAGAGAGAACAGATCCATTAGGGGGCATGCATTAAAACTCGAGGGGTGCAGATTTAAAGGTGACATAAGGGGAAGTTCTTTACTGAGATCATGGAACAGACTGCCGGAATGGGTGGTGGTGGGGGTTGATTTAGTGAGCAAATTTTAAAAAGCCTGGGATACATACATGGGCCTAACCAACAGGGGCAGACAGAAAATGGAGGGCGAGATCTTCTAGAGAATGGAACTCTGGCAGACTGGATGGACCATGGGGTCTTTCTGCCAACAAATTTGTATGTTTCTAAATGGGAGAGTGGTTGTACCACTAACCACCAGTTGGGTAGTACATTATTATAAATATGAGGTTATGGGAGGTGGGGAGTGCCACTAACCACCAATGGGACATGGAGACTGGGTAAACTTCATTCTGTCATCAAACGAAAAAAACAGACTATGCACAACAGAAACAGCACTCAGTCTGAGATGAATGCAATAATCTGTTTATTGGAACAGAATCGCACACCAAATGCCAAAACAACCTATCCCTTGTGCTTCAGACCCTTTTGGTTCTTCTTCAGGGGCGGGATTCCAAGAGAGCATCTCTGTTTCTATTGTGCATGGTCTAGTTTCTCATTTGCTGATGGCTTTGGTTTTCTGTGACTGCAGCACACGCTGCACTAGTAATTGCACTGGCCATTGTTTTGAATTTAGACTTCATTCTACCACCTTTCCTATTTTATCCCTCTTATCATCATTCATCACTCCTACGCTTTTGGGGCTCGACCTGCAGCACTGCTGCAAACCATGCAGCCTGTGGTGGAGTATTAGAAGAGCGGCTATAACCTGACACTCTTAATGTGAGACCTCTGCCAGCTTCTGCCTTGGAGGCATGATGTCTTCACATTACTCCCTAAGCAGGTGGGCCTGTGGCAGTGCTAGACGCAGCCAACGGACACAAATTCATTCTTGTATGTCTCCCCACCACGCTCTCCACATTACTAGGCAGTCATGAAGCTGAAGGAAACCCACCATGCTGTAGACAGGAGGCATTCAAATCAGCAGATGCCCTCTTTGCCTCTTGTGGCCAGCAGCTGCCATGCTACTCAGTTGGCTGTATTTGCAATAATGTATATTTCAGTTTTAGAGCTGTGGTTTTACATATCCCAATAATGGATTCTAAGTATGCTCGATATCTTGAAACTTACTGGAGGCAGCGCCATCAATCATATTTAAAATGATCAATATCTAAAACTTGCTTGATGCAGCAGCTCAGTAGACTGCATGCTCATGGGCCAGAAGATCATAAGGTTATGGGCTCTAGCCCCACACCAGGAACTTGACTAATATCCAGTGCTGACACTGTGAGTGCAGTACTAGGGGTTGCTGAACTGTAGGTTCAGTCCTTCAGATAAGAAATTTAACCAAGGTCCCTCCTGCCTATTTCCTGGTGGCTGTCTAAGTGGAAGTTTAATATGCCATGCGCGATATCTGAAGAGTAGAGGATTTTCCTGGTGTCTTGGCCAACAGTTTCCATCAGTAAAACAGATCATGTAACCCACAGCACACACCTACAAATGAACTGTCACTGTACCGTGTCAAAAATTACAGATCAATAAATAAAATCAGTCAGTCAGTAAATAAATGTCTGTAAGAGTACTTGCTTCTCAGAGTAACTTCTTTTTGCTCCATTTATATAAAGCTTGTTCTTTGCCAGGGTTCAGAGGAGTTCTCCAGCCCTTTCTCCCCTCCCCAACCTGTTGTCTGCCACCTCCCTCAAGACTCACCTGCCAGGAAATCTCCCACAGATTGCCCCTTGAGCCAGGAGGAGCATCATCTTCCTCACAGAGCCCCATTCACACACTAGCAGGGTCCCAAGTGGTGAAGTGGGGAGCAGGGCTTCATAGGCCATACCCTTATTTTCCCATTTTTTAGTCCCTCCTGACCACAGAGTGCAGTGACGCTGTGTGTGCATGTGGAGGTACACATTCACTATGGCGCCTGCTGCCAGTCACGTGCCTGTAAGTTGCTCCTGCTGCCCTGCTTCCATGTGGTGGCAAATAGGAGGAAGTGCCGCCCCTCCCGAGAGAGGAGAGCAGTTAGACAGATGCTTAATCCTCTTTCTCCCTACCGACCGACAGCGACCCATGTCCACTCCTGAACTCGGGTATCCGGCATGGTGGGACTTGTGATGTCCAGCTCCTCAACTCTCCACACTACTGGGTCAGCTTCTCAAAGTAACTTCTAAGGGTTACAAGTTTTTTTAGAAGGCTCCAGATAAGTCCCTTATTGGTGCTAGTAACATTTTTTTAAGTTATCAGAAAAAGCTAGCAAATAAGGCCGGCCTATTGATGCAGCGGTTGTGCTACCACATGGGACACTGGCAAATTGGGTTCAGATGTGAGGCTGCATCATCAGGGGCCAGCGGGATGGGGTGGGGATTAAGCATTCCTGATTTTCTTATTCTGTGGAGAGAGGAGGGTCACTGTCCTTGCTGCAATACTATATCACCTGGTGACTAGGGCACTGCGAGATGGGCAGATGCAGACCAGAGTCTGACGTAGCATGTCCGGGTTTCCTGTGCATGCTGGCATCTGTGGGGCTGAGAGTAAACAAGGAAAATGGCCTTGCTCCAAAGAGAATATGGATTTTGGTGTTATGATTGCCCATGCCACTCTGCCCATTTCCAGATGAAAATGAGCAGCTCTCAGTGGTATATCCCTACACATCCCCTGCCTGAGGGGAGAAACCATGGCAACATGGAGTATGTTGGAGCCTGAACAGGTGGGGCAACCAGAGGCACCTTGGGCATCCTGAGGGAGCTCAGCAGCAGAGGATGAGGGGCATAAACAGAATTATGTAAGGATGAGTGGGACATAAAGAAGTATAGAAGGATGAAGGGCATAAACAGAGAGTTATATAAGGATGAGTGGGGCATAAACAGAGAATTATATAAGGATGAGGGGCATAAACAGCATTGTATAAGGATGGTGGGGCATAAACAAAAATTATAGAAGGATTAAGGGCATAAACAGAGAATTGTATAAGGATGGTGGGGCATAAACAGAGAATTATATAAGGATGAGGGGGCATAATTATATGAGGATGGGGAGCATTAGCAGAGAATTATATAAGGATGAGGGGAGTATAAGCAGAGAATTATATAAGGATGAGGGGGGCATAAACAAAGAATTATATAAGGATGAGGGAGGTATAAACAGAAAATTATATATATTAAAAAATAGTGACTGTGAATTGTAAAAACCTGTTTAAAAAGTGCATTTACAACTAGAAAAAATCACAGGCCCAAATTATAGTCTGAAGAGTAGTGTTTGTTGTTTTTAAATCATTTTTGGTGTCTGGTATAGAGTGTTTGCTGTGAGTGCTTCAAAAGATGACCATTAGGAGTTTCATATTACTTACTGTACCTGTTAGTACAGGCGCCTTTCCCATTGTGCATCTTTTATATCCAAATTCTGGTTTAGCACCCTTCCCTCCTATCTTAAATCCCTTCTATCCTCTCTTCCTACTACCTTCCCGTAACACTAATTCCCTTCTCTTTCTGTTCCTTCTAGAAAATCTACTGTTGAATAATCTGCTTTTTTTTCTTATTGATTTCCTAAACTTTGGTCCTCCTTCCCCTTTCTATTCATTCTGCCTCTTCTCCTTCCTCCTAAAGTCTTTTAATTACCTTTGTTCTGCTACCTGCAGCTGTCTGTGACCCTCTTCTCTTCTTATTCCTTTCTCTGTACATGTAAGTGTGTGCTTTATTTTCTACTTGTGTCCATTTATTAATCTGCCTCTAATTATATATATTGATGCTTCATGTATTACTGTAATCGACTTCTTATTTTCATCAGTTTATTGTTTAGCTATTTCCTTCTCCCTTTCTCCCAGGATGCATCTGGAAACAAGCTGGTCTCTGCTCAGTATGTCTTTCCTGGTTAAACTTGTAAATAAAAAAATTCATAAATAAATGTTCAGGGGTTTCTGTGTAATTAGCAGAGGATCCTGGCCTGTTGAATAATGTTCCCAGCTATCATTCAGGGCACGAAGAACCTGGCATATACTGGATACTTTTTAGGCAGTAATGTGAAAAGATTCCTGTGGACCCCTGATGTAGTGAGCCTTTTGCTGAGCACATCGCTGTTGTAGCAGTTCAGTGCTGAGTGGAAGATCAAATGGAATGGACACTTATCTTGGTAATGAGTATAACCACTATGGAATGATGTTATGGCTAGACTTACAAACTTTTTTAATTTAACAACATGCATTGTTTTAAGTTAAATACAGGTTGTCATAACATAACTGCTAGGAGGTTAAGCAGCTGACCTGGTAGGATGAGCTAGGATTATTATTTCATATGGTGGTGCTCCACATTAGCATTTACTAGATAGTTATTCCAAATTGGAAGCTTTCCAGCCAGTATGTCTACAAACAGCATTGTTGGGATCAAATGAAAGTTGAGTTTAGTTGGTTGGCAAGAAATTTGAGAAGTCTACCTCAGTCTGTGTTTGTAAATATCTTTTGTTTCTTAAACTCTTACACTTCTGCTGTCATGACCTTGGGACAGTGCTGCCTTACAATAGCTACTACAGTACATGATGTAAGCCTTTGCAGACTGTGAACCTGGAGCTCCCAGGTTTGAGTACCAGTTTGAGTACAAGGTCAAACACTGACTCAGTGTTTGACCTTGAGCAACTTTCTTGATCTCCTTGTGCTTCAAACTTGCCATCTGAAAAATGGGTACAAGTAGGACAACATGGAAAATGAGAATTGGCATCTGAATGTTTCATGTACTGTCCTGGGAAATGCCAGTCAGAAGTGCCCTCCTACTCCAGATTATGATGTCTGTCATTAACTGCTGGGTTCTTCCTTACAGTTTCCTCCACCTGTTGTTAGAAAATCGTTGAGCTGGCAGAACTACAATAACTAATGAAGCGATGCAGACATTTACGACACTCTGGAGTGGTACAAGAGAAGCAGTTAGCAAGAACAGAATTTTTGGTACATAACTATGTGTTCCATAGCCATTAGCCAGGTACTCAAATTCTATGAGATTTCCTAAATAGCTAAAAGAATTTCTAACCTGTTCACAGTGGCAAAAGCCTTAAAGACAAAGAATGCACGCATATAAAATAATGAGCATTTTTTGTATTAGAACTATGGCTACCCTTTAAATATTTTGGTTTTCTAAAATATTTAGAGGGTTTTAACAAAGTGGCTAACAAAAATATCCTATTGAGAACACAAACATATAAACACAGAAACTGATGAAAGACAAATTGTCTTAAGAGCTGAGGACTCCACTTACAAATTTTCAAGAATCCTGTGCAATAAGTTACCTATCCCATTCTAGTAAAACAAGCTTTTATGTTTCTTGCTGTGCTGACTGAGCAACAAACTACAGACATATTTTGTCCTTTTGGGACTCCTTAGTATAGTGTAGTATAGTGTAGGGCAGTCCTTTTTTTTCTTCAGCCAAGTGTTGGTAAACATCAAAGAGTATCAGACCTTTATGACATGGGAAGAGAAAGAGTTGCGCAGGATTGGTCCAGCAACATCAGGTCACGCTGATTAAGTCTCAAGTATCAGTCAATCAGTCAAACTTATTTAACCAGGCAGTTACATCATTAAGCAAGCTCATTTTAAGATGGTCCTGGACACAGAGGACACTTTTGCTTACAGTAGACAACACTTCATACAAAAGTAGACAGCGGTACAGCAGTACAGTATACAAGCTCAGTACTTGGATGAATCAGACATGTAAAGCAAGTACAAATATAGGCATTTAAAGTGCAGCTTATACAGGTTGTAGCTTATAGAGTACAAGTGAGGAGAGGAGAGGAAGGAGGGACATAGAGAAGGGCAGTGGGAAGAAAGGGTTTCAGACACATAGTAGAGCGGGAAAATAGGGCAGCCTAATAGAATTAGGCCCTCTGAGAAACTAATTGATGAGAGGGGAGATGGTTGCCCTAAAGAGATGCTAGCTGACACAGGAAATAGGCTGCCCAGAATTACAGAGGTTAAGGGACTCAGATGAGCAGAGTATGGCTTTACCTGAAACAATCAATCTATATTTGCCTGAGAATTAATCAGTGGTAAAGTGCACCCACATTTCCGTTCCCATGTTAGTTTCTTGTCCCAAAATAGTCTTAGCCTGCAATTCACAGTCGCACCAACAGATGGCTGTCAAACAAGAATATTTTGACTGTTCTCACAGCGGGCAGACGTCCTTTATTTTAAAGCTCTCATCTGTTATTCTGACAAATAAATATACTGGAGCCCTGTAATACTAAAGTGTGCAGGAAGAGTAGTTTGTAGTTTAAAACTACAACCAAGTGTTACAACTGTGTTTTTTAAACTTATTTTATTTGGGCAGTGTGTCTTATGTTAAAGTGATATAACACCACGCATGAGTGGTATAAAACCATTTTATTTGTGCAAACTAACACTTTAAAACAAACAACCTTATTTTATGAGGTTGT